>AP025069.1:16972454-17027948 GCA_036186865.1 Eustoma russellianum | reverse complement strand
TAAGGTGAATTTTGACATGGTATCAGAGCCATTGATAATTCATCATTAATTCATTTGATGCTCTTAATCTAATTCTGCATTGTACCAATCTTCTCGCATGTGATATACTTCAACTGAAGTTTAGACATGGCAAATACAAGTGATGCATCATCTAGTTCATGCAATAATCATGTGATCAATGATAATCCAGCAAATAATCCGTACTACTTACATCCAAAAGATAGTCCAGCGATCGTTCTGGTTCATCCTCCACTCAATCCGCACAATTTTCACTCGTGGAGCGGGACATTTCAAATGACGTTGTTAATGAAGAATAAGACATGTTTCATTTACAGATCTATGCCTAAACCTACACCAAATGATCCTCAATTTCAAGCTTGGAGGCAAGTAAATACTATGATCCAATCCTGGATCATGAATTGTGTCTCTCCTTCCATTGCGCAGAGTATAATGTGGTATGATAGTACTTTGGATGTATGGAATGATTTAGCTATGAGATACGGCAGTGGTGATCCATTTAGACTGTCTGACTTGTTATTTGAGTTCTATGTTGTAAGACAAGAAAGTCTCAGTGTAAATGATTACTTTACAAAATTGAAAATACTGTGGGAAGAATTAGTGGCTTTAAGATCTATACCGGAGTGTGATTGCCTTAGATGCGTATGTGATATAACTAAGAAGGTGAATGAATTCATTGAGAATGATTATGTTATAAAGTTTGTCAAAGGATTGAACGAAGAATTCGATCCAGTCAGATCGCAAGTGTTCATGATGACACCTTTGCCAGATATCAAAAACTATGTTTGCAATGGCGTTAAAGTTTGAAAGGAAAATTACTAATAATAATATAATAGCAGGCTTCAATAATGCTCCTACAGCACTAGTTACTAATTGTGATGATCAAGAAAGTTTTGTGGCAAACACGTATGTGAACAAGAAGCAAGGACATACGTATAGAAGAGGAAATGGAAGGTTTTATCAGGAAGGTAACAAGCTTTTGCAATGTAATCACTGTGGTATGATAGGACACGCAAGTGATAGATGTTACAGAAAGCATGGATTCCCTCCTGGTTTCAAGTTTAAAAACCATGTGAATGCAGCTAAATTGATGGAAGAGAAGCCTCAGAACTTGATGTTGAACATGCTTCTTCTTCTTTACTTCAACAATTCACACATTCTCTTAATCAAAAACAGTTTACTAAACTTCTGAAATAGTTAGATGTTGATGATGTTGTTTCAGGAACCAATGGAAACAAAGAGTTACAAGGTGCTGTCATGACTGCACAAACTAGTATGTCTACAGGCAAACATTCTGCAAGTATTGGTTGTGTATGGATCTTGGACTCAGGGGCCACTGACCATATTTCCTGCTCCTTAGCCCTGTTTCATTCTTATTACCCTATTGATCATGTCTCTATTAAACTTCCGAATAATATCACAGGTGATGCAACTCATAAAGGAGTAGTTATGCTGCACAGTGGCCTTGTTTTGAAGGATGTACTGCATGTTCCTTCATTTTCTTTAAACCTTGTTTTGCTGAGCAAACTTACTGATTCTCCTCATTTGCTTGTTTCATTCCATGATTCTGGCTGTTTCATTCAGGACCAGTTATCCAGGAGGATGATTGGTTTAGCTAGGAAGCATCATGGACTTCATTACATGCATGATTCCAGTCTGCCTGTATAGTCTGAAGTCTTTAGTACTTGTGTATTGCCTTGTGCTCTCTCTTCATCAAGTCTTGATTCTCATTCATATCTGTGGCATGCCAGACTTGGACATGCTTCATCAGCTAGAATTCAAGAGTTACATAGATTACATCCAGATATACCATCATTTAGCCAAAATAATAATTGTACAGTTTGCCCTTTGGCAAAACTGAAGAGGTCCCCTTTTCCTGTGTCTATTACAGCCTCTAACTTTTCTTTTGATATCATTCATGTTGACATATGAGGCCCTTACAGGCATTCTACTTTGTACAATCAGAAATACTTTTTGACTATAGTGGATGATTGTTCAAGGTATACTTGGATTTATCTTCTTAAGGCAAAATCTGAGGCTAGACAATTTTGCAAAGTTTCTTTCATTATGTTTTTACTCAATTTAATGTCCATATCAAGAATCTTAGGAGTGATAATGGGCTTGAATTCAAGATGCCTGAGTTTTATATGCAACGTGGGGTTATTCATCCGACAACATGTAGTTACACCCCTCAACAGAATGGGGTAGTGGAAAGAAAGCACCAGCATCTTCTGGTTGTGGCTAGAGCACTCAGATTTCATGCTTCATTACTGATTGTTTACTGGGGATTTTGTCTTCAGCATGCTACGTATTTCATAAATCTAATGCCATCACCTGTTCTCAAGCATAAAACTCCTTATGAGATTTTACATCAGAAACATCCTGTTTATGATCATCTCAGAGTATTTGGTTGTTTGTTTTTGCTTGTGATAAATCTCCTCATAAGGCCAAGTTTGCACCTGGGTCACTGCCCTGTGTTTTTCTTGGATTCCCTATGAATACAAAAGGTTATATTCTTCAGAAATTAGATGACAAATCTATAATTGTTTCTAGGGACGTATCGTTTTATGAAAATCCTTTTCCTTTCTCTGATGGATCTCCTTTACCAGCAACATCAGTGCCAGTGGCTTCTGGTATGGCTGATGTTCCTTCATCTTCATGTCAAACCCCTCCTCAGGTGAATCCTTTGCATGAGTTACCTTCCACACCTGATCCTTTCCATTCAAGTGACATTGAAGCATTTGCTGTGCCATCATTGCCTTTAACATCATTCTCCCTTTCTTCATTTTCTAAGGATTCAAATTTTCTTCCTGATGATCAGATACCAATAACACAATTGGAAGTTCATTTGCCTCCAGTGTTAACTCCTACATCACATCATTCTTCTGATCATAGACATGTTAGACCAAGACATGCTCTATCTTATTTACAGGACTACTACTGCAATCTTAGCCACTCTTTTGGTCGATTGGATTCATCAGCCTCCTTGTCATACCCTATTCAGTCTTATCACTCACTTGATGCTCTGTCTCCTGAGTACAAATCCTACATACTTAATATCAGTACTGAGCAGGAGCTTGTGACATATCAGCAGGAAGCATCATCAGCAGCCTGGCAACATGCAATGCAGGTGGAATTAGCAGCCTTAGAGGCCACAAACACTTGGAGCATTGTTCCCTTTCCATCTGGTAAACAACTCATTGGCTGTATGTGAGTTTATAAAGTTAAAAGAAAGGCTGATGGCTAAACAGAAAGATATAATGCAAGGCTTATGGCTAAGGGATACACCCAGCAACCAGGTATAGACTATGCTGATACTTTCTCCCCTGTGGCAAAAATGACTTCTGTGTGCCTTCTTCTGGCTTTAGCTTCTGT
Source organism: Eustoma russellianum (assembly GCA_036186865.1). Classification (NCBI taxonomy): domain Eukaryota; kingdom Viridiplantae; phylum Streptophyta; class Magnoliopsida; order Gentianales; family Gentianaceae; genus Eustoma; species Eustoma russellianum. The sequence continues at coordinate 17,024,555 of AP025069.1, read as the reverse complement.
GAATCATTGGCATGTACATCAGTTCAATATCAATAATGCTTTTCTTCATGGTGATTTATATCAGGAGATTTATATGAATTTGCCACAAGGAGTTTAGTCCTCAATTCCTAATGCAGTTTGGAAGCTTCAGAAATCTCTTTATGGGCTTAAACAAGCTAGTAGACAGTGGAATGAGAAGCTTATTGTGTATTTGTTGTCTCAAGGATTTAAACAATATAAAAATGATTACACTCAGTTTACAAAAAGATCTTCAGAATCTTTTATAGCTTTGCTCATTTATGTTGATGATATTACTGTAGCAAGTGACTCTTTGTCTAAGATAGAGCAGTAAAAGCAACACTTACACTCCACATTTCAAATGAAAAATTTAGGTGTTCTCAGGTACTTTTTGGGCCTTGAGGTGGCAAGGTCTCAGGGGGGATCATGATTTGTCAAAGAAAGTATACAATGGAATTACAAGAAGAGACATGATTCTTAGCTGTTAAACCTGCATTAACTCCTATGGAACAAAATTTAAAACTGGAACATAATGATTCACCTTTGTTCTTAGATGTGTCTTTTTACAGGAGAATCATTGGGAAATTATTATATCTCACTATTACAAGACCTGATATTTCATATAATGTTTATCAGTTGAGCCAGTTGTTGGATTGTCCTACAGTATTGCATATGAAGGTTGCTCACAGATTATTAAGATATTTAAAAGGAAATCCTGGTCAGGGATTGCTGTTTCCTAGCACAGGTTCAAAGTTGCTCAAAGCATATGCAGATTTTAATTGGGGTGGATGTACTGAGACCAGAAGATCTGTCACAGGGTATTGTATGTTCTTTGGAGATGCTCTGGTATCTTGGAAGGCCAAAAAGCAAACTATTGTGTCTAGGTCTTCTTCAGAGGCTGAGTATAGGTCACTTGCTACATCAACTTGTGAGGTACAATGGTTATTGTATTTGTTAAAAGATTTGGGAGTAGAGCAAAGATAACCAGTGGAGTTATTCTATGACAACAAGAGTGCAATATATATAGTGGAAAATCCAGTTTTTCATGAGAGAACTAAACACATAGAAGTGGGTTGTCATGTGGTTAGAGACAAGTTTCAGGAAGGGGTGATTAAACCAATGCCAATTAAAACTGAATTTCAAGTGCCTGATTTATTTACCAAGGCATTAAGTTCACAGAGATTGCAATTTCTGACTTCAGCATTAGGAGTTTGCAACATTTATAAGAAGTCAGAATTGAGAGGGGGAGGGGGGTTGAAGATACAGGTCTGACATTGCAAGGCAAAGGGGAGAAAATAAGAGGCAAGTCAAAGCAAGAGCCAAGTGAATAAGTGCTTTCAAGTATTTGGCTAAAATAAAATAGCAGTCAGTGATATAGCACGAAGGCATTGGACAATTGGCCGGTCTTGGCACATGTGGCACGCCTGGCAAGCTTGGTGCATAGTCTTGGCACGTATGGCACGGTTGACTCGTTTGATGTGCTGGCAGTTGAACTTGGCGCACGATTGCAGAAGATGCTGCATCAAGCCAAGCCGATGTTTCACTTTCTACATTAGTTTCTAGATACTTCTTTAGCTAGTATAAATACATGTAGATGTTGTCAAATAAAGATTGATTGGAATAGAATGATTTTCTAGCGTCTTCCTTTCTTCTTCTTCAAGTTGCGCGTTTGGCGCCATATTACCTTCTTCTGCAACATTCAAATTTTTGTTTTCTCTGCGTTGATTCATTACATCATTTGGATCACGTTGCTTTGATGATCAAATTCTGAGTTTAATGTGAATTTTGACAAACGTGGCATCTACGAACAACATTAGACAACAAAACATAAACTTTCTTTTGACACAGAGACTTGTTAATGCATCTTTTTCAATGCACTCAATGCTCCTAGGATTCTCTTCATTAATTCTGCAATGTACCAGGAAAGCTCTTGGAAAGATTTCTCATGCTCCCAAAATAACAATTGTTTTTGCCTTCCTATAAACCTCCATGCCATTGAGTAATTTATGTCTTGACCATATGATGACTTTGTATATTTCTTACACTCCATCTTTGAATAATTATGACTCAACCTTACATTTGAATAATAAATTTTCTTATCAACGCACACCAGATCTTGCTAGTCTCCTCAAAAGTCTTCGATAGAGTATAATCATGATTCAAGTTTCATGACTGGATCTTGTAGTAGTCATCGATAGTGGAGACTGTGGCCCTAATTTTTCTATCACACATCTCCTTTCCTTTTAGGTTACACATCATGTAAGACCTCGCCTTGTATTTCTTTTCAAAAGAGTCATCCAAACCTAGTCTGCATGAGTGTTTGATAAGGCAACCCCTAGACTCATTCAAACTTCCATGGCGCACATACCCCTCCTCTTTTATCAACGTGCCCCAATTGTTTGACAGCAAAAGGGCAAGTGCAGTTCTAGACATATATCATACACTGGCATTGTTGCCTTTTAATGTTGAAATCCACTTAGGAAATAGAAGATCTATTTGTCTGTATGTGTTTATCATGATCTCTATTTTTATGGTTGTCCTTGGACACACAGTCACCATATTCACAATGACAATCAGTGTTGTTGCTAACGTATTGTGGTTATCGTTTGAATGTAAAGAAAAAACAAGCTTTGGTATTTACATCCAGCGGCGACTGTGTTATAATTACAGTCTACAAAAGTGCTAATCGTGTTACAGTTGCAATCTAATAAGTGTTAACCATATTACAGTTTTTATCTATCTCCAACCCAAAAACTCTCTGATCACCACCTAGAACCCCTTGAAGTCCTTCTGCTCCTCTATCTTGAGAGCTGCCATTGAACCCACAAATTGAATATGCATTCACACACAACAAACGTTTAACCAACATTCTAGCTACCAAATACATGTTCTTATAATCCTCATCGTTGCTCAAACAACACTTAGCATACCCATCACCGCAATACCAAATAATCAACATTTGTATCCTCCTATTTCTCAACAAAATGCCTTACAAAATCATCAAATCCACCAATCATATTACTGGCTAATACTAATCTTTCGTCCCAAAAGTTAACAAAAATCATCACAATATCTTCCATTCTATAAGACAAACACACAATATATCCACTGATAAAGGAAGATAAAGGAACTGCATGTTCAATGTAGATATGCAACTTGATTCAGTTTGAATTTCTATTTCATCTGGTATGACTTGCATATGGGTTCCACTCTTAACTTTTTCTTGTCCAAAAATTAAGGCTATTTTGAGAAAAATAGACATTTTGTTGGAATGCAAGGCAAATGCATTGAAGACATCTCAGAAACTTAATGCCAGAAGTTCTTTGAGGCATTTTATCGAACAATTTACTAATTATGTTGAACACCTTCTTGGAGCTTCATTTCTCCCTACTCTTTGTATTAATTTAAGTTGTAATTATATAGTTATATAGCTTAATCATTGTTCTAGAAGGTGATCATCGATTTGATGGGTAATTAGGAGCTTAGCACGCTTATTCTATCCGGGCAACAAGCCATTAGAAACTGTCATTGTCAAGTGACAGTCTACCCGTTGCAAACATTGTATAAATTCCTCCTCCTCCTCATCTCAATACAACAAGTGCTATTTTCATTCATGAGCTGTTTTTGTGTGCTAAGTGAGTTAATTTGTCTATATGATATCAGAGACAACGGCTCAATTGAGTGTTTAAAATCAAAAATTTGAAATTTCTGTTGTTCATAATCTCCTTCTTGAGCTATCTTCTGTTTCCTCTACAATTCTGATTCTTATTATTTGATCATATATTCTTGTTATTAAGCTATGGAATTCGTTGGAAGTGAAGCACCATCAGTTGCTAGACCAGTAGTTAGTCCTGTAGGCTCATCTGGAGTTAACTCAAATCCAAGCACCATTGATGCAACTCCTGTCACTATAACTAATCATAAGCTCAATGGCAGTAATTATTTGGCTTGGTCTAGAGCTGTAAAAATGTTCGTTAATGGCATGGAAGGCAGAGTACCTCAAGCCTAACGCTGAGATTCGTACTGAGACTGATCCTCAGTTCAAAGTTTGGAATGCTGAGAATGCCGTAATTATTTCATGGTTGATTGGGTCTATGACCATTGAAGTAAGCAACAACTTTATTCTTTATGATTCTGCCTCTGAAATATGGGTAGCAGCTTACGAGATGTATTCCAAAGTGGACAATATCTCTGAATTCTTTGAACATGATGTCATGCTGCATGACATTGCGCAAGGGGATTCCCCTGTTAATATATACTTTGGCCAGCTGAAGCAAGTCTGGCAACAGATTGAAGTTCATGACAACTACAAATGGCCTAATCAAGAGGCTGACAAGATGTTCAAAGGCATCATTGAGACAAGGACAATATTCAAATTCTTAGCATGCTTGAACAAGGAATTTGATGCTATAAGAGGAAGGATCCTTGGCACTAAGCCCCTTCCCTCTATTAGTGTTGTATTTTCTGAAATCAGACAGGAGGAGAGCAGGATAAAACTTATCATGAGCTCCACCTCCACCACTGATGGGGCTGCTATGGCAATCTCAAACCCCAAGCCTGCACAGTTAGACAATGTTGCTGCCAATGCTGTCAACAGGAGAAATTCTGAGTCCAAGCCAACTTGAAAGTTCTGCAAGAATGTTGGGCACACTGAAGATAGGTGCTATGCCAAGCATGAGAGTCCTCCTCCTTGATTCAATGAGCAATGGAGGAATCCTGAACCTTAGAGGTCTCAGGCTTCAACCTTGGGAAACTAGAGAGGTCCTCCCTATGTTGCTTCTAGCAATGTTGTGACTGGACCTTCTAAGGGCCAATTAAGTCATAGCTTGATGTCATCTATCAGTTCATGAGGCAATTGCAACCGAAGCAACAATCTCTTAAAATCAATCAAGACGCCATATGGGCAACTATGGCAAGTTATGGTAAAACTTCTAAATTACTCTCTACTTGAATTGTTGATTCTGGTGCTACTCACCACATGACTTGGAATAAAGATAAGCTAACAAACTATGTTTCATTCACCAATCCTGCTGAGGTTAAGGTAGTTAATGGGGCCGCAATTAGCATCATTAAGAGTGGAAACATTCAATTAACCACAACATAAAAATTGAAGAATGTATTGTTTATTCCTGAACTAAGTTTTGTCATAATTTCTGTGGGACAAATGGCTGAAGGTAACACTTGTGGAGTAAGGTTCTCACCATCTACATGTTATTTTCAAGAGATCTGCTCTAAGAAGTTGATTGACAGTGCTAACAAGGTCAATGGACTTTTTCTTCTTCAGGTTGAAGAATCAAGTCCTCTCTGTAATCAAACTAGTTTAGTCACATGTACGGCCGCTAATAGGAGTAATGAGAGTGTTTTGCTATGGCATAAGAGACTGAGACATCCTAATTTTCTATATCTTAGACGGCTTAGGCCAGCCTTGTTTGCCAATATTCATCAAAGACATTTGTTTTGTGAATAATGCCAATTTTCTAAGAGTACCAGAACTAAATTTTCCTACTAAAAGTAATGAGAAAAGATCTCCATTTAACTTTGTGCACTTAGATGTTCGGGGACCCTCAAGGGTTGCCAACATCAATAGGAGAAAGTGGTTCATTACCTTTGTGGATGACCACTCCAAAGTCACTTGGGCATTTCTGATAAAACATAAGTATGAAGTTGGTGACATAATTAAGAGATTTATTAGTTTAGTTTAAAACCAATTCAATGTGTCAATTAAAATCCTAAGAACTGATAGTGGAATGGAATATCTTGAAAAATCAGTTAAGAACTATCTTGGTAGCAAAGGTATACTTCATCAAACCTCCTACACCTACACTTCACAACAGAATGGAGTTGCAGAAAGGAAGAATAAACATCTCGTTCAGGTCACCAGGGCCATCATGATGTCAATGAAGGTTCGATAACACTTCTAGGATGAGGGAGTGCTTACTGCCACTTGCCTCATCAACAGAATGCCACCCAAGGTTCTTAATTTTGATTCCCTTAAACATGTTCTATGCCAATCTTATGCTGAGTCTAAGTTATTTTCTGAGTTACCTTTGAAGGTGTTTGGGTGTGTTGTGTATAGACATATCCCTCACCAATTCATACGCAAACTGGATATGATGTCTGAGAGGTGTATCTTCCTTGGGTATGCCCTTACTCAGAAGGGATACAAATGCTATTCACCTAGTACCAGAAAGATTTATGTCTCCTTGGATATTGTGTTTGATAAATCTAAGCCTTACTATGTAACCATCTCCCCTGATGTTAATCATAAATCTGAGAATGATATGTGGAGCACTATAGATACAGCCAGACCTGAGTCTATAAAGGAGACAGGGAATCCACCTGAGGGGGAGAGCAATTCCCCATCACAAGAAGATGCACCAGACTTTGATCAAACTACTGGCACTCAAAGGAGTATAGGAGGGGGCAGTGAAGCCTCTTCCACCTATTGGGCGATAACTCTAGTGGACAACAGGCCTATTACAATCAGAAAAGGAGTCAAGGCCTGTGTCAAGAAGCTGTATCCAATCACCAATTTTATATCATATGACATACTCAGCAACAACTGCAGAGCCTTTGTTTCTGGTTTTAACAATAAAAATATTCCAAAGAACATTCAAGAAGCCCTTTCACAGCCTGAATGAGGAAGATAGTCTAAGAAAAGATGTCTGCATTGTTGAAGAATGGAACTTGGGAGTTGATTCCAGCTGTTGAGGGTGTAAGACCTGTTGGATGTATGTGGATATTTTCTGTTAAATATAACTCTGATGGCTCCATAAACAGGTTCAAAGGAAGGTTGGTAGCCAAAGGCTTCACTCAAACCTATAGGATTGACTATGAAGAAACTTTTGCACCTGTTGCAAAGCTCAACAGTGTAAGGATTTTATTCACTCTCGCTGTAAACCTTGACCGGCCTCTATTCCAACTTGACATTAAGAATGCATTTCTCAATGGCGATTTGGAGGATTGAAGTACACATGCACATTCCCAATGGTTTCATAACTGAGTCCAACAGGAATATGGTGTGTAGGCTAAAGAAATCTCTCTATGGCCTGAAACAGTTCCCTCGATCTTGGTTTAGAAGGTTTAATACGGATGTCATCTATTTTTGTTTTACACAATGTCACAGTGATAACACTTTGTTCACTAAACATGTTGATTCTCATCACCTTGTTGTTATTCTAGTGTATGTTGATGACATTGTTTTGACCGATAACCATTACGATGAGATCATAAAAACAACAAGCAGTTGGCTGAATCTTTTGAGGTCAAAGACTTATGCCAATTAAGGTATTTTCTTGGTATGAAAGTGTCTAGATCATCACAGGGCATATGCCTGTCACAGAAGAAATATGTCCCTGATCTGCTTGAAGATATAGGTACGACCAACTGTAAGCCTGCTAGCACAGCAGCTGAGCCGGGACATAAGCCTAAAGAGGCATGGAACTGTGATAAAACTAATATGCCAAGATACCAAAGACTGACATGTAAACTAATATATTTGTCCTATACTAGGCCTGCTATATGTTATGGCGTAAGTTTTATTAGCCAATATATGCATGATCCATCTATTGAACATTATAACAATGCCTTAAGAATCCTCATATATTTGAAATCCTCTCTTGGACAGGGACTTTCATTCTAGAAGTCTCAAGATAGGAGCATCATGATTTTCACAGATGCTGATAAGACATGTTCAAAGACTGATATGAGACCCACCTCAGGTTATGCTTCTTATTTATGGGAGAACCATGTCACATGGAAAAACAAGAAGCATTATGTTGTCTCCAGGAGCAGTGCAGAAGCTGAACCACAGGCATTATCCCTTGGTGTATGTGAAGGAATCTGGATCAACACGGTGATGTCTTACTTAAAGCTACTTGTCAACCTACCTGTCCAAGTGTATTGTGACAACATTTCAGCCATTAACTTGACTAAGAACCCTATGCAACATGATAAGTCTAAGCACATTGAGATTGATAGAAATTTCCTTAGGGAAACAATTGAAGAAAGGGTGCTGCAACTTCATCACATCAGATCTAGGGATTAGATGGCTGACATTCTAACAAAGCCTGTGGGTGTTACTGTCTTGCACTTGGAAAGCTAGGTTGTATCAACATCTACAACCCTAGATTGAGGAGGAGTATTGGAATACAAGGCAAATATATTGAAGACATCTTAGAAGCATAGTGCAGAAACTATCCAAGCCAGAAGTTTTTTGAGGCATTTTATCGAACAGTTTGCTAATTACATCGAATACCTTCTTGGAGCTCCATTTCTCCCTACTCTTTGTATTAATTTAAGTTGTAATTATGTCGTTGTATAGCTTAATCATTGTTCTAGAAAGTGATCATCAATTTGATGGTTAATTAGGAGCTTAGCACACTTATTTTGCCTGGGCAACTAGTCGTTAGAAACTGTCACTGTCAAGTGACAGTCTAGCCGTTGCAAACATTGTACAAATTCCCTCCTCCTCTTCATCTAAATACAACAAGCATGGTTTCCTTTCGTGGGCTGTTTTTGTGTGTCTAAGTGAGTTAATTTGTCTGTATAATTTAATTTGCTACGATGGAAGTCTTATTTTTCTTGTGTCCCTCATGTGATTTCGGCCCTCTTTCGCGTAGCTAGACGCACTTTACACTAAAAAGAAGGGGCGTATACTAGTCGGTATGAATTCTGTAAGGAATTTGCTCTGCTTCCTGCTCAAACTTAAAAGGCCATCCCTGCCCTTTTTCTGCATAATACGCCTTGTGATAATTAATCCGTCCCCTTTTTGCACTTACTGCTATTTCCATCAACACCAGTTTTGTCTTTACCCAGTTTGATGTACATTGTCAAACAGTGTAACACTTAGCTGAGTCATTCAATACTTTAATACGAACGTTGGGAATTTATGTACACATCAAATGGTGTGGCACTTCATTGAGTCAATAATTAAATGTGAACATCATGTTCCCGACGTTAAATAACATCAATTCATTTCCACTTCTCATTTTCTGCTATTTTACATTCATAATGTGTCTAGATATAATCAACGCGTTACTTAAAGCAACTTCTCAGCTGCCTCAACCCCATCTAACTATTATAAATGCAACTTCCATTAAGAACACAATGACCCATCACAAGTTTTGGCTTGGACTAGTCCCTAATTGGACTTTGTTACGTGTTTTAGTTGGATTTATTTGTTGTTTTTGACTTTAATCACTAGGGGCAGAACAGTAAATATATTTGTGAACGAGAAGCGTGTTATTTTCCATACAGTTATTTACTTTTATTACACTTGCTTCTCTGTGCATGATCCCATAGTAAGTATGGTGAGGTTACTTGCTGGGCAAAGTTTCACTCATACCACATCTTCCTATATTTTTCAGATGAGCAGAATTACAAGCTGGTGTACGTCGAGAACGTAGAGTGAGCGAGTGGAATGTCCATGGTTGTTTCGAGGATTTCTGAGAATTAGATGAGAGGATTTACATATTTTATTTTAGATATTTCATGCAGACATATTTATGTATTCTTTTTATTCCGACATTGTACAAGCTATTTCACCTAGACCTTTGAACCTTATTTATTATGCTTGATAATTTCGAGGTTTTACTTTTACTTCCGCTGACGTGTATTCGTTTTGTCTTTGACGTCTTGTATTTTCCTTAGAAAAATACGGTGAGTGACTCGTTTCGAATACTAGGGCTCGAGACAGATCACTACAGTTGGTATCAGAGCGAGGTTCTAGATCCACGGCGGAAACGTAGATTTAGGCCATGAACTTAAAAGTTAAGTTACGATTTTGCCCTTAGGTCATTATTTTAGACTTGAGCATTTGATATTAAGTATTGACTTTAGAATTAGGTTTTGAACATTAGACTTACGTGATGATCAGGTGGGGCACGCATACATACATAGTTATACTAGGTAGTTCAATCGCTTCTTTCTGTAAGTTTAAATTTCGCCTTCCGTTTACCTTTACTCCACAATTGTATTTTCCGATTAATTATTTTAAGATTATAAATGTTGGTAAAATTGTGCATAACTGTATTGTTACAGCATCATGCCACCGAGGAGAGATCATAACGGTGATGGCAACAACAACAATCAGGGTGCAGTGCCTCAGGCCCTGACAGATGTGATGGCTGCCATAGAGCAGGTTCTGACCCAGCAACAACTGCATCAGAACCAGCCACCACCACCGTCTCCTCCTCCGCCAACGCAGATGGGCCTCCGATTCTTCAACCAAGAGATGAAGAGGACAGATGTTCCGACATTTAGGGGCAGCACTGATTCAGATGAGGCAGAGGCCTGGTTCAAGGAGGTGGAGAACAACCTCCGTTTATTACAAATACCCGAGGAGATCCAGGTCGAGGTCGTTGAACTGTTCTTCCTGGGAGAGGCTGAGGAATGGTGAAATAGAGATGTGTTGAATCTCCCTCAACCACTGATACTACGTGCCAGCGCCTTCAGAAGATGGCTGCTTTCTAGGCTCTCACACAGGTGACTATGACGGTATCAAAGTACTCTGACAAGTTCCATGCTCTGGGGAGATTCGTCTCATCCACCATGACAGATACTCATCTCAAGATGTTGTAGTTCGAGACAAGTCTTAACTCTCGCATCCGTTCAGGTATTATGAACGTGAATGCGGGGAATTTCGGAGAGTTGTTGGAGGTGTGCCATCGGGTCGAGGCAGATTTGTAGAGGGTGGCAGCTGAGGAGCGGCACAAGAGGCCTCGCGAGGAAGGCAGTAATAGCAGACCTGGCAGATGGGTCAAAATGCCACGACGTTAGCCAGGAGGACAACCATTCAGGCCCCAGCCACCACAACCACAGCCACAGCCACAGTAGCAGCAGGTCGCTAGGCTTCCGCCAGCAGGGGTTCCAGTCTGCTCGGCGTGTGTGAATAGACACATTAGAGAGTGTTGGAAGAGGACTGGGCGTGTTTCAACTGTGGGAAGGTTGGCCACATGGTGACGGACTGCCCCGGGCCACGGAGGACACCTTTGAAGGCGGCTTCATAGCAGCATCAGCGAGAGTCCATGTCATGACGGACACTGGGATCAAGGGTCTAATGACGTCGTGGCAGGTACATTTATCATTTTAAGCTTGTACTTGATTATGAAAATATTATTTGTGTAACCATGTATTTGAACCCCAAATCCCATAGGTGTCATAATACTAAATAGAGTCCCGGCCAATGTTTTATTTGATAGTGGATCTAGCCACTCGGTCGTAGCTAAGAGGTTTGTCAAGAACCTTCGAAGCAGTCTCGAATGGTTAGAGACACCATATCCTGTGCTTATAGCTAGAGACCATGTGATAATCTAACACCACTTGTACAAGAATTGCAAATTAGAGATGGATGACGGGGAGTTCAATGCAGCGTTGATACCAATCCAGATGAGTAATTTTGACGTGGTCTTAGGCATGGATTGGTTGGCCAAGTACTACACACACATCGACTGCAAGCAGAAGCAGGTTGTGTTCAAAGCCCTACCAAGGATGAGATTACCTATCAGGGGAACATAAAGTTGAAGAAGCTGCCTCGCAATATCTATCTGACCGCAGCACGAGCATACAAGGCATTGAGGAAAGAAGATGAGGGTTTTCTTGTGTATGCTCTGAACACTGATGTAGAGACTCCATCAATTGAGGATATTCCAGTGGTGAGAGAGTTTACTGATGTATTTCCAGATGAGCTGCCAAGTATGGCACCAAACAGAGAAGTGGAGTTCTAAATCAATCTGATACCGAGAGCCAAACCAATCTCAAAAGCACCGTATAGAATGGCGCCAGCGGAGTTGAAAGAGCTCAAGGAGCAGTTGTAAGAGTTGATGGACCGCAAGTTCATAAGACCTAGTGTTTTGCCCTGGAGAGCACTGGTCTTATTTGTGAAGAAGAATGACGGTAGCATGAGGCTATGCATCGATTATCGTGAGCTTAATAATATCACGACAAAGAATAATATCCGCTACCGAGGATCGATGACCTATTCGACCAGTTGAAGGTAACGTTCTCCTTTAATCGTTATGAATTCAATGAATCACATATATTAACTTGTGTAAGACAACATTGCATGCAGGCGCTAAAGTATTCTCAAAGATTGATCTTCTATCGGGCTATCATCAGTTGAGAATTAAGTCAAAGGACGTAGCTAAGACGGCATTCCGCACCAGATACGGACACTACGAGTTTCTGGTGATGTCCTTTGGATTGACGAATGCACCAGCGGCATTCATGGATTTGATGAACACCGTTTTCAGGGAGCAGTTGGATCGATTGGTGGTGGTGTTCATCGACGACATATTGGTGTATTCACCGGATGAGGAGACGCATGCTGAACAATTGCGAGAGGTGTTGGAAATTCTACGAAAGAAGAAATTATATACGAAGTTCAGCAAGTGTGAGTTCTGGTTGAGAAGTGTGACCTTTTTGGGTCACGTGATCTTTGAAGAAGGCATTTTGGTGGATCTGAAAAAGATAGATGCGATCACATAGTGCCCCCGACCTACTAATGTCACTGAGGTGCGTAGTTTCCTTGGCCTTTCTGGATACTACTGCAAGTTTGTGGAAAGGTTTTCGAGGATTGCAGTGCTACTGAGTCGACTGACTCAGAAAAAGACCAAGTTCAAGTGGACTTCCGACTGCAAGAGAAGCTTTGTCGAATTGAAGAGGAGGTTGTTTACTGCATCGGTTTTGGCACAACCTTTCGGCACCGAAAGGTTTGTCATCTACAGCGACGCCTTGGAAAATGGGCTAGGTGTATGTATATACATTACGATTTATGATTATGTACATATAAATTCTAGTCTAACTTGTTGATTGTAGGGTGCGTATTGATGCAAGGAGGAAGAGTTATCGCGTATGCCTTGAGACAGTTAAAGCCATATGAGCAAAACTACCCTACACATGACTTGGAGCTCGCCGCGGTTGTATTTGAGTTGAAAATTTGGCTACATTACTTATATGGGAAGAAGTGCAAGGTCTTCATGGAGCATAAGAGCCTCAAGTATTTATTTATGCAGAAGGAGCGAAATATGAGGCAGCGACAATGGTTGAAGCTAATAAAGGACTATGATTTGACCATCAGCTATCATCCCAGGAAGGCGAATAGAGTGGCATATGCATTGAGTCGAAAGCCGAGCCACTTGAGACAGACCCCACTAGAGCGTGAAATTGAGGAGTTTGACTTATACATTGTTGACTCGACGACGAGTATACTGGCGACACTGATTATTACATCGACACTTGTGGACCGAATCAAAGATGCCCAGAAGAATGATGCTACTCTCAGCGGTATTCGAGATAGACTCCAAGCGGAGAAGATTGATGGGTTTCAGTCATCTGATGATGGAGGCCGTCGATTTCAGGAGTGATTATGTGTGCCGAATGATGAACTACTGAAGAAGGAATTATTGAACGAGGCACATAGCACTCGACTCTCGATACACCCGGGCACCAACAAGATGTATAATGACTTAAGAAGAAATATTGGGGTACAGCATGAAGCGCGAGATTGCAGAGTATGTTGTCCAGTTTTGGTTTGCCAGCAAGTGAAGGCTGAACATCAACGTCCTTGAGGTTATCTACAGCCGCTGGAGATCCCAGAGTGAAAATGGGAGCATATCACCATTGATTGTATTGCAGGTTTCCCCAAGATGAGAAACGGCAATGATGTTATTTGGGTGGTTGTAGACCAGTTGACGAAGTCCACACACTTCCTAACAGTTTTGAGTGAAGCGACGATAGAGAAGCTAGTGACTCTTTATGTTGATAGCATCGTCAGTCTGCACGGAGTTCCAGTGACTATTGTGTCAGATCGAGACCTGAGGTTTACATCATGATTTTGGACGACATATCAGAGAGTCATGGGGACAAAGCTGAGGTTGAGTACTGTTTTTCATCCCCAAACTGATGGGCAGTCGGAGAGGACAATTCAGACTCTCGAGGACATGCTACGAGATTGCGCCTTGGACATAAAGGGGATTGGGATAGCATGTTGAAATTGATGAAGTTCTCGTATAATAATAGTCACCATAGCGCTATCGGCACGGCGCCTTTTGAAGCTCTTTATGGGAAAAAGTGTCTATCGCCGCTTTATTGGGATGAGGTTGGAGATAAGGCCATTACTGGACTTGAGTTAGTCGAGCAGACATTGGAGAAGATTAAGATCATTCGTGAGAGGCTCAAGGTGGCTCAGGATTGCAATAAGATTTGGGTGAATTCCAAGAGAAGACCATTGGAATTCGTCGTTGGCGAAAAGGTATACTTGAAGGTTTCTCCAGCCAATAGTGTAATGAGGTTCAGCGAGAAGAGCAATTTGAGCCCAAGGTACATCGGTCCATACTAAGTGTTGGAGAGGATTGAGACATTGGCCTATGACTAGCGCTACCTCCGGCATTGTCGCAAGTGCACAATGTCTTCCACGTATCATAGCTGAGATGTTACGTATCTGACCCAAGTCACGTGTTAGAAGCTCGGACATTGAAGGTGAGGAGTGATGCCACATATGAGGAGACTTCGCTACGCATTGTTGACCGCAAGGACCAGGTTTTGAGCAGACGAGTCATCCCCTGTGTCAAAGTTCAATGGTTGAATCACACCGAGAAAAGACGACTTGAGAAATCGAAGAGGAGCTACGAGAGAAGTACCCACATCATTCGACTAAGGTACTTAAGTTTCTAGGATGAAAATTTTTCTAAGGGAGTAGATTGTTACGTGCATGAATTTTTTTTAAAAAAAAGGCTTAGTAAAAATAAAAAAATAACAACGGCGGTTATTGAGGCGAATAACCCCACCTAAAATCTCGCCTGTTAAGCTTAAATCACTCCCCCACTTTCCTCGACTGCCTCATCCCCTTAAGAAACAAAAAAAATTATTTTAGCATTTCCTTAAATTCCCCCAGCCGATTTATTCCACCACAAAAACCACAAAAACAAAACAAAACTGCTGTTTCTCACCTTCAGAAAGTAACCAAGAAAAGAAAAAAATATTTCCAACAGCAAGCCAGCACCCGACAACACTAGGAAGAGAAGAAGTTTCGTCGATTCAACCCAATCCTAATTCAATCGTACTGTATAGTGTAATACATCGTGTAAGTAATCTACCTATACTTGCTATGTTTTTGCAAAATCTATACATTATTTTTATATCAATCTTGGATCATGCATAAGTATTTGTGTTTGAATAGATGTTTGCCTACATGTATGCACCAAGGTATGTGTGTGCCGTGTGTATATATATATAATGGCGGCCAACGGCCGAATAAGGCCACTGTTGGTTGCAATTCATATACATATACATAGGATGCATATTTATACGTAATTATAAATGGTTTGATTGTATATATATTCTTGCATACATTTAAATGGTAATGTTTGGATCACAGAAAAAATAAAAAAAAAAAGGCCAGCGGCCAGTTTACTGGAACCAGCCAAAAAAACAAAAAACAAAAGAGAATGCAAATCCTGTAGCAAACGAATAAAGAAAAGCCGATGCATAATATATTATTAATAATGCCGCTTAATACATATGCCTGTTAGCGTATCAATGGAGAAACAGAGGATCTCAGCAGTTCTTCCTTTCTCTTATCTTTTCTCCCAAAAACCCTTCAAGAATGTTACTCCTCTGAAACCAAAACAGAGCCCACAAGTGCATACATGTGTAGTTTACAAGTTTATGCTGTAAAATGTATATGTATGTGTAAATTTTTCTGATAGGAAAAAAATCAGGGAATCTTGGCTTCCTTTAAGTAAGCCAGTGAAAAAAAAAGTAAGAAAGATTGATTCTTGATGATTAGATGGCTAAATATTTTGTTCCATGCTTATAAATTAAGGTGTGATTATTAGATGATATACATTTATATATAAATCGAGTGTGTGTTCACATATGTAAAAGGATATGTTTTCTATCGATTCTGTGGTGGCCAAATGCATTTTTGCAATTATGGCCGAAACTCTGTTTAGGTACATAAATTTATATGTGAGGTGCCGAATATATGTGGATATATATATACACACACACATATACATATATATATATATCCCTACACTATTGTCCGTGTGAGGCAAATTCAACGGCTCACATGTTAGCTCGCCATGGTTATTCAGCTGTTGGACTTCGATGTTATGATACGCTCCAAGCCCTTCCTTGTGAAGTTCGCGGAGCAATACATACGGATGTCCTACCTGCTTTGCGTCGTTGATCAAATGTCTCACATGGTATTGGCGAAGATCATTATTGGTTGTCTGTGTCGCTCAGAGACGCAGGCAATACTGGTGCGTTTCTTTCAATATCACTGGGACCATTTAGCAGATTTGCATGATATGCTCTTACGTTCATACTTACATGTTGCTTATTTGCTTGGGATTATTATATTATTGGGGGCATTACTCTCTATGCTTTCTTTGAGGTACCACACTCCATGGTGGAGGGGCGAGACGAAGGGCCACTCATTCCGATGGCGAATATATCACTGCCTGACTACATTAGCATGAGGAGACAGCTTTCTTTGCATTTGTCGCCTTCGTTCTTGTTGAATCAAGGCGACATGGGTATGTGCTATCTCCTATTTCTTATATTGATCCATGTTCTATCCACCATACTTACGTCTACATTTTTTGTGACTTCCTGTGAGGTGCGATGGCTTGTGATTTCATGTGCGGTGTGATGGACTTCAAGGGAGGGTAGCAGCCGGATGTCATATTCACCACTACGGGCCTTCTTTTTTCTTATGTTTCACCGCAAGACTCTATTTCATTGGATCTACAGTGCCATATCATTTTCGACATTACTATAGGCTCATACAAAATCTACCCATACAATGCTCCAATGGTATAAATATGTACGTTTTTCCCTTCGCCAAGGTTTTATACACAAGGGTCATTTTACTTGGCAAGGTTTTAATGCGGCATATCATATACGATTGGAGATTGTTACTCATTAGTTCACTTCATTGTTTATTTTCGTATGATGACACTTCTGTAATATGGTATTCCCCCGCCAAAAGTGAGGCTGCTTCATAATAAATATATATGTTTCAATATATATATATATATATATATATATATATATATATATATATATATATTCATGTATATATATGTAAGGTAAAAATGACAATTTATACATGGTGTTCGGCAATGAATGGTAAAAAGTTTGTCACAACTTGCCACACTTAGTAGACCTTCAATTTTCTCCACCTTTGCGATCAAAACGTATGTGCAGCGTCCGCTAGAAACTGCCTCCATCTGGCAAGCTGAAATTAAATGTTGACGCTGCAGTAGGACGAAATCTAGCAGTAGGAGGAGCAGTTTGTAGGATCTGCAAGGCACCACTAGAAGGGGGGGTTGAATAGATGGTGCGGAAAGTGTGCTTTTTAAAATTTCTTTAAACTTGAACAATTCAAGTTCTGAAAACAGATTCTGTTTCCAGTACCAGTTTTAAAACGATTTAAAAACTAGGTTAGAGGTCTCCAAAAATTATGAAATTTTGAGAGAACTTAGCCTCAGATGTTGTGAGGGTCCCCTAAAAATTTCAAACCAAAATTCAACCTTTAACCCCTTCAAAAACCGTTGGCACTCAGATTGTGCAATTCTGCCAGAAACGGTAGATGGTTTTGAAAAATTAATTCCTATTTGTGTGAATGTCCAAATGATCTGAAAATTTGACCAATAACTCCTCACACACTATATTGAAATGGGTTGAAACAGTTTTTGAAAATTCTTTTGGGAAGTAGGTCAAATACACCCAAAGTCTCAACCTTTGCAAGTCTGAAAATCAGACTGCACTAGTCTCAGAACTTTTGATGTTTGGATGACTTATACTTGTCCAAAAGGGTTGAAACTTGTGCCAAATTAACCCTAGAACGTTTATGTATGTTTCTGGAAATTTTTATAATTTTTAGAAAACGTTTACTATTTTTGCGAACGTGAACAATATGAGTAAACAGCGCAGAAACTGAAACGTAAATGCAGAAAGTAAATTGCACCAAGAATTTTATACTGGTTCGGTTATAAACAACCTACTCCAGTCTTCAAGGAACACCTTCCTTGGTTCACACTAATTTCACACACGCAGTACACCTTACCGCAGGGTTGATAGAGTTACACCTTAACTCCAACCCTTTACAAACCTTGTATTGTGAGTACAATTTGCACGAACACCACCACCTCGCTAGAATGAAGATTGATCACACCTTGATCAATCTTGTACAATGATGAATGAATGGTGGTTTCTATGAAGCCTATTCAAGGATGAAAGAGGTAAAGTACAATAGGCTTTTTACAAGAAGAAGAAAGAAAGAAAGTGTAGGAGAAGAAAGCTTTTGCACTTTGATCACTTTTGAATATGATTCTTGGTCTTGCTTTTGTTGGTTCTTCTCTTCTCTTTTTAATCAAGTCCAGCCGTCCCCTAGACCTCTTCTCCCCTCTTGAAAATTTCCTTTTAAGTGCTTGAGAGGATGTGAGACATCATGGTGACAAAGTTTTGCTTGCTTGGCATCATTCCATTGGACCATCATTTAGTCATTGCTTACTTGGCACCTTTTGATTGGCTCAATGTTGTCATCATTTGATGACATGGAAAATCTGAAATAAACACTTTAAACATGTGCCAAATAATCATCACATAATGCATTCCATAAATTGAGATATTCACATAAATTGTGAGACATAAAATTCCTTCTTTCCTACTCAATAAAATCGGCCATAAAGGGTGTTTCAATGCTGAAATTTTCAGCATTAACCACATGAAATAAATCTGAATATCTTCCAATTTTCTTTGAATTTCTTCCATAAAAATATGTTCATTATTCAAGGCAAGTCTTGCTACAAGATTGAGAATGAATTTGGACACTAAGGAGGTTGAAATTCGGCCACAACATGTCTTGCACATGCTGAAATTTCAGCATGTGTAACATCCACTCCTCCTTCAAAATGTTGCCTATTTTGCATTGTTTTAATTTAAGAATTCAATCAACATTAAGTATACAATATTCTCATCATGTATAGAATAAAACTTGACAACTATGTGGCCTATATTTCGGCCATAACCACTACACACATGCTGAATTTTTCAGCATGTGTGATATTCTATAATATCACTTCCTTTATTCCATAAACTATTCAAAACATTTCCATACCTCATTTAATTTATTCCTTAATAAAAGATTGACATTTTATCTTCCTTCATGATGAAGAAAACGTCCACAAGGAGTGTTACATGCTGAAATTTTCAGCATGTGACATAAGAGAGGTGTATGTTGAAAACTTACCTTTTGTAGCTTCTCTCTTTGATTAATCAACATTGTATGATTGATTCTTGACCAATCAACATGCCAACAAGGCTCCACATGTGCTCCACATAAGCTGTAGGTGGCGTTGAGAAGGTGTATATACATGTGCTGAAATTTATTTTTGCTAACTTTGAAAAATAGTGCACATTTAATAATACACACATGTTATATTCCAATCAGCCCTTAATTTAATTTTCTAGAACACTTTAAGATGTATGTTATATGTAAAAAGTGTCTAGATACGTGCCACATCATGTTCAAGAAAAACGTTCCATGTCAAGTGCGTAGAAAACCGAATTTTCGATATTTATCGATTACCCGATTTTTCTCTAATTTAAATTCCAACTTTTGCACATGCTATATATATTATGTTATACATAATATATATAATATATACTTTAATTTTCAGCACTTGGCTGATTTAAAGTGGTACCATAAACATGTGACAAAAATATAATTAGAATCTTCACATTTTGGCCTAAATGTGGGGTGATTTGTGTGTGCCAACATGGAAAGTATTTTTGTCTCAATAAACAGTGTATGGCACGAAATTTTTAATGAATTTTGATGTATATGGGCTGGCCATTTATTTATGGCAAGTACGTGACATGTTGGCGAAGTTTCGGTATCGCCCGATACGACAAATTTCGGTTTAGAACCTTTTATCGTGTCGTATTTAATATGTCATCACCATATCCTATATCATATGATATAAGATCTGAATATACTCATAAATATGAGTTAAGTATAGTGGTGTGACGTAAACGTACGTTCGTAAGATATATAACGTGTCAATAGTACGTTGGAATAAATGTGTATGTGCCTTTTATAAAAATCTGAAAATATAGTATATATATATGTATTAAAAACGTGTGACATTGATGTGTGGAGGAGGAGAAGACTTTCCTTCCATAGCCATGTTGCCTTTAAGCCTTTTCCAAATGCATCTTCCTTTAATGAACTACTTTAGTTCATTAATTGTGGCACCTGAAAATAGTATAAACTCAACAAATGTTCGCCATATGATGTAAGCTTTAAAGCTTCATGGCTCGTTAGTACGGCAACATAATATATGAGGTAAATAAGGCAAGTTATCATGCATACATGTACACTTGTGTATATATATATATACTTAACGTTATATATATATATATACATATTCAAATTTCTTATTTTAAAATCACTCAAACCCTCATATTTCTACAATCTCCCCCTTTTGATGATTTTCAAAATAACAAGTGTACATGATTTAAGTGTTGTCTCTCCCCCTCGAATTGTGCACAGATTTGAAATTTGAATTTCGAATTTCAAATCCGGCTCCCCCTTGATTTTTGCAATTAGGATCAATCAGTGATCTCTCCCCCTTAAATTTCTATCTCCCCCTTAAATTCTCCCCCTTAAATCATGCTTTTCTCTCCCCCTTTATTTTGGAAAGTTAATCAAAAGATTCCTGTCAAAAAGGAAAGTAAATCAAATAATATCGCATGAAATTATATCAACAGGAATCATGCCTAATTTAGAGCGAAGAGATTCAAATGTGGCTTGATTTAAGGCCTTAGTAAATATATCCGCTACTTGTGATTCGGTGCGTACGTGATCTATGACAATATTACCATTGTTAACGTGATCACGAAGAAAATGATAGCGAACTTCTATATGCTTAGCCTTAGAGTGTAATACGGGGTTCTTAGACAAATTAATTGCACTCATACTATCACAATATATAGGAATTTTATCTACGGTAATTCCAAAGTCCGAAAGTTGTTGTTTTATCCACAACAACTGTGTGCAACAAAGGCTAAGAGCCATATACTCAGCCTCAGTAGTGGACAAAGCAACACTTGCTTGCTTTTTGGAAAACCATGAAATAAGGGAATTTCCTATAAATTGGCAAGTTCCGCTCGTGCTTTTTCTATCTATTTTGCAGCCACCATAATCTGCATCAGTGTAAGCATGTAAGTCGAATGTAGAATCCTTATCGTACCAAATACCTAAGGTGGGCGTGTGCTTAATATAGCGAAATATTCTTTTTACCGCATTTAAGTGTGACACCTTAGGTTGACTTTGAAAACGAGCACACATGCATACGCTAAACATGATGTCAGGCCTACTAGCAGTTAAATATAGTAAAGAACCTATCATAGATCGATATAATCCATTATCAACGTCTTTACCATGTTCATCTTTGTCTAATTTAGTAGTAACACTCATAGGCGTGGGGGATGGTTTCAAATTTTCAAAATTGAATTTCTTGATCATGTCGTTTACGTACTTAGCTTGGCTTATATGAATTCCTTTACTCGTTTGCTTAATCTGCAAGCCAAGAAAATAATTAAGTTCACCAACCATAGACATTTCAAATTCAGCTTTCATACAATTTTCAAAATCCTTAACAAGTCTATGTGAGGTAGAACCAAAGATAATATCATCTACGTAAATTTGAATAATAAGTAAATCTGATTTTTCTTGTTTCAAAAATAGTGTACTATCTATAGTACCACGTTTAAAATTATTCTCTAAAAGAAAAGTAGCAAAACGATCATACCATGCTCTAGGCGCTTGCTTTAGTCCATATAGTGCCTTCTTTAATTTGTACACGTGATCAGGATGTTTCAAATCTTCAAAACCGGGTGGTTGCTTCACGTATACTTCTTCTTGTATAAATCCGTTTAGAAAAGCACTTTTGACGTCCATTTGATACAATTTAAAATCTTTCATGCAAGCAATAGCAAGTAAAAGTCGTATAGCTTCTAAACGTGCTACGGGTGCAAATGTTTCATCGTAGTCTATTCCTTCTTCTTGATTATATCCTTGAGCTACGAGTCTTGCTTTATTTCTAACGACTTTTCCTTCTTCATTCATTTTGTTCCTAAACACCCACTTTGTGCCTATTATTGTCTTATCTTGTGGTCGTGGCACTAAATCCCATACATCATTTCTAACGAATTGATTAAGTTCGTCATGCATAGCATCAATCCAAGAAGAATCACTCAAAGCATCATGCACATTTTTAGGCTCAATTTCAGAAATCATAGCATGAAATTCATTTATTTCATCCGAAGTAATTCTTCTATGTGGTCGCACACCGTGAGTGATGTCGCCTATGATGAGATCATGTGGGTGATCTCTATGCCATCTTGGTTGATTATTTTCTAAGTTATCATGCATTTCTATATGATCATGCATTTCTAGTGTTTCATTCATCTCATGCATATCAAAAGACTCATTTTCTTCATCCAAAACGGGTTTCAAATCAAAGTCATCATCATATTCCTTTTCCTTATCAACCTCTCCAAATTCATTGAATTTAACATGAATGGATTCCATGATTTGTCTAGTGAGAGGATCATAACATCTATAGGCTTTTGAATTTATGGAATACCCAATGAAAATGCACTCAATCGATTTGGATTCAAATTTATCTAAGTTATCTTTTGTATTCAAGACAAAACATTTGCATCCAAACACACGAAAATAATCTATTTTAGGCATGCGATCATTCATAATTTCGTAAGGCGTCTTGTTTATTTTCTTTCTTATAGATAGGCGATTTACAATATAGCATGCACAATTTACGGCTTCCGCCCACAGAAATCTAGGTAATTTATTTTCGCAAAGCATAGTTCTAGCGATTTCTTGTAGTGTGCGATTCTTTCTTTCTACTACTCCATTTAATTGTGGAGTTCTAGGTGGCGAAAACTCATGTTTAATTCCTTTTTCTTCACAGAATGAAATCATCTCTTTATTTTTAAACTCACCGCCTCTATCGCTTCTTATTCTTTTCACATTTACGCCGTATTGATTTTCAAGTTGTTTAATTAATTTAGCGATTTCTATGGCGCTATCATCCTTATGTGCAAGAAATAAAGTCCAAGTATAACGAGAAAAGTCATCAACAACTACACATGCATAGTGACGCCCACCAAGGCTTGTAGTACGACTAGGACCAAACAAATCGATATGCAATAGTTCTAGTATTCTAGTCGTGCTTATCTCATTTTTAGGCTTAAGTGACTCACGTGTTTGTTTGCCTTTTATGCAGGATTCACACAACTGAAAGTTGTCTAAATCAAGCTTAGGCAATCCCCGTACTAGGTTCTTTTGTTGCAATTTTTCTAGTGTAGAAATACCTATGTGTCCTAAACGTCTATGCCACAAATTCACATTGGGTTCATTTGACATAAAACATTTAACTTTGGCATCTACTACATCATCCATAGAAAGTGTGAATATATTTCCTTCACGTTTTCCTTTTAAAACAGTTTCTCCATTTTTATTTATTATATTACAGTAAGGGTGAGTAAAACACACATTGAAACCATTGTCAACAAATTGCGAAATACTAAGAAGATTGTAAGACAAGTTGCTTACCAAAAACACGTTGGAGATTTGAAGTGTATCCGGGTTTCCAATCGTACCTTTACCAATGATCTTGCCTTCATTGTTGTCTCCAAAGGTCACGGATCCGCCTTTTGTGACCTTCTTTAATTTGGAGAAGAGGCTCGGGTCACCTGTCATGTGCCTCGAGCAACCACTGTCAAGGAACCACTTTATTGATATGTCTTTTGATGAGTGGTCTCCCTGCAATGTAAAAAGGTGATTTAGGTACCCTTTTAATTTTGGGTCCTTTCGAGTTAGTTAATCACCTTTTAGTAAAGGTACCTTTCGGTACCCATACTTGGGTGATCCTTCTCGGTCTATCAAATGGCAAGAAGGTAGATGAAGGTGCGACATAGTATACATGTGGTGCATGTACTTTGGGTCTTTTCCCAAGGACTCCCCTATACTCAATGTATGAAGGACGTTTGTGATATGTCCTAGTGTGTGTGTGCGTGGTACGTGGATGATATGTGTTCCGTGTATGCATTGATCTCTTCTTCTCATATCTATATGGTACAACATTATATTTCACATGATATGAGGGAGTGGGGCGTGTGGAAGGGGGTGCTTTCTGCGTCATCTTAGACGCCACTTGATGCTTAGGGGTGTCTACCTTTTTAGACACAACAAACTTGGTTGGTTTGGTTGATACTTCGTTAGTATCAACGTACCCCAATCCAGTTTTGTCACTGTCATGCTTTTGCGATAATATGATGCGATGCAGCATGTTTGACCCTGTATCGAATTGTTTCATCATGTTCTCTAAATCTGTATTCCTTGATTTCAAATTTGAAATCTCGGATTTCATTTCATTATTTTGAGAAGTTAATGATGAGATCTCAGTTTTTAATGCAGTGATGGCACATGAAGACTCTTTCTTTGAATCGCTTAATTGAGCGACAAGATTCTCGTTAGAAGATTCTAACAGTTTCTTGTCTTCAATTAAACGTTTCTTTTCTTTTGCGAGAGTCTTAGTAAATTTATGTAACTCAAGATATTGACTAAATAAATCATCGTAAGAAGGTTCAGAGTCAGAGTCAGAGTCAGATAATACCTCATTCGACGCCTTTGAAGCGAAGCAAACTTGAGCGGTCTCCTCTTCGGTCTCAGTTTCAGAGTCTGATGAGTCACTCCATGTGGAGGCCTTTAGTGCACGTTTCCTTTGTTTAGGATCTGAGACGGGTCTATTTTTGTTCCGCTCCTTGTCAGGGTACTTATTAGTTTGCTTTTCTTTGTTTGGGCAGTCATATGATAAGTGTCCGAGTTTGCCGCATTCATAACATTTAATGTCCTTATCATTTGACTTGTTTTTATTTCTCTTAGATGTAGTGCCCTTGTTTTTATTTCTAAATGATTTTCTCATGAATCTTCTTAGTCCTTTTGCCAATAGAATTAAGTCATCATTATCCGATTCGGAATCACTATCATCTATGTGATCGGAGGGAGGGGAGACGTATTCATTTGATTTAAAAGCAATTGTCTTACCTTGTTTGGTTGATTCCGATTTCCGAATAATGAGTTTGTTTTCATACACTTTTAGTGAACCCATGAGTTCTTCCATTTTTATTGACTTAGTCTCCTTGCTTTCTTCTATGGCAGTCACTTTAGGATCCCATTCTGAAGGGAGGCTCCGTAGGACTTTCTGTACTTTTTCCTGCGTTGTAAAGGCCTTACCAAGAGACTCAAGAGAGTTATAGATGTTAGTCAAACGAAGATCCATATCAACAATTGACTCATTAGGCAACAACTTGAAAGACTCAAGAGTAGACATAAGCATATTAATTTTAGACTCTTTGACTTGACTCGTGCCTTCGTGTTTCATTTCTAAGATTCTCCACATTTCTTGTGCACTCGAACAATTGGACACATAACTGGACTCACTCTTACTTAAGCCATTTAAGAGTAATTGCATGGCCTTAGCATTCATACTCAGTTTCTTTTTGTCTTCACTAGTATAGTCTTGTCTTGTTTTAATTACTTCTAGTGTGACTCCATCTACAATGGACAATTTAGACGGAACATATGGACCATCTTCAATTATTGACCAAAGGTCTATGTCTATAGCCATAAGAAATAATTTCATCCTAAGTTTCCATTGAATAAAAGACTCACCGTCAAAGAGTGGAGGCCTTTGGCTTGACATACCTTCTTGTTCGGTTTTGAGATTTGTGGATGCCATCTCACTGAATCGTTGGATTCCTTGTCGTGAGTATTCCTGCGCTCTGATACCACTTGTAGGATCTGCAAGGCACCACTAGAAGGGGGGGGTTGAATAGATGGTGCGGAAAGTGTGCTTTTTAAAATTTCTTTAAACTTGAACAATTCAAGTTCTGAAAACAGATTCTGTTTCCAGTACCAGTTTTAAAACGATTTAAAAACTAGGTTAGAGGTCTCCAAAAATTATGAAATTTTGAGAGAACTTAGCCTCAGATGTTGTGAGGGTCCCCTAAAAATTTCAAACCAAAATTCAACCTTTAACCCCTTCAAAAACCGTTGGCACTCAGATTGTGCAATTCTGCCAGAAACGGTAGATGGTTTTGAAAAATTAATTCCTATTTTTGTGAATGTCCAAATGATCTGAAAATTTGACCAATAACTCCTCACACACTATATTGAAATGGGTTGAAACAGTTTTTGAAAATTCTTTTGGGAAGTAGGTCAAATACACCCAAAGTCTCAACCTTTGCAAGTCTGAAAATCAGACTGCACTAGTCTCAGAACTTTTGATGTTTGGATGACTTATACTTGTCCAAAAGGGTTGAAACTTGTGCCAAATTAACCCTAGAACGTTTATGTATGTTTCTGGAAATTTTTATAATTTTTAGAAAACGTTTACTATTTTTGCGAACGTGAACAATATGAGTAAACAGCGCAGAAACTGAAACGTAAATGCAGAAAGTAAATTGCACCAAGAATTTTATACTGGTTCGGTTATAAACAACCTACTCCAGTCTTCAAGGAACACCTTCCTTGGTTCACACTAATTTCACACACGCAGTACACCTTACCGCAGGGTTGATAGAGTTACACCTTAACTCCAACCCTTTACAAACCTTGTATTGTGAGTACAATTTGCACGAACACCACCACCTCGCTAGAATGAAGATTGATCACACCTTGATCAATCTTGTACAATGATGAATGAATGGTGGTTTCTATGAAGCCTATTCAAGGATGAAAGAGGTAAAGTACAATAGGCTTTTTACAAGAAGAAGAAAGAAAGAAAGTGTAGGAGAAGAAAGCTTTTGCACTTTGATCACTTTTGAATATGATTCTTGGTCTTGCTTTTGTTGGTTCTTCTCTTCTCTTTTTAATCAAGTCCAGCCGTCCCCTATACCTCTTCTCCCCTCTTGAAAATTTCCTTTTAAGTGCTTGAGAGGATGTGAGACATCATGGTGACAAAGTTTTGCTTGCTTGGCATCATTCCATTGGACCATCATTTAGTCATTGCTTACTTGGCACCTTTTGATTGGCTCAATGTTGTCATCATTTGATGACATGGAAAATCTGAAATAAACACTTTAAACATGTGCCAAATAATCATCACATAATGCATTCCATAAATTGAGATATTCACATAAATTGTGAGACATAAAATTCCTTCTTTCCTACTCAATAAAATCGGCCATAAAGGGTGTTTCAATGCTGAAATTTTCAGCATTAACCACATGAAATAAATCTGAATATCTTCCAATTTTCTTTGAATTTCTTCCATAAAAATATGTTCATTATTCAAGGCAAGTCTTGCTACAAGATTGAGAATGAATTTGGACACTAAGGAGGTTGAAATTCGGCCACAACATGTCTTGCACATGCTGAAATTTCAGCATGTGTAACATCCACTCCTCCTTCAAAATGTTGCCTATTTTGCATTGTTTTAATTTAAGAATTCAATCAACATTAAGTATACAATATTCTCATCATGTATAGAATAAAACTTGACAACTATGTGGCCTATATTTCGGCCATAACCACTACACACATGCTGAATTTTTCAGCATGTGTGATATTCTATAATATCACTTCCTTTATTCCATAAACTATTCAAAACATTTCCATACCTCATTTAATTTATTCCTTAATAAAAGATTGACATTTTATCTTCCTTCATGATGAAGAAAACGTCCACAAGGAGTGTTACATGCTGAAATTTTCAGCATGTGACATAAGAGAGGTGTATGTTGAAAACTTACCTTTTGTAGCTTCTCTCTTTGATTAATCAACATTGTATGATTGATTCTTGACCAATCAACATGCCAACAAGGCTCCACATGTGCTCCACATAAGCTGTAGGTGGCGTTGAGAAGGTGTATATACATGTGCTGAAATTTATTTTTGCTAACTTTGAAAAATAGTGCACATTTAATAATACACACATGTTATATTCCAATCAGCCCTTAATTTAATTTTCTAGAACACTTTAAGATGTATGTTATATGTAAAAAGTGTCTAGATACGTGCCACATCATGTTCAAGAAAAACGTTCCATGTCAAGTGCGTAGAAAACCGAATTTTCGATATTTATCGATTACCCGATTTTTCTCTAATTTAAATTCCAACTTTTGCACATGCTATATATATTATGTTATACATAATATATATAATATATACTTTAATTTTCAGCACTTGGCTGATTTAAAGTGGTACCATAAACATGTGACAAAAATATAATTAGAATCTTCACATTTTGGCCTAAATGTGGGGTGATTTGTGTGTGCCAACATGGAAAGTATTTTTGTCTCAATAAACAGTGTATGGCACGAAATTTTTAATGAATTTTGATGTATATGGGCTGGCCATTTATTTATGGCAAGTACGTGACACGTTGGCGAAGTTTCGGTATCGCCCGATACGACAAATTTCGGTTTAGAACCTTTTATCGTGTCGTATTTAATATGTCATCACCATATCCTATATCATATGATATAAGATCTGAATATACTCATAAATATGAGTTAAGTATAGTGGTGTGACGTAAACGTACGTTCGTAAGATATATAACGTGTCAATAGTACGTTGGAATAAATGTGTATGTGCCTTTTATAAAAATCTGAAAATATAGTATATATATATGTATTAAAAACGTGTGACATTGATGTGTGGAGGAGGAGAAGACTTTCCTTCCATAGCCATGTTGCCTTTAAGCCTTTTCCAAATGCATCTTCCTTTAATGAACTACTTAGTTTATTAAACTAAGTACTTCACTTAATGAACTACTTTAGTTCATTAATTGTGGCACCTGAAAATAGTATAAACTCAACAAATGTTCGCCATATGATGTAAGCTTTAAAGCTTCATGGCTCGTTAGTACGGCAACATAATATATGAGGTAAATAAGGCAAGTTATCATGCATACATGTACACTTGTGTATATATATATATACTTAACGTTATATATATATATATACATATTCAAATTTCTTATTTTAAAATCACTCAAACCCTCATATTTCTACACAGTTTTGCGATCGGATCAAGGCCAGATGATTTCGGCCATATGCTTTTCGTTGCCTCTGGTTGGACCGCTACGGTTGGCATTATTAGCCATGACAATCGCATTGATTCATTATGCGCAGGAATTCGACAACATTATTCTTGAGACGGATTGCCAGTCTATTATCACCTTATTGTCTAGTTCTCGCCAAGTTACTGGTTTACTAGCGGCTGACCTTCAGCGTGCACTCTTGTTCTTGACTTTAAACTAATCCACAATCCAGTATTGCCTCCGTGAAGCTAATACAACATCTCATTGGTTAGCGCGTCATGGCTACAGAGCAGTCGGATTACAGCGTTATACTTCTCTTCATGAACTACCATGTGAGGTTCATGGAGCAATACTTACGAATCTCAAGCTAACTGCTTTACGTCGCTGATAGATGTCTCACATTGTGTTGACGATAAATTATTTTTGCTGCATGTGTCAGCTTCAGACACGGGCAACGCTGGTGCGTTCTTTCTCATTCCTCCAACTATTTAAGCTTTATAATGCTCGTCATATTGCCTTATATTCACATATTTTTCTGCTGTTTTCGTTGGCTTTCTTCCTGGTGCTTGTGTGATAAATGGCTATGATACATTGGCTGACGAGATCTTCATCCAACTTGGGGTTATATTCTACCATGCAACGATTTCAACTTACAGGAAGCCATCTATTGCGGATGTCGCCTTGGTTCTCTTCGAATCAAGGCGGCTTGACTATGTTCTCTCTTCAGTCATTTGTTTTCGGATACTTTATCTTTGCCTCTCTGATGCTTGACTGCATCGATTGTGCCGAGGTGCGCACGAGAACTTTCATTACACTGTCACGAGGCTATTATCGTTCAGCAGTACTTTCATACCAATGGATTTCACTACAACATCATTGCTGAGCCACGCGGAACTTTCTTTTATCAGCTATTCATTGTATTAGACCAACGCTCAGATCGTATAAATATGTACGATTTTTCCTTCGCCAAGGTTTTATCCACAAGGGTGGTTTTACTTGGCAAGGTTTTAATGTGGCATATCATATACGATTGGAGGTTGGCCATCATTAGCTCACTGTTTCATTTATTTTCTTACGATGATATTTGTAATATGGTTTTCCTCCACCACAAGTGAGGCTTTATAAATAAAATCATCGTCTTGATATAAAATAAAATAATATATATATATATATATATATATATATATATATATTGTTGAGAAAAATACGATGATGAGGGGGATTAGGGCGACCGCCGGTGAAGCGGCAGCCGCCGCTTTCTAGGCCTGCCGATCACGCAATTTTCCGGCATTTTCTCTGCCGGCTATCACGCTGCTATTTGCACTGGTGTTTTCTTTTTTCTCTGCGATCGAATTCCGATGGGATCACCGCCACCCTCATTTGCGGCGGTTGTAGCAGGCGCTTCTTCTGCGCAAAGCATTAGCATTTCACCAAAGACAGTCTCCCGATACAAAGGTATCCCCCTAATCTCTTTCTTGGATTCCGAAATTGATGCCCTTGCAGCACCATTCAAATATTCCTTGGTGGGCACCTTCTGGTATGGCCGTCCTCCGTTGAAGGTCATCCGTGATGTGTTTGAAAAGATTGGTTTTTATCATGACCTCCGTATTACTCTTCTTGATCAAACCCATATACTGCTGAATTTTCATAATGAGGCAGACTATTTGAGATGTTTTTATCGACGTTCTTGGCATATTTCGGGTTGTCATATGCGAATTACAAAATGGACAGTGGATTTTGATCCTACTACTGATGTACCTATAGTTCCGATCTGGATTGCATTACCGGGTCTTCCCATTCATCTTCATCGTAAGGAAGCGCTGTTTGAAATAGTTCGATCTATTGGATCACCGCTTAAGTTGGATGTCGCCACTGCAGAAGGGTTACGGCCATCAGTCGCAAGAATCTGTGTGGAAGTTGATGTCTCTCAGGATTTGCCTCAAAAGATCTATCTGCAGGCAAAAAATCGATACATTTTACAGTCTGTCGTCTATGAGGATTTGCCGTTATTTTGTACCTCATGCAGACGTTTAGGCCATGCAGCTACATCCTGTCCTCCAGCGAAAACTGCTTCGGTCCCACCGCCCCCGCCTCCACGCCTCCCCGCCGGCCTGTTCAACGCTGGACGCTGGTTAAAAGTAAAACTACTGCACCGGTAATCCCAGAAGCTGCAGATTCACCGCTGGTTGATCCAGAATTATCACATGCTAATACACAAGACTATACGGACCATGTCACTGAGCAAGCACCTCTGCAAAATGATTTCGATGCTGGGGAATTGGGACATACTTCGGATAATGATCTCCCACCGGATGATCCTCCCTCTGATATTCCAACAGTACCAGATGAAGTTGTGTGTCGCATGCAACTTATGCCGCCTACACCAGACACAGACATACTTATCTCACGGTTACAGGATTCTACAGACTCTACAGAATTTATTCCGGTTGTTCCTCGTAGAAAGAGACGCACAAAAAAAGAACTCCCTCCTCTGCCGCCATCTACAATTCTGACACGCAGTGCTTCTCACGCTGTTCAGGGAAGTGACACTACTCTTTCTCAATGAATATTATGATTTGGAATATTAGAGGCATAACGACCTCTATAACTCGATTAACTTAGCTACTTCGAGATCATCGTTTAAATTTATTATCTTTGATAGAGCCAAAACACCCATCATCTTCTATTGCTCGTTATGCTTTAAGCTTTGGATTTACATGACATTTTTCTTCACAATCAGACCGAATTTGGTTTTTCTGGCGGGACTCAGATTATCAATTGGTGAATGTGCAGGATGATGATCAAGCTTTCATCATATCTAGCTTGAGACACACCTGAGAACCCCTTTATCTAACATATGTATCATCTCACGAGCCATAAGTACCTGAGAGGAAATATCCGAGCCAGGCAGGAAGCCCGTTTGTTCCGGGGAGATTAATCACGGGAGTAAGGCGTTTAGACGACTAGCAATTATTCTTGTGCATACTTTGCTCAGAAAATTCGTTAAGCATATTGGCCGAAAATCACTGAAAGTATCAGGAGATGACTTTTTAGGAATCAACGTGATCAGTGCACTTGCCATCACCGTAGGTTGAGGAATGCCCAAGAAAAATTCCTGCACTGCTTTAACTACATCAGTATGAATGAAAGACCAACAGGCACGATAAAACTGACCATGAAAACCATCTGGGCCTGCTGCGCTAACAGGATCAAGATGCCATACTGCTGCTTTAATTTCTGGTTCCATGGGTATTTGAGTTAATAAAACATTGTCCTCCGATGTGACCACCTGCGGGATATACCGAAGGATGTCATCATAGTCTTGAGTTTGGTGATGAGCGAATAAAGATGTGTAAAACCGGACGGCCTCCAGCATGATGTCATCCGATGTAGTACATATTTTGCCTGATTGTGTACGAATTTGTTGAATATGTAAATGCAGTCGTTTACCTTTGACGATGGAATGAAAATATTTTGTATTTGCGTCACCCTCACGAATCCATCTTATACGAGACTTTTGTTTCCAGAAATTCATCTCATAGGAGGCTGCTTGCAGATATTCAGCCTTGGCTTTATGATACTCTATCCTGTGTTCTTCAGTCGGGGAGTCATCCCAAATAGTTTCAGCGTGTATCATCTTTGATTCCGCTATCTAAACATTAGAAAAAATATTGCCAAAAATATTTTTGTTCCACCACTGGATATCTTTTTTGAAGCGGAACAACTTGTTGTAAAAACCATACATGCCTCCTGTAGTAGAATAAGACTCCCAAGCATCTTTTGCATAAGAATGGAAATCCGAATGTAGCAACCAAGCATCTAAAAATCGGAAAGAACGACGTTGGTTGGATTGTCCAATGCGACATATAAACAACATGGGTGTATGATCCGAAGTTGCCCGAGAAAGATGAGAGAGCTATAAGTCATCGAACTTATCATGGAAATCCGAGTTAATGAATAGCCAATCCAACCTGCGACATATTCTGCCAAGGCCTCTACCGTCTGTCCAAGTAAACTTTGATCCATGGAATTGTGGAGTCATTAAACTACATGTCTCAATACAATCATTAAAATCCTATAACGCCGAGAGAGATAGAGTCGATCGGCCATCATGATCTGATAATGAGCAAAAGGTGTTAAAGTCTCCCGCTACTATCCAAGGTAATACAGACGTTTCTAAAAACGTGTTCAAAGCATGCCATAAAGGTCTTCGTTGTATCATCATGTGCTTGTTATAAACCACAGATATGACAAACGAAAATTGTAGTGGGCGAAAGAGCAACGTAAAATGAATCTTTCGACAGAGTCAGTTGGGAATATTTGGAGCTGTTACTGCGTGCTTTTGGTTTCTCTGATTTCTTCATTCGTATTATACTAAATCACCTGTGTGCTACAACTTTAGCAGTATTAATTAATGGTCAACCCTCATCAACATTTCGGCCATTTAGAGGGGTGAAACAGGGGGATCCTCTATCACCGCTACTTTTTATACTCTCTTCTGAAGGATTTAGCAGGGGACTGAAAGCATTAACGGAGGTTGGACGATTGCAGCCATTTAGACTGGGGAGGATTCCGTTTCATATAACACATTTGGCCTATGCTGATGACTTGTCGATCTTTTTACGAGGCACACAACAAAACATGCGCCGCTTTCACATTTTCCTTACACAATATGAAACTGCCTCTGGGCAAAAAATCAACTTTCAAAAAAGCAGTATGATCCCTTCTATTCGAACCTCAATGCAGCAGAGGAGGAATTTTGAGAGGATACTTACCATGCGCTGCACAAACCTCCCTTTTAAGTATCTTGGCTCGTATTTGCACAAAGGTATTCCTCGTGCGCAACACTGTGTTTCTTTATTGCAATATATTGATGATAGGCTTCAAGGATGGCACTCTAGATTATTATCTGCCGCGGGACAATTAGTTTTGTTACGCTCTGTCATAGCAGCGCTGCCACTACATCTCTTTGCTTCAGGTGGTTTACCCAAATCTGTTATCAAAATTATTATTCGGAAAATGGCATGTTTTTATTGGGGCCCTAGATATCATTGGGTATCGTGGCAGACTATTACTATGCCCAAAGAAGAAGGAGGATTAGGGATTCGTGACCTCAGCGTGTTACAAAAAGCTTATTACTGCCGCATTTGGTGGTCGTTTCACCAAAATACAACACTTTGGAGTCAATATATGCATGCCAAGTATGGTCGTCGTGGGGACTATTTGCCTCGATTACCTGACTCACCCATTTGGAAATTAATTTGCAAGATACATCCTTTCTGCCTTTCTCAAACATCTGGTCAAGGGACACATTTAATATGGTTTCACACACCACGGGTGAATTTTCCCTCCGCAGTGCCTATACGATTAGTCGCATTACTCATCCGCAACTTTTATCTGCAAAATTCATATGGTTTAACCAGCACTCCCCAGTCATACAGATATTCTTATGGCGGATATTTCATTCGGCGATACCGATGGAGGATTATATTGGCCAGTATATTACATCTCGTCCGACACAATGTCCTTTGTGTAGAACTGCTTCGGCAACGGTAGATCATGTCTTTCTTCGCTGCTCATATGTGAGGCCGATATGGCAATATTATGCTGGGGAGTTGAATTGTCCGCCACCATCATCTTTACACTTGCGACAGTATATTCTCGCTTGGTGGTATCGTTCCTCCTTTTCGTCATTAATTGGGGTCTTCAGAGTTATAATTCCAGCGATTATTCTATATAATATCTGGCGAGGCTACACCTCATTAGTCTATGGCAACCAATCTAGCCTTACACTCGCATCACTTCAAGCATCTATTCGTTATGACCTTACTATTTGGTGCAAAAAAGTGGCAGGAACCAAAATAGCCACTGATCCTAGGAGGTTCTTCTCTTGGCTACCATCTCTGTCCAGTCCACGACCTCGTCTCATTCGTTGGCTAACACCGCCCCCTGGCCGACTTAAATTGAATGTCGATGCGGCGGTTGGTCGACAATATGCAGCTGGTGGTGCTATACTGCGTGACCATAGGGGATCTTGTGTGGGTGCACTTTCATTTAGGTTACCGCCGAATACTCCGCTCCATGCAGAAATTCAGACAGCATTATTTGCCTTGTTATATTTTCTCCCCCTACATCGACACATCATTTTAGAATCTGATTGTAGCCAGATCTCTCGTTTGGCTCGCCCGCAACCGGTACATGGGAATTACTATCTCAGCATGCTTCACAATCTGGTTCATCTCCAACGCCTTGATTATCATCACATTTACCGAGGAGCAAATATGGCTGCACATTATCTAGCACAGCAAGCAATGCTGAATCCTATCACACAGCAATATACCGCGCGCACTCTCCCTTCATTGGTGCGTGCCTCCGCCTCTTTGGATCTCTCCTCCACTCAACTGAGGGTCCCTTGATAAGTTTTCCACATGGATTGGCGCTGTTTCTCACCTTCTGCTTGTACCATAATGGATACAGGCAGACGCGGTATGCATTGCTATCCTTTGGTCTCACTTTTATTATGTTTCATACTCAGTAACCTTTTGTTCTATTTGCTGGCCCGGACATGGTATCCATTGGCAACACTTCTGGAGAGGCTTCTTCTAGTACCTCAGCGAATCTATTATACATTGGCGGTCAATCCGGCTACGCATACCATGACGCCTTATCTCATCCAAAAGTCGCCTTGGCCTAATCGGTGCCAAGGCGATAGTGGTATGTGTTTGGTTTCTCAGTTTCTTTCTCTTTTGCTTATTGCTCTCGTCGGAATAACTTCTTTTTGGCTATTTTCCGAGGTCCACCGGTTCCGGAAGACACTTCATCCAGCTTCCAACAACGCACTGCAGTGCCTGCTGACTACATCATATACTGCCTCAACCGTTGCTTTGATACAATTTTACACTCACTTCATATCAATGACAGCTGTATAAATATGTACGCTTTTTCCTTCGCTAAGGTTTTATCCACAAGGGTGGTTTTACTTAGCAAGGTTTTAATGCGGCATATCATATACAACTGGAGATATGACATTATTAGTTCTTTATTCCATTTGTTCTCATACGATGACTTTTATTTGTAATATGGTTTTCCTCCGCCACAAGTGAGGCTTTCTAATCAATAAAAGATTCTTTCAAAAAAAATATATTGTTGAGAAAAAGGATTTGAGTGATTCACAAAAATGTATGATTTAAATAATGTGTGCTAAAGAAATGCATGATATATTTTATGACTTGACATGTTTTTGCAAGAAACCTGCCTTATATAGTTTATATATAATGTTGCCATACTAACAAGCCATGAAGCTTTAAAGCTTACATCAAATGGCAAACATTTGTTGTGTTTGAACTATTTTCAGGTGCCACCATTAATGAACTAAACTAGTTCATTAAGTGAAGTACTTAGTTAAATGAACTAAGTAGTTCATTAAATGGAGATACATTTGGAAAAGGCACGAAGGCAACAAATTGAAGAATGGAAAGTATCCTCTCCTTATCATATCACACGTTTTTAAATATTTTTTTTAACTCGAAAAAGTTATTATATAAAGATAAAGCCTCACTTTTGGCGGAGGAATACCTTATTACATCAAGAAAAATATAACGCACAAAGGAAATGAAGGGTATCAACATCCAAAGCATATATGATATGCCGCATTAAAACCTTGCCAAGTAAAACCACCCTTGTGGATAAAACCTTGGCGAAAGAAAAAGTGTACATATTTATATGTCTGGAGTGTTGATAGAGATTATAGTGTAAAATGAAAAATACAGGAATCCGTATAATCACAGATTCCTCCCAAGAATCCCAGCAGTCCTTCAATATTTGTATCTCCAATACTTTTCAAGAAATATATGGTATGATTTGACACTTTTAAATTTATGTTCTTCAAGGTGTTTCAATTTTTTAATATATACTTATATCATGGACGGTTATACACCGCCTAATCCTATTCCCTTCTCCCTTTTACTTTATGTTCTTACTGGCTGGAATTAGTTCCGCCTAATCCTATTCCCATCTCCCTTTTTCTTTATGTTCTTACTGGCTGGAATTAGTTCTGCCATATCCTATTTCCTTCTCCCCTTTTAATATTTTGTTCTTATCTTGTGTTAATCTTCTTTTGTTTATATTATCTATCTATTTTTGTGTTTATTTATGCACTTTCATCTGTATCTTTCTATTCTGCTTCTTTTTAGTATATCTTTCAGATTCGTGTGGGTATCTTGGTATCAGAGCCACGTGTGAGTAGATCTATCGATATTTGTTATTATTCTTATACAGATTTCAGATATTTGTTTATAATCTGGTGAGTGTTTGCCTTGTACACGCTGGGTAATCAGTCTCTTCAACGAGCAATAAATCCTGTATGCGTCAAGGTGTTGGTAGCCAGAATATAAACAAGATCTGAAAGAAAGTTTAAGAATGGAAGAAATATTAAATAGATCTGCTTCATTTAGCTCTACATCAAATACAGATGCGAATAAGATCGTTAATACTGAAGAGGTCATAATAGAGAATTTTGACAAAGCTGTAAATAACTCGGTCATTCCAAAGATTAGGAAATCTGAAATATATGAGTCTTCTCTCTTCAATATGTTAAAGTCAGACTATATAATCAAAACAGAAGAAAGAGATATCCCTCTTTCAAAACCCTTTGAAACAATACAATTACTTTCTTATAAATCTCTTGAAAAACATAGGAAGAAAGGTTTCCAATATCTCCATGTAGGACTAATACAGGTAGGAATTAAACCTTTAACTAGAGAAGGTTTAGATACATCAATCTTAATTGTTCTTAGGGATATTCGTCATAATAACTTTGAACAATCTCTTCTGAGTTCGGTTGAGTCCAGTCTTTGTACAGGACCGATCTCATTTGATTGTTATCCAAATTTTTCATGCTCCTTAAAAGATACACAAATATTAAAAACTTTGGTTTTACAAATTAAAACACATGGATATGATATGTTACCAGGATCAATTCCTTTGGCCTTAATATATCGTATAAGTAATGAGTTCCATGTTTGTTGGTCCCAAACCAAAAAACTCCTTGAAAAAAGGAGAAACAATGATATTACATACAGATTTATCAAGATCTAATGCTATAATTTCTAGATCTATAAAATGGAATGATGTAAATCTTCCACAAGAATGGATTCTTGAAGGAGCAATAAAAGCCATAAATCAAGAAAAACATCAACCAAATACAGAATTAACAAAAATAAAACAATTAAGTGATGGATCTGTAAAACTAAGCATTGCTAGAAGTTTCTCAACTAGAGATAGCGATACAACTGATGAAGCCTCCACTTCTAGTACGATAAATCCTGGAAGATTTTCTACTAGTTCTAGTACAATAAATCTTGGAAGATCTTCACAGATACCATCTGTGATAAACACTCCATATCAAAAACCTCGTTTTTCAACATCAGATATTGATAATACAAATTCTTACTTTAGAAATGCAAATTATACTACAGAGATCCCAAAACCAGTTTATTCTAGACCAGAATACAGCCCACCAAATAGTCCGACCCAGTCTGCAATAACTGAGAATATTGTAAATGAATTAAATGTCATAGAAAAAGAATTTGTGGTTAACAAAAATATTTTACATAATGAATTTTATAATAATGAAAATATAGATAAAAGAGAATGGTTCTTCAGACATTATAAGGATAGTAGAAAACAAATTCAAGAACAGTATTATGAATTTATTAATAGTAATAAAATTAATATATTCTTTTTCGACTGGTTCCAAATATATGCTTCACAAAATAATATCACTTTTCCTTTCAAACAAATAACTCCACTAACAGAATTAACAAAAACATGGACAAACACAAAAGAAAATGGTTTCAAATCATCCACCTCTTTTAGGGATAAAAGTTGATTTTTCAGGAACTACTATAGAAGCAATTCCTTACAAAAATACAAGTGAAGACACTCTCATAAACACACAGAATATTATCTTACAAAATAATTACACTAACACACACCTAAATACAATAGGAAAACAGTTAGACAAAATAGCACAACATTATGAAAAACAATCTATACACACATCTAGTGATCAACCCTCACACAAATTCAAACAACCTATATTTAGACCCTACCAAATATCCTCGAGTAGCGTCAACACTGTATTTAATAATAAAGACTTTAAACAAAATCCGAAAGAACATCTCTCTAGGATAGAAAAGAGTTTAGACAATAGTAATTCCATTACAAATGAAGTCGTAGCTGATACACCCACTACATCCATGTCTATTGCTAATAGGACTAGGAATAAAATAGCTAATGAAAAAGAAATATCAAGTACCTCCAAAATAAATACCTTAGAAGTCAAAACAGACTCTGAAAGTGATATTAGTCAAGCTCTTGAAAACTTTCAACAACAGAATTCACAAACAACACAACATTCTCTACAAAAAATAGAATGGAATAGATCTATAATTCCGATCCACACATCTTCTGATTTACACATAAAACCAATCTCACAATATAGATTTAATTCAAACTCAATTTACACATGGACAATAGATGGAATGTCAGAATATCAAATTCTGAATATTCTACAACAAATGACGATGGCAGCAAATGCATACAGAACACAGCTAACAACAGATGATAAAGCAATAGCAGAGCATCTCATTTCTGGATTCTCTGGACAACTTAAAGGTTGGTGGGATCATTATTTGACTCCATTACAGAGACAAGAAATTTTAGATGCAATAAAAATTGATCAAGAAGATAACCCTATATATACAAATGATGGAGAAACAATTCCTGATGCAGTAGCTACACTTATACTATGTATATCTTTACATTTTATAGGAGATCCTTCACATATCAAAGATAAAAATGCTGAATTATTATCAAATCTAAAATGTAGAAAATTAAGTGATTTCCAATGGTATAAAAACACTTTCCTAACTAGAGTAATGTTTAGGGAAGATTCAAACCAACCATTTTGGAAAGAAAAATTCCTTGCAGGCCTCCCTAATTTATTAGGAGAAAAAGTTAGAAATAAAATAAGAGATATATCAGGACAACAAATAATCCCATATTCAGCCTATACTTATGGAGAACTGATAAGTATAATACAAAAGGAAGGTTTAAGAATATGCCAAGATATAAAATTACAAAGTAGTCTTAAAAAAATTAAGACAAAGCAAGTCCGAGTTAGGTACTTTTTGTAAGCAATTTGACAATGACCCTGATCAATTTTATAAAAAAGGATGTAATGGACATTGTTCTAAAAAATATAATAAGCAATCTCCATATCAAAATAGATACAGAAAGAATACATACAATAGAAATTTTAGAAAATTTCAAACACCTACCTATTATAAAGATAAAAACAAAAACTATACAAAAAAGCCTTATAGAAAAATGAACAACTATAAGAAAAATACCAATACAAAAGATTTCAAAAATATTGAATGTTACAAATGTCATAAAAAGGGGCATACTGCAAATTACTGTAGGTTTAATACAAAATTACAAGAACTAGATCTAGATGAATCAATTCTTAATAAAATTTCTAATCTTCTAATAGATTCATCTGAATCCGATACATCTCAATCATCATTTGAATCTGAAGAAGCTCTGCAAGTTGATGAAATTAACACCTCTTCTGAATCCGAAACTTCTGATAAAATAATATCTGTCTTAACAAAAGATCAAGAAACAATTTTAGATATTTTGAAATATATAGAGGATCCTATAATACAAAAAGATCTTCTTGACAAATTTATAGATAAAACTTCTAAAGAAAAAGATGTACAAAAACATCATTTACTACCAAATGTGGCTTCAAGCCATTATGATCTCACAAAAATATTACATAAACATAGGAAAACAAAAAATCAAAATGTATCTATACCAGACCTTCAAAAGGAAATAAAAGAAGTCAAAATTGAGTTAAAAGAACTCAAAGAAAAACAAAAACAAGACTCAGAAGTTATAAAAATTCTTCTACAAAAGATAACTGAAGAATCAGATACAGAAGTAAATCCAGATATTAAAATCGAAGAAACAAACATAATAGAAAATCTTACAAATATACCATCTGATTTTCTATTTGCACTAAGAGAAATAACCTCTAGAAAATATCTGATAAGAATAAAAATTAAATTCTCAAATACCTATGAGATAGATACAATTGCTCTGTTTGATACAGCAGCCGATCTAAATTGCATAAAAACAGACCTAGTTCCTAGTTGCTATAGAGAACCCACAACAACTAGACTTTCAGCAGCAAATAATTCTAAACTTAAAGTCAAATATAAAACTGAAGCATTTGTTATAAATTCAAATACCTCTATCAAAACACAATTTTTGGTAGTTGATGATATTTATCATGTCGTTATTTTAGGAACTCCGTTTATGAATCTAATAACACCATACAATGTAGATAATAAGTTTATTACTTTCAAAATACAAAATAAAAGACTTAAATTTGAATTTTTAGAAAAACCTAAAACAAAAAATCTAGATTTAATTAAGGCATGTTCAATACATAATGAACAAATTAGTACAATTATTCAAAGTAAAAATTTTCATTTACAAAATCTTAAAGATACAGTATCTACAGCTAAGATACAAAAATCATTAGAAAATCCAATCATAAAAAATAAAATACAAGACCTACAAAAATTACTTGAATTAGAACTTTGCTCAGAATTACCGAATGCATTCTGGTCAAGAAAACAACACATTGTTGATTTACCATATACCCCAGAATTTAAGGAAGAAAATATACCAACAAAGGCTAGACCAATTCAAATGAATGCAGAATTAGAGCAACATTGTAAAAAAGAAATACATGAATTAGAAAAGAAAGGTCTCATCCAAAAGTCTAGGTCCCCATGGAGTTGTGCAGCATTTTATGTAAATAAAAGCTCTGAAATAGAAAGAGGATCACCAAGATTGGTAATTAACTATAAACCTTTAAATAAAGCTTTAAAATGGATAAGATATCCTATACCAAATAAAAAAGACCTACTATCAAAACTACATTCTGCATTTATATATTCAAAATTTGATATGAAATCTGGGTTCTGGCAAATACAGATATCGGAGAAAGACCGATACAAAACAGCATTTACAGTTCCATTTGGCCAATACGAATGGAAAGTAATGCCATTTGGTCTAAAAAATGCTCCATCAGAATACCAAAGAATAATGAATAACATCTTTATGGATTATTCGAATTTTTGTATATAGATGACGTATTGATATTTTCAAAATCCATAGAAGAGCACTTTAAAAATATAAAAACATTTTTCTACATAGTCAAGAAAAATGGGCTTGTATTATCAAAACCAAAAATGTCCTTATTCCAAACAAAAATAAGATTTCTAGGTCACTATCTACAGCAAGGGACAATTTTACCAATAGAACGATCTTTAATATTTGCTTCCAAATTTCCAGATAAAATATTAGATAAAAATCAATTACAAAGGTTTCTTGGATCACTAAATTACGTTGTTGATTTTATCCCCAACAT
This sequence comes from Eustoma russellianum, assembly GCA_036186865.1. Taxonomy (NCBI): domain Eukaryota; kingdom Viridiplantae; phylum Streptophyta; class Magnoliopsida; order Gentianales; family Gentianaceae; genus Eustoma; species Eustoma russellianum. The sequence continues at coordinate 16,981,901 of AP025069.1, read as the reverse complement.
AATGAAACTATCCAAACCCTTGCATAATAGACTTAAAAAACATCCTCCACAATGGACTGAAGAACATACTACAGTAGTTAAGAAAATCAAGGAACTTGTATCAGAAATACCTTGTTTGTACATAGCAGATCCTAACCTACCAAAAATAGTCGAAACTGACGCGTCAGATATAGGCTATGGAGGAATTTTAAAACAATTATATATTGTGCACTATTCCAACACACTACCGACACGTTATATATTTTACGAACGTACGTCAACATCACACCACTATAATTACCATGTATTTATAAGTATATTCAGGTCTTATATCATATGATATAAGTCATGGTGATAACAAAATTATTACGACACGTTACAAGGTTCTAAACTAAAAGTTGTCGTATCGGGTGACTACCGAAACTTCGCTAACGTGTCACGTACTTGCCATATATAGATGGCCAACCCCTACACTTCAAAAATGGACACAAGTTTCGTGTCTTACATGGTATATTCAGCCATAAAATCATTCCATGTTGGCATACACAAATCACCCCCAATTAAGGCCAAATTGTGGAGATTTCAAATTAAAAGTTTAAAGCACATGGGGTGCCACTTACTTCATCCTTTAGAGATGAATATTCAAGTTATTCTATGTATATTATGTGTGACATAATATATATGATATGTGCAAAAAGTTTGAATTTAATCGGAGAAAAATCGCGTAATCGAGAAAAGTCGAAAATTCTGTTTTCTACGAACACATCACATGGAACGTTTTTGGCATGACATGTAACATGTATCTAGACACTTTTTACACATTCAATACATATTAAAGTGTTCTAGAATATTCAAATTAGGGCTGATTTGAATATACCATATGTGTATAATTATTGTGCACTATTTTATAAAAGTTACAAAAATAATTTCAGCACATGTTAAAGCTCATTATACACCACAACTCAGCCTTGATGGAGCCTATGTGGAGCTTAGTTGGCATCTTGACTGGTCAAGAATGGACTACACAAGGTTAGTGACATAATGGAGGGAGCTACACAAGGTAATATTTCAAACTATGTCACATATATAACACATGCTGAAAATTCAGCATTTGTGAATTAGTAATGGTCGAAAATTTGGTCTTGAATTTGACATATATGCTTCTTCATTTTCAAAGGATTGATGTAATACCAATATGGCAATAATTTGAACATATTTGAAATATTACACATGCTGAAAATTTCAGCATGTGTTGAATAAGGTGGCCGATTTTTTTGAGTTAAATGAAGACAATTTATCTTGCAAATTAAGTGGGATTGATTATGTGATTTTTGGCAATGTTTTTATGAATAATTTGACACATGTTTTAAGTGAAATTTTCAGATTTGTACAGTCATCAAATGATGACAAATCTCATCCAATCAAGTAGTGCCAAGTAAGCAAGCCAAGATGATCATCCAATGAAGTATTGCCAAGTAAGCAAGTTGATGTGACAATTACACAAGGCATTCTTCCAAGGACTTAAAAGAAAATTTACAAGGGGAAGAAAAGCCCTAGAGTGGGCGGCCATATTGAGATAAAAGGAAGAGAAGAAAAGGAAATCAAACACAAGACAAGTGTTAGAATTTCTAAAGTGCAAAACGTTTCTATACTCTCTTCTACATTTTTTCTTCTCTTTCTCTCTCAAAGCGTATTGTATCTATATTCAAATACATTGTATAGGCTTCATTCATACCACCATACACGCCTATTATTGTAAAAGGTTGATCAAGGTGTGATCAAACCTTCATCCACTCGGTGGTGGTGTTTGTGATCATTGTGATTGGTTGTTTCGATTATAAAGGGTTGGAGTTGGTGTGTAACTCCATCAACCCTATGTGGTAAGGTGTTATTTTGTTTAGTGATAACCGAGGAAGGTGTCCTCAAAGACTGGAATAGGTTGATTTAACCGAACCAGTATAAAATTCCTTGTGTTCTCTACTTTTCTGCATAGTACTTTCAGTTTCCTGCACTTTGCATCTATTTCATCGCGATCTTAAAAATATCAAATGATTTTCAAAAATCACAAAACTTTCCAGAAACATAGCCACACGTTTTAAGTTTCATTTGGCGCAAGTTTTAACCCTTTTAGACAAGTATAAGTCATTCAAACGTCAATAGTTCTGAGGACAGTGTAGTCTGATTTTCAGACTTGCAAAGGTTGAGAAGTTGAACGTATTTGACATACTTCCCAAAGGAAACCTATACAATGTAGTTGGATATAGATACAATAGGCTTAGAGAGACAAAGAGAAGAAAAAATGTAGAAGAGAGTCTAGAAACGTTTTGCACTTTAGAAATTCTAAGACTTGTCTTGTGTTTGATTTGCTCTTCTTCTCTTCCTTTTATCTCAATATGGCCGCCCACTCTAGGGCTTTTCTTCCTCTTGGAAATTTTCTTTTAAGTCCTTGGAAGAATGTCTTGTATAATTGTGACATCAACTTGCTTACTTGGCTATACTTCATTGGATGATCATCTTGGCCTTGCTTACTTGGCACTTCTTGATTGGATGAGATTTGTCATCATTTGATGACTGTATAAATCTGAAAATTTCACTTAAAACATGTGCCAAATTATTCATAAAAACATTGCCAAAAATCACATAATAAATCCCACTTAATTTGCAAGATAAATTGTCTTCATTTAACTCAAAAAAAAATCGGCCACCTTATTCAACACATGCTGAAATTTTCAGCATGTGTAATATTCCAAATATGTTCAAATTATTGCCATATTTGTATTATATCAATCCCTTGAAAATAAAGAGGCAAATATGTCAAAGTCAAGACCAAATTTTAGGACATTACTAATCCACATATGCTGAATTTTTAGCATGTGTTATATATGTGACATAGTTTTAAATATTACCTTATGTAGCTCCCTCTATTATGTCACTAACCTTGTGTAGTCCATTCTTGACCAGTCAAGATGCCAACTAAGCTCTACATAGGCTCTATCAAGGCTGAGTAGGGGTGTATAATGAGCTTGAACATGTGCTGAAATTATTTTTGTAACTTTTATAAAATAGTGCACAATAATTATACACATATGGTATATTCCAATCAGCCCTAATTTGAATATTCTAGAACACTTTAATATGTATTGAATATGTAAAAAGTGTCTAGATACATGTTACATGTCATGCCAAAAACATTCCATGTGATGTGTTCGTAGAAAACCGAATTTTCGATTTTTGTCGATTACGCGATTTTTCTCCGATTAAATTCAAACTTTTTGCACATGTCATATATATTATGTCACACATAATATACATAGAATAACTTGAATATTCAGCTCTAAAAGCTGAAGTAAGTGGCGCCCCATGTGCTTTAAACTTTGAATTTGAAATCTCCACAATTTGGCCTTAATTGGGGGTGATTTGTGTGTGCCAGCATGGAATGATTTTATGGCTGAATATACCATGTGAGCCACGAAATTTATGGCCATTTTTTAAGTGTAGGGGATGGCCATCTATATATGGCAAGTACGTGGCACGTTAGCAAAGTTTCGGTAGTCACCCGATACGACAATTTTTGGTTTAGAACCTTCTAACATGTCGTAATAATTTTGTCATCACCATGACTTATATCATATGATATAAGACCTAAATATACTCATAAATATGAGGTAAGTAAAGTGGTGTGATGTTGACGTACATTCGTAAAATATATAACGTGTCGGTAGTACGTTGGAATATATGTGTACAGTGCCTTTAAAAAAATCTGAATATATATATATATATATATATATATATATATATATATATATATATATATGTAAAAACGTGTGATATGATAAGGAGAGGAGACTTTCCATTCTTCTTCTCCGGGTTGCGCCGCCGGTGCAAGATCTTTTGCCTCCGTCCTTACAACCACTGCTCCACCTCCGATTGCTTCCAAAACCATTGACAAATACAAAGGACACCCTCTGCTGTCGTTTACCGATGAAGAAATCGACGCTTTGGCCTCCCCTTACCGATTAGCGCTCGTTGGCACATTCTGGTTCGGCCGGCCACCATTAAAGATCATCCGGGACGTATTTGAGCGAATAGGATTGAAATCCGACGTAAAGGTGACACTTTTGGATCAAACACACGTTCTTCTGAACTTCATGCACGAACCTGATTACATCCGCTGCTTCTATCGTGCTTCTTGGACCATCGCAGGCTGTACCATGAGAATCACCAAATGGACCATTGATTTTGATCCGGAAACTGACGTCCCAATTGTTCCAATTTGGATCTCTTTACCTGGATTGCCTCTGCACTTTCATCACAAATCTGCGCTGTTTGAAATCGCTAGGGTGGTAGGCAATCCGATCAAACTTGATGTGGCCACCGCCGATGGATTACGGCCATCAGTAGCTCGGATTTGCGTTGAAACCGACATTTCCACAGATCTACCCAAAAAGCTGTTTCTTCAAGGCAAACAAAAAATCATTCAACAACAAATCATATACGAAGACCTTCCCAAGTTTTGCACGGATTGCAGAAGATTAGGTCATGATGCCATAACTTGTGGAGATCAGCATATTATGCCGCAGCCGTCAGACAAGCCACAAAAACCTACAAAGCGTTGGACTTCGAAAAAACCGCAGAAAGATGGAACATCCAACCCAAATCCACCGGTGATATTACGACGTTTAGATTCAACCCCAACGAAAATAGTGGATGATAATGTTGCCCCAAACCAGGAATTACAATAGGAAAATGCGGAAAATATGATTCATATATCAATAATGCAGGACTTGGCAAACTTGCGTGATGATGTTGAGCCCGACTTAGCCAACACATCCAAAAATGATGATCCAGATGTTAGTCAGCATTCAGATTCTGAACTAGATCTCAGTTTACATGCTGCCACACATTCTGACGATAGAACGCAAACATAATTCGTTGCTCAAATGAAAGAAGATGCCAAAAATATCAGGAAAAGACTATCTTCACGGCCAGCTTGCCCAAGCGATGAGGATATTTTACAGGTATGTTTTAGCAACAACCCTCCTGACAATGATGGTTTCTTGCCAGTGGTCCCACGCAGAAGACGAAGGAGACGTCAATCGGAGTTACCTCCACGTCCTCCATCCACTATTCAAACAAGAAGTGTGAATCGTATGCTATCCTCCCAAACACAATCTCAATGAATATATTAACATGGAATGTGGGTGGACTTAGAACCTCTTTGGATCGGCTTATTGTTCTTTTACGACAAACAAGAATTGACATTGTAGTTGTCATTGAACCAAAACAAAGTGCTACTCGGTTAACTTATCATCGCTTAAAGTTAGGATACTCGGATGCTATGGTTACATGTAATGAAGATGTTTGGGTCTTTTGGAATTCCTCCATTCTGACTTTGATACAGACTACGCATGAAATTCAAACGAGTTTGCTCTCTTTTATGCATCACCAAACTCAGCAGCCCTTTGCTCTCTCTGTCATATATGGCAGACATACTCAATCAGAAAGGCTTTCACTTTGGAGATCTCTCACTCAAACCGCACATACAATCATCACTCCTTGGCTAATTGGTGGTGATTTTAATACATTCTTGTCATTGGACAAGCATCACGGACGTACTACTCCTACTCTTCGCTCATTAGAAGATTTTAAATCATGTGTAGATGAATGTGGTCTGCATGATATCCCATTCACAGGCACAGCTTTCACCTGGGCAAGAGGAACTGGATCTGGTAGAGTCATGAGGAGATTGGATCGATATCTATGTTCAACATCATTTGCTAATCTGTTTACAGATATGGCAGTACATCACCTCCCTAGAGCAACCTCTGATCATGCACCATTATTGTTGAAATGCGTTTTTACTCATCAGCATATATCTCGGCCTTTTCGATTCCTTAATGCGTGGACAAATCACACAGATTACCAAGCGTTTATATCATCACATTGGCAGCATTACCCTATGATTAAAGGAATGAGAGGCCTTTATAATAAGTTACGACGATTAAAGGAGGATATCCAAACGTGGAATCGTGAGGTATATGGGAATATATTTAGCAATGTGGAACAGGCAGAATAGGATTATTCGCGTTGTGAAAGATTGCATGACAATGACCCAAGTCCAGAACATAGAGCAGCCGTCTCTTTGGCGTAGGCAAAGCTTATACATGCACAAAAGGCACAAATGACATATTGGGCTCAGAAATCACGTATTAAATGGATGGAAGAAGGAGAAGAAAATACAGCGTATTTTCATACTATTGTGAAAGACAGACACCGTAGACAAGTCATTCGCGATTTGAGTGATTCTACGGGTTCACCTTTACGCACAAACGATGAACTTGGAAACGCAGCAGTGCAGTATTTCACCCAACTCTTCACTGCTGAATCAGTGCAGAATCTAGATGCTTTTTTGCAACATATCCCCTTGGTAATTTCACAGGCAGACAATGACTTCTTAATGGCCATACCAGATGCAACGGAAGTCAAGAATGCGGTATGGAATCTTAGTCCCAATACGCAGCAGGTCCGGATGGATTTAACGGCCATTTTTTCCGTACAAGTTGGAGCATCATTCAACTTGATGTAACTTTAGCAGTACAAGAATTTTTTCTCGGCATCACACCACCACAGGTAATGATTTCTTCCCTCATTACGTTGATTCCAAAAAGCAACATCCTGTTACCTATGCAGACTTTAGGCCAATATGTCTTTCAAACTTTATTAGTAAAGTCACGACAAGAATTCTGGCATCTAGACTGTCCTCCATATTGCATAAGGTTATTTCTTTGGAGCAAATTGGATTCCTCAAAGGCCATGACATTAGTGAACAAGTTCTGATGGCCAACAAAATGGTTCACTTGATCGAAAGAAAAGTACAAGGTGGAAATGTCATGATAAAGCTAGATATGGCCAAAGCTTTTGATAGAGTCAATTGGACTTATCTTGAGTCAATCCTCATGCGCTTTGGTTTTCATACAAGACTCATCCGCATTATTATGAACAATATGAGACAATCAAAACTCTCAATTTCTATTAATGGAGCAAACTATGGGTTCTTCTCTCCTACACGTGGGGTTAAACAAGGAGATCCTCTTTCTCCTTTGTTATTTCTTATCAGTTCGGAAGGTTTCAGTAGAGGTTTAAAGCATTTATTTGCCAATGAATCTCTTCGAGGTTTCTCTAGTGGACGGGTTCCAACAATTTCCCACTTGGCATATGCTGATGATTTATTAATTTTTTTAAACACGGGCCACAGCAATCTTAGTACATTTCAATCATTTCTGCAATCATATCAATATTCTTCCGGTCAACTTGTCAACTACAGCAAGAGCCAATTTGTGCCCAGTTCATATGTATCAACAGCACAGCTACAACACATGGGACGAACTCTACAGATGCAGCCCTCAGAATTCCCTATAAAATACTTGGGTTCCTACTTATATCGTGGAATAAATCGAGCTTCCTACTGTACATCACTGCTCAATCACTTTGACACCAAGTTAACTGGGTGGGCTCACAAGCTGCTTACACCCGGCTCTAGACTTGTTCTTCTTAAAACAGTCCTTATGTCTATCCCTCTGCATCTACTGGCTGTAGCGCGTTTGCCAAAAAGCGTTATATCAGCAATTAATCGAAAGATTGCATGTTTTGTATGGGGAGGTAAATATCATTGGCGCACACTTGCGAGTTTATGCTATCCAGAAAACAAAGGAGGGCTGGGATCCGGGATTTACTCTACTTACAGCAGGCTTATGATTGCAAACTGTGGTGGCACTATCACGCAAAGCACACTGCTTGGTCTGCCTATATACGGGCAAGATATGGAGCAAGAGCAGATTACACGCCTCGAATATATGACTCTCCTACTTGGAAGCGCATATGTTCAATTCATCAGATGTGTTTGCAACTATCTACTGGAATACCGGAACCTATTTGGCAATCTAGTTCAACGGGAATATTCACACTTCAGTCAGCATACAATGCTCTTCGTCCAACACGAGCACAGCTTTATTCACACAAGTTTATATGGTGGACAAAGATACCCAAGACAGTGAGCTTCTTCATATGGCGTTTATTAAACAATGCTCTTCCAATCCAAGATAACTTACTTCGTTTCCAAACAATCTGTCCTACTATATGTCCTTTTTGCAAGCTCCAATCGGCTACAACAAATCACATTTTTCTACATTGTACTTATGTCAAAGATGCATGGACGCGACTATCGGGATTATTAGAAGGGCCTTTATATCAGCCATCACACATTCGATCATTTCTATTGCAATGGTGGATGTCTTCTAATGCAAATCACATACAAGGCCACTTTAAGGTGGTAGGGCCGATTATGCTATGCTGGTCTACATGGAAGGTTTATACGAATCACACATTCGGAGAGGCAAATATATCCCCTACTCAGATCTTCAACATGACACGTCAACACTGTTATGACTGGGCTTTCACACAATCGGAGACATGCCGCGCAATTAATATTCAATCACTGATCACTGCGGGATTCAGTCCACACCTGCGGGTTAAGCCAATAACCATCTTAAAATGGGAGTTACCCCTATCTGGAAAATTAAAGCTTAACGTTTGATGCATCCGCGGGAAGAAACTTTGCCGCTGCAGAAGCAATACTTCGCGACGCAAATGGCCTGTTGATTGCAGCAATATCTTTTACACTACCATGCTTGCCACCACTTAGAGCAGAAATTCAATCTCTTCTTTTTAGTATAATGTTTTTTGGAATAATACACAGACATCTCATCTTGGAAACTGACTGCCAAAAGATAATAGCATCTGGAGATCGTCATCTTCCTTCACTCCCAGAATACACAAGGCTTATGCATTTTCTTCACATCACCAATAGTTAAATCGCTTATGTCCCAAGAGAAGTCAATATGGTGGCTCATCATCTAGCCCAGCATGCAAGAATGACTCATATTACCACCATTTTTTCATCGGCTAATCAACTTCCTACTACGGCACGTGGGTTTTATCTTACAAACAGAACCATCTATGCCATTCGCACCTAAATGTTTAAGCTGGACCATCTTCAGTGTTGTGATACAGACAACTCGGGTATGTCATCTCTCAACAATTATGAATATGTTTCTTATTACGTCTCCCACATGGGTTGGCAAGACAAAACCAAAGTTGCCTGTAGTAGAAACACTACGGGCAACGACGATATGTGCATCGTACATTTATAATTGGATCATCACTTCATATCTGCTGATGCAATCTAATCGTTTCACTTCTTTTTCACGAGGAACATTCGCAAGGGCAAAACATGTTGCGGAACCTACACATCATTTGCGAAGGCGGAGTAAAGGATCAACCACATATATATACGTTCGAGTACACAGTCCCAGCGGCGCAAACACTCAATTGAGAATATAGACACATTGCTTTATTTTTATGTCATCGCTCCAATCATATAAATATATACGCTTTTTCCTTCGCCAAGGT
>AP025069.1:16941499-16972444 GCA_036186865.1 Eustoma russellianum | reverse complement strand
ATATATTTAAAGATATTTTATTAATAAAAGGCCTCACTTTTGGCGGAGGAAAACCATTATACAAATGTCAGAATATGTGAATAAGTGAATTAAAAAGCTAATGATGATATATCTCAAGTCGTATATGATATGTCGCATTAAAACCTTGTCAAGAAAAACCACCCTTGTGGATAAAACCTTGGCGAAGGAAAAAGCGTGCATATTTATACGACTGTCATTGATATCTAAGTTGTATAATACAGAATACAATGAGTTGATATCTAATGCTGCCCGAAGATGGTGTATGCTAATGGCGTTGAAAAGACAAGCCATCTTGAGTTGGACTATGTAGTAAAGATGCCATAGTAGCGTCCAATTTCATTCTCAGTCCGTAAATCATCCGCGTGCAAATGATAAGCCATCCGAATTGTGGTGATCGTCCATGTAACATGCAAATAAAAGCATGTGTGAAATATATAGAGAATACAGAAGAAAACAGAGGAGCCAATCCAGTGAAAGGAACACATACCCAACCTGCCTGCACCATCCGATGTACAGGCAGGGTTATTGAAGGAGATCCGATCCATATGGAAGAACCGAGCATCGACAGCATAAGTTCGAAGGTGCGAAAGCATCCATGCAGCCGCCATACAGAAATGTGCGTCAAACAGATTTAGAAAAAATATACCAATGCAGTGAAAATATAAGATGAGAATCTCACCAAGGTTGCCTGCACATATAATTGCGCAGACAGCAAATGCAAGCGTACGCCAATCCATGTGGAAGACATTAGAGGAGTGACACTTGCCATAGGCAACAGAAATCATCATGCCATCGCAAAATTGGGCCAATGCGAAGGGGGAAAGAAAACAATCATCAAAAATTAGAAAATGAATAATGATGATATGTAAGAGAGAACTAATCATACCAAGTCTGCCCGTACTCACTGGAGCACGGGCAGAGCAGATGTAAATATGCCAATCCATTTGGAAGACGAAGAGGTCAATTCATACGCAGGGATGCTGACGTGAGGTCCAGGATGACTGCGGCTCGAGCCATAGGTGGAAGATTGCTGCTCGTGTAGGAGGATGGGAGCGGGGACGTCATTGCATGCTGAGCAAGATAGTGTGTCGGTATGTTGGCCTCGCGATATATATGTGTGATATCCAACGGATGATGAGTAATTAACATGTGTAAGAGTCTGAGATGATAGTTGCCATGGACAGGTCGACGTTGACGTATGCGTGTCAACAATTGCGTGCAGTCTGTCTCTATGATAAGAGTCCGATATAAAGGTAGAAAATAAAGCAATCCAAGTAAGGCTGCCTGTATCTCTGCCATCAGTGGGGTACTTGGAGGTAAACGAAAGGCTAAGGCACGCACACAAACTCCATCTGAGTCACGCAGAATGACTCCACCTGCTGCATATTGGCGTCCAACAGCAGCGTCAACATTAAGCTTAAATCATCCCGGTGGAGGAGTGTGCCATCTGATGACTTGTAGTCGTGGAGATCGAAGCTTTGGAATCCAGGTTAAGGAAAGGGCAGGTTTTGCGGCAAGTTTGGATCCATGTAATGTATGAATCCAGCTATCTATATCAAAGTGGATTGTAGCCCGCAATTTGGACAATGAAAAGGATGACGCGTCTCCATACACTATATTAGCATAGAAACGCCAAATATTATGTACTAAGATGCTCGAAACAACAATTTTAATAACCCCAAGCAGTGAAGAAGAGGAAGAACGGTACCACCATGATAATAAATATTGACTGAGGCTGAGGGTAGTGAGATAGACGCCGTTCAACTCTGCTGCGAAAAAAGTCCATAATATCCTAATCGATGGACAATACAAAAAAACATGATCAACTGTTGCCGAGTGTTGTTTGCAAAATTGGCACTGCGTTGGACGGGCAGCAGAATAAAAGCCAATGTAATCTTCGAATGGTAGGGCCGCGTTAAAGATTCGCCAAAGGAGTATTTTGATGGATGGCGAATGCTGCTTAAACCAGATAAACTTAGTTGAAAGCAATGCTGGTCTAGCTGGGCGACAAACATCATAGGCAGATCTTAGAGAGAATTCACCCGAAGGTGTTGGTGCCCATGTAATATGAGCATCTATGCCTGCTGTCTGCGAAATACATACCTCATGAATGCGACAGATGAGTTTCCAAACCGGTGAATCTGGTAGTCGTGGCTGAAAATCCCCTCGTCTGCCGTATTTGGCATGCATATATCGACTCCATAAAGTATCACGTTTCTGATATAGCCACCAAATTCTGCAGTGATATGCCTGCTGTAGCGCATTAAGATTCCGTAACCCCAAGCCTCCTTCATCATTAGGTAAAGTAATTTTTGACCATGCCACCCAATGATATCGATTGCCCCAATAGAAAGTGGCCATCTTTCTGTTTAGCATTTTAATGACCGACTTTGGCAATCCTCCCCCAGCTATAACGTGGAGTGGTAGTGCAGAAAGTACCAAACATAATAAGACTAATCTTCCCGCTGATGAAAGGAGACGGGAGTGCCACCCATTTAAACAAGCATCAAAATGTTGCAATAAAGTAGAACAATAGCGTGATCGATTAATCCCCTTGTGAAGATAAGAACCCAGATATCGGAAGGGCAAGGCCGAAATTCGCATCCCAAGTATTTCCTGCAAAGTTTGGACGCGCCTGGCAGAGAGGCGTGCCGATGGTATGAGGCTGCTCTTTTGAAAATTTACCTTCTGGCCAGAAGCATGTTCATATTCCGTTAAGAAGTTGCGAAAGTTGCGGATATTGCGCTGCGTCCTTGCAAGAAAACAAGGAGATCGTCTGCATAAGCTAAATGTGATATTGCGAATGGAATACGCCCAAGGCGAAACGGCTGTATGTGACCCGAAGTCACTAACGATGTTAAGCCTCTACTGAAACCCTCCGATGCCAGAATGAAAAGCAATGGTGATAAAGGATCACCCTGTTTGACCCCTCTATGCGGACGAAATGTAGGAGAAGGCGCTCCATTTATCAAAACCGATAACGTAGTGGCACGCAGATGGTTGAGGATACGACGAGAGAAAAATCCTAAGAAACCAAACTGTAGTAAAAGCCGTTCCAGATAGTCCAAACTGACTCGATCAAATGCTTTCATCATATCTAATTTCAGACATAAATGGGACGTGCCACTATCCAACATATGTACCATTTCTCTTGCCAACAAAACTTGTGTTGAAATATCATAACCCGGCAAAAAACCTGTTTGCTCTGGAGAAATTAGCTTTGGAAGTAGCATCCCCAAGCGTGTGGCCACAATGCGAGTACAAATTTTACTTAGAAAATTTGTAAGACAGATAGGCCGAAAATCACTGAACGTCTGCGGAGATTGTATCTTGGGTATCAAAGTAATTAGTGCACTAGCCATAACAGGTGGCTGTGGAACACCCAGAAAAAATTCCTGCACAGCCTTAACCACATCAGAATGTATGACAGTCCAGCATGAACGATAAAACATACCATGAAATCCATCTGGGCCAGCAGCACTGTTGGGGTCTAAATGCCACACTGCCTCCTTGACTTCGGCCTCAGTGGGTAGTCTTGTCAACATAATATTGTCATCGTCCGTTATCAACCGAGGAATGTGCGATAGTATAGTAGAATGATTCTGAGTTGTTTCTTGCACGAATAACTCATTGTAAAAGGAGACTGCGGCTGCCATTATGTCAGTTGCATTCGTTAAAAGCAGACCATCTGTTGAACGAATGGCTTGAATACGCAGATTTGTGCGCTTCCCGTTAACTACAAAATGAAAGTACCTCGTATTCGCATCACCATCTTTAATCCATTTAATTCGAGCTTTTTGCTTCCAAAAATGTAATTCTGATGTGGATGCCTGTTTATACTCAGCCTTGGACCGATGATATTCAGCTCTTGTTTCCTCAGATGGATTAGCATCCAAAGCTGCCTCTGCATGATTTAGTTGAGTCTCAGCCTGCTTCAAATTGCTGAAAATGTTACCAAAGATGTCTGTATTCCACCTCCGAATATCTTTTTTGAATGAAAACAACTTTTTATAAAACCCATACATGCCTCCAGTGGTAGGATATGATAGCCATGCCTGCTTCATATAGGAATGAAAGTCCGAGTGATGTAGCCAGGCGTCCAAAAAACGGAATGTACGCTTGCTGACTTCTACGCTTTGACGACATATAAATAGTAACGGCATATGGTCAGAAGTAACCCTTGGCAGGTGCGATAACTGTATATCTGCAAACCCATCCTGAAATGCTGAGTTGATAAAAAGCCAATCTAATCGACGCCGTATACGCCCAAGACCCCTCCCGTCGGCCCAAGTATACTTAGAACCTTGATGCGGAGGCGACATGAGGGAGCATACTTCAATACAGTCATTAAAATCTTGTAATACTGCTAAAGACGGAGTGGAATGACCACTATGATCCTCGAGCGTGCGAAAAGTATTAAAATCACCACCGACTACCCATGGCAATTGACATGAATCAGTAAAGTCACATAAGGCATGCCATAGTGGCCGACGCTCAATAGACGTATGCCTTGCATAGACCACCGAAAACACAAAAGTCCATTGCAGAGAAATGGACTGGAGAGTAAAATGTACCACTTGTTCCTGATCCTGAGTAGCAAGTAAACGAAACTCAGTATCACGCCAGAAAAACCAAATGCGGGCCGAATGTGAAGCATAAGAATTTACAAAACCAAGCTGTAACATAAATCTACTGATACTTGAAGGATCATGCTTAGGTTCAAGCAAAGCAAGCAACTGTAAACGATGCTCAGAAACCATTTGTTTTAAACAGGGCAACGAGGCACGCATGCCTCGGATGTTCCAAACTAGGGCATTCATTGAGAAAGAGTGGAGGAACTGCCCTGGACGATGTGCGAAGCACTACGTGTTAAGATCGTAGAGGGTGGAAGAGGAGGCAAATCTTTGCGTGCTCTACGTTTACGGCGCAGGACTACTGGAATGAACTCTGCCTCGGTCTCCTGTTCTGTCAAGCGTGATATTAAGGTCTCCTCATCAGGCGAAGGTGGTATGAACTGCATTCGTCTTGCAACCTCCGCCGGAACATTAGGAATATCCTCAACATGTTCATCATTTGGCAAGTCTGTATCGGACGAATGACCCGTTTCTAAGGGGCCTGGTTCCATAGGGAGATGCTGATCCGCAGCATCACAAAACTCCTCCTCAGACTAAGCAGTGGTGACACGAGGGAGGGCCGAGTCCGGAGGAGGGATATCATCGACACCCATTTGGTGAGTTTGAGCAATCTGTTCCACTGGTACAGTTGGTTGGACAGAGGGCGCTGTCTTATTCTTGACGGGCGTCCACCGTTTCCGTATAGGTTGTGTCCGCAGTGGGGGAGGCAGAGGCGGAGGAGGTGGTGGATGGTGAGGCACGTTGCTGTTTTCTTTTGGAGGGCATGCACCGGGTGCATGACCGAGGCGCCGACATGTGGTACAGAATAAAGGCAGATCTTCGTAGACTATCGATTGTAATATCATCCTACCTTTTGCCTGTAAGTATATTTTTTGTGGCAAATCTTGAGAGACATCAACCTCAACACAGACGCGGGCTACTGACGGTCTCAAGCCATCCGCAGTTGCAACATCTAATTTCAATGGAGTTCCAATCGGTCTTACCACTTCAAATAGTGCTGCCCGATGATGCAGATGGATAGGAAGGGACGGTAAAGAAATCCATACAGGAACTATGGGGACATCTGCCGCAGGATCAAAATCTACTGTCCATTTAGTTATTCTCATGTGACAGCCAGAGATAAGCCACGAACGACGATAAAAACAGCGCAAATAATCCGCTTCATTGCAAAAATTTAAAAGTATATGCGACTGATCAATCAGTGTAATTCTCAAATCTTGATGGAAGCCAATTTTCTCAAATACTTCACGTATAATTTTCAGAGGAGGGCGACCATACCAAAAAGTTCCAACCAAAGCATACCTGAATGGTTTTGTGAGGGCATCAATCTCAGCATCTAAAAATGAAATCATGGGGATACCTTTGTGCCGGGAAACCGATTTCGGCGCTATCGAAATGTTAGTGTCAGCAGCTGATCTGCCGACCACCGCAGCAAAGGATGGTGCGGTGGCCATATGAACGACAATGTTGGCGAAAAAAACAGGAGGTCGATGATCGGTGGGCGAAACAGCAATCGAGCCAAAAGATTGTAGAAAAAAATTGCAGCCGTAGGACAAACAGTGCAATGTATGCCAAATTGAATCAGAAAAACGAAACCTGCAATGAGGAATGAGCACGTCGCGGACGACGGCTACAGCCGCCATGAAAAATCGCCAGAGTGCACCGCCATCAGGATACTATACATATATATATATAGACACACATATATTCATGGGTGCCGCCGCTGCAGGAACCTGCTGATCCTTTGCCAATTCATCTCGCCGTCATTATTCTCTGGTATTCTTCATTCTCGTCACTGCTAATCTGCTGAAAGATCAGGTTTTTTCTTTTTTTTCAATCGCGATCATGGCTGCCGCGCCATCTTTTGCCGCGGTGGTCGCCGGAGCGAAATCATCTATCGATATTGCTCCGAAAATTGTCTCACGATACAAAGGCATCCCCTTGATATCATTTCTAGATTGTGAGATTGATGCCCTTGCTGCACCCTTCAAATATTCATTGGTAGGTACTTTTTGGTATGGCCGTCCTCCATTGAAAATTATACGTGAAGTTTTTGAGAAGATAGGATTTCATCATGACTTGCGAATCACACTCATAGATCAAACACACATCTTGCTGAATTTTCACAATGAAGCGGATTATCTACGATGTTTCTATCGACGTTCATGGCATATTTCGGGTTGTCATATGCGCATAACTAAAAGGACGGTTGATTTTGATCCTACTGCTGATGTCCCTATTGTCCCCATATGGATTATATTTCCTCGTCTTCCAATTCATTTACATCGTCGTGAGGCTCTTTTTGAGATTGTTCGCCCCATTGGTACGCCCATCAAATTGGACGTGGCTACTTCGGATGGCCTCCGACCTTCCGTCGCTCGAGTCTGTGTTGAGGTCGATGTTTCGCAAGAAATTGCTACAGAAAATTTATTTGCAGGCAAAGAATAGATTCATACTTCAGTAAGTAATTTATGAGGATCTCCCAATGTTTTGCACTATGTGCCGCCGATTGGGCCATGCATCCGACGCATGCCCTACCACGTCAGCCTCATCGGTGCCACCACCACCGCCGCCTCCTCCACCTCGTCCAAAACCTCAGCGTTGGACACCCATCAAGAAGAAATCAGTGGCTGAACCAACAATAGCTGGTCTGGCAACTGCGGAGCCAACACAGGACACCCCGGATGTTCCAGCTACGGAGACAGTGATTATACAGGATCATGACAGTGATACACACTGTAGCGCCCTGACCCATACAGCGGAATCCAAACCGGTGCACCCATCGTAGCTTACTACGAAGACTACAAGACGTCTCATCTCTCGATTACACATCATCAATAACGTCAACGAAATAAGTGCGGAAACACGCATCACATAAATCTAAACCATCAAAGCGGTAAACCGAAAGATAAAGTGACTATCAATAATTGTTTATGGACGCAGCCATCTAAATCTTCAAATGAACTAAGAAAACTTAAATAACAAGAAATAGTCTAGCACAATTCCCAAGGTGACTTCTAGCATCCCATTCAGCCCACTCACTGTCGTCTTCTATGAATATCATGTCGTAACTAACCTCATCTGCAAAACAAAAGCAGTACCCTTAGCAAAAAACGCTAGCAAGTAACCCGCTTATAAGACATAGGGATCAACACATGGCAAGACATGAGTAATATATAATTCAAGGGATTGATGGGGCACATGTCTTGTATAAATTCAAAAAAATATAGACTGGTAGCATAATAGAACAAGAACCGTAATTCATACGCACTGAGCAGTTCAATGACAATCCAGTTACAACCCAATCATAACTTGACGACTCGCGTGATGCATGACAAAATATGCACTATCCTAGCATATGCAATTTCTTTTCAAAACAGTGCAATGCATGTCACAATGTGCGGTCACATAACTTTATACCCTGTGGTGGGTCACGGCTTATATTTCCATCCCATGACGCACCACAGCTCAACTTTATACCCTGTAATGTGCCACGGCTTATATTTCCATCCCATGTCACATTACAGCCCAACTTTATACCCTATAACGTGCCACAACTTATATTTCCATCCCATGACATGTTACAGCTCAACTTTATACCCTGTAATGTGCTACAGCTTATATTTCCATCCCATGACACATTACAGCCTATTTCGCAAACTTTATACCCTGTGCCAAAGCACAGCTCTTTTCAAAACATTATGCAGATGCAAGTGCCATGATGCAAGAGTGCAAGACTCCTCAAATCAATCACATTCTTCAAATCATATTCACATCTCAATCAGTCACACGAGACTCATCTCACTTACACACTCGAGCTTATTCTTCCTGGCAGGTCAACATCACCTAAACATTGATTCTAGAACCCAAAGGCTAATGTAGGAACCCTCACATTCCTCTTTTTGAACTCTGTAAAGCCACATACATTCATTCCTAACCCCTTAGGTCGTTCACATTGAAGTCCGATTCGAATACCTTTCGAAGTCTCCACATTTGATTTACCATCTTAAGTCATGTTCTCAAGACTTAGACTAACCTCAATCAGGTCCTAAGAAGTCCCTAAGGTCACACAAAGGGTCCCCTAGCTTCCCTCTTTCTTCCCTTATTTCCCATAAAACTGCTTGACATCATACCCTCACATCGGTCGATCGATGTGACTTCATACCCTCACATCGATCGATCGATGTCCATCAGAGAATATCGATCTCTCACTCAGCCTACGTCGATCGATCGATGTCTATCTGAGACACATCGATCTCTCCCTCTCTATACATCGATCGATCGATGTCACCGTTTTTCAAAATTTTCACTGCGTTTTCTGCAGAAACTGCAGATCTAAATCCCAAACGATTTCCAGCTTTCTTCCACCATTCCAAGCCTAAAATTCACTATCAATCCATTCTTAATTCACCAAAACAAGATCCTTCACATGCACATCAAAGATTCAAGCCAAAAACTCAAATCATTCATCCAACAACCCCAAAGATCTCATCTTTTTCGCTCTCCCTTCCCTTCAACCGCAAACATCAACAAAGTAGGGTTCAAGAGATTGGGATTTACATGATCTCACATAAACAACAAGAACAACGAACGATATTTCAACATATACTGGCCAAATCTCAAACCAAAACACATAAGGCACATATAGATTCACGGAAAGAAACTACTGCATGGTGATCCAATTTGGATATCAAAAGTAGGCCTTTTTCTTTCGCAAATCGTAAGAACTTATAAGTAGATTACTTGCCTTTGATTACTCGAAGACGGATTGAAGAACGAATGAAGAACGGATTGATTGCTGTAGAAATTCTTCTCCTAGGGTTGCAAGGGTGAAGAAATCGCCTAAGGGAGAGAGATGGGGCGTCGGTTTTTTTTTCTTTGAGGAAAAACTGACGTTCTGTCAGTTTAATATGGGAAAGGGTGAAATTTGGAGTTTTCTTAATTATATCCTATTATCTTATTTATCTTAAAGGATTAATTTCTAATATTTAATTCTAAAATTAAATACTACTTAATTCTATATTTAATCCTTTGAATAAATTCCAATTAATCCTAATACTTAATTGTTAATTCATTATCATTAATTGTCCTTAATCTATTTAATTTCCGTTTATCCTTTATTTATTTTACTGAGGGTGTGGGGCATAACATTCCACCCCTCTTACAAAAAGTTTCGTCCTCGAAACTGACGTACCTTATTGGAAGAGGTGTGGGTATAGTTCCTTCATTTGTTCCTCAAGCTCCCACGTGGCCTCACGCTCCGTATGATTACTCCATTGAACTTTGACATACGGAATTACGCGTCTACGCAGGACTTGATCTTTTCTATCCACAATCTTCATTGGATGCTCTTCATATGAGACATCTTCTTTAACATCCAATGGTTGAGCTTCAAGGATATGGCTCGCGTCTGATACGTATTTCCTTAGTTGGGACACATGAAATACATTGTGGACTTGTGACAAACTCGGAGGCAAGGCTAACCGATATGCTCTTTCTCCAACCTTGCCAAGCACTTCATATGGACCAATATATCTAAGGCTTAACTTGCCCTTCATTCCGAACCTCGCAACTCCCTTGGTGGGTGAAACCCGTAGATAAACCTTTTCACCTTCCGCAAACTCCAAGGGTCGTCTTTTAGTATCGACCCAACTCTTACTGCAATCTTGCGCCACCCTTAGCCTCTCTCTAATCATTTTCACTTTCTCAATTGTTTGTTCAACCAATTCTGGTGTAGTGATTGTCCTTTCCCCAACTTCGTCCCAACAAACCGGGGACCTGCACTTACGTCCGTATAATGCTTCAAACGGTGCCATGCCAATTGCACTGTGATAGCTATTATTATATGAGAACTCCATCAACTCCAGCATGCTATCCCAGTTTCCTTTGAAATCCAAGGCGCATGCTCTCAGCATGTCCTCCAAAGTTTGGATAGTTCTCTTGGATTGTCCATCCATTTGAGGGTGGTATGCGGTACTCATTCTTAACTCGGTACCCATCGCCTTCTGAAATGCCCTCCAAAACTTAGAAGTAAATTTGGGATCACGGTCCAACACAATACTGACGGGGACTCCATGCAAGCTCACAATGTTATCCACATATATGTTGGATAATTTATCATAAGATGTACCATGTGGCATAGCAATGAAGTGAGCTGTCTTTGTCAAGGGATCGACAATTACCCAAATCATCTCATTTCCATTTCTGGTTTTGGGTAATCCCATCACGAAGTCTATAGTCACGTGCTCCCACTTCCATTTTGGAATCTCTAGTGGCATCATCGAACCACCAGGTCGTTGATGTTCAGCTTTGACTTGTTGGCATACTAAACATCTCTCAACATACTCCGCTATGCTTCTCTTCATCCCTATACACCAATAATTCCTTTAGAGGTCCTTATACATCTTTGTGCTGCCGGGGTGGATAGATAACCTTGAGTTATGAGCTTCGCGTAGCAACTCCTTTCGAAACTCATCATTATCAGGTACACATAACCGATTCTGGAACCATAGACTTCCATCTTCCCTCAAATGAAAATCTTTTACTGTCCCGTAGACAACTTGTCGCGGATTTCTTTCAGTGTTGTATCATCATACTGCGCTCCTTTAATTCTGTCTACCAAGTCTGGGCTGATAGATAGAGCTGTGAGAACATTCGCTACTGAATCCACCACATCAAGACCAAACTCCTCGATCTCCCTTTCCAACGGGGACTGTCTAGCGTGACTAGACTTTCTGCTCAGCGTGTCCGTCACTCTATTTGCTTTACCCGGATGATAGTTGATGGTTAAGTCATAATCCTTAAGTAACTCCAACCATCTTCTCTGTCGCATATTTAGCTCTTTCTGCGAGAATAGGTACTTCAAGCTCTTATGATCAGTGAACACAACACACTTTTCTCCATACAAATAGTGTCTCCAGATCTTAAGAGCAAATACCACAGCTGTGAGCTCCAAGTCATGCGTCGGGTAGTTCTGCTCATATGGTTTCAATTGTCTTGACGCGTACGAAATGACTCGTCCATTTTGCATCAAGACACAACCTATAAACAGAAAGTTAGTTCAAGACTAGCATATGTACATATAATGCATTAATTGTAATGATGTACATACCTAGTCCTTTCTTGGACGCGTCATATAAATCACAAAACCGTCGGTGCCGGAGGGTTGTGCCAACACTGGGGCTGTGGTCAATCTCTTCTTGAGCTCAGAAAAGCTCTATTCACATTCAGCAGTCCATTCGAACTTAGTCTTCTTCTGCGTAAGTCGACTCAATGGAACTGCTATGGTGGAGAATCCCTCGACAAACTTCCTATAATAGCCTGCCAAGCCTAGGAAGCTTCTGACTTCGGTCACATTTGTGGGTCTTGGCCATTCCGTGATGGCTTCTATCTTCTTAGGATCCACCAAAATCCCATCCTCTGAAATCACATGACCGAGAAAGGCTACATTTCTTAGCCAGAATTCACACTTGTTGAATTTGGCATAAAGCTTTTGTTGCCTCAAAATTTGCAACACCACTCTTAAGTGTTCAGCATGAGCTTGCTCATCGAGGGAGTAGACCAGAATGTCATCGATGAACACCACTACGAATTGGTCCAGCTGTTCTCGGAATACGGTGTTCATCAAATCCATAAAGGCTGCTGGGGCATTTGTCAATCCGAAAGGCATCACCAAGAATTCATAATGCCCGTATCGAGTCCGAAAAGCTGTTTTAGGTACGTCTCCTGCTTTCACAAGCAGCTGATGATACCCCTGATGAAGGTCAATCTTTGAAAACCATCGGGCTCCCTTTAGTTGATCAAATAAATCCTCAATCCTTGGCAGAGGATATTTGTTCTTGATGGTGATCTTGTTCAACTCTCGGTAATCAATACACAACCTCATGCTGCCATCTTTCTTCTTCACAAACAATACTGAAGCTCCCCAAGGTGATACACTGGGACAAATCAACTTCTTATCTAGCAGCTCCTGAAGTTGTCCCTTTAGCTCCTTAAGTTCAGCTGGAGCCATTATGTAAGGTGCCTTAGATATAGGCTCGACTCCGGAAATCAAGTTAATCTCAAACTCCACTTCTCTTGATGGCGGAACTCCCTGTAAGTCATCCGGAAATACGTCCTTGAATTCATTGATTACTGGAATCTGATCTATGGAGGGAACTTCTTGCTTAGCATCTACAGCATACACCATAAATCCCTCTGCTCCTTTTTGCAAAGCCTTAAAAGCCTTAATCGCCGTCAAGTATATCTTTTTCGGGGCTTTGGGTAGCTTGATGTTTCCTTGTACAGTTATCTCATTCATCTCAGGGTCCTTAATGGTCACTTGCTTAAGTCTACAGTCAATATTGGCATGATTCTTGGTCAGCCAATCCATGCCCAATATCACATCAAAATCCCTCATCGGAATTGGAACTAATGTCACCGAAAACACCTTTCCATCCAACTCCAACTCACAATCTTTGTACTGGTGGTGGGAAACCAGCACTTGTTCGCCGGCTGCCTGCACCCTGTAGGGGTTTTCAAGCCATTCGGGTAGACAGTCGAGTCCTTTGGCGAATCGCTTGGAAATGAAGGAGTGACTCGCTACGCTATCAAACAATACGTTCGCAAGTACTTTGTTAACTAGAATCACACCTAAACACACAAAAAGCGTAGCACATAAAGGTTTTCACATGAAGCGCATTTAATCTCCAACTTAAACGACTAAAATTCAACTTAAGCAACTAATATTTAACTTAAGTCGTACCTGTCACAACATCGGTGCCCTCCTGCACTTCGGCGTCCATCATTGCATGGACTCTCGCGTTGGGCTTGCCCCTCTGCTGCTGTGCCGGCCCCGCTTCTCCCTATGGCTTTGGTTTCCACTTGGGGCAATCCTTTATTCTATGGCCCGTCTTCCCACACTTGAAGCATGCTCTTGACTTCTTCCAACATTCACCCACATGGCTTTTCTGGCAGTGTGGGCATACTACTGGTGCTTGGCGGTCGGGCTGATTCTGTTGCGGTGCCCTCTGAACTGGTCCTGTCTACCCCATCCTGGGAATTTTGACCCAGCGTCCGGGTCTACCTCCACTTCTCTCTTCCCTCGGTCTCTTACTGGTTTTGTCACGAGCATCTCTAGGCTGTGACCTGCGCATGTCACTCTCCATCCGGTAACATGCATCCAACATTTCTTCGAACATTTTCAGACTAGACCCCGCTATAGCCGTCGGTATGCAGGGGTTCAAACCTTCCTCGAACTTCAGCATCTTCATTCTGTTGTTTTCCAACACCATGGGCATGAATTTGCCCAAGGCATGGAATCTATCGGCATAGTCGGAAACGGACATCCTCCCTTGTTCAAACTTATCGAACTGTCTCATCTTCTCCAAAATGGCAGTTTCAGGCATATAGTAATCCTTGTAGGCCTGTACGAACTATCTCCACAGAATAGGGGGAGTCATCTTGGGCAGAATACCATACCACCATGCGTTTGCTCTGCCGATCAGCAACGGTGTGGCCACATCAACCTTAAGTTCTTCAGGCACTTGCAGCAGCCTGAAGCATTTTTCCACCTCGTCCAACCAAAATCTGGCCACCTCTGGGTCAGTGGTCCCTTCAAAGGTGGGGGCATGCATCTTCCGCATCTCCCCAATATAGTAATGAATGTCGTGCTGAGGCGGTGGTGGCGGAGGAGGTTGTTGTTGTTGCTGGACAACTCCTTGTGCTATCACTGTGATAGCATCTATCAGTGCCTGGGGTACTAGCACTGGTGGTGGTGGAGGGTTCTCGTTCCCATTGCCACCGTTTCCTTGGTTATCTCTTCGGGGAGGCATTTTCTGCAAAATCAACACTTATTAGCATTCAACAATTCCAAAAGTAAATACTGAAGGCCCATATGCGTTGTACAAGGTGGAATTCGTAACTAAAATAAAATAACATTTATCGATTAAATTTTATCGCGCTCGCACACACCCATCCCAATCAAACTTATATCTAAGATCATGTACATAGACCTAAAGGTCAACTTAGGGTCAAAATCATAACTTAAGACTCTACATGACATAACCTAGGTCTCCGAGGTAGATCTGAAGCCTAGTCTCTGATACCACCTGTAGCGCCCCGACCCGGACAGCGGAATCCGAACCGGTGCACCCGTCGTAGCTTACGGAGAAGACTACAAGACGTCTCATCTCTTGATTACACATCATCAATGACGTCAAAGAAATAAGTGCGGAAACACGCATCACATAAATCTAAACCATCAAAGCGGTAAACCGAAAGATAAAGTGACTATCAATAATTGTTTATGGACACAGCCATCTAAATCTTCAAATGAACTAAGAAATCTGAAATAACAAGAAATAGTATAGCACAATTCCCAAGGTGATTTATAGACATCACATTCAGCCCACTCACTGTCGTCTTCTATGAATATCATGTCGTAACTAACCTCATCTGCAAAGCAAAAGTAGTACCCTTAGCAAAAAACGCTAGCAAGTAACCCGCTTATAAGACATACGGGATCAACACATGGCAAGATATGAGTAATATATAATTCAAGGGATTGATGGGGCACATGTCTTGTATAACTTCAAAAAAATATAGACTGGTAGCATAATAGAACAAGAACCGTAATTCATACGCACTTAAGAGTTCAATGACAATCCAGCTACAACCCAATCATAACGTGACGACTCACGTGATGCATGACAAAATATGCACTACCCTACACAGTCACAAATGCATATGCAATTTCTTTTCAAAACAGTGCAATGCATGTCACAATGTCCGGTCACATAACTTTATACCCTGTGGTGGGTAACGGCTTATATTTCCATCCCATGACGCACCACAGCTCAACTTTATACCCTGTAATGTGCCACGGCTTATATTTCCATCCCATGTCACATTACAGCCCAACTTTATACCCTGTAACGTGCCACGGCTTATATTTCCATCCTATGACACGTTACAGCTCAACTTTATACCATGTAATGTGCCACAGTTTATATTTCCATCCCATGACACATTACAGCCCATTTCGCAGAACTTTATACCCTGTGCCGAAGCACAGCTCTTTTCAAAACATTATGCAAATGCAAGTGTCATGATGCAAGAGTGCAAGACTCCTCATATCAATCACATTCTTCAAATCACATTCACATCTCAATCAGTCACACGAGACTCATCTCACTTACACACTCGAGCTTATTCTTCCTGGCAGGTCAACATCACCTAAACATTGATTCTAGAACCTAAAGGCTAATGTAGGAACCCTCACATTCCTCTTTTTGAACTCTGTAAAGCCACATCGTTCATTCCTAACCCCTTAGGTCGTTCACGTTGAAGTTCGATTCGAATACCCTTCGAAGTCTCCACATTTGATTTACCATCTTAAGTCATGTTCCCAAGACTTAGACTAACCTCAATCAGGTCCTAAGAAGTCCCTAAGGTCACACAAAGGGTCCCCTAGCTTCCTTCTTTCTTCCCTTATTTTCCCACAAAACTGCTTGACATCATACCCTCACATCGATCGATCGATGTGACTTCATACCCTCACATCGATCAATCGATGTCCATCAGAGAACATCGATCTCTAACTCAGCCTACATCGATCGATCGATGTCTATCTGAGACACATCGATCTCTCCCTCTCTATACATCGATCGATCGATGTCACCGTTTTCCAAAATTTTCACTGCGTTTTCTGCAAAAACTGCAGATCTAAATCCCAAATGATTTCCAACTTTCTTCCCACCATTCCAAGCCTAAACGTCACTATCAATCTATTCTTAATTCACCAAAACAAGATCCTTCACACGCACATCAAAGATTCAAGCCTAAAACTCAAATCATTCATCCAACAACCCCAAAGATCTCATCTTTTTCGCTCTCCCTTCCCTTCAACCGCAAACATCAACAAAGTAGGGTTCAAGGGATTGAGATTTACATGATCTCACATAAACAACAAGAACAACGAACGATATTTCAACATATACTGGCCAAATCTCAAACCAAAACACATAAGGCACATATAGATTCACGGAAAGAAACTACTGCATGGTGATCGAATTTTGATATCAAAAGTAGGCCTTTTTCTTTCGCAAATCGTAAGAACTTATAAGTAGATTACTTGCCTTTGATTACTCGAAGACGGATTAAAGAACGAATGAAGAACGGATTGATTGCTGTAGAAATTCTTCTCCTAGGGTTGCAAGGGTGAAGAAATCGCCTAAGGGAGAGAGATGGGGAGTCGGTTTTTTTTTCTTTGAGGAAAAACTGACGTTCTGTCAGTTTAATATGGGAAGGGTGAAATTTGGAGTTTTCTAAATTATATCCTATTATCTTATTTATCTTAAAGTATTAATTTCTAATATTTAATTCTTAAATTGAATACTACTTAATTCTATATTTAATCCTTTCAATAAATTCCAATTAATCCTAATACTTAATTCTTAATTCATTATCATTAATTGTCCTTAATCTATTTAATTTCCGTTTATCCTTTATTTATTTTACTGAGGGTGCGGGGCATAACACACACGCGGATGTATTCTGTGATGCAGCAGAACCTCCGCTTCCGACTGATCCGATCCAATATGACCTGGGCCATGCATCGGATACAGAATTGCCTGCTGATGTTCCAAATGCAGATTTACCAAATGTGCCTGATGATGTTTTTCGACTCATGCAGTTAATCCCTCCACCTCCAGATGAGGAGGTCTTGATCTCACGTCTAGAGGAGCCAACTAAGGATGTTGTTTTCATACCAGTGGTCCCTCGTCGAAAACGTCATGAACGAAAGGATCTACCCCCACTGCCACCATCCACCATACTAACGCAAAGTGCATCACAGATCTTGCAGGGAAGTGATTCCACTCTTTCTCAATGAATACATTAATATGGAATATCAGAGGCATGCGTGCCTCTTTACCTAGGTTACGACTTTTGATTACGGAACATCGTTTGCATTTACTAGCTCTCATTGAACCTAAGCATGCCCCTACACATATTGATGGGTTTGGTTTACGTCTTGGTTTTTCCAGTTGTTATGCTTCTCAGTCTGAACGCATTTGGTTATTCTGGCGTGATTCAGAGTTTCGTTTGCTTGCTACGCAGGATCAAGGTCAGGTAGTTCATTTCACATTGCTATTTCACCCGCTCCAACTCACATTTGTTCTATCAGTTGTGTACGCAAAGCACACGGCATCGCAGCGTCGTGTCCTTTGGCATTCTTTATGTGACTTTGCTCGGTCTTCTTCATTACCCTGGTTAATTGGAGGGGATTTTAACACTTTTCGTGTGCTGGAGGATCATCGGGGCCGATCACATCTGTTAGTGTATGTGCCCTAGGCCATGATTTGGATATTTATGTTATGCATTTATTATTAATAAAAGAGGTCTTATTATCATTATTGTTGGTTAGTATGTTACACAATTTTGATATATGTTCCTGATTCATTATTGTTATGGAGATAAAATAATTTATAATCAGTATGAGTATTGATTTGATAATCATGAGATGATTATGTGTATGGTGATACGAATCAATCTCATAGATACTTGTTAGAGAACAGTGTATTGGATAGACCCATCATGAGATTGCTACATGGATTAGCGTCATAAGTAAATCTCATGATAGTCATGTTTTAATCCTTTGACTTGAGATTGTCATAGTTTCCAACATAAGGACTATTATATTTTGACATGATCAAACGTTATCCGTAACTGGATAATAATAAAGGTCATGATTCAATG
The DNA here is from genome assembly GCA_036186865.1 of Eustoma russellianum. Lineage (NCBI taxonomy): Eukaryota > Viridiplantae > Streptophyta > Magnoliopsida > Gentianales > Gentianaceae > Eustoma > Eustoma russellianum. Next base: position 16,954,052 of record AP025069.1, on the reverse strand, counting down.
TGATAGAAATTATGTAGAGGATATTGAACAATCAAGATAGAATTTGTCCCTCTCTTTTGAGAGAGATATCTTTGGGCCCCTCGATTAGTGAGACTGTGAAATGCATGGACGTGCTCAAATGAATTGATAGTGTGATCAATATCATTTGTTTTATCAGTCTACTTAGAGATCGAGTAATCATATGTTTGAACTATATAAGTATGACGCTGGCCATGACTTATGTTCAAACTAGATATCGTATGACAAAGGGATTAATGCATGTACTATTATTAGGCTAGTTGGACTTTACTCGTATTAATTGGGTAGTTGTAATGCCTTGCTAGAGGCCAATTACGACTTGTTGGTTTAATAGAGATTTAATCAACTGCCAATTAATATGGGCCTATCGGGTCACACACAAGAATGCGTATGGCTGAGATTAATAATATTAATAATATTAATATTGGATATTAATTATTATTATTGTTATTATCGTTTTTTAATATTAATAATATTAATATTGGATATTAATTATTATTATTATTATTATTATTAATTTTGTTTTTTTATGTATATATTTATATCATCGGATAATAACAGAGAATCCATATTTGATATGGATTTTGATTGGTTTTATCTAATCCTAACAGAATCCGTATCTGGTACGGATTTTGATAGCGTTAACAAATCTGATCTGCAATCGGATTTTGATATCTATATATATGTATGGAGCTTGACGTATCTCATACACCAAGCAATTAGAAAAACGAAAGAACAGAAAACGAAACCCTAGAATCGTTTTTGAGAAAAACGAGTTCTTCAGCCGCGCCGTTTGAAGAGCTAGCACTCTGGGCGGAAGCGTTTGTGTGGATACCGACAGAGGGTGATCATATTCTCGCACCTGCTTCATCTGCGTAATTCAGATCTACAAAGGTAAATTTTCGAGTTTCTTTCATAGAATTAAACGAAAAACATGGATCCTTGGTAGGAAATCAGAGATCAAGTTTTTTTGTTTTCCGCTGCGCGTTTGGCAGTGATCTCGGTTGATTTCCTAACAGTGGTATCAGAGACACTTGTTGTCTCGTTTAAATCGATTACATCATGCTTATGTGTTTACTGTTTTTCGTATAGCATGATATGTATAAAACAGTAATTCGGATTTCATATGATGAGAAAAGAATGGTGTTTTTCAATTCGTTTTCATGAGATGATCAGTATACGGCGGTAATCGTTTGTCATGTGATGATCAAAACCAATTTTGTTTATATTAGATATAATCACACGATATGTGTAAAACCTTATTCGAATCTCATCTGGTGAGAGCGGATCGATTTTTCTATTCGGTTTCATCAGATGTTAAAATTCGGGATTGTTATATGTGATATAAAGTTTTCGTTTGTCATGAGATGATCAAAAACGATTATGTTTATATCGATATGAACAACCGATTGATGGTTCTGTTTTCGTGTTTCGAAAGACAGATTATCAATTCGATGATGATTCTGATTTCTGGTTTCGGATGAAGATTATCGATTTGATTGATATTCTGTTTTAAGGTATACGAATAACAGCCATCGATTCGATCGATGCTTCTATAAGGATTTACACGTAATCAAAACAGTAATATGATTGACGCGTTTGTGTTAGGCTTTACACGTAATCAAAACAGTAAGATCATTAATATGCTTCTATAAGGCTTTACACGTATGCGTACGCCCTATAGTTTGTTACCGTGACATTAAGAATGTCAATATATATTTATTATAATATGTTTATGTAAGATATATTATAATTGTTGATGTCTTTGCATGGTGCATAGCATGGCCTCAGGACCTATGTGATTGACTTAGTTATATTTTTGTTTTGGGTTATTATGGTCTGCGTGACGCTGTAGTTTTTGTTGTATTTTATTATGCAAGTAGTTAGGTTTTTCTTTGTTATTGTAATAAATGAAGAATCAAGCTACAAAATGGTGATGGCAACACACACCAAGGACGAGTGGATTCCATGGAGATGGAGGCACGGGCTCAAGACAAGAAGATATGTATCATTGCAAATGTTGTAATAGGAAGTCTTTCACATAGGGTTTCCTTTATGATCTTCATCTGGTCTCATGAAGATCATATTTAGTTTGGCCATGCTATGTCACGTTTACATATTTATCATTTTGTATGAGATGCGTGGATGATATATTATATATGCATATAGGATGCTACGATATAATGATATGCAATGCAAGACATAAACTAAGTTGAACCCTCATTAATAATTTAAGTCTTTATGCCATCCATATCTTAAACACCTATTAAAACTGGGATTGTATTAAAGTAGGTATTGCCAAAGCAATGTGCTTTAAACATTCCTAGCTACGTAGGATGAGTAATAGTGCTACTCATATGTTTAAAATTGGTTAGACTTAATTGGGCTATCAAAACGGTTTTGGGCCCAAGGCATTAGATGGAATCTAACATACAATGATATATGATGTCATTATTCCATAAATTCTAAGAGTTACATGAGATGTAATTGGTAAAGAAATTACCTACCTAAATAACTTAATTTTAAGCGTCATGCCAAAGCTGAGTTTAGAATTAAGTCAAATATGGATCTTAGCTCACTAAAATATTTCTTTTGAGGGTTATGTTTTAGTGGGAGTTTTATAAATTTTTACCTCGTTATTAATAAAGTGTTACTTTGCATGTTTTGTAGATCATAAATGGCTGCTAATAACAATTCCACCTTATCGCTGCGATCTATCCTTGAGAAGGAAAAACTAAAAGAATGTGGGACTAATTTTGTTGACTTGTTTCGAAACTTGAGAATTGTTCTCAAGCAAGAAAAGAAGTGCTACGTGCTCGATGACCCTGTCCCTGAACCCTCTCCTGCTGATGCTTCTGTTGCTGTTAAGAACAAGTATAAGAAGCATGTTGAAGATTCCAATGACATAGGATGTCTAATGTTGGCAACTATGTGTCCAGGACTTCAGAAAGACCTAGAACACTTAGAAGCTTATGAGATGAGTGTGCATCTCAAACAAGCTTTCCAACAACAGGCTAGGCAGGATAGGTTCGACACCGCTGTTGCACTTTTGGACTGTAAGATGTCTGAAGGTGAATCTGTTAGCGCTCATATTCTTAAGATGAAAGGCTATATAGATCACCTTGCAAGACTTGGATATCCCCTGAGTTTGGAACTCGCCACGGATTTGATCCTACACTCTTTGCCTAGCAGTTTTTCTCAGTTCGTCATGGACTACAATATGAATAATATGGAAAAGTCCATTCCTGAGCTACATGGTATGCTCAAAACTGTTGAGGGGAATATCAAGAAGCCTACCCATGTATTGAGTGTCAATACCAAGCTAATGAAAAAGAAAGCTAAAGGCAAGGGTAAGGCTAAAAGTGCAAAGGGTGCAAAAGGGGCAAAGGGTCAAGCTAAAGCGAAACCTGGTCCCAAGGCAAAGGTTCCTAAGGAAGGAACTTGTTTCAATTGCAACAAGCCTGGGCATTGGAAAAGAAATTGTGATGTTTATTTGGAGGAGTTGAAGAAGCTGAAGGGTAGTACGACTACATCTTCAGGTATTTATGTTATAGAAATTAATTTATCTACTTCTTCTTCCTGGGTATTAGATACTGGATGTGGATCCCATATTTGTACAAATATGCAGGGGCTCAAAAGGAGTAGGATGCTGAAGAAGGGCGAGGTGGACCTGCGTGTTGGCAATAGAGCAAGAGTTGCTGCTATAGCTGTAGGGACCTATGAGCTTGTCTTGCCCAATGGGCTTTTGTTAGTTTTAAACAATTGCTTTTATGTTCCTACTATGAGTAGGAATCTTATTTCAGTGTCTGTTTTGGATGATGAAGGTTATTCATTTTTAATTAAAAATAAGAAGTGTTCTATTTTTGATAAAAATGACTTGCTTTATTGTATTGCAAGTAGTTATAATGGCATTTATGTCCTTAACCTTGATGATTCCAATGACGGTAATATTTATAACAAATCTTCAAAGAGAACTAAGCCAAATGAATTAAACCCTGCATATTTATGGCATTGTCGCCTTAGCCATATAAATGAGAAGCGCGTATCTAAACTCCATCAAGATGGATTATTAGATTCATTTGATTTTGAATCATTTGAAAATTGCGAGACTTGTTTGCTTGGAAAGATGACAAAGACTCCTTTTACTAGACATAGTGAAAGGGCTAATGACTTATTGGGCTTGGTACATATAGATGTATGCGGCTCAATCAGCATTAGTGCCAGGGGAGGATTTCAGTATTTCATTACTTTTACTGATGATTTCAGTAGGTATGGCTATGTCTACCTAATGAAACATAAGCATGAGTCTTTTGAAATGTTTAGAACTTTTCAAAATGAAGTACAAAATCAACTTGGTAAGACAATTAAAACCCTTCGATCAGATCGAGGTGGTGAATATTTGAGCCAAGAATTTGACCAACATCTAAGAAATTGTGGAATCGTTTCACAGTTGACTGCTTCAGGAACCCACATTGGATTGGTGTTTCTGAAAGGAGAAATCGGACTTTATTGGATATGGTTCGATCTATGATGGGTCAAGTAGATCTTCCTTTATCCTTTTGGGGTTATGCCTTGGAGACAGCTGCATTCATTTTGAACCGCGTACCATCTAAAGCGGTTGAAAAGACACCATATAAGATGTGGACTGGTAAGAGACCCAGTTTGTCTTTTCTTAAGATTTGGGTTGTGAAGCTTATGTGAAAAGATTAATGTCAGATAAGCTAGCTCCAAAATCTATCAAATGTATTTTTGTGGGGTATCCTAAAGAAACTAAAGGGTACTATTTCTATATTCCCTCAGAGAACAAAGTGTTTGTTGCTCGAAATGGAGTCTTTTTGGAAAAGGAGTTTCTCTCCAAGAGAACAAGTGGGAGTATAGTACAACTTGAGGAAACTCAAGTTCCACAAGATATCGTTGAACCGTCTTTAGAGACAATTTCAGAGCCACAAACAGTTGTGGAGCCTGAAAATGTAACACAAGTCCAACGCAGATCTGATAGGATACATCGTCAGCCAGAGAGATACGGATTTCTTGTGACTGATGATAATGAAGTTATGCTCATAGATCAAGATGAGCCTACTACCTATCAGGAAGATGTGTCAGGTCCAGATTCAGATAAATGGCTTGGAGCCATGAATTCTGAGATGCAATCCATGTTTGATAACCAAGTTTGGTCTTTAATTGATCCTCCAGAGGGTATTAAGACTATTGGTTGCAAATGGGTTTTCAAGAAGAAAACTGACATGGATGGAAATGTGCAAACCTACAAAGCAAGGCTTGTGGCTAAAGGTTTCAAGCAAACTCATGGTATAGACTATGATGAAACCTTTTCACCAGTAGCTATGCTTAAGTCTATTCGAATTCTCCTTGCCATTGCAGCATACTATGATTATGAGATATGGCAAATGGATGTCAAAACTGCTTTCCTTAATGGAAATTTACTCGAGGATGTGTACATGACACAACCTGAGGGTTTTGTAAATCCTGAGAATTCAAAGAAGGTTTGCAAGCTTCAAAGGTCCATCTATGGATTGAAGCAAGCATCTCGAAGCTGGAATCTTCGTTTTGATGAAACAGTTAAGAACTTTGGTTTCATCAAGAATGAAGATGAACCTTGTGTTTACAAGATGGTTAGTGGGAGTGCAGTAGTGTTTCTGGTCTTATATGTGGATGAGATATTGCTTATTGGGAATGATATCCCTACCTTGCAAAAGGTTAAGGCTTGGTTAGGGAATTCATTTTCAATGAAGGACTTGGGCGAGGCTACCTATATCCTTGGTATCAAGATCTATAGAGATAGATCTAAAAGGATAATAGGCTTGAGTCAGAGTACATACATAGATAAAATGTTGAAGAGGTTCAACATGCAAGAGTCCAAGAAAGGATTCCTACCTATGTCTCATGGCATTCATCTTAGCAAGAATCAATGTCCTCAGACATCTGATGAGCGAGATCGAATGAATAAAATTCCTTATGCTTCTGCTATAGGATCGATCATGTATGCCATGTTATGTACTAGACCAGATGTCTCATATCCATTGAGCACAACAAGTAGATATCAAGCTGACCCTGGTGAAGGTCACTGGACAGCTGTCAAGAATATTCTTAAGTACCTCAGAAGGACTAAAGATGTATTCTTGGTTTATGGAGGTTTGGATGACGAGTTAGTTGTAAATGGTTACACAGATGCTAGCTTCCAAACCGACATAGATGATTTCAGATCGCAGTCCGGTTTTGTGTTCACATTGAATGGTGGAGCTGTTAGTTGGAAGAGTTCAAAACAAAGCACTGTGGCTGATTCTACAACAGAGGCTGAGTATATAGCAGCATCAGATGCAGCTAAAGAAGCAGTTTGGTTGAAGAAGTTCATTACTGAGCTAGGAGTGGTACCTAGCATTGCAAATCCTGTGGACATTTATTGTGACAACAATGGTGCCATAGCACAAGCAAAAGAGCCTAGGTCTCATCAGAGATCTAAACATATACTCAGACGCTACCATCTCATTCGAGACATCATCGATAGAGGAGATGTCAAGATATGCAAAGTTGACATAAACGATAACATAGCGGATCCATTGACTAAGCCTCTCTCACTGGTCAAGCATGATCAGCACACTAGATCTATGGGTCTCAGATATTTGTAGGCCTAGTGCAAGTGGGAGATTGTTAGTGTATGTGCCCTAGGCCATGATTTGGATATTTATGTTATGCATTTATTATTAATAAAAGAGGTTTTATTATCATTATTGTTGGTTAGTATGTTACACAATTTTGATATATGTCTCTGATTCATTATTGTTATGGAGATAAAATAATTTATAATCAGTATGAGTATTGATTTGATAATCATGAGATGATTATGTGTATGGTGATATGAATCAATCTCATAGATACTTGTTAGAGAACAGTGTATTGGATAGACCCATCATGAGATTGCTACATGGATTAGCGTCATAAGTAAATCTCATGATAGTCATGTTTTAATCCTTTGACTTGAGATTGTCATAGTTTCCAACATAAGGACTATTATATTTTGACATGATCAAACGTTATCCGTAACTGGATAATAATAAAGGTCATGATTGAATGTGATAGAAATTATGTAGAGGATATTGAACAATCAAGATAGAATTTGTCCCTCTCTTTTGAGAGAGATATCTTTGGGCCCCTCGATTAGTGAGACTGTGAAATGCATGGCCGTGCTCAAATGAATTGATAGTCTGATCAATATCATTTGTTTTATCAGTCTACTTAGAGATCGAGTAATCATATGTTTGAACTATATAAGTATGACGCTGACCATGACTTATGTTCAAACTAGATATCGTGTGACAAAGGGATTAATGCATGTACTATTATTAGGCTAGTTGGACTTTACTCGTATTAATTGGGTAGTTGTAATGCCTTGCTAGAGGCCAATTACGACTTGTTGGTTTAATAGAGATTTAATCAACTGCCAATTAATATGGGCCTATCGGGTCACACACAAGAATGCGTATGGCTGAGATTAATAATATTAATAATATTAATATTGGATATTAATTATTATTATTTTCATTATCGTTTTTTTAATATTAATAATATTAATATTGGATATTAATTATTATTATTATTATTATTATTATTAATTTTGTTTTTTATGTATATATTTATATCATCGGATAATAACAGAGAATCCATATTTGATATGGATTTTGATTGGTTTTATCTAATCCTAACAGAATCCGTATCTGGTACGGATTTTGATAGCGTTAACAAATCCGATCTGCAATCGGATTTTGATATCTATATATATGTATGGAACTTGGCGTATTTCATACACCAAGCAATTAGAAAAACGAAAGAACAGAAAACGAAACCCTAGAATCGTTTTTGAGAAAAACGAGTTCTTTAGCCGCGCCGTTTGAAGAGCTAGCACTCTGGGCGGAAGCGTTCGTATGGATACCGACAGAGGGTGATCGTATTCTCGCACCTGCTTCATCTGCGTAATTCGGATCTACAAAGGTAATTTTCGAGTTTCTTTCATCGAATTAAACGAACAACATGGATCCTTGGTAGGAAATCGGAGATCAAGTTTTTTTGTTTTTCGCTGCGCGTTTGGCAGTGATCTCGGTTGATTTCCTAACAACATCCCCCTCTGACGATTTTACAGGATTTTAATGACTGCATAGAGCGTTGTTCTCTTATGGCACCACCATATCATGGACCCAGATTTACTTGGGCAGATGGCAGGGGACTAGGCCGCGTTCGTTGCAGATTAGATTGGTTATTCGTTAATTCCTCTTTCCAAGATGTGTTTGAAGACATGCAGTTAACACATCTTCCGCGGGTGACTTTGGATCACACGCCATTATTGTTTGCGTGTCGCCTACATACGGCAAGTGGCCGACGCTCTTTTCGTTTCTTGGATTCCTGGTTGCTTCATCCAAATTTTTACTCTTATATGCAGAATGCATCGTTGTCATATCCAACGACTGGAGGTATGTATGGCTTTTATTCAAAGTTATTTTCTCTGAAACGAGACATTCAACGGTGGAACAAAGAAATATTTGGTAATATATTTAACAACCTTATGCATGCGGAATCTCATCTGAATAATGCTGAGGCTTCTTGGGATGCTAATCCTACCGAAGATACTCGTGAGGCATATCATCGAGCAAAGGCAGAATATCTTCGGGCATCTACTTATGAATTACATTTCTGGAAACAAAAAGCCAGGGTAAATGGTTCAAAGAGGGCAACGCAAACACTCGCTATTTTCATTCTATTGTCAAAGGGCGGCGAACCAACCTCCGTATACAACAGATTTGCACCTCCACTGGCACCTTATTATCAACATCGGCTGACATTATGGCGGAAGCCGTTTCGTTCTACACCACTCTATTTGCTCGGGAGCCAACACATAGTCATTCATCAATTCTTTCCCACATCCCTTGTATGATATCGGCGGAGGATAATATTATGCTTACTCAGTTACCCGTAGCAGCAGAGGTAAAGGAGGCAGTTTGGCATTTAGATCCTCAGAGTGCAGCAGGGCCAGATGGATTTCATAGTACATTTTACAGATCGCGTTGGCCAGTTATACATTCTGATGTGGTTAAAGCTGTGCAGGAGTTTTTTCTAGGTGTGCCGCAACCTACTGTAATGGCTAGTGCATTGATTACTTTGATACCAAAGACACAGTCTCCTCAAACTTTCAGTGACTTTCGCCCTATATGTCTTACAAACTTTCTGAGTAAAGTTTGCACGCGGATTATCGCCACGAGCTTGGGGAAACTGCTCCCTAAATTGATTTCCCCAGAATAGACAGGTTTTTTGCCTGGGCATGATATCTCTTCACAAGTTCTTATGGCACGTGAGATGGTGCATATGCTTGATAAAAGTGGATCCCAATTATGCTTGAAATTGGACACGATGAAAGCTTTTGACCGTGTTAGCTGGGAGTATCTAGAATTGTTGTTGCGACAGTTTGGTTTCTCCAACTTCTTTATTCAGATAATCCTCAACCACTTGCGCGCTACTACACTATCGGTTTTGATCAATGGCCAACCTTTGGCATCTTTCAGGCCATACAGAGGGGTCAAGCAGGGTGACCCACTGTCTCCGCTACTTTTCATTCTATCTTCTGAGGGTTTTAGCAGGGGCTTCGAATCTTTAGTTGACTCTGGAGGCCTACAGCCTTTTCGCCTGGGCCGTATCCCATTTGCCATCACCCATTTAGCATATGCGGATGATTTACTTATTTTTCTACGGGGTACACAACGCAATTTACGACGATTTCACTCTTTCTTAACTTCATATGAAACAGCATCAGGACAAAAAATTAATTTTCAGAAGAGTAGTTTTATACCCTCTGCCAGAACTCTGGCTCACCAACGTCGCTCTTTTGAGACAATCTTAGGCATGCGGAGTGCCGCTTTGCCATTTTGGTATCTTAGTTCATATTTGCATAAGGGTATTAATCGCGCCAGATATTGTACATCCCTCCTGCAGCATATTGATAATCGAATTGAAGGATGGCATTCTCGTCTTCTATCCGCAGCAGGACGATTGGTGCTACTACGCTCAGTGATTTTAGCCCTTCCACTTCATATTTTGGCAGCAGGAGGTTTGCCCAAGTCAGTCATCAAAGTCATTGAAAGGAAGATGGCATCCTTTTATTGGGGTAATCGACATCATTGGGTTGCATGGTCCAAAATAACTTTGCCAACTGAAGAAGGCGGCTTGGGACTCTGGGATCTCAATAGCTTACAAATGGCATATCACTGTCGAATATGGTGGTCATATCATCAGCAAAATACACTATGGAGTAAGTACATGCATGTTAAATATGGCCGCAGAGGAGATTACCGCCCATGCCTCCCGGATTTGCCGATTTGGAAGCTCATTTGTAGAATCCATGATAACTGCATTGCTCAGACAAAAGGCTCTGGACCTCACCTTACATGGAAACCCACGGCGTCTGGTGAGTTTTCTTTGAAATCTGCTTATGACATTTGCCGTGTTGCAAGGCCCACATTGCTCTCTGCTAAATTCATTTGGTATAAGCATCATTCTCCCACCATAAAATTATTCTTATGGCGCATTTTCCACTCGGCTTTGCCATTTGAGGATTATATCGGCAGATACTCTACCGCTCGACCCACACAGTGTCCTTTTTGTAAACAACATTCAGCCACGGTAGACCATGTTTTTCTCTACTGCAACAACATTCGGACCATTTGGGATTTCTTCGCCATAGAATTACATGGTACGTCACCCATCTCCCTACACCTTCTTCAGTACTTGCTATCTTGGTGGTATCGCTCCTTGTTCTCGTCACTATTTGGATTTTAAAGATTATCGTTCCGGCTATTGTTGTCTTCAATATATGGCGCACCTATGCGGCATTAGTATATGGAGATTCGGCTTCATTTGCTCCTGCTACACTTTGGGCTTCGATACATTATGATATTGAGATGTGGGTCAAAACTATGCAAGGATCAAAGATTGCGGCGGAACCTAACTTTCGTCTTTCATGGATTCCAAGAATTTAGTCCCCACATCTACAGATAGTTCGCTGGAACGCACCACCCTCTGGTAGGCTAAAGTTGAATATTGATGCGTCAGTTGGCAGGCACAATGCCTCAGTTGGGGCGATTTTGCGTGATCATTCCGGTGTTTGTGTGGGAGCGATTTCATTTCGGCTTCCCCATTGCACACCACTTGCAGCAGAGATTCAGGCAGCAGTGTTGGGTCTGTTATATTTTCTTCCAATTTATCGTTCTATTGTTTTAGAATCTGTGTGCGCACAACTGATTACACGCTTGAGACAGCCACGGCCTGTCTTTGGGAACTATCATCTTCGGCTATTACGGACATTATTGCATCAGCATGGCCTGGACTATGTTCATGTATATAGAGAGGCCAACATGGCGGCACACTACCTTGCTCAGCATGCGATGATGTTTCCTCAGACACAGTCATATTCGCGTCACAGTCTACCATCACTCGTTCGTGGTGCCATCACTTTGGACCTCTCCTTCGCAAATTTGCGGGTTCCTTAAGTTTCAGGTCTTTCAAATGGATTGGTAACTTTTCGCTATCTCTGCCTGTACCTTAGTTGGGGCAGGCAGACCTGGTATGATCTTCATTCGATTCACTATAAACCTTTATATATGTTTCATATATCTGCTTCACTCAGCGTTTTATATCTCTTCTGCATGGACGGGCTCACGACTCATATTTGTTTGCATCGACGACGATGCTGTTCTTTCCGCCGGGACGAGGCCTCTTCGATACAAATACGCGGGTCCCTTATGTTGCAGGTCTTCCAAATGGATTGGCACTTCTTTGCTATATCTGCCGGTACCTTAGTTGGTGCAGGCAGACCTGGTATGATCTTCATTCGATTCGCCTTACACATTTCTCAATGTCTCGTATATCTACTTCACTCAGCATTTCATTTATCTTGTGCATGGACGGGATTACGACTCACAATTGTTTGCCTCGCCAACGATGCTACTCTTTCCGACGGGACGACGAACAAGCATCAAGAGTGGACATCTTCATGGCTTATTTTCATTTTGTTACCTTTGTATTATTTTCGGATTCTACATTCTTTCATTTTACACAGTAGCGCATATCAACACTCCATTTATATAAATATGTACGCTTTTTCCTTCGCCAAGGTTTTATCCACAAGGGTGGTTTTACTTGGCAAAGTTTTAATGCGGCATATCATATATATTTTGGATGTTGGTAATCATATACTGCTACTATCGCCATACTTTCATGCTCTGTAATAAGGTTTTCCTCCGCCATAAGTGAGGGCTTATGCTAATTAAATTTTCCTTTGATAAAAAAAACATATATTCATGGGTCATATTTGCTTACATGTTTTCGGAAGTTGAAATTATGTTTAGGTACATAAATTTATATGAAAAGCCCTCAGTGGGACAGGTTGAAATTTTCAACCAGGGGTTGGGGGTGGAGGTTGGGACAGGAGGTTGAAAAAAAAATTAGAATTAATTTGGTACGAATTGTTGGATATGTT
>AP025069.1:16908973-16941489 GCA_036186865.1 Eustoma russellianum | reverse complement strand
GGTTTTAATGCGGCATATCATATATATTTTGGATGTTGGTAATCATATACTGCTACTATCGCCATACTTTCATGCTCTGTAATAAGGTTTTCCTCCGCCATAAGTGAGGGCTTATGCTAATTAAATTTTCCTTTGATAAAAAAAACATATATTCATGGGTCATATTTGCTTACATGTTTTCGGAAGTTGAAATTATGTTTAGGTACATAAATTTATATGAAAAGCCCTCAGTGGGACAGGTTGAAATTTTCAACCAGGGGTTGGGGGTGGAGGTTGGGACAGGAGGTTGAAAAAAAAATTAGAATTAATTTGGTACGAATTGTTGGATATGTTTGATAATTTTGGAAAGTATTTGGATTATTTGTTTGGTTTCTTTAAATTTAGGCCTTTGGTAATTTTGACTAACTTTTGGACTTGGAAAATAATTTTAGAAATTCGCATTCGTATTTCGAAAATCACCTCTACAACATGGAATATATTGTTAAGCCGGATTAGTTCCAAACAAATGGAGCGTCTAGGTTATTGGCCATTTTGGATAGAGAGCGCCCAGACATATAGACCGCCATTAGGGCGCCCCGGCATATTGGATATTTTAATATAGAGCGCCAGGGCATATTGACTATTGGAGAACCAATTCGTAAGTCTTACGGTATAAGTCACTTGTAGGGGTGGGTTTTGGTTTTCTGGATTTCGGATTTTGGACCGGCTAAATCGAATTTGGAACTTTAATTTTGAAACTTTGGCATTGCATTGTTTTGGAAAAATTGCATCATGTTTTGCTTTGGACTAACCCCTAATTGGACTTTGTTACGTGTTTTAGTTTGATTTATTTGTTGTTTTTGACTTTGATCGTTATGGGTAGAACAGTAAATATATTTGTGAACGAGAAGCATGTTATTTTTCGTACGGTTATTTACTTTTATTACACTTGCTTCTCCGTGCTTGATCCCATGATAAGTATGGTGAGGTTACTTGCTGGGCGAAGTGTCTCTCATACCACATCTTTCTATATTTTTTAGGCGAGCAGAATTACGAGCTGGTGTACGTCGATAACGTGGAGTGACCGAGTGGAATGCCCGTGGTTGTTTTGAGGATTTCTGAGAATTAGATGAGAGGATTTACGTATTTTATTTTGGATATTTCCTGCAGACATATTTATGTATTCGTTTAATTCTGACATTGTACAAGCTATTTCACCTAGACCTTTGCACCTTATTTATTATATTTGATGGTTTCGAGGTTTTTCTTTTACTTCTGCTAACGTGTATTTATTTAGTCTTTGACGTCTTGTATTTTCCTTAGCGAAATACGGCAGATGAGTCGTTTCGAGTACTAGGGCTTGGGATGGGTCGCTACAAGTAGACCCAGATGATATCTTTTGGATTTTCGATTATGTCAGTCATGTATTTACGATCTTTTGTACTGATGGAATTTTACGACTTGTATAGATTCAATTATAATGAAATGTATGCATGTCGATTATACTTTGTTTATTTTTATGTTGCTTCTGCTATTTTGATGCATTTTTATGTTGGCATGTATATTTATAGCATCGACGTCTTGTACTTCTCTTAGTGGAGTATGACGGGTGCATCATTTCGATACCGGAGTTTTACAGGTTCGTGGCAAGGCGCTACAAGTGGTATCAGAACCCATGTTCTAGATCCATTGCAGAAACATAAAAAAACAACGACATGAGTACTTAAGCAATGATTTTAGAGACTAAACGATGATCTTAGACCTAAGGAATGATCATAGACAGGGAAGTACAGCCTTAGACTAAACCCAACTGAAAGGTTAAGAAATAAACGGCCAAATGAACCTTTCCTCTACCTAAAGATACGAATTCAGAAGAACATACCCATGCCCATATTCGATATACAAGGATATTGGAAATAGTCATGACACATGTTCGGGAAGGATTAACTGGATCTACAATAAGTGACTGATCACGACTTAAGGTACAAGTTTCGAGGACGAAACTTTTTGCAAAGGGGAGGAATGTTACGACCCGCACCCCCGCACCTTTTAGAAGAGAAAATCAAGGGAAATTATACTTATAAGATAGGGCATTCTAAGCACAAATCGACTAAAACCTTGTGCCACGTTAAGCAGTATTGGCAAGGAGTGCGGTATACATTAAGTAAAGCTTTATGTAACAAGTTATTTAGAATGGAAATTAAAAAGAAATGAGAAATATGACACAAGTCTTACCTCAATTAAAGGAAAAAAATTAAAAACAAGACATGGAAAATGAATTATTTATTATTCATAAGAAGAAAAGAAGAAAAAAATAAAATAAAATAAAGGGGGGAAGACAAGTGTAGGGGGCGGCCATGCAATATAGGGAAGGATGGAAGCTTCCCTTGTCATATCTTTGTAAGAAAGCTTGCCAAAAAGAAGAAAAAAAGATTCCCACTTTTTGTCATGCCATCAACCTCCATTATTTCACCTTATTTTCTTCCCCATTCCCTTCCTAGTTGGGCGTCCAGGACTATCCCTTTTTAAAAGACAACTCTTCCCAAACACTCCCACCATCCTTATTTGAAAATCCAACAAGTATTCAACCAACAACCCTCTCGCCTTCACCCTAAGTCTTCAAACCTTCAAACTCTCCTTTTCTTCTCTTTCACCCGTGATTACACAAAGGAGGTATGGAAGAAACTTTTTCACTTTATGAACTTACTTCCAAGCCAACTCTCTCCCGTCTCCTTCACCAAAAAGAATAAAAATTCTCCAAGCCTCAAATTTCTCCCAAAAACCGTGGGTGACCAAAGTGAGAGAAAGAAGAAAACTTCCTCTTCAACTCACTCTCTCTTCCCTTTAAGACCAAGCCAAAGATGTCAGCTTTATCTTGGGTTTGGGAATCCAAGTGTTAAGAGGGTTAAAAAGCAAGAAGAGGCAAGGTAAGAAGGATGCATACATGGATTCAAATACATCCATTCAATCCCTTCCATAAACTGTTCATCACCTCTCCTCCTACTTCTCTTCTAACCGTGTGTTCTTCTTAAACAAGGAGGAGGAGAAACTCTCAAGACAAGGCAAGAATCAAGCCTTAAAGTCTCCAGCAAGAAGACCTCTTCCAAATCAAAGCTTGAAATCCAAGCAGTAGGGAAGTACACATCCTTAGGTCTCTGATGCATTTTCAACTCACTAAGTGTTGTACATAAGCAAAATGGATCATGCATGAGTACTTTTAATCCACTTTTCAGCTATATCTTTCGGCCATAGGCCATGCGTGTGAGGTTTGGCCATATTAAATAGAAGATAAGGGCATAAAAAAGATATGTTCATAAGAAGTGGATTTAAGAGGCTTGCATGTAGAGAAATGATATATGCATGTGTAGATTAGACCTTGAATGTATAAGAGGAGCATGACTATAGTAGTTAAGGGGATAAAAGGTAGGTGAAGAAAGAAGATGTGAAAAATAAGTAAATATGTCTTGCGTGCACACTAAGATTAAAGTCAAGACTAGTTTTGGCAAAATTGTAAATAAGAGAAGGAAGAGGATGTATAATAAGCAATGAAGCTATGCATATAGAGTTGGAATGTATTTGAATTATGTATAGAAGGCCATTCGGCCATAATGAAGAAAAATGAAGCAACTCCATTTTAGGCAAGTTAAGGATAGATATGTAGTTGCATGCATTCTTTAGGTCCTTGATTCAAAGAGTTGTGTTAATTTGCAAGAGGTATTCCTTTTGATTCCATCTTGAACCTCTCGGCCAAGGGAGAGTTTTCACCCCCTTGATTGAGCAATAATTATTTTAAATAGAGTAATGTTAGTAAGACATGCAACATGGTATGTTTAAGGCACTACTAGGCCAAAACAACCTTGCAAGCAGAAAAGACCCTCAAGTCCTTGAAATTTAGCAAGGTAGACAAAATTGGTTGGCCACCGTGTTGTAAAGGCCGAAATTTTGGTGATGGAAAAAGGCTAGTGTTTTTTTACTTTTAGAAAAAGATAAAAAGGGAAAAAGTAGCAAACAAATATGTGAGTGGTGTAGACAAATTGGTATGTGCATGAATGCATAATTTTTCCCACATGTCCATTTGAATGCAAGAAAAAGGTATGTTTCAACACCATAAGTCATAATAGAGTCATAAAAGGAAGACGTGATTTGCATGACTTTAGAACAAGGAACAAAAAAGGGAAAGAGAGAGTAAAATAAGAATATGACTGGTGTAAAATTATAGATGAGTTGGCATGTACCCCATTCGGCCATAAGGCCATTTTCACATAAAAATTCATGTTTTGACATTATAGACCATAATAGAGAGATAACAGTGTATTAGGGATAATTCTTCTTAGTTTGGTAAACAAAAATATAGGCATATGGACATATACACCCATTCGGCCATCAAGGCCTATTTCATGTAAAAATAAAGTTTTTTGGGCATAATAAGTCATAATATAGAATTGGTAAATTATTTTGTGAAAGTTTCTTTGGAAATATGAAAAGTGTAATAAAGAAATGTGTATGCACATATATTCGGCCATATCTATGTGAAAAATGGAAATTGGATGAAAATAAAATTGTATTAATTATATATGGATTAGAAATGATTGGTCCTTAGAAATAGGGAAGAATATACTTGCTAAATACTAATGTACATGAGGTAATGGAAACTTTTATGACCATTGTGTTTGATTACATGCTTATGGAATTTAAAGTGTGAATAGTTGTTTTTAGACACTTAAGGATTGAAGATTGTATTGGACCTTTCTTGGACATGGAATTCATGGATTATGCACTCAGAAAATAGAGTGAACACTTCCACACAGATTATGGATGTATTGTAAGCGTTAATTTCATGGAGTAGGGAGATTACGAATTCATATGGAATTACACAAACTTGTGATATTCATGGAATCTTAAGATGTGGATTGAATATGGATCATGGATAAAGACATGCCTAAATGAACAATGGACATCGGATAACCATAGAGTTGTTATGTTAGAGTGGTATAGAATAGAGTAACCTCCATATTTATGGAAATTTTATAATAAGTAAGGAGCTTAAGATGCTAAACTTTATAATATGGATATGGATCTTGGATGAGCATATATACATATATGATACCAAATGGACATAGATGAATTAATAGACAAAAACTAATGGACAAGGAACATAGATGGATAAGTATGGACATAACCACATGCACATAGAACGGATGAGTAAACATATATAATCAAATTGAAAATTATACAGACTCACATATATATATATATGTCTACATATATATATATATATATATATATATATATGCATGGACATGGATCTTGGTGCATCTCATATTTGCAAAATTTCATTGGATTTGGAACGTAGAGAACTTTGCATATTGCATCGTTTGCGAAATCACACCCCACCGCGGATGAAAGTGGTCACTGACCAAATGGACATGCATTGCATCGGTTTATAATATCTTCGTCATTATGACATTATTATAGTATGGATAATATGGATACCTATACACGCCATGTTGCAAAAATTCATTGGACTTGGATATGGAAACTTGCATCTGCATTGTTTGCGAAATCATGATACCCACCGCGGCTAGGATATGGATATGGACCGTCCTTTGGCTGGATATGAATATGAACCGACCTGTGGCTGAATATGGATATGGACTGGTCTCTAACCAGATATGGATACGGATGTGGACCGGCATCTGGCTGGATATGGATATGGACTAGTCTCTGACCAGATATGGTTATGGACCTGCCTCTAGCTGGATATGGATATAGACTGATGTCCGACCAAATATGGACATGGACATGCATTGTATTTTTACAACTTTGCATCATGTTGCATCGTCATGGATTATGGATATGTACTATAGATAAGGATTATGGACACAAATTATGGACGTTATTTGGACATGGAATAATTATGGATATGGATTTTGTTACATTGAATAATTATGGATATGGATTTTGTTACTCATGGACATGATCTTTTTATTACTTCTGTGGATATAGATTTTCACTATTTTCATGGACATGGATTTTTATTTACTTATGGATATGGATTTTCACTATTTTCATGGACATGTATTTTTATTTACGGATATGAATTTCTACTATTTTATGGACATGGTATATTATAGACTATTCTTATGGATATGAACCTTCATGGATTTTTTTTTAGGAACATTGACTAATATGGATTATAGGTATGGACATGGATTAACACATACCTTAGGAATTATAGGATATGAAATTATAATGGAATATACATGGACATAGAATGACAAGGATTAACTAATAGACATGAAATAAGACAACATAAAGATCCCAGCATAATAGATATGGATTATTATGAAAATGATATAGACTTGGTTTTATAGATTAGCAAATTAATTGAAATAATATGCAGATGGACTTGTAAGTTATTGGGCTTATGGCCTTATGTGTAAGCATTGCATTAAATTTTATTTGTAAAATGGAGATGTAATGGTAAGTATTTATGATGTATTTTATTTGTGAATCTCGTTTCTGCATGCATGATCCCGTGATGGATCTAAGGGAGTATAATGTTTTGCAGTGGACAGGGTTCAGGGTGTATTACTGTGAGTTTATGGAAGATGAGCAAGTAGTCTAGCCTTGAAGAGGCCAGTAGACCCAGATGATATCTTTCAGATTTGCGATTATGTCAATCATGTATTTACGATCTTTTGTACTGATGGAATTTTATGACTTGTATGGATTTAATTATAATGAAATGTATGGATGTCGATTATACTTTTTAATTTTTATGTTGCTTACACTATATCGATCCATGTTTACGTCGACATGCATATGCATGGCATCGACGCCTTGTGCTTCACTTAGTGGGGTACGGCGGGTGCACCATTCTGAGACCGAAGTTTTACGGGTCTGGGTTGGGGCGCTACAGGGTGGCCGAACACAATGATCGTATACTCCTAGAAACGATCTTAACCATGATGATCAAGTCGTATGTTCTCCAGTCCTATTGGCTTGAAGTTGTTGCTACCTCAGCCTACCTACTAACCATTCACCCTGTAAAGCCTTTCAGAAACAAACTCTGTTACAGCTTCTAGCAACACAAAGCCCTATTCAATCGATACATACCTGCCTCCAAGGATACTTGGATGTTCAGTATTTTTTCATAAACAAAAGCCTGACTGCTCTAAACTTGATCCATGTGTCAAAAAATTTGCCTTTGTTGACTATACCACTAGTCACAAAGGGTATCGATGTGATAATCCTACCACTCCTCGCATTCATGTCACTATAGACTGCGTTTTCTCGAAACCAAAATTTTCTTTTCCAATCAGCCTGGTGGACAGGGGGAGATAGCCAATAGTCCACTAGGATGGTTGAACAACTTGAGTAGTTTGGAAGACTATTCCATAAGAGTCGTAGATAGAGCCACTAGTTCTGCCTTAGAAAAGGCAATGGGCTCGACGAATCAGTCTCAACAACCGGTGAACCTTCTGCGTCAGATAACGAATATGAGGTAACTGATTCATTTTATGGTGGCAGTTCATACGGTCTTGTACTATTGATGCTATTCATGGTGACGTACATATAATCAGGAAGTGTTTGTCCTACCACCTAAGAGAAACAGGAGAGTACCTCTGGAGCGGTACTGATCGCAACATGTGATACAAAACTCTTGATATCCCATGAACACAAATAGGGGAGAATGACAGATGTTGCACGAGCAATCTTGGTCTCTCTTTCATAAACTGTTTTGAAAAGTTCACCCTTGCACGTAGAATTATATCATATAGTCGGATATCCCATGACATGTTACAGTATTTATATGTTCAGTTAGTGTGCCATCATGACATTTGAACCGAGGTGGTTGATGTCATGAGGCATACAGAGTGTTATCGATGATTGTACAGCGGCATGATATCGGAATCCAAGGGGGTTGATGTCATGGGCATACATGTCCTAGTGTACGACAAGGGATCACCGGCATACCGAGTTACTGTTAGTAATATGTACACATGATGTAACACCATGTGGACACATTGGGATTCATATTTGTACATATTTCTATACGGGGGGATTATTCCGTTTCTATGACGATTCATTTGCATGCAAGGTACATTGTCACAGTCTTCGAGGACACCTTCCTCGGTTATCACTAAACACCAAAAGCACCTTACCACAAGGATGACTTGAGTTACACACTAACTCCACCCTTTTACAAACAATACAATCGAGCAAACGAATCATGGACACCACCATCGATTGAATGAAGGTTCGATCACACCTTGATCAACCTTTTACAACAATAAATGAGTGTGGGTGGTATATTCAAAGCCTATACAATATTTAGAATACATGAACAATGGTCTAAAGAGAAGAAGAAGAAGAAGAAAGTAGTAGAGCTTCTTGCACTTGAGAGAACATGAGTTGTGGCCCTTGGCCTTGTTTGCACTATTCTCCTCCTTTTTATCACATGTGGCCGTGCCCCTATAGGGCTTCTTCCTTATTGAGAAATCTCTTTAATGTCCTTGGAAGATTGCCTTGTGTAGATATGACACCATCTTGCTTACTTGGCTCCACATTATTGGAAGGATGACTTGACCATGCTTACTTGTCACTTGATGATTGGTCCAATTTGGCATTCTTTAATGAGCTGTAAAACCTGGAAAAAAAAAACTTATGAAACATGTGCTCAAAAGTAGTCAAAATATTTCCATACTACCACACATCAATCCCTTAAGTTTTGGGAGCAAATTAAAAGCCATTAAGTCATCAAAATCGCCTAATATGGCATGTGCTGAAAAGTTTTCAGCATGTGTTGTAGTTTTGAATTTCTTCCATATGTAGTGCCCTCTTTTATGTCACTAGTCTTATGTGGCATATTCTCCACCAATTGATATGCCAAATAAGCTCCACCTTGGCTCCAAAATGATGTAGTAGGCGTGTGTATGGAGCTGCACATGTGCTGAAATTTCACTTTAGTAAGCTTTGTCAAATAATGCATAATATTTACACATATATAGTAAATAATGATCAGCCCTATTTTGAATTTTCTAGAATACTTTAACATGTCTTGAATGTGCAAAAAGTGTCTAGATACATGTTACATCTCATGCCAAAAAAATGTTCCATGTGATCTGTGCGTAGAAAACTGAATTTTCGACTTTCGTCGATTATGCGATTTTTCCTCGATTAAATTCAAAATTCTTGCACATTGTAATATATATTATGTCACACATAATATACATATGTTAAAGTATATGATCAGCTCCAATAGCTTAAGCAAATACGCAACATGTGTACTAGTAAAGTTGAGTTTGAATTCTCCACAAATTTAGCATGAATTGTGGGTGATTTGTGTGTGCCAACATAGAATGATTTAGTGGCTGATTTCAGCATGTGAGACACGAAATTTATGGCTATTTTTTGATGTATATGGGCTGGCCATCTTCATATGGCAAGTACGTGACATGTCGTGAAGTTTCGGTGTCACCCGGCACGATAATTTTTGGTTAATGACCTTGTAATGTGTCGTTATAATTTTTTCATCACCATGACTTATATCATATGATATAAGACCTGAATATACTCATAAATATGAGGTGTATATAGTGGTATGACGTCGACGTACGTTTATAATAATATATGTAATGTGTCGGTAGTACGTCGGAATATATGTGTATTGTGCCTTTTTAACAAAAATATGAATATATATATATAATTTACATATACAGGCGTGTAAAATGCAATGGGAGTAGACTTTTTATTTCCAAATTTGTTGCCATGTAGCTTCCACTAAATATGTCACCATTTAATGAACTAGTTAGTTCATTAAATTAAGTACTTCACTAGTTTAGTTCATTAATTGTGGCACCTGAAAATAGTACAAAGGCAACAAATGTTTGCCATATGATGTAGGCTTTAATGCTTCATGGCTTGTTAGTACTGGAAAGGATATATATAAACATATGAAGCATGTATATCACATAAACGTGTCAAAATAACAATTTTTCATACATTTCGTAAATTCGTACCATTTTAAATCATGCATTTGTAAATTATTCCAAATACTTTTTCTCAAAAATCTCCCTCTTTTGACAATTTACAAAATAACATTAGTTTCATGATTTAAATATAATTGCTCCCCTCCAATTTTTGCACAAATTCGAATTTTGGAATTTTGAATCTTATATCGTTGTTGTGCTCCCCCCTTAAATCATGAAATCATGCTCTCTATCCCCCTTAAATCATGTTTTTCTCTCCCTTTTATTTTGTAAATGTCATCAAAAGTACAAGTAAAAATGGAAAGAAATAGCAGTTTATAACATATAGAAATCATGCATTTTAGGTGCGTTCTTAAAGGTTATTTATTCAACCCTTTGCAACTGTACCTTTTGGTATCGAACTTGAGTGAACTTTCTCGGTCTTTCAAAAGGTGAGAAAAGAGATGAAGATGCAATATAATAGATGTTAGGTGCAAATCCGTTCGGCCTATGTCCAAGAATGCCATCATGCTCATGATAAGATTTTCGTTTTTGATATGCATTTGTGTTTGTGTGTATAGTGCATGATCTAAATGCATTTGTGTTGTATGATCGTCACGTATGCATCAATGGCTTCCTTTTATAACTATATGGCACATGATTGTATTTTGTATAATATGAAGAATAAGAAGCACGATGAGATGAGATGAGTGGTGTACTAGTCGTCTTCTTAGGTTGTATAGTTGCATGCGGTTTCTCAGATGAAGATAAAATAAATTTTGTTGACTTATTTTGTATTTTTATTATCTTCACATGCCCTAATCTGGTTTTATCATTTTCATGTTTTTGGGAGGAAAATGAGGCGATCTAGCATGCTCGTACCCGAATCGAATTGTTTTAGGGTCTTTTCTAAATCCGCGTTTCTTGATTTCAAATGTGAAATCTCAACTTTTCATCTCAGTGTTCTCTGATTTTAAGGATGAAATCTCAAATTTTAATGAATTTATCATGCAAGACGACTCTTGTTTTGAATCGTTTAATTGAGATACAAGATTCGTGTTAGAAGATTTTGGCAATTTCTTGTCTTCAATTAAACGTTTCTTTTCTTTTTGCAGGAGCCTTAGAAAACTTATGCAACTCAAGATATTTACTAAACAATCCTCATAAGAGGGTTCAGAATCAGAATCAGAATCAAAAGATACCTCGTTTTGATGCTTTAGATGCAAAGAATACTTGTGCCGTCTATTCTTCGGCATCATAAGTCTCAGAGTCAGATGAGTCACTCCAAGTGGAGGTTTTGAGATCTCTTCTTGAATTCCTTTGTCTAGGTTCTGAGACGGGTCTATTTTTGTTTCCAGTCCTTGTCACGGTTTTTGTTTGTTTTGTTTGTCCTTGTTCGGGTAGTCATATGACAAGTGTCTAAGTTTCCCACATTCATAGCACTTTATGCCCTCATTATTTTTCTTTATATTATTCTTAGATGAAGTAGGCTTAAGTTTGTTTTTAATCGATTTTCTCATGATCTTTCTTAACCTTTTAGCCAACTTGATTAGATCTTCATCATCGGAATATGTGTCACTATCATCTACCGCGATCATAAGAAGCATAGACGTATTCATTAATTTAAACGCTATGACCTTATCTTGTTTAGAAGTAGATTCAGAATTTCTCAGAGTAAGTTTGTTTTCGGTATACCTTTAAAGATCCGATTATTTCTTCTATTTTTATTGATCTCGTTTCTTTACTTTCCTCAATCGCTGTGACTTTGGGGTCCCATTCGGATGGGAAGACTTTCCTAGCACCTTTTGAACATTTTCCTGTGTAGAAAAAGCTTTTCCAAGAGACTCAAGAGAATTATAGATGTTAGTCAAGCGTAAGTCCATATCAACAATATTCATTTGGTAATAACTTCAAAGACTCAAAGTAACATAAGCATATTTATTTAGACTCTTTAACTTGACTAGTCCCCTTAATGTTTCATTTCAAGAATTCTCTACATCTCTTGGGGTACTAGAGTATTAGACCACATAACTCGATTCAATTTTACTCAACCCATTTAAAAGAAGTTGCATGGCTCTAACATTCATACTTCATTTCTTTTTGTCATCGCTAGTATATTCTTGTTTCGGTTTTATGATCTCTAGTGTGACACCTCAACAATAGATAAATTAGAAGGAATAAAAGGACCATCTTCTATAATGGACCACCAGTCTATATCAATGGCCATAAAGAAAAGTTTCATTCTAAGTTTCCATTGTATAAAAGACTCACCGTCGAAAAAGAGGATGGCCTTACGTTGACTTCCTTCGTGCTCAGTTTTATGACTAGTGGATGCCATCTCACAAAGATCGTTGAATCTCCTTGTAGTGAATGTGCCTGCACTCTGATACTACTTGTAGGACCTGTATAGAACTACTAGAAGAGGGGGTTGAATAGTGGGTGCGGAAAATTTGGTTTTTAAAATTTTTAAACCAAAAAACTCACTTCTGAAAACAATTTTTGTTTTCAGATCCTGATTTGGAATAATTGAATGACCTAGTTACATGCCTCTAAAAGTTATGAAATTCGGTGACTCAGATGTTCTGAGTATCTCATAAAAATTTCAAATTAAAATTCCACCCCTAACCTATTGAAAATACGTTTCTGGTCTGATTGCACAAATATGCCAGAAACTGTACTCCGACTTGAAGAATTTATTCCGAATTAATTGGTGACTCCAAATAGTCTGTAAATTTAATGACAAGACCCTCAAGATATTTATTTTAATGTGTTGAAACAGTTTTTGAAAATTCCTATGTAAAGTAAGCCAACCACGTTGATGTTCTCAACCTTTGCAAATCTGAAAATCCAGATTGCACTTGTCTTAGAAACTATTCACGTTTGGACTGACTTATTCTATACCCAAATGAGTTACAACTTGCGCCAAATGACATCTAGGATATGTGGCTATTTGCTTCAAAATTTTGTAATTTTTGAAAATCGTTTACTATTTTTCTATCGTAATGAAATTGGTTGCAAAATATGCCTGGAAAACTGAAAGTAAAGTGCAGTAATAAGAACGCCAATGATTTATACTAGTTCGGTTAAATCAAACCTACTCCAGTCTTCGAGGAAACCTTCTTCGGCTATCACTAAACACCAAAAACACCTTACCATAAGGATAACTGGAGTTACACACTAACTCCCACCCTTTTAAAACAATACAATTGAGCAAACAAATCACGGGCACCACCACCGATTGAATCAAGGTTTGATCATACCTTGATCAACCTTTTACCATAATGAAGGATTGTGGTGGTATCCTCAAATCCTATACAATATTTGAATATAAAAACAATAGGCTTGAGAGAAGAAGAAGAAGAAAGAAAGGTAGAAGAAGAAAGTAGTAGAGCTTCTTGCACTTGAGAGAATATGAGTTGTATCCCTTGGCCTTGTTTGCACTATTCTCCTCCTTTTTATCACATGTGGCCGCGCCCCTATAGGGCTTCTTCCTTCTTGAGAAATCTCTTTAATGTCCTTGAAAGATTGTCTTGTGTAGATATGATACCATCTTGCTTACTTGGCACCTCATGATTGGAAGGATTACTTGACTTTGCTTACTTGTCTCTTGATGATTGGTCCAAATTGGTATCCTTTAATGAGCTGTAAAATCTAGAAAAAAAACTTATAAAACATGTGCTCAAAAGTATTCAAAATATTGTCATACTACCACACATCAATCCCTTAAGTTTTGGGATGCAAATTAAAAGCCATTAAGTCATCAAAATTGCCTATTATGGCATGTGCTGAAAAGTTTTCAGCATGTGCTGAAAACTTTTCAGCATGTGTTGTAGTTTTGAATTTCTTCCATATGTAGTGCCCTCTTTTATGCCACTAGTCTTATGTGTCATATTCTCCACCAATTGAGATGCCAAATAAGCTCCACCTTGGCTCCAAAATGTGTAGTAGGCGTGTGTATGGAGCTGCACATGTGCTGAAATTTCACTTTAGTAAGCTTTGTCAAATAATGCATAATATTTACACATATATGGTAAATAATGATCAGCCCTATTTTGAATTTTTTAGAACAATTTAACATGTCTTGAATGTGCAAAAAGTGTCTAGATACATGTTACATCTCATGCCAAAAAAAATGTTCTATGTGGTGTGTGTGTGTAGAAAACCGAATTTTCGACTTTCGTCGATTACGCGATTTTTCTCCGATTAAATTCAAACTTCTTGCACGTGAAATATATATTATGTCACACATAATATAAATATAATGAAGTATATAATCAGCTCCAATAGCTTAAGAAAATATGCCACATGTGTACTAGTAAAGTTGAGTTTGAATTCTCCACAAATTTAGCATGAATTGTGGGTGATTTGTGTGTGCCAACATGGAATAATTTGGTGGCTGATTTCAACATGTGAGCCACAAAAATTATGGCTATTTTTGATGTATATGGTCTGGCCAACTTTATATGGCACATACGTGACACGTTGGTGAAGTTTCGGTAATCATCCGATACGACAATTTTTGATTTATGACCTTGTAACATGCAGTTATAATTTTGTCATCAAAATGACTTATATCATATGATACAAGACCTGAATATACGCATAAATATTAGGTGTATATAGTGGTGTGATGTCGACGTACGTTTATAATATATGTAACGTGTCGGTAGTATGTCGGAAATATGTGTATTGTGCCTTTTTAACAAAAATATGAATATATGTATAATTTATACATATAGACGTGTAAAATGCAATGGGAGGAGACTTTCTATTTCCAAATTTGTTGCCATGTAGCTTCCACCAAATATGTATCCATTTAATGAACTAGTTAGTTCATTACTAGTTTAGTTCATTAATTGTGGCACCTAAAAATAGTACAAAGGCAACAAATGTTTGCCATATGATGTAAGATTTAATGCTTCATGGCTTGTTAGTACGGCAACAATATATATAAACATATGAAGCATGTATATCACATGAATGTGTCAAATAATAATTTTGTCATGCATTCGTGAACTCATACTATTTAAATCATGCATTTGTAAATCATTCAAACACTTTTTCTTAACAGATAGTATAGAATGTTTACATGATAAGGATATATGTGTTACAGATTATTTATTGGCATTTATGTTATGCACTTTATTTAATAAAGTTGTAGCGTGAAATGCTATGTTCTTTATTTACGTATCGTTACTTTATTACTCCGTCTCCCATACATGATCCACATGACGTATCTAGACGGATTACTTACTGGGCGATTAGTGTTATCGCTCATACTTGCTTTATCACATTGAAGACAACAGGGACCCTGACGCCTTGTTCATTGAGGAATGACCCCGGCTAGCGTACTTGTGAGCTGAGATGTAGGCCGGAGTTATGTATTGTCTATATTGGGCATTTTGATCATGATGTACTTAGATTATTTTAAGACATTGTACATTATGATTTGTACGCAATTATGACGATTTGTATTGATATGCATGTTGTATGTTTATCTTTATTTTGCTTCCACTATCTCGATTTACGGTTCATGTCAACATGCACATGTATAGTATCGACGTCTTGTACTTCTCGTAGTAGAGGACGATGGATGTACCGGGCCGAAACTCTAGTTTTGGGCTAGGCGCTACATGTGGTATCAAGGCTGAGGCTCTAAATCCACTACGGGCACATGAATTAAACAACGAGATGAACTTAAGAAGTGATTTTAGAATTAAGAAATGATCATAGAGGTAAGCAATGATCTTAGACGAGAGTGACAGCGTTAGACTAAGCCAACTAGAACGGTTTAGAGATGAACGGTCAAAAGAACCTTAACTTATTACCATAGGGTATCTTGAAACCCTAACAATTAGTATTATTCTCTAAAGGGCATTTCCTGATAGTTATTAAACTTAATGGGAATGTTACGATAAGATGATATTGAACTTAAGAAGTGATCTGAACCATAGGGAATGATTTTTAGAAATTAAGTCAATATAAAATTTTCACATGAATAATGATTTTAGAAATAATGGCACCCTTAGTAAAAAAGTAATGATTTTAGACTTCAGATATGATTGTAGGAAAAACAAAGTCATATCTACCTAGGGTAAGTTGTTAGAATTAAAATTACCTATCTTGCCTAAGTCCTGATGTGTAGTAGAATAATAAGTACTAAGAAACGAATTATTAGCGTTATGATGAGTAGATTTTATCAAAGAAATGGTACAAAGAATTTAGAACTAGAGTTAAGATGATGAAATTAGAAATTTCAGAATAGGTCAAAAATATTAGTCATAATAGGGGTGTAAATCCATAACGATAGGCGTACAATAATAAAAGAACAAATAACAGAAGTATAAGGTAGTACATATCGTGGGTTAATTATTAATTTCAAGGAAAGTCGAATTATGTGACTCAAATTAGTAAGCTTCAAGTCGAAATCGAGTAAGTATGACTAATAGAAATTTAAGGGGAGATCTTATCATAAGCCGATGGATATTAATTTACAGAAATACTCGAAGAAATAAGGATAAGATCATAGAATAAGATCAACAATGAACGAGAATGGATTCTGAATATCAGGTTATAATTGGAACGAAGCGCAGTTAATATGTTAGGGGACTCGCTAGAAATTGGGGATATTAACTAATTAAGCTGAAGGATATACGATTAATGACAATAGAATTTAAGTATTCAAATTTCTGACAATAAGATCGATACAACTCCCAAATTTCGAGGACAAAACTTTTTATAAGTAGGAGAGAATGTTACGATCTGCATTTCTGAGTTGGTAGAAAAAGCAATAAGATAATAGAAAATAAAATGAAAGTGCGATGCTGGTAAATTTTCAGTGGAATTAAAATTTTAAATCAGGGTTTAATAGGACATCGGTGGCATATATTGGGGTTATAAACGCTCGGAACAATAACTGAACGATAGGATAACCAATATATCGATATGCGACAAAATTTGTTAACGGACGTTACGATTTCGTCATCAGAATGAAAATAATACGAATATGTAACAACCTAAATACTAGGATAAATTAAACCAAAGTAAAACACATGACACAAGAAATTAAGTTATTTAAATAAAAGAAAAAAGAAATCAAGACATGACTAGATATTTTAGATAATAAGAACAATCAATAATTTGTATGTATGGCAATGTGTTGGGCAGTCAAGGTTAAAAAAATTATGGTTAGAATAATACCCCAATAAAATATCAAGTGTAGAAAATTGTATAGAAATCAAGTGATAGTATTGTGTCCTATTCTACCCACACCCACTACTCCAAAATTTCTGCCATTAGACCATTTAAATAGAAGACAAATTTTTGTCTTCTTCAACCAATTATACACAATTTTTTTCTACCCAAAAACTTACACCACCTTACACATTTTCTTACACTTTCTTTACACTCTCCAACTAAAGCCAACCACTCCCTCTAACCCTCCATTATGGTCGGCCACTACAAGCCAAATGGGGAAGATATTTTCTTCTTTCTTTCTTCCTTTCTTCACTCCATAGTCTTGCAACTTGACAAGACAACTATTCTACCTTCTCACATCATTTCTCCAACTTCGTAATTTCTTTCTTCCATTTCTTTTCCCTCTCCAAAAACTGTCCCCTTCACCCATTTTCTTCTGATTTTCATTCTTCAGCTTCTTCCACCTTCCATACTCCATCTTCTAACACACTTCAATCACCATCCTTCTTTCTTCCAACCATCATTTCTTTTCCTAATCCCTTACAAGACTTCAAGATGAAGTCTTCCATTCCCTTTTCATCACCCAAAAATCGTCCCCTCCTTCCTCTCACTCTCAATTTCATCTTCAACTCATTTTCTTCTTCTTACATTCTGTTTCCTTTTCTAATCAAGAACAAAGTCTTCCAAGCCCCATTTCACACACCAAAACCGTGAGCTTGAGAAGAGAACCATGGAGAAAATTTTTATTCTCTTCATCTGCTACATTCACCCAAAACACTAGTCATAATATCCTCCTTCATCCAAGCACTAAGGAGATCAAGTATTGTTGAGCTAATAACCAAGGATCAATAAGGTAAGAACATCATCTATGTTAGGTTATTCTTCTTCCATTTAACGATTTCCATGATTGCACATTAACTCTCCATTCCTTTGCTCAAAACCGTGGATACCAAAGAGGGGAGATGAGAAAGTTTTCTTCAAGCCAATTGAAGCAATCTTCACTTTTATTTAAAGGTTAAGTGATTAAGGTAAGTATTCTTTCTAGATCCTTCATGGATTTTCAATGATCTATGTACATATGTTTATAAAGTTGGATCATTCATGATGTATGTTCAAGGTTTTAGTATCAAGAATATGTAAAAGTTATGTTCTTAAGTGATGTATAAAGTGTTAAATATCATATACATACGCACGGCCATGTAGAGGTAAAATGAGCTTATATGTGTAAATGAAAGAAAATGAACACTCTTATGTGATAAATATGAAAGATAGAGAAGAAAAATGAAGATCTATGACATGCTAAGAAATGTGTACTAAGAAGATGACTTTGATGTATTTGTTCATGTATTTTTCCATGATAATCATCAATATGTAGTTTCTATGGCATTTTGGCTCCATATGTTTTATGATCTTGTTTTAGTATGTTTATAAATGCATCACATGCATGACTAACATACTTGATCATATGTGTTGCTTTTGATGATCATCATTCCATATACATATATGTATACACATGGCCAAATGTGTTTTTATGGCCTACTTGCTTTATTTTCATGCTTTCCATCCTTTAACATGTTTATGTATTTGATGATGATTTTGTGAGACTATGTGGATGGAAATTAATATGTTTATGGTTAGTATAAATATTCAAACCAAGATATAAGTAAAAGAGGTGAAAAAGGAAAAGATTTATGTGATGTGTGTGTATATGTATGTATGTATTATGTATATTTTCGAACATAATGTAAAAAGAAGCGAAAGAATAAGTTTTATGACATGTAATAAATATAAATAGCTGGATAAGAAAGAGATGTCATAAGATTCGAGTATAGAATAAAGAATTATGTTATATAAAAAAGAAGATATGAATATGTAGCCATGTCTATATTTTTTTTATATCAACGAAGTTGTATCATTATGCACCCTCACTTATGACGGAGGAAAGCCATATTACAAAAATTCACATATGAAAAGAGATAATGAAGCGAGTTAATGATTGTCAACCTCCAATCATATATGATATGCCTCATTAAAACCTTGCCAAGTAAAACCACCCTTGTGGAGAAAACCTTGGCAAAGGAAAAAACGTACATATTTATATCATTGGAACGTTGATCTAGTACAGATGAATGAAACGCATAATACAAATGAACATAAAGTATGGCTGCCGATTGAAGCGGGGACTTGCGGAGTCATCCTCTAGAATTATCGTATGGCATCAGCGTTGTACAAAACATTGTGTTACTACGAGCCCATAATAGCCATCGTACCTCACGCAAAGAAAAACAAAAATCATATCCGAATGAAGCAGCAATAGCATATGAAAAATAAATGAATGAGAGATAGCACATACCCATGTCGCCTTGATTCGAAGAGAACCAAGGCGACACCCAAAATATAATCCGTCTCATTTTCTGAACATATTCCTCCAAATGATGGTCCTCCAGCCGAATGAGTGGAGCTTCAGTTATATCCTCGGGCAAATCACCACCAGAGTGACAACAACTCGCAAGAAGCATGTAAGCCAAACACCATTCAAGAGTATGTAAACATAACTGTAATCCAGGCAAATATGAAAGCGCAATACGACACCAATGGGAAAAACGAATACGCACCAGTGTTGCATGTGCCTTTTGATGACACAGGTTACCGAGAAAACAAATGGCCAACACAATCTAAGCCATTTGTTTAATGGCGAAAATTAGGCACTTGCACATCCATGAGTATTGCTCCACGAACCTCACAAGGAAGTCCATGAAACGAAGTATAATAGTGTTAGCCTGCGGAACGGTATCTGTGTCGAGCTAAAGTGTGAGCCGTTGTGTTAGCTTCTCGCGGGCAATATTGTATAGTCGCATGGTTGAGCATTAGAAAGAGGGTTGCCTGGGCCAGCTCCTCAACTAGCATGCCCATGACCCGCTGTGTAGGTGGCAACAATGAAAGGATGGAATAAAAGTCCGACTCAATAATAGGACTATCATACTGACTTGTATAATAAATCAATGCTAACATCATGGTCAACAACTCTGCTTGTAGGGACTAACCGGGGGCAGAGCGAAGCATACCGCCGAAACAAACTGCCCTGGTCATTTCTCAAGACTGCTCCTCTTGCTGCGCATAGTCTTCCCACGGGCGCATCGACATTTAATTTCATCTTTCCTGTGGGTGGAAGCTCCAATTCAATGAGTCGCAGCCTCTTCGTTCTCAGTGGTGGAGAAAAGGAAAGAGCCACCAACTTAGGCTCATTTTGTACAAACTTCTTACCATTCATAGCAGAACACCACGTGTAGATTGTAGTGCGTATCCTGTCGAATAACCTCCTATAAACAAAAGTTTCTGTGCCCAACCGTATCACTGAATATTCCTTCCAGATGACCCATGCAACTATGCATGGAACAACCGCCTTCAACTAACCTGCCATAGAGGCCGGATTCGATGTACACCACCAACGACAGAGATACCTCCATATGGTTTCGCTTTGGGGGAGTGGGCCCAAAAACATCAATGAGATTTTAGTTCATAGCGATCGTATCCTTGACCATGTCAGAAATATGTGGTCTTGATTATCGGAACTCTGACGATAGAAAGCACATTGCGTATGGAACACGGTTTGCCATGACCTCAAATTATCGACGACTGGCAATGTTTGCATCCATAGTCTTCATAAAAATATGCGCATCCCCGGATGAAAGTTGGTCCACCACACACAACGACATTCAATAAATCTTGCATCGGTCGCACTTATTAAATTATATTCCGCTTTTATCGAAAACTGACCATTTGCATCCGGTGACAAATGGATTACATCTTGTGTTCTGATGACCTTTGACTCCATGAAATCATTTATGTTACATAGCCTTTTCCAAACGGAAGAATCATAAATATGCGAGTACATCGAATGTCGACAACCATACTTTTGCCTGCAGAACTCAGACCACATCGTCTGGGAATGATAATTCTTCCACCATAGCTGACAACCATATGCCTTCTGAACGCCTAAAAGATGCCTGATGCCCAATCCCCCCACCTCCGTTGAATGACATATAGACTGCCAAGAACGTCAATGATGCCTGTCTTTCCAAAGAAAATTTGCCATCTTGCGATTTAAGATATCAATTACACTCTTTGGCAAGCGAGAACTTGCAATAATATGAATTGGCATGGAGTT
This sequence comes from Eustoma russellianum, assembly GCA_036186865.1. Lineage (NCBI taxonomy): Eukaryota > Viridiplantae > Streptophyta > Magnoliopsida > Gentianales > Gentianaceae > Eustoma > Eustoma russellianum. The sequence goes on along the minus strand of AP025069.1, from coordinate 16,920,171 downwards.
GAGGATATGCTTTATCAGTACCACTCGGCCCGCCATTGAGAGCAACTTAGACGACCAGGACGTTAACTTAGCATCAAAATGATTGAGTAAAGATGTGCAATACCTTGATCTGTTGATGCCTTTATATAGAAATGAGCCAAGATATTTAATTGGGAGAGAAGCCAATCGCATTCCTAAACTTTGCGAGGCTGCCACCCCCGAGACTCATGCTCCCACCACTATTTGGCTTTTGTGGTAGTTAACCAGCTGTCCAGATGCATTTTGATAATATGCTAGAAAAGACCCAAAAACTTCTCTAAATTGCGCAGCCATTTAAGAAAATTAATAAGTCGTCTGCGAATCCCAAGTGCAAAACTCTTGGAACACGACCTGCATTGAATCCTTTTATAGTGCCGTTTTCCATCATAGCGTTCAAACCACGAGAGAAGCCCTCCGATGCAAGAATAAACAAGAAGGGCGACAAAGGATCCCCCTGCTTTACACTACGTCCCATAGAAAAGAAACCTACCTATTTGCATTTATAAGAATTGAACACCGGGTGGCACTTAAATTGTTCATTAAAGTACAAACATGCGTGGAGTGAAAACCGAGTTTCCGTAGGAGAAGGCCAAGATATTGCCAACTGACACAGTGAAATGCTTTAGTCATATCCAATTCAACCATAACATGACCACCTCTAGTCCGACGATCCAGCACATGCACCATTTCTTGAGCTAAAAGTATTTGTTCTGTGATACCCCTTCCTTTCATAAATCCTGCTTGTTCCGGAGAGATGAGCTTGGGTAATAAGCCGGCAAGTCTAGTAGATATCAATCTCGTTACCACTTTAGATAGAAAGTTTGTCAAACATATGGGCTTGAAGTTTGCAAAAGTTTGAGGATTTTGCACCTTAGAGATCAGAATTATAGTGGCTGAAGCTACCTGCTTAGGCATCATGACCCCTAAGAAAAATTCTTGAACTGCCTTAAAGACATCAGTATTTATAACCTACAAAAAACGTCTATAGAAAAACTCAGATATCCATCCGAACCTGCCGCACTGGACGGGCTGAGGCCCCACACAGCCGTACGTACCTCCTGCAAAGTTGGCATGGCCTGCAGCATGGTATTGCCTTCTGCCGTTAGCAGCAATGGAATATGCTCCAAGATTAAATCGCCTTCATCAACGGGTTCGGCCGAAAACAAGTGAGAAAAATAATTCACTGCCTCTGCCTCAATATCCGCACTTAACACACACTCTACTCGCCATCTTATCGTAGATCCTGCGAATACAGAGGCGGCGCTTTTTATCCTTTACCGTTTGATGATAGAAAGAGGTATTTTACATCCCCATCTTTGAGCCATTTAATATTTGCTTTTTGATTCCAATAAAGAAATGCTCGTGTCTGCACAAGCCTCAATTGTGCAACACTTTGATGATACAACTCCCGCGTGGCCTCAGATGGAGAAGAATCATAGTTTCTCTCTCGGTGGAGAACCTCCTCCTCAGCCCTGGATACTGCATCAAAAATATTGCCAAAAACCTCCTTATTCCATTTTTTAATTGATACCTTAAACGTCGAAGTTTATCAGAAAAACCCCACATGCCTCTAACTATCGGAAAGGATTGCCACTGGTGTTGAACAAGCGCGTCAAAATCTAGAGAGAATACCAGACATCAAGATATCTGAAAGCAGCATGTACCCTTGACTGTTCATAATCACATGTTAAGTAAATTGGAGAATGATCTGACATTGCCCGCACCAAGTGTTGAGATTGTGTAACCGGAAACAAATCCAAGAAGGTGGAAGAGTAAAGATAGTGATCTAGACGACACCAAACACGACCTAAACCACGCCCGTCACACCATGTATAAGAAGATCCCTAAAATGACATCCTTGCAAATCACATGCTGATATACAGTCATTAAAATCTTGTAATGAACGTAACGTTGGTGAAGATCGGCCCCTATGTTCTTCTAAAGATCGAAACGTGTTAAAATTGCCACCCACCAGCCAGGGAACAGTCAGCATAGTATGAAATAGCTAGAGATCTGCTCAGAGTGACCATTGTGCTGAGATCGAATGCAGGCCATAAACCACCGTAAACCAAAATATATCTCCAAATGCCAACCATTTCATTTTTAGGGAATAATTTTGATGTCTTGAACGTTCCTCCTCCAAAGATAACAGTGAGTCCTTCCAAAAAAACCAATTATGATAATCACAGGCAGATAAAGCTTCTGTAAAACCAAAATGCAATCGATACGACATCAACGATGAAGCCCTAGACTTAAGCTCTATAACTACTAATACATGCAGATGATAGCGTCTAACAAGTGACAATATCCGATTCACTGTGGTACGTATACCTCTTACATTCCATATTGATATCTTCATTATGAAAGAGCATCAAATGAATTAGAGAGATGAACAGCACGTAACCTTGTTACCCTTGGTGAGGTTGGCGCTGCTTGGTGACTACGTCGCAATATTCTCGGCGGGCCACAAATCTCCGGACGAACAGAATTGTCAGTGTGAGGTGCCATTGACCGACTAGTATCTAGGAAAGTTGCCTGAAATAGATTTGCCATCATGTCCTAAATATCCCGATCCTGTGCATCAAGTTGGTTGACATTTAGCGGGAGAACCAATTCACTATCTGAAAAAGCGGATGTGTCTGGGTTAACTGGGAGATCACCCAATATGCAATCATCCACACCATGCAAACGCGATATATCTCGCACATTTGAAATTGAGTCGACTGCACAAAGATCAAGCGAGGGCGGCTGACCAATTCAAGAGGGCGAAAGTGTCTGGATGACTTGAGGTGGCATTGAAGCAGGTATAGGCAGATCAGTAGACGTATCCAATTCTTCGTCTATTAGAACCGATTCAGGTAGGTTCTTTTTCAGCGTCCAATGCTGCTTTGTATCCTTATCTGTCTCAGAGCGACGCTTGAGAGGCTGATCTTGCTGAGGTGGTAAATCAGATTTTGAATTGCCACAGACAACTAGAAGATGGCCCAGTCAATAGCAGCCAGTGCAGTACAAAGGTAGGCCTTCATATTCTACTTGTTGCATTATTACCCATGAAGGACCCTGAATATAAACCATTTATGGCAGTTCTTTCGATACATCTAGCTCAACGCATATGTGGGCGACGGACGAACGAATGGCGACGGTTGTTGCCGTATCAACCTTCATAGGCGTACCAATCATATGGGCGATCTGGAAAAGTGCATCTTTCCTATGAAAATGGATAGGCAAGACATGGAAAGAAACCCACACAGGGATAATGGCCACTTCGACCGTCGGATCATAGTCCGGCGTCCATTTCATGATGCGCATGTGTTTTCTAGATATCATCCAACTTTGACAAGTAAAACAATGGAGGTAATCCTACTCATGATCGAAATGCAGAAGAACATGTGTAACATCGAGCAAAACAATTTTAACAGCACCAGAAAAGCCTATACGATCGACTGCCAAGCGAATTGTCGCAAGCGAGGGACGTCCATGCCAGAAAGTGCCCACTAACGTAAATCGATATGGGGCAGCCAAGGACTGAATTTCCTCCTCTGTGAAAGAGATCATTGGACTGCCCTTGAACTTTTGTACCTATTTTGATGCAATGATCGTCAAAGGTGTCGAGAACAATGAAGCGTAAGTTTTCTGTGGCGACGCTGAAATTGTTTCAGATGAGATCGCTGGAGGGTGGGATTTTGATGACTGGGCCGCTGTTGTGGTCGGTGTTGTGATTTCCGACGGGAGATTGGGGTTAGAAAGTAAGAGGAGGGAGTGCAAAGCAGCAGCGAAGGTAGTTGCCTACCGCCGCCGCCGGGAGTCGCAGGTCAGAGAGAGCGCTTTCATCTTCATTAAACATATATATATATATATATATATATATATATATATATATATATATATCCATGTCTATATATACACACACTTGGCCTATATACATATTGGATGTGAAATTAAGATTAAAATAAAGTGTAAAGAGGTGTGATATATAAAGAAGATATAAATATGCATATGTATGTATATTCGGCCAAATGGCCATCTTTGCACACACACTCACACAAACATACATATATACATATATGTGTGTGTATATATATATGAGTGTGTGTGTGTGTGTATACGGCCTAAATACATGTTTGATGTGAAATAAATAGCCTTGGACATATTTATGGATATAAATATATATAAAATAAAGTATGATAGAAAATTTGTATATTCTTATGAAATATGCAACCATATATATAGGAATATGAAATTAGGGTTTTTGATCATTTTAGCTAAGCATAAGATGTGTATTTTAAGGAAATATTGATGGAGAAAGATGAAGAAAAAGTAGGATGTTTTGGGGGCAGCCTTGACAGAGGCTTAGTGTGAGAAAAAGAAGGTGCATTTTCATTATTTAAGGCATGGGTCATGTACATATATGTGAGGTTTTAGAATGTGATGATATGAGAAGGTTTACAAAGCATATAGATGATAACATGTATAAGTGGTTAAGACATATGTATACATTTGTCACATTTCATAAAGTGTTTTGAAAAGTTTACCCTTGCACGTAGAATTATATCGTATAGTCATATCCCATGACATGTTACAATATTATATGTTTACTTGGTGCGCCGTCATGACATCTGAACCGAGGTGGTTGATGTCATGAGGTATACAGGATGTTATCGATTATTGGACCACCGCGTTATATCAGAACGCAAGGGGGTTGATGTCATGGGCATACATGCACCGAGTGTATCCCATGTCGACGGACAAGGGATCACCGGCATACCGAGTTACCGTTAGTAATATGTACGTATGATGTAACACCATGTGGACTCATCGGGATTCATATTTGTACATATTTCTATATGAGGGATTATTCTATTTCTATGACGATATCATTTGCATGCAAGGTACATTGTCACAGTTATCATATCAAAAAGTGTTGAGAAATATGTTTGGATAATTTTCAAAGTCATGATTTTAATTTTTGAATACATAAAAATGTCACACATGATGTTATAAACGTTAAAAAGTTGAATAAGTGAAGAAAAATGACATCAATCTCTCAGGTTAGTGCACTTCGATTGATGTACATCGATCCCTAACATCGAACGATCCATGTAAGGCAAAGAAAAACCAAGGCCTTACTATGAGACATCAATCTCTAAACCTGAGGCACATCGATCGATCGATGTAGGTCACAGACAAACTCTGAACCTCACTGTGAGACATCGATCTCTCAAGCAGAGGCACTTTGATCGATCGATGTCTAGTGTTTTTAGAAATTTTTTTTAAAATATGATAAAATGGTTGTTTTCATTTTTACATGATTCATATGTTTTATCATGTTGTCGTTATGTGTTTTTTATGATTATAATTATATCTTGTGACTAATGTGTCTTGGAAGTCTCTACAACTTACAAAAAGGGCAAATTTGGTATTTTGAGTTTTGTAGGTGCTTGACATGGTGAATATGATTCAAGGACCTATTCTCATATTATTTATTACTACAAAGGTGTTCTTATGTTTATTTCTGACCGTCGGGGTCATTTCTGGAGTTTTCTCTCACTAGGGGCATTTTGGTCATTTACCCCTAAGGGTATTTCTATCTTTTTACTCAAGGAATCTCTTGAGTATCTTATTATCTTCATTCTGGAGTTTATTTATGATATTCTTAAAGATTATTTGGTGATTTTCTATTATATCTCTTTATTTAGTGATATTATCGACATCGGCGATATATGCGATGGTTTTGGTGTCACACTTTATTTTCTTGTTGAAGACTCTCTTCAATATATTATTGGAGGTTCTTAATCATCATTTTGCAGAGATTTTTACGGAGTTATTGGTGCAAAATTTATTGCAACATACAAAGGAGAAAAGTGGGAATTTTAGATTATATGTTGACATAATACTGTCAACTATTTTTTTTTTTTTTAAACGGAAGGATACCTTCCGGCTTTTATTATATTGTCAACTATTATTTGTTGATTCTCTTCACTAAATCAGAGTTTGTACAATTTATTTACAGCTGAAAAACATCCATAAATGTGTGAAAATCATGATGTATTCATTTTATTACTTGGTGACAAGTGGACCAACCAAAAACAAGCTAGTTGGCAAAATTGCCAACTTGGAAATATCAATTTCAAACCCAACGGCTATTTGACTGAAATTGAGAGATTTTTTTGAGTCAAAAAGGCAGCCTCACTTAATCGATTCTTGTGCCAATAATTTGAGGGTTTAATGGAGGAATATGCCATCTTATCCTTGGGTATTATCTTCACAATTTCCATATCACTTTTGAAGACGAAAATCGGCCAACATATGGAAGCAAGGTGGACCAATCATGTTCTTCTATGTTGCCAAGTGTACAAGGTGATTATGTGGCCAACAAATGATGTGAAGACAATTAAGACTTGTTGATGAAGATGGTGACACATGTGCATTCTTATCTTCAAGGCCTATTTCACACTATAATTAGGAGGTAAAGGTGAAGAAGAAAACACACACTTGAAAGCTAAAGTTGAAGATCATTCTTGCTATTCTCTTCTTGTTCTTGATTCATTCTTTGTAGCTAAGGTGTTTCATTTCTTGTTGTTGTTGAGCTTTATACACACCTCTCTTGGTGTTTTTGTAAGATTGATTAGCAAAATCTATAAGGCTATAGCAATAGGTGATAAAGGTGTTGCAACCAAGAGTTGCATAGAGGCGTTCATCCAAGTCTTGAATAGGGTTGGTGTTTAACCCAAGGATCAAGCTTGGTTCTTGTTGTATTTGTGTTCATTCCATATTGAAATCCAAAGAAAGGTGTTCCTTGGGACTGAAGTAGGTCACATTGATCGAACCAGGATAAATCTTTGGTGTTTTTTGTCTTCTTTCTACTTTTCTGCTTTCTGCCCATTTTCACTGCAGATTTCATACAACTTCACATGTCTTGAAAAAAATAGCAAAACATTTTCAAAATTTGTGATTTTTGGTGGAGTTGTACTTCAGACTGTTATCTTTCATTTTCAACAAAAATCAATTGATTTGAGCAAAGGGAAGTTAGTCTTTTAGTCGTTTCAAGATAACTGCTCCATTCTAGTTGCAATCTGACTAGTCTCAAAGAAACCTGAATTCTGATTTCATCAAGGATAGTTTCAGGTCAGAGCCTTTTGGAAACATAAATTAGACATCCTAAGGAGTGTTTTGACATAAAGATCAACCTTTTTGGTTGAATAATTAAAGAGAAACACATTTTTAAATTTCAGCAATATTCTGTCCAATTCCGTCAAGATTGACCATCTGAATCTTTTTATTTGTTTGAAGGGCCAACAATCTTATTTTTTTGCTCATTTTTAGACAGAGTCTATTCAAGACATTGAAGTTGATTTCTGCAAAGTTTCATAAATTTTGGAGTTGTGTACACTGATTTTTGAATTTTACAAAAGCAAGTACTGAATTTGAGTAGCTCTCAGATTTTTTTTCAAAGAGGATTTTTATTCAAGGGTAGTAGTGTAATTTCTGCTAACTACTATTCATCCCCTCCCACCTAGTGGTGTTATTGCATGTGTCACAGTCCACCAATAAGGTCCTGAAAAGGTATGGTTTGACATGTTACATGCTTTACATTTTCTGTTTAAAGACACCACATTATAAAAGTATCGCATTTACATGATTTGTATAGGGACTTGAGGCATATAGATGATAAGAATAAGTATGACGATATCTTAGACCTTGATTGAGATTCTAAGTATGGATATATATATATTATATATATATGTGTTGTGTGTGTGTGTGTGTGTGGTTAGTGGCGTTTTCTAGGGACTTGATAGTATAGAATGTTTACATGATAAGGATATATGTGTTACAAATTCTTTATTTGCCTTTATGTTATGCACTTTATTTATTTAAGTTGGTGACGTGAAATGTTATGTTCTTTATTTACGTATCGTTACTTTATTAACCCGTCTCCCATGCATGATTCATATGACGTATCTAGATGGATTATTTGTTGGGCAATTAGTGTTATTGCTCATACTTGCCTTATCACATTGCTTAGAACAGGGATCCTGACGCCTTATTCATTAAGGAATGACCCCGGATAGAGTATCCGTGAGCTGAGATGTAGACCAGAATTATGTATTGGCTATATTGGGCATTTGATCATGATGTACTTAGATTATTTTGAGGTATTGTACATTGTGATTTGTACGCACTTATCACGATTTGTTTTGATATGCATGTCATATGTTTATCTTTATTTTTCTTTCGCTTGATTTGCGATTCATGTCGACATGCACATGTATAGTATCGACGTCTTGTACTTCTCGTAGTAGAGTAGGGCGGGTACATTGGGCCAAAACTACTATCTTCTGCAGGACGATTAGTCCTACTGCGCGCGGTGATCTCTGCGCTACCTCTGCATGTCATGGCCGCAGGGGGGCTGCCGAAATCTGTCATTACGATGATACAGCGGAAAATGGCCACTTTTTATTGGGGACAGCGCAGGCATTGGGTTTCATGGTCCACTATATCATTACCTACGGAGGAGGGGGATTAGGGCTACGCGATCTCTCTTCCTTGCAACAGGCGTATCATTGCAGAATATGGTGGTTATATCATAAGCAAGATACATTATGGAGCCGATATATGCACGCCAAATACGGACATAGGGGGGACTTTAGGCCGCGTTTGCCGGATTCACCGGTGTGGAAGCTTATTTGTCGCATACATCAGGTTTGTGTGATGCATACCGCAGGGAACAATCATCATCTCACTTGGCAGCCTTCTCCCTCGGGAGAATTTGCGCTTAAAACGGCTTACAATATCTGTCGCTCATCTAAATCCACAATGCTTTCTGCAAAGTTCATCTGGTTTAAACCCACTCACCCTCCATCAGATTATTCCTCTGGCGATTATTCACGCGGCTTTGCCATTTGAAGACTATATAGGCCCTTATTTGATGGCACGTCCCACACAATGCCCATTTTGCAAGCAGCACTCTTCCTCGGTCGATCATGTGTTCTTGAATTGTGCAGCAATCCAGTCCATGTGGTTTTTCTTTGCATCTGAGTTGCAGAGTATGCTCCCGAATACGTGCACCATACGACAATACTTATTAGCTTGGTGGTTCCGGTCATCCTTTTCGTCCTTTGATGGGGTTCTCAAGATTGTAGTCCCTGGCATATTAGTCTATAATATCTGGCGTTGTTATGCAAATATGGTATATGGAGAGCAAACGTCATTTTCTATATCTGCACTCCGAAATGCCGTCCTTTTTGACCTTCATATGTGGGTCCATTCACTTCACGGATCCAAGCTCGCCGCCGGACACGCTACAAAACACAAAACAAAAAAACAAAAAAACACAAAACACACAAAAAAACAAAAACAACACAACAAAACAAAATACAACAAACAAAAACCAACAACAAAAAAGTACCAAACAACAAACACCGTTATCCTGGCTGTCAATCCCTCGCTCTCCGCGGCTACAAGTAGTTAAATGGCTTACTCCCCCCAGGTCGCTTTAAACTTAATGTGGATGCCGCGGTTGGACGTTCCAATGCGGCTGGAGGTATCATTACGTGACTCATGTGGAGCATGTGTGCAGGCGGTCGCATTCTGCCTCCCCTATTGTCCTCCATTGCATGCTGAAATTCAAACGGCACTGTTTGGCTTGCTATATTTCCTCCCCTTATACAGGTCTCTGATTTTAGAAACGGATTGTGCGCAGTTAATTCAACGTCTACGTAACCAGCAGCCTGTGTTTGGAAACTTCCATTTCACGCTACTACAGCAATTGATCAATCGTCATAATTTAGAAATTCAGCACGTATTCAGAGAGGCAAATATGCCGGCTCATTATTTGGCGCAGCACGCAATGCAATCGCCTTCCACCTCCTTTTTCACGCGGTCCAGCCTACCTCCAATGGTCCGCGCGGCGATTTCTTTGGACCTCACATCAGTTGCTGTGCGTAGACAGTCAACATAACGTCTTCCATATGGATTGGCCCGCCCATCTTTTTCCTGTCTGTACTCGATTGAGTACAGACAGGCAGGGTATGTTGATTGTTCTTTTTAATTTATTAATTCATGGGCTGTTGTTACTGCGCTTTGTGATATATACTTTAATTTGGTGGCTATATGCATGTCTATGTGTTCGCAAACTGGGACTCTTGCTGTTGTTGGGAGCTTCATTCAATCTATACACTCAGTTCAAGCGCTACAATGCATGGATTTTCACACGGCGGAATGTCTTTGGCGTGAGCGGGCTCAGAATGTCTTCCACAGGGATTGGCGTCCTCTGCCACATCCTGCCTGCGTCCTGAGGGATGCAGGCAGGCTCGGTATGCTCATTTATCGATTACTCTGCGTTTTATTTACTCTTCAAGTGACTCATTATTGGTTCTTGGTGCCTGCTGCTTCATGTATTGGATTATATCTGGCGAATCCATTGGCGATTTTGCTCACCATGGCGTGCTTCACAATCTTGCTGAAACCACTGGTGATGACCCTGTTGAAGCGCTATTTCGGCTACTCTCGATATCCACACCACCTGGAAGCAAGTCAACATCTGTACTCATATTTACATACTACACATTTCGATGATGGTCGTATAAATATGTACGCTTTTTCCTTCGCTAGGGTTTTATCCACAAGGGTGGTTTTACCTAGCAAGGTTTTAATGCGGCATATCGTATATGACTGGAGATATGTCCTCATTAGTTCGTTATTTCATTTGTTCACTTACTCTGAACGCTTGTAATATGGTTTTCCTCCGCCATAAGTGAGGCTACCTTTTAATAAAATAACTGCTTCATTAAAAAAAAAATATATATATATATATATATATTGTGTGTGTGTGGCGTTTTCTAGGGACTTGATAGTATAGAATGTTTACATGATAAGGATATATGTGTTACAGATTCTTTATTTGCCTTTATGTTATGCACTTTATTTATTTAAGTTGGTGACGTGAAATGTTATGTTCTTTATTTACGTATCGTTTTTATTAACCCGTCTCCCATGCATGATTCATATGACGTATCTAGACGGATTACTTGTTGGGCAATTAGTGTTATCGCTCATACTTGCCTTATCACATTGCTTAGAACAGGGATCCTGACGCCTTATTCATTGAGGAAGGACCCCGGATAGAGTATCCGTGAGCTGAGATGTAGACCAGAATTATGTATTGGCTATATTGGGCATTT
>AP025069.1:16866588-16903419 GCA_036186865.1 Eustoma russellianum | reverse complement strand
TATGGCAAATCTTCCAGGAAATTCTGAAGCCATTCGGCCTCTTCTCCGGCTATAGCTAGTGCTATAAACTCAGCTTACATAGTGGAACAAGCTATGCACGTTTGCTTTGTGGATTTCCACAACACAACACCTCCACCAATTGTGAATAAATATCCACTGGTGGACTTAGAATTTTTACTATCAGATAATAGCCTTCCAATACTGCTGGATATCTTGAGTAATGTAATCTAAGATTCATTGTATACTTCAAGTATCGCATCACTATATTTAGGGCTTTCGAATGATTATCACTTGGATTACTAGTAAACCTGCTCAGTTTATTTACTGAACATGCTAAAGTCTGGCCTTATACAGTTTGTTATGTACATCAGACTTCCAATTATTTTTGAGTACTCTAATTGAGCTACTGGCTAGCCTCAGTTCTTTCTTAAGTATATAATTAAGTCAAGTGGAGTATTCACAGGTTTCACATCAAACATATTGAAACGTTTTAGAACAGATTCAATACAGTGAGTTTGTGACACCACAAGTCCTTTAGCTACCCTAGAAATTTTAATTCCTAGAATAACATTAGCAACTCCCATATCCTTCATGTCGAAGTTTCTCGTCAACATCTTCTTTGTATTCAAGATGATATCAGGAGTACTACCCACGATTAGCATATTGTCTACATAGAGACATACTATCACATATGCATTCTATGTGTTCTTAATGTAGACACACTTGTCACACTCGTTGATCTTGAAACCATTAGTCTGCATCGCTTGATCAAATTTTAAGTGCCACTGTTTAGGCGCTTGCTTAAGTCCGTACAAAGACTTAACAAGTCTACAGACTTTCCTCTCATGTTTTGGAACCATAAACCCTTCGGGTTGTTCTATATAAATCTCTTCCGCCAACTCCCATTCAGAAAGATAGTCTTCACATCCATCTGATGGATTTTTAAGTTATAGACTGTAGCAATAGCAACTAGCACTCTTATAGAAGTGATTCTAGTTACTGGTGAGTAGGTGTCAAAAAAGTCAAAGCATTCCTTCTGTCGAAAGCCTTTAGCCACCAACCGGGCCTTGTACTTGTCGATAGACTCATCCTCTTTCAACTTCTTCTTAAAAATAAACTTACACCCGGTGGAAGGTCAACCAGCTCCCAAGTGTGATTCAGAAGAATAGAGTCTATCTCGCTGTTTATTGCCTCTTTCCAGAAAGGGGCTTTTGGAGTTGACATCGCCTCAGATAAATTTCTCAGCTCGTTTTCTACCATGTAGGTTAGAAAATCTGGTGCAAACGATGTTGGTATTCTGGCTCGCTTGCTTTGACGAAGTTCCTCATTTCTTTGAGGAGTCGTCTCATGCATACGCTTACCAGTACTCGTTTCTTCATTGTTTTTGTCTTTCTTTGGAAAAACATCTTCGAAGAACACTGCACTCCTTGACTCCATGACAACATTTTCATGTATGTTAGGAATGTTCGATTTGTGCACCAAGAATCAACATACACTATTGTTAGTCGCATATTCTATGAATATACAGTCAATCGTTTTAGGCCCAATTCTTACTTGTCTTGGTTTAGGTACAGCAATCTTTGTCAGACACCCCCACACTTTCATCCATCTTTTTAGATGGAATTCTATTCAAAATGCGTTAGCAGAGAGAATTGCTTCCCCCCCACAAGTCCTAAGGTAAACCTGAACTTATCAACATAGCATTCATCATCTCATTTAGAGTACGGTTTTTGCGTTCAGCTATACCATTCGATTGAGGTGAATATGGTGCAGTTGTTTGATGAATAATGCCCTGTTCTGAACAGAAGTCATTGAACGGTGTATCATATTCGACACCTCTATCACTACAAATTTTTTTAATTCGTTTGCTAGTTGATTCTCTGTTGAGAAAAGTGTTTGAATAATTACAAATGCATGATTTAAATAGTACGGGTTTACGAAATGCATGACAAAATTATTACTTGACACATTTTTGTGATACATATGTCTCATATGCTTTATATATATTGTTGCCTTACTAACAAGCCATGAAGCATTAAAGCTTACATCATCTAGCAAATATTTGTTGTCTTTGAACTATTTTCAGGTGCCACAATTAATGAACTAAATAGTTCATTAAGTGAAGTACTTAAGTTAATGAACTAACTAGTTTATTAAATGAAGACATATTTGGAAAAAGCTTGATGGCAACAAATTGAAAATGGAAAGTCTCCTCACTCCTTCAATATACACGCCTAATATATATTATATAAATATATATTCATATTTTTTGTTAAAAAGGCACAACACATATATTACGACGTACTACCGACACGTTATATATATATTACAAACATACATCAACGTCACACCACTATATACACCTCATATTTATGAGTATATTCAGGTCTTATATCATATAATATAAGTCACGATGATGAAAAAATTATAACGACACGTTACAAGGTCATAAACCGAAAATTGTCGTATCGGAAGACTACCGAAATTTCACCGACGTGTCACGTACTTGCCATATAAAGATAGCCAGCCCGTATACTTCAAAAATAGCCAAAAATTTCGTGGCTCACATATTAAATTCAGCCACTAAATCATTCCATGTTGGCACACACAAATCACCCACAATTTAGGCCAAATTGTGGAGATTTCAAATTTGAATTTTTAAAGCACATGGGGCGCCTCTCAATCAGCCATTCAAGCTGAATATCTACTTTATTTTGTGTACATTATGTGTGACATAATATATATGACATGTGCAAATATTTTGAATTCAATCAGAGAAAGTTCGCGTAATCGACGAAAGTCGAAAATTCGGTTTTCTACGAACACAACACATGGAACTTTTTTTGGCATGAGATGTAACATGTATCTAGACACTTTTTACACATTCAAGACAAGTTAAAGTGTTCTAGAAAATTCAAATTAAGACTGATTGGAATTTACCATATATGTGTAATTATTGTGCATTATTTGACAAAGCTTAGTAAAGTAAAATTTCAGCACATGCTAGCCATTCCACACGACACTTGCAGCCACAATGGAGCCTAGGTGGAGCTGAGTTGGCATCTCAATTGGTGGAGAATATGCCACACAAGGTTAGTGACATAAAAGAGGGAGCTACACAAGGTAGCAATTCAAAAGATTTTAAACTACTACACATGCTGAAAATTTTCAGCACATGTGAAATGGTGGCCGATCTTTTGGTCCTTAATGCACCCTAATTTGCTTCCCAAAATTGAAGGGATTGAATGGTGATTGTTTGGTAACATTTTGATTACTATTTGGCATATGTTTTATGAGTTTTATTTAGATTTTACAGCACATTAAAGGATGCCAAGTTGGACCAATCATCAAGTGACAAGTAAGCAAGGTCAAGTCATCCTTCCAATCATAGTATGCCAAGTAAGCAAGATGGTGCCATTTCTACGCAAGGCAATCTTTCAAGGGCATTAAAGAGAATTCTCAAGAAAGAAAAGAAGCCCTAGGGGGGCGGCCAAGCTTGATTAAAAGGAAGAGAAGTAGTGCAAACAAGGCCAAGACAACTCTCACATTTCTCTCAAGTGCAAAAGGATCTTCTACTTTCTTTTTCTACCTTTCTTTCTTCTTCTTCTTCTCTTTGGCCTAATGTTCATATAATCTTGATATTATATAAGCTCTGAATATACCACCATACACGTTTCAATTGTTGTAAAAGGTTGATCAAGATGTGATCAAACCTTTATTTGTTCGGTGGTGGTGTCTGTGATCCGTTTGCTTGATTGTATTATTTGTAAAAGGGTGGAGTTAGTGTAACTCCAGTCACCCTTGTAGTAAGGTATTTTTGGTGCTTAGTGATAACCGAGGAAGGTGTCCTCGAAGACTGTAGTAGGTTTTGTTAACCGAACCAATATAAAATTCTTGATGTTCTTACTTTTCAGCACTTTACTTTCAGTTTTCAGTTTTTGCATCATTTTTGTTGCAACGGTAAAAATAGCAAAGGATTTTCAAAAATCACAAAATTTTTCAGAAACATAGACACACGTTCTAGCTTTTATTTGGCACAAGTTTCATCTCATTTGGATAAGTATAAGTCAGTAAAACGTTAAAAGTTATGAGACTAGCGCAATCTGATTTTTAGACTTGCAAAGGTTGAGAACATCAATGTATTCTACATACTTACCAAAGGAATTTTAGAAAACTGTTTCAACCCTTTAAAATACATATCCTAAGGGTTATTTTATAAATTTTTCAGATCATTTGGTGCTGTAAATTAATAGGAATAAATTTTTTATTTTGAAGAACACTTCTTGGCAGATTTACACAATCTTAGTAAAAACGGTTTTTCAAGGCCTTATACTTTGAATTTCGATCTGAAATTTTTATGACACATGCATAACATCTGAAAGTACTTTGTCACCAAATTTTACTATTTTTGGTGGTCTAGAACCTGGTCATTCAATTAATTCAAAACAGGGTATGAAAACAGAAACTGTTTTCAAAAGTGAGGTTTTTTGTTCAAAAGTTTTTAAAAACCAAATTTTCCACACCCACTATTCAACCCCCCTCTAGTGGTGCTATACAGGTCCTACAAGTGGTATCAGAGCACAGGCACGCTCACTACAAGGAGATCCAACGATCTTTGTGAGATGACATCCACTAGTTATAAAACCAAACAAGAAGGAATGTCAACTGTAAGGCCTCCTCTTTTCGATGGTGAGTCTTTTATACAATGGAAACTTAGAATGAAACTTTTTTATGGCTATTGATATAGACTTATGGTCCATCATAGAAGATGGTCCTTTTATTCCGTCTAAAATAACTACAATTGATGGCGTTACGTTAAAAGTAGTAAAGCCTAAGCAAGAGTATACAGTAGATGATAAAAAGAGATTAAGTATGAATGTCAAGGCTATGCAACTTCTTTTAAATGGCCTAAGTAAAAGTGAATCAAGTTATGTGTCTAATTGCTTTAGTGCCCAAGAGATGTGGAGAATCCTTGAAATGAGATATGAAGGGACTAGTCAAGTTAAAGAGTCTAAAATAAATATGCTTATGTCTACTCTTGAGTCTTTCAAGTTATTACCAAACGAATCTATTATTGATATGGACTTATCCTTGACTAACATCTACAATTCTCTTGAGTCTCTTGGAAAAGATTTTTTTACACAGGAAAATGTTCAAAAGGTGCTAAGAAGTCTCCCATCCGAATGGGACCCCAAAGTCACAGCGATTGAGGAAAGTAAAGAAACGAGATCGATAAAAATGGAGGAACTAATCGGATCATTGAAGATATATGAAAACAAACTCACTCTAAGAAATTCAGAATCTACTTCTAAACAAGATAAGGCTATAACGTTTAAATCAAATAAATACGTCTCTACCTCTTATGATCACGTAGATGATAGTGACACAGATTCCGATGATGAAGATCTAATCACGTTGGCTAAAAGATTAAGAAAGATCATGAGAAAATCGATTAAAAAAAACCTAAGCCTACTTCATCTAAGAATCATAGAAATAAAAATAATAAGGACAACATGGACACTTGTCATATGACTTCCCGAACAAGGACAAACAAACAAACAAAAACCGTGACAAGGACTGGAATAAAACTAGATTCGTCTCAGAACCTAAACAAAGGAGAAGATACTTCAAAGCCTCCACATGGAGTGAATCATCCGATTCTGAGACTGAATGAACGAAGAAGAAACAAAATATGTATGCTTTACATCTAAGGCATCAAATGAGGTATCTTCTGACTCTGATTCGGATTCCGAGCCTTCTTATGATGATTTATTTTGGCAATATCTTGAGTTGCATAAGTTTTCTAAGGCTCTTGCAAAAGAAAAGAAACGTTTAATTGAAGACAAGAAATTGTTAAAATCTTCTAACTCGAATCTTGTATCTAAATTAAACGATTCAAAAGAAGAGTCGTCTTGCATGATAAATTCATTAAAGTCTGAAATTTCATCTTTGAAAACGGAGAATAATGAAATGAAATCCGAGATTTCAAATTTGAAATCAAGAATTACGGATTTAGAAAAAATGGTGAAACAGTGTGATATGGGCACAAACGTGATAGATTGCATCATCTCCTCACAAAAGCATGAAAGCGACAAAATCGGATTAGGATATGTTGAGAAAAACAAAACACAAAATAAATCAACTAAATTCATTCTATCTTCATCTAAGAAAACATATGCAAATGCAGCACCTAAAAGGACGTCCAGATCACCCCCTACTTCATCTCATCATCCTTCTTGTTCTTGTCCAACACATCATAATTATGTGACGTATAAATATGAAAAGAAACCATTGATACATACACGACATTCATATAACATAAATGCATCTAGATCACACACCATGCACAATAATACGAAGGCATATCAAAAAGGAAAATCATACCATGTGCATCGAGAATAGGCCAAAAGGATTTGCACCGAACATCTATTACATTGCTTCTTTATCTGTTTTCTTACCTTTTTGAAGACCTAGGAAGGTCACCCAAGTTTGGGTACCAAAAGGTACATTTGCAAATGGTTGAATAAATAACCCTTAAGAAGGCACTTGAATTACATAATTTTTGTTGATATACTATAAACTGCTATTTCTTTCTTACATGTACTTTTGATATTATTTACAAAATAAAGAGGGAGAGATATGCATGATTGCATAATTTAAGGGAGAGACAACGATAATATAAAATTCAAATTTGAATCTATGCCTAATTGGAGGGGGAGCAATTATATTTAAATCATGAACCAGTGTTATTTTGTAAATCATCAAAAGGGAGAGATTGTTGAGAAAAAGTGTTTGAATTATTTACAAATGCATGATTTAAATAGTACGAGTTTACGAAATGCATGACAAAATTATTACTTGACACGTTTTTGTGATACATATGTCTCATATGCTTTATATATATTGTTGTCGTACTAACAAGCCATGAAGCGTTAAAGCTTACATCATCTGACAAATATTTGTTGTCTTTGAACTATTTTCAGGTGCCACAGTTAATGAACTAAACTAGTTCATTAAGTGACGTACTTAAGTTAATGAACTAACTAGTTCATTAAATGAAGACATACTTGGAGAAATCCTGATGGCAACAAATTGAAAATGGAAATTCATATCATATGATATAAGTCACGATGATGAAAAAATTATAACGACACGTTACAAGGTCATAAACCGAAAATTGTCGTATCGGAAGACTACCGAAATTTCACCGACGTGTCACGTACTTGCCATATAAAGATGGCCAGCCCATATACTTCAAAAATAGCCAAAACTTTCATGGCTCACATGTTAAATTCAGCCACAAAATCATTCCATGTTGGCACACACAAATCACCCACAATTTAGGCCAAATTGTGGAGATTTCAAATTCAAATTTTTAAAGCACATGGGGCACCTCTCAATCAGCCATTAGAGCTGAATATCTACTTTATTTTATGTACATTATGTGTGACATAATATATATGACATGTGCAAAAATTTTGAACTCAATCGGAGAAAGTTCGCGTAATCGACGAAAGTCGAAAATTTGGTTTTCTACGAACACAACACATGGAACGTTTTTTTGGCATGAGATGTAACATGTATCTAGACACTTTTTACACATTCAAGAAATTTTAAAGTGTTCTAGAAAATTAAAATTAGGGCTGATTAGAATTTACCATATATGTGTAATTATTGTGGATTATTTGACAAAGCTTACTAAAGTAAAATTTCAGCACATGCTAGCCATTCCACATGCCATTTGCAGCCACAATGGAGCCTAGGTGGAGCTGAGTTGGCATCTCAATTGGTGGAGAATATGCCACACAAGGTTAGTGACATAAAAAAAGGGAGCTACACAAGGTAACAATTCAAAAGATTTCAAACTACTACACATGCTGAAAATTTTCAGCACATGTGAAATGGTGGCCGATTTTTTGGTCCTTAATGCACCCTAATTTGTTTCCCAAAATTGAAGGGATTGAATGGTGATTGTTTGGTAACATTTTGATTACTATTTGGCACATGTTTTATGAGTTTTATTTAGATTTTACAGCACATTAAAGGATGCCAAGTTGGACCACTCATCAAGTGACAAGTAAGCAAGGTCAAGTCATCCTTCCATTCATAGTGTGCCAAGAGCAAGATGGTGTTATTTCTACACAAGGAAATATTTCAAGGGCATTAAAGAGAATTCACAAGAAAGAAAAGAAGCCCTAGGGGGCGGCCAAACATGATTAAAAGGAAGAGAAGTAGTGCAAACAATGCTAAGACAACTCTCACATTTCTCTCAAGTACAAAAGGATCTTCTACTTTCTTCTTCTACCTTTCTTTCTTCTTCTTCTTCTTCTTCTCTCAAGCCTATTGTTCATATTATCTTGATATTCTATATGCTCTGAATATACCACCATACACGTTTCAATTGTTGTAAAAGGTTGATCAAGGTGTGATCAAACCTTCATTCGTTCGGTGGTGGTGTTTGTGATCTGTATGCTTGATTGTATTGTTTGTAAAAGGGTGAAGTTAGTGCGTAACTCCAGTCACCCTTGTGATAAGGTGTTTTTGGTGTTTAGTGATAACCAAGAAAGGTGTCCTCGAAGACTGGAGTATGTTGTGTTAACCAAACTATTCAGTACTTTACTTTCAGTTTCCAGTTTTTGCATCATTTTCTTTACAACGGTAAAAATAGCAAACGATTTTCAAAAAATCACAAAATTTTTCAGAAACATAGACACACGTCCTATCTTTCATTTGACATAAGTTTCACCTTATTTGAATAAATATAAGTCAGTAAAACGTTAATAGTTCTGAAACTAGTGCAATCTGATTTTCTGACTTGCAAAGGTTGAGAACATCAACATATTTGACATACTTACCAAAGGAATTTTAAAAAACTGTTTCAAAACTTTAAAGTACATATCCTTAGGGTCATTCCATAAAATTTTCAGATTATTTGGAGTTGTAAATCAACAGGAATAAAATTTTTATTTTGAAGAACACTTTCTGGCAGATTTACACAATCTCAGTAAAAACGGTTTTTCAAAGCCTTATACTTTGAATTTTGATCTGAAATTTTTATGACACATACATAACATCTGAAAGTACTTTGTCACCAAGTTTCACGGTTTATGGAGGTCAAGAACCTGGTCATTCAATTAATCAAAAACAGGGTCCGAAAACAAAAACGGTTTCAGAAGTGAGGTTTTTGGTTCAAATGTTTTTAAAAACCAAATTTTCCGCACCCACTATTCAACCCCCCCTTCTAGTGGTGCTATACAGGTCCTACATTCTCAAATTCATTTTTATAGTCTTTAAAGGCATCGACGGCCTCATCTTTGCTTCTTAGCAAATAAACATAACAGTATCTAGTGCAATCGACGATAAAAGTGACAAAGTACTTTTTACCACCTCTCGTTTGCACAATCTTTAAATCACACACATTTGTATGAATTAAATCCAAAGGTTTCAGTGTTCCTTTCTATTGAAGGAAATGGCGTTTTTGCCATTTTTGCTTCAACACAAATTTGGCATGTTCCCTTATCAAAATTCAATTTGGGTAATAAGTCAAAATTAACCATTTGTTGTATTGACTTAAAATTAACATATCCACAAACGAAAATACCATAAACAAGAAGACTCAAGCATGTAAGCAGAAGAGGAAGCATTATTATTGGCCACTTCGGGCAAATCTTTCTTGGTAAAATAGTAATGAAACATCATATCCCCCAAGTACCCCTTCCCTAAATACATGCCATTTTTCGAAAGAATTACTTTATTAGACTCTAACACTAGTATAAATCCATGCATGACTAGAAAAGCCCCAGAAACTGAATTCTTCTGGATGTCGGGGACGTGCAACACATTCTGCAGAGTCAGGTGCTTTCCTGAGGTCAGGTTCAGAACAGCCTTCCCCTCGCCTTCGATCTTCGATGAGGCAGAGTTCTCCATGTAAAGTTGTTCATTGTTCCTGGGCTGGTAGTTCGAGAACATTGTCCTGCTGGAGCAGATATCTCTTGTGGCTCCAGTATCTAGCCATCATTCGCGAATGTTCCCCACAACATTGCACTCTGAGATCACCGCACAGAGGTTTAGATCATCCATGGCATCAACGAGGTTCGCCTTTGCCTTAATTTGCTTCTTCTTGGGCTTGCGGCATGCATTGCTGACATGCCCATGAATGCCACAGTTGTAGCATTTCTCTGTGAACTTTTTGGCTATCTGCTTGCCTTTGTTGTTCACCCCAAAGTGGCCTTACTTTTTCTTCGCCTCGGTAACATGGGCTTTGGCCTGACCAGCACCAACTGTGGCCTTTTCTCCGATCTTCGATTATCCTCCTCTATGCGGAGTCGGACAATCAGATCTTCCAATGTCATTTCTTTTCTCTTGAATTTGAGATAGCTTTTGAATCCCCTCCATGAAAGATGTAGCTTCTCGATCACTGCAACCACAATGAAAGATTCACTGAGCAACATGTTGTCCTATTCCATCTCGGCTACCAACATCTGTAGTTCCTCAATCTGAAAAACAAAAGTCTGAGAATCTGACATTTTGAAATCCAGGAATTCGCCGACAATAAATTTCTTAATGTCAGCATCTTCCGTGCGATATTTCTTCTCCAAAGTCTGCCACAAAGACTTTGCAGTTTTGTACGTACGGTACAATCCATATAATGAATTGTCCAAACAACTCAGAATATGATTCAAACAAACATCGTTGTTGAAGTTCCACGCTTCAACAGAAAGATTGTTTTGCATGTTCTGAGTCTGGTCATCCACCCGATCCACCACAGGCAGATCCTGGGTCAATAACTTGGCCAGCCCTAGAGCAGTTCTAGTGATTCATTTTACTTTATTCCATCATATTTATATTTTAAATTGTGTTATGTCCTTCATAGTATATTTTAAATTATCTATTTCTATGTTTTTTTACATGTGTACTAACATTCTATTTTTATACATTCAGTACTGTCACACTATAGTGCATACATTTTCTGGCTCCGCCTCTACTCACCAGAACTCTGCAAACCCATATTTCTTCTTTCAATTTCTAACCAATGCGAACACCAACCATTAAACTATTGAACAACTAAAACAAGAACAACAATGTCTTCTTGAGAAACTTGACAAATTACACTACAAACTCTGAAATCATGTTGTATACATATATACATATATACAACCATATACACACACATGTATATATATGTATATATATACATGTGTATTTGTGTGTGTATATATACACATACATATAGATAGACACACGTACGGAATTTATGGTGAGAAATTTAAAATGATTTGAGTGCCATAACTTTTGAACTTTTTTACATCCCTTATTATATAAATATAATTAATTTATTATTTTATATGATCTTTCTATTTCCAATTGAGTTAAAGCCACATTCTTCACATCGGTTGAACCAATAACCAGATGACCTACTACTCGAGTTGACAACGGAGCTGGATTTCATAACTATGATTTAACAGTAAGCAGTGTGGAGAGATGGAGATGTGGAAAAAAAAAATGAACAGCGAAATCGAGGTAGGTAAGACGAAGATGTGGATTTTTGGTATGAAAATTAGGTCCAAGATACTGATAAACAGGTGTGACCAACTAACCACGTGTTAGATACGCCATTATTAATTAAGACTTAAATATTGTATTTTCACTTTAGTCCCAAAAATATTTACATATGAAAATTTAAACCGGAGATAATCTCGTCAGGGTAAAAAAAAAACTAACCTTACCAACTAATATGACTTGGTGCTAAAGATGTCCCGACCTATACAACAGAATGTCTTATTTATATGCAATCTACACATTATACTCGTCGATGTTAAATACGAGATAACCACCCGCAATGCTCATCTGGTTAAGATTGTTCTATTACCTTTTATATCTTATTCTTTATCTAATTTATGCGATTATGTCATATACATTTTAAGTTGTACCAAACTAATAACAAGGGACATCTTGTAAATCTCTTCCCCTTTTGTCTGCTTCAAGTTCACATAACCATGATGAAAAGGCTCATGTGCATCTGTTCTTGAAGTAACACCCAGTACGACTCAAATTGTCTTTATATATGTAGGATACGGTTTGTCAGAATTAGAGGCGGCAAATAGATCGTGTTTCGTATTTTTCGGGTATCAAAGTAACAAACTCATACCTGACATGTTTTCTTCGCGTGTAGGAAATAGATACCTACACCTGTACATGTCAGGTTTCGAATCGTGTATCAGGCTTACCTACAAACTTGACAAGTACAAATATTTCAGGTCGTGTTTGGGTCATTTTGTGTATTTTTCAAATTTTTTCAGGTCTCCTGTATTTTTTAGGTTCATGTATTTAAACCAATTACTGTTACAATGTATCGTTGAAACAACAATAAGTTCAGAACTAAAGGTTCAAGGTTAAAAATGTCATAAACTATGAAATCAAATCACCGAATCTGAGAATCTAAAAGGAAATCCACAAGAGGTGTGTCTTGACTCTTAAACGCGGTGTGGAAGAGAGTTGATGCAAGAGGCGACCAACAACGGTTGTAAAGATGGAAGCAGAGGTAGAGGGAGGCAGCGGGTGTTAAAGACGGGAGAGGAGACGGAAGGCAAATGCGCAACGACTGCAAAAGGCGGACGCAGAGGTAGAGAGAGGCAGAGACGGCAATTGTTAAAGACGGGAGAGAAGACGGAGGGAGACGAATGGTGGCCGGACGGGTGACAGAGAATTCAGACTTCAGAGAAGATTGGGCAATGTAAGGGCCGGGTTTGGGTAGCAGGTAGGGGCAGCGGGTTGGCAAAGTGTAAAGACTTAGGTTTTAGGATTTTCAATTTTACCATTTGAACTTTAACAATTAAT
The DNA here is from genome assembly GCA_036186865.1 of Eustoma russellianum. Taxonomy (NCBI): domain Eukaryota; kingdom Viridiplantae; phylum Streptophyta; class Magnoliopsida; order Gentianales; family Gentianaceae; genus Eustoma; species Eustoma russellianum. The sequence goes on along the minus strand of AP025069.1, from coordinate 16,890,582 downwards.
ATTTGGAATATATTTAAAAATTTTGGATATGGTGGGTCTAAATGGATAACCTGCGGGTGTACCTAGACACGGCCCGCTCTTAGCAGGTAAGTTTCAGGCATTACCCAATTTGTACACGAAACCCGTCAAGGATATACTCATACCTACGAGAAGTGTGTCAGATTCGGGTCGTGTTTTCGTGTCGTGTCTGAGATTGCCCCCTAGCTAAAATGCCAAATGATCAGTATTATGTTGCCTATTCCACAAAGCACAGTGAATGTCTTGACGCCTAAGGACATGTCCTTGTAGGTTACAAGGACATTTCATCTTGCGTCTACTTCACGTTTCAACAGACAAGCACCCGAAATATCAGATAGATCCTTATACATTTAATGATAGATTATAATCACCATAATCATTCTCTTCACATTTATACTGGCAAACCATTTCTCCAAGGAAACCATGTATGTAGCATAATCAAATACCAGCTGACGCAGATAGCTCCATATCCAGCATCTTGAATAACTTATGGGATTTGCAATGGCCACCGGTATGGAACAAACAAATTTATCAGGTTGTTGCAGGTAGTGAAGGGAGACGAATTACCAGAGAACACAGAGATAACAAATTTTGCCTTCTCTGCACGTAGGCAAATAAAAAAAAAATTCGTTATTCTTGACTTGTGCACAAATTCCACATACAAACGAATTAGCAAGGAATGCAGTCAGGATTTAGCATTCAGAAGGGTATTCATATTGCACACAATACATAAATTGCCCTAAGAATAAAGGATAATGTTTTGACCTTGAAATAGTAGCATGAAAGTGATTGCGTGAATGATTTGGACCAATAAATGAAAGAGAAGGGGTGGAGAAATGCATTCTCTCTCCTTTATTCATTGGTCCACGTCATTCACGTTGTTATTTTCACGATGAATTGCAATGCTCAAGAATAAAAAAATACTGCCAAATACATCATTGAGGAACCTACATGAAAAATCCCCAAGGGCATCTAAGCATAAAACTTCCCAGTCTCGTTTAGATGTGCAGCGTTTGAAAATATACTTAGGTCCTTATTTTATATCTATGAATTTGGATGAGATAGGAACCCCCTATTACAAATTTGGTTAACTAGCAAAATTGCTATTTGCAGAAAGCACGACAGATAACTACAAACTTCACCAATGCTTCATAGAGATGGCTTTTCCACTCCCTAACTTGAGCTTTGAGGTGCACTCTTTTCTCGAAAAGCGTATAAATAAAAGATCTGCAAATTATAGCATCAAAAGGAGATTTTGCATCAGAGTTTCATGAGAAGGAAGCAAGAAAGCAGAGAAGTGACCTAATATCTCCTTTCTTTCATCTTTATTTGACCGATAAACGGATCAGCTCGAAATGAACTTCCTGTCAAAGCTCTTCCTGTCGACATTTGTGACCATGCGGAATCTCAACATAGCCAATCCTTGTTTACAATGAGAATTAAAATTTAAGCCACAATGAGTTTATACTTACACGTAGAAAGCAAGAGTGAGACGCCTGGTCCAAAACGCGCACGCACAGCAGGCATCACCTTAAATCTTCCATGTCTCAAACTGGGATGAGCTCAGCATGAATGAACTGGCACTTCGATGGCCTCCACCCCCAAACTTCTGTATGTGTTGCATCATGCATTAGTTTGAACTGAAACCAGTTCATTGATAAATGAATGCTGGCTATCAGCAGAGCATATACAACCTGTGAGATCTGCGTGGTGTCCTCACACATAATGCTCCTTAAGCTTATCTTTAACAGGTCATCATTTTGGAGCTCTGGTACCCTATACACTACGGCTCCAATACCCCTGCACATCCAACCAAGAAAATTGTATTAGAGAAAACAAGTACATAAGTTCAAACAGAGAAATTTGGAAAGGAAAAAAAAAGGAAAACGAAAGCGGCCATTGATAACCACAGAGGCAATGATTATGTCAGTGCCAGGCAAAGAAGCAAATAATGTAGATTTCTTCATGGAGACAGATGATGCTCAATCATACAATACTAACGCATGGGACTTCTAACCTCAATTTCAGTCTACGGCTCTTTTCAGCTAACTGGTGTCCAAGCTCACTTCTCAGCTCTGTCAAAGAATCTGCATGTACAGCCTACAAAAGGAGAAAGAAACAAGTGAAGAAAAGCAGAAATATGTTTGTGCATACTATTCTGAAAGAGCATTAAGTAGCTAATAACATAAGCAACATATGAGATACAGAAACTTCTACTCTGGTTTGACTGCTTTTCTGCTGCTCCCTGTTGCTATAATCAGCTCAATATAACTCATCTAAAAGAGCAGGATCTCTCAAAGAAAAGAACATGACTGCCTGAAGAACGGCTTAACTATTTAAAATTTGAAATCAAGGAGAAGCTCTTTCTCCTTTCTTTCGGTGATTAAAGATTTTGGTGGTTTCGGCTCCTGGCCACCGCATGGGGCAGGGCCTGGACCTAAGGCAGCTTCAGCGATATCTACAGATTATCCGTCATTGAAATCTCAACAGCCAGCATCACCCCAACTACCTCTGGGTAGATGGTCACTCATTCTTACCAATTGTAATCAGGGAGATTGAAGTGCAAGCTTGGCAAAAGGTAAGAGAAGAGGGAGAGAAAAATGACCACTGCCAGTGTCTCCAATCTTTACATATATGTGATACAGGCACCTACATGGATGTGTGGGTTTATGTGGACGGTTAAGATATATACATATAAATCAGTGTAAAATCAGGTACATTACCAAGCAACGCCCAAATGTGCCTTCACCAAGTGAAATTTCAAAGGATCCTTCTAGTGTTTCGTCTATTAGTTTCTGCTTGCGTGATAAACTGACGATGCCTTGCTTAATCAGGGACTCATGATCCAGAGAAAGCAACTTGAAGCATGCAGGAAGGAGAAAAAAAAATTAAACTAAAAGAAAGTACTTGTCCATCCAAAACACAGCTGAAATTTATGGAATCACCTAATGATAAGAATCATAAGATACTAAAGGTGGTGATAAAATGACCATACAGACGTGTGCTTTTGAAGTATAATACTCTCAAAAAAGGTGATTGCCAAGAAGATACAAAGAGTATCCCATATGACCAGTGTACAACTTTTAAATCCTCAAATCCCATAAACCATAGAAGAAAGAAAAAGTACCTTATACTAAATAACTAGTATCACTAGATAGGGAAGAATTAGGCCTAAAACAGGAACATTGATGTCGTAGAGGTCGATGAAGAGTAAAAAGACAGCGTAAATACAACAAGAAGGAGAAAAGAAGATGAAAGCTTTAAAAGCTCATGCACATTCGCCAGACAAGCAGAATCAAACTCCCAAAATTGAAGTTGGGATTGCATAATGATTCATACTTTATTAAAAGATATGTGACATAGTTACCAACAAAATTGAGCCATAACCTTCAGAAAAGACTAATGACCCATAGAGGTACGTGGTTAACATTCCAGAATATGACTCTCTAAAGTAAAGAAAACTGGTTTCAAGATGTACATATCTTCTTTTGTTCTACTTTTCAAGAACATTGTTTTAACATCAACCTACCTAGAGATAATAATTAACGTGATGGAATAATCAAAGGCATTTGACCAATGCCTATAAAAGGTATTGATGAAATAGGATTCACCATTGCAATAGTTAGTTGAGCCAATACACTTTTTATTCACCACATTAACATAGAAAAGTTCCAGGCCAACAAGTTCCTTAAGTAAAATAGCTAATTGATCACAGACTGAAGAGATCATCACTGTCTTCTATTTCCATAGCCACTTGTCATACCCTTGATTCATAATGCTCTGCAAATATGCCATTCACTTGTTTTACTTGATATACTACATGGTACTTTTTTCTCGCTCAGACTTCAAGCACTGATCAACATTTATTGCAGGTGTACCATCAAGGTAATAAAGTAATCAAACTTTAATTTTAAGTCCACAAAAGAAAACAAAGTAAAATTTCATAACATCTTCTGTATCCACTGATACCAGGAAAAGTCAAAGTTGACATCTTGAGACAAGGTGGCACGCCATCTTGAATTAAATTTACTGTCACGAGAAGAGCAAGTCATTGCAAAGGCCAGCTTATGTTTTAATGCATATCACCAAGGAAATAAGCCCGAATAATAGAACCAAACATGAAAAAACCTAAAAATTAAATGTATAGCATCTTTGATGTGCTTTCTTGTAGGAAATATCAAAGTTCACCTCTTGAAACAATGTGGCATTCGACCTTGCATCAAACTGAATGTTCAAATCTTTCAGACCACTGCTAAATGCTTTACTATAAGGAAGACGCCATCTCCACAAATCTGCATCTTCTACGTACTCAAATAGTACCCTAGTGCTTTCGAATATAGAAATATCAGCATCACGCCCATCACCTGTGGAATAAATATCCCCTAGCTTCTTCTTGAAATAATCATAACAAATTGTGGCAGCACTCCTCTCCATATCAATTACTTTCATCACGTTCCCATGTGTTGAAGCTCCAGAGGACAACATGTCAAGTGCAGTTTTGTGATGGTCTAAAACAACAACACTGCAGGACAGGACATAGTAGTTGAACATGAAAAGAAAACAATTTCGCAACAATTCCTTTGCTTGCTGCCCCTTAGATAAATATACAACTATGTAAAGGACACTGAGGACTGAAACTATATAATGTATCAGACAAAGGATACCAACAGAACAAATTGCCTAAACAACCCATCAATTATGCACAAACCAATTGAGTCAGCACTAAAATTTGAACTAGATAAAAATTCAATCTTGATTTGTGAAGCATCCACTGTAATTATCAAGCAATCTAATAACTAGTCCAACAACAAGACGTTCAGAAATAAGAATCATCAAAAAGAGTATTTGGATTAAATGCAGAAAAATTGAATCTTTACATGTGAACCATCCACTGTTCTAAGTCATCTATTAATCCAGTAACAAGTCGTTCAGAAATAACAATCATCAAAACATTCCAACACATAAATGAGGTAAGGTTAGCTCCAGTTATTTTTCTTATACATAAAAACTTACTCTTATGTAATTATCAAAGCAATTTTTAAATAAATATTAAGACGAAAACAGGAAATAGAAGAAACCTTTCGACTTTTGCAGAAAGTCGGTCTAGAAATCCAGGAGGGCCCACAAAGTCCAATAGATAAACGGAACCAATTTCATTTAAAGGAAGATCTTCCACCCTGGAATCAGAAACAGAGAGGAAAAAAAGATAGCCATTAAGTTCAAACAGAAAAGGAAACAAACAGAAATTTCTCAAAAATTGAAAAGAGTCACAGAAACAAAGGAAACCTGAGAGGAGAATAGACGGTGTTGGGGAAGAAGAGAGCAGGAGTGGAGGAGAAGGAAAAATAGAGGTGAGCGGCCAATGCTGCAAACGCACCATCTGGGCATGGGTAATGGTACAGGACCGCCGCCTGCTTGTTCTTCATCATCAAGCAACAGATTTTGGCGTAATTTGTGAAGAGCAAAATTTTGTTTTCATACATGTGCTAGTTTTTATATACAATATAGCGATTCGTCTCGAGGCTTACTACGAAACGGTTCGTCCGTCGTATTATACTAATAAAAATACAAGATGTCGATACTAATCAAATAAACATCAGCACAATCTCGTAAAATGATGTCACCAGAAGTCATAAAATAAAAATCTTCAATAATAATAAATCAACAATATAAAAAGTCTTTACAAAATTAGAAATTCAATTAATAAATCGTAACTTAACAAAATATCTCTAACGTTTCGAAATATCCATCTAAAATTCATAAAGTACAAGTCTCGAAATAAATCTCATAAATAATTAACCTAGTGAGTCTTCGCTCACCAATATCCCCATTTGAATCTGTCATCTACGAACCTCATATAATACTCCTGATTATCTACAAAACCACAATAAGGTATAGTACGAGCAATAAAACATCGCTAAGCAAGTAACCTTCATGTATCGACTATGGGATCATAAACGGGAAAACAAGTGTAAATAGATAATTAAGCAATATAAAAGATATCGAGCTTCTCATCCGTAAATAAATTACTATATTACCCTTATAATCAAATAATCAACAATTCAACGATGTCAACCAAAATCCAATATCCACTCAGAGGTCAATCAATTGTTAGCCACAATTAAAATCGATGATGTAATTTTTAAATCGGTGCGATGCAAGTCAAAATCAATTTTTGATTTCAAATTCCCAAATTCCCAATTTTCAATGTGATACGATAAAACTCCGATACGATGCGATTTTTAGTATTCGATTCCAAATACGATTTTGATGTGATGGCTATAGAACTTTCCTTGCATGTGACTTATACCGCAAGTTATGAGGTCCATAACCCTCATCCATGTCAAGATAATGAGAATGCACATAATGTTACAAAAATGGAAGATCAAGGATCCTTAACAAGAAGTAAAACTAAGAAACTAATGCATGAAGGAGGGGCCTTCCTATTTAAATATGTGCAAGACGAACCAAAGGATTTTATACATTGGGTTCACCTTATTGAACCTATAACATGATTTATAGGAGTTGTTAGAACCATTGTAAAATATCATTATGTTAGAATATGTTCTTTATTTTGCTTTTTAAATGTTTATGTTGTATTAGTTTAGGCCCATCTCGGATTGTGAGTTTATGTAGGACCAGTTTCGGTAAAATTGACGTATCTCTCCAACCATAAGGATACATTAGGAGTTGCAAGATGCGTTGGACAACTAAGACAAAGATCTACAACTTTCATCTCCAAAATCGGTCGTCTCGATAAACAAAAAGAGCATGCAAGTTGAAGTACTATTTCTACCGAATTCTGTGACATACTTTCAGAAATTTGGATGTATCTCCTCAATGGTTGGGCTAAATGAAAAGAAATTTTTATGGTTATTTTTTACACTCAATGTGCTACAATTCTCTAGAAAAGTACAAGGCCTAGTTTGAATTGGAAGATGTCCAAAAATTAGTCACAATCCAAGAAAGATTTCAAGTTGAAGACAAATCCTTAAAGTCTTCCATGAATAGTACTTGAGGGACCTACTTTGAAATCATCATTCAAGACTTGCAAGACTAGTTTTTATGGAGCCTACATGAATAGTTTTTAGAAGTGTGTAGTCTTTTCAATCATCATTTCAATTTGTAAGATAGTTTGTTGTCTTGTGTTATTTTGGCCTACAAAAGGCACATAAGAGAAACCTTCTAATCTCAAAACTTCAATGAAAATTTCTTCTTCTTCGAGAGTAATTCTTGTGTGTTTTTTTTGGTTCATATTCAAAATCAAGGCTAGAATCTTTCAAGGCTTGAATATCCTTGTGATATGTGCAAGAATGGATCTTTCTTTAACTCTAAAGCTTCTCCTCCAAATATGGTTTAGGCACAATGAAGATAGCTTCACCTTGCTTCCAAATAAGTTGAATAAAACCTTTTGAACATAAGTCCTCCAATGAGTTCTACATAACCCAAGCAAGATACCTCCCTCTTGGATGTTTTCCTCCCCGGAATTGGACAACTCTTACAAGGATGTTCAAGCCTTGAAAGATTCTAGCATTGATTTTGAATATGAACCAAGAAAACACACAAGAATTACTCTTGAAGAAGAAAAAATTTTCATTGAAGGTGTGTGATTACAAGGCTTCTCTTATGTGCCTTTTATAGACAAAAATATCACAAGACAACAAACTATCTTACAAATTGAAATAATGATTGAAAAGACTACACACTTCTAAAAACTATTCATGTAGGCTCCATAAAAACTAGTCTTGCAAGTCTTGAATGATGATTTTCAAAGTAGGTCCCCCAAGTACTATTCATGGAAGACTTTAAGGATTTGTCTTCAACTTGAAATCTTTTCTGGATTGTGACTGATTTTTGGATATCTTCAAATTCGAACTAGGCCTTGCTCTTTCTTAGAGAATTGTAGCCCATTGAGTGTAGAAAATAAGCATATAAAATTATTTGCATTTGACCCAACCATTGAGGAGATACATCCAAATTACTAAAGGTATGTCATAGAATTTGGTAAAAACAGTACTTCCATTTGCTTGCTCCTTTTGGCTATCAAGACGACCGATTTTGGAACATTACAAAGCACGAAAGTTGTAGATATGTGTCTTAGCTTTCCAATGCATCTTGGAACTTTTAATTTCGCTTTGCGGTTGGAGAGATACGTTAATTCTACCAAAACTGGTCCTGCAGAAACTCACAATCTGATATGGGCCTAAACTAATACAACATAAACATTTAAAAAGCAAAATAAAGAACACATTCTATCTTAATGATATTTTACAATGGTTTTAAAAATTCTTATAAATCATGTTATAGGTTCAATAAGGTGAACCCAATGTATAAATTCCCTTGGTTCATCTTGCACATGTTTAAATTGGAAGGACCTCACTTCATGCATTAGTTTCTTAGTTTTACTTCTTGTTAAGGGTCCTTGATCTTGCATTTTTGTAACATTATGTGCATTCTCATTATCTTGACATGGATGAGGGTTATGGACCTCATCATTCCCCCCTTCTTCAAAAGGATTCGACCTCGAATCTATATCATAACCAAAAGGGGTAAGATCAGCAACGTTAAAAGTATGAGAAATTGATCCATACTTACTCTCCGGAAGGTCAAGAATGTAAGCATTATCTCCAACCTTTTTGAAGTACTTTGAAAAGGCCATCTCCTCTTGGCATGAGCTTCGATTTCATTTCTCTAGGAAACCTTTCTTTCCTTAAATGCAGCCAAACAAGATCACCTGGTTCAAACAAACCTTCCTTGCGTCCTTTGTTTGCTTGTTTTGCATACTGTTTGTTTTTCGTTTCAAGTTGTAGCTTAACCTTAGCATGCAATTTCTTAATCAATTCAGCCTTATTCTTACCATCAATACTTGCACGTTCGTGAACAGGAATAGGCACAAGATCAAGTGGAGACAAAGGATTGAAACCATATACAACTTCAAACGGTGAATGTGTGTTGCCACTGTGAACACTTCTATTATAAGCAAATTCAATACATGGCAAGCAATCTTCTCAATTCTTAAGGTTCTCCTGAATTATAGCACGCAATAATTGAGACAAAGTTCTATTCACAACTTCAGTTTGACCATCTGTTTGAGGGTGAGCAGTAAAAGAAAATAAGAGTTTTGTTCCAAGTCTACCCCACAACACACACCAAAAGTGATTTAAGAACTTAGTATCTCTATCACTAACAATGGTTCTAGGCATGCCATGTAAACGTACAACTTCCTGAAAGAACAAGTTTGCGACGTGAGATGCATCATCAACCTTTTTACAAGCTATGAAGTGTGCTATTTTAGAAAATCTGTCAACGACAACAAACACACTATCACTTCCATTTTTTGATCTAGGTAATCCCAAAACAAAGTTCATAGATATATCAATCCAAGGTGACATAGGGACATGTAATGAGTGTACAAACTATGTTGATGTGATGTAGATTTAGCTTTCTTGCAAGTTATACAACTTCCACAAACCTTCTCTACATCAACTCTCATATGGGGCCAAAATAAACGTTCCTTTAACATCTCTAATGTCTTAAAGATGCCAAAGTGGCCCATTAAACCTCCACCATGTGCTTCTTTGACAAGTATCTCTCTGACAGAACACTTAGGTATGCACAATTTTCTTTCTTTAAACAAATGTAAATAATACTTACCAAATGGTGAATCGACACATGCGTCAAATATTGACTAAAACTCAGGATCAGATGTACACAATCCCTTGATGCACTCAAATCCAAGCAAATGAGATGACAATGTAGTAATCAAAGAATATCTCCTAGAATATGCATCAGCCACAATTTTATCTTTTCCTTGCTTATATTTTATCACATAAGGAAACTGTTCAATGAATTCAACCCATTTGGCATGCCTCTTGTTTAACTTTTCTTGGCTTTTAAGGAACTTAAGACTTTCGTGATTGGTATGAACCACAAACTCCTTATGTTGCAAATAATGTTGCCAAGTCTGCAATGATCTAACCAATGCATACAACTCTTTGTTATGGGTTGAATAATTCAATTGCGCTCCCTTAAGCTTTTCACTAAAATAAGCAATCAGTTGTTTAGACTTAGATAGTACAGCTCCTATACCAACACCACTAGCATCACATTCAATTTCAAATGTTTCATCAAAGCTAGGTAGTCTTAGAATAGATGCAGAAGTTAACCTTGCTTTAAGCTCATCAAATGCTTTCTGTTGTGACTCTCCCCACTGAAATCCTACGTCTTTTTTAACAATCTCATTCAAAGGTGCAGCAATAGTGGAAAAGTCCTGGACAAATCTTCTGTAGAAACTAGCCAACCCATGAAAGCTTCTTACCTCTCCAACAGTTGTGGGAATTGGCCATTCTAAAATTGAGTTCACTTTTTCTTGGTCCATTTCAATTCCATTTGCACTAACCACAAATCCTAGAAACATAACTTTTTCCATACGAAAAGAACATTTCTTGAAATTTGCATATAATTGTTCTTTCGTCAACGCTTCAAAAACACTTCTTAGGTGGCCTATGTGTTCATGCAAAGTCTTAGAGTAAATCAAGATATTATCAAAGTACACAACAACAAATTTTCCAATGAATGCACGTAAGACTTCATTCATTAATCTCATGAAAGTTTTAAGTGCATTAGTTAAACCAAATGGCATGACTAACCACTCATACAATCCAAACTTAGTCTTAAATGCAGTTTTCCATTCATCATCTTCTCTAATCCGTACTTGAAAGTAACCGCTTTTAAGATCAATCTTGGTAAAATACTTAGAGCCGTGCAATTCATCAAGCATATCATCAAGTCTGGGAATAGGGTACCTGTATTTTACAGTTATCTTATTGATGGCTCTACACTGTACACATTCTCCATGTACCATCTTTCTTTGGTACAGCGATCACAGGAACATCACAAGGACTCATGATTTCCCTCACTTTTCCTTTGGCCAAGAGTTCTTCTACTTGGCGTTGTATTTCTTTCGTTTCAGCAGGGTTTGCTCTGTAGGCTGGCCTATTAGGCAGGACAACACCAGGTATGAAGTCTATTTGGTGCTCAATTCCTCTTAAAGACGGAAAACCAGAAGGTTCTTCTTCATGAAACAACCCTGAAAACTCATCAAGCAAAGATACAACTCCATTGGACAAAGTGGAGGGTAAGTCACTCATAGAAAACAGAGACTCCTTAAACATCAAAACATAGACAATTTTCTTTGAGTTTATGGCATGTGACACTTCATTTGGTTTGGCAAAGAAAGAAAATTTCTTTTGAGATTTGTCTTCATCTATGTTTACTATCTCTTTGCCTTTAGACTCATTTTTCTTTCTTTTACTCTTAATACACTCAAGAAATTTCTTTTCTGCCTCTTTTTCCTTAGGATCATTCCTGTTCTTACACATTCTCTTTTGATCTTCAAATACCTTGTGTGGGGGTAATGCATGTAGCTTAAACAACTTATTGTTAAACCTGAATGAATACCTATTCAAGTATCCATCATAAGTAACTTTCTTATCAAACTGCCATGGTCTACCTAAAAGGATATGACTTGCATGCATAGGAGCTACATCACATAAGATATCATCTTTATAACCACCAATAGACAATGAGATCAAAACCTGTTTTCTAACACTCACTTCTCCACAATCATTCAACCAAGATAGTTTATAAGGGTGTGTGTGGTTAAGTAATGGCAAATCAAGTTTTCTAACGAGTTCACTAGTTGCCACATTAGTACATGATCCAGAGTCAATAATCAAAGTACAAACTTTTTCTTTAACCATGGAATGGATATGAAAAATGTTGTCTCTGTGTTGATCTTGTTCATCAATCCTAACATGTGCATTAAGAGCTCTTCTAACAACCAAGAATTCTTTTGATGCAAGCTCTTCATCCTCACTCACACTTTCCTCATTTTCATCATGATTTTCCTCAACATTAACATGTTCCACTTCCTCATCATCAAAATAATATTCATTAGACTCCTCAATGAACATGATACGTTTAGGGTTGGGACATTGGTTTGCAAAATGACCTTTACCTAAACATTTAAAGCATTGAATGTCTCTAAATCTAGTAGTGGAATTAGAAATGTTACCTTCAACTTTGTTTTTTTCCTTTATCCAAATTTTGTTGAGGTGGTTGAGGTGGTCTTTGATTTGGCTGAGTCTTGCCTTGGAACCCACAGCCTTGAGGTGCAGTTGGCCTAAAACTTGTGCCTTAATTTGTCCTAGACAACATTCTTGGATAGGATGAAAAATTAGCTCGAAAAGATAAACTAGATTGAAAGGATTTTACCTTGAGTTGTCTCTCAATCTTTTCAGCTTTATGAACCATGGAAGTCATATCAATATATGTGGTAAGTTCAACTCTGTTTGCAATTTCCTTATTCAATCTAGCTAGGAATCTAGCCATGGTAGCTTCCTCTGGTTCTTCAATATTAGTTCTTATCAATAAGATCTCTAACTCTTTGAAACACTTATCTACACTACGCTTCCTTGAGTGAGTTTTTGCAAGTTTTGGTAGATGGTTCTTTCATAGTCTGAAGGAATGAATTTTTTTCTCATCTCAATTTTCATTTCTTCCGAAGTAGAGATTGTTGCTTGTCTGGTTCTTCTCCTTACGTTGTGTAATTGATCCCACCAAATTAAGGCATAGTCTGCAAACTCTATAGTTGCATACCGCACTTTAGTCAAATCAGTATAATTTGTACAAGAGTATATGAGATCTACCTTTTTCTCCCATTCAAAATATGTCTCAGCACCACTCTTTCTATGGAATGTTGAGATGTTCACTTTTGTTTTGATGAATTCATCTTCTTGTGGGTTATTCTTTTGATTCCCATGGTTTCGGAACTGGTTGTACTCTTCCTCAATGTTATAGTCATCAAACATTTGGTTTGGTTCTTCTTCTCTTTCATCAAAGTTCCTCATAGGTATGAAATCCCTATTAAGCCCTCTTCCTCTGTCTCTGCCTCTTCCTCTTTCCGGAGCAAAACACCCATGGCTTTCAAGACTATGTTCTAATACACGTGATGGTTATCCTTCATGCAAAGTATTTTCTAGATGAGATTGTGACTGTTTTTCTAGGCCCTCTACACGGTTACTCATCAATTTCATTTCCCACAACATCTTTTGCATTAGTTGTGCTAAATCGTCCACGTTTGTGGGCAATCTTTCTCCTTCCTTGTTAAGACCCATGGTACTCTCAGGTGTCTTATCCATGGTACAATTACCTGAAATTGAACAAGAAAAAAACAAAGAAAAAGAAAAACTAACACAAAGACAAAAGAAACTTGATTATGTTAGTGGAAAACGAAAAAACAAGTGTTTGTTCCTCTCTCTCTCTCTCTTTTTTTTGTAGTTCACACAATCTTGTGTCTCCTTGAAGAATCTGAGGCTAGAACAACTCAAAACAAACTTGCCAAGTGAGTATCAATTCTGATAACTTCAATCATGTTAAGTAAACTTTCTTCACAAGTCTCCTACCAATTCACTCACAATTCCAATGTTATAAACAACAAACTTGGACTCTACTAAGATTCGAAGAGAATTGAAACCAAATTTGATGTAATAGGCTGAGCTAAAGAAATACTAAGGGGTTGCCCTAGGCAATCCTTAACTTAATCTTAGGCTTTATGCAAGCTAGATGCAAGTATGAATGAACTAGAAGCACTCAAGTGTTCAAAAGTGAAAACAAATGGGTACTTTTGGCTTATGAAGGAAACAAGACCAGTTCTTTTGCTCTTTGCACTTTTGATTATTTTGTGCAAACTTTTCTTTGAAATAAGCTTCTCTTTTTTTCTTTCTTTCTTTCCTTGTTCAAAGCTAATCAAGGTGTATATATCTTGGTAAATTTGATTGGTAAGGCTTTGTGTGTTTGTTTTGGATGGATATATTGATGTTTTTGTGTATAGTAGGCTGTCAAGTTGTTCAAGATGAACAAATTGATTTTCTTTCTTGTCGAGGCTGCCAAATCAGATATTGAACACAAGAAAATAAAACTAAGTTCACCACATAATACAACTAAACAAACACAAAGTCTAAAACAAGTTAAGAGCTTCGATGACAACAAGAATATAGGATAAACCAAGGTAGATATATAAGCAAGATATATAAGCAATGCATTGAATATAAGTAATGCGGAAAAGCTTCTAAACAAAAAACTTAAAGTCCAAGAAAGTGTCTAAACATAAAGAAATTGAAATCCAACCAAATGAATAAACAAACCATAGATCATCACAAAGAAATAATCTTTAAGTGTTTTATGATATGTTTGTCCTTAGTCCTTTCCAATTTCCTATAGGTCCAGCGTTACGGTGATTTCTCAGAGTTTAATCCAATCTTATATCACCAATTTCATGTAGATCCAGCGTTACGGCAATTTTTTAGAGTCCAATCCAACCTTATATCACCAATTTCATCTAGGTCCAGCATTACGGTAATTTTCCAGAGTCCAATCCAACCTTATATCACCAAATGATACAGTAAGCTTGTATATCGATTTGATTGAGATTTTTTTGCTTGTTGAACCAGAAGAAACAAAGAAACTTGATAAACAGCAAGATGACACTTTTTTGAATGATAGACAACAAATAAAGCAAGATGTAACAGAAAAAGAAGTGAATATCAAATTTTTTTAATAGACAAAACAATGAACTAGAAAACACACGGATAAACTGTTTTGGTTTTGGTTTCTTTTTGTTTCTGAATTATACAATTCAAAACAAGAAGAAGACACTAAATCAAATAGAATTCAACCTTCTAAGAAGATGGTTGAATGATAGATGAAGAGAAGAATGAAAGAAAAAGAAAAATTGACACAAAGAAATGATAAGTTGAGTTAAAGAAAAACCTTCGCTCTGATACCACTTTGATACGTGCAAGAATCGACCTTTCATTAACTCTAAAGCTTCTCCTCCAAATATGGTTTAGCACAATGAAGATAGCTTCACCTTGCTTCCAAATAAGTTGAAGAAAACCTTTTGAACATAAGTCCTCCAATGAGTTCTACATAACCCAAGTAAGATACCTCCCTCTTGGATGTTTCCCTCTCCGGAATTGGACAACTCTCACAAGGATGTTCTAGCCTTGATTTTGAATATGAACCAAGAAAACACACAAGAATTACTCTTGAAGAAGAAGAAATTTTCATTGAAGGTGTGTGATTACAAGGCTTCTCTTATGTGCCTTTTATAGGCAAAAATATCACAAGACAACTAACTATCTTACAAATTAAAATAATGATTGAAAAGACTACACACTTCTAAAAACTATTCATGTAGGCTCCATAAAAACTAGTCTTGCAAGTCTTGAATGATGATTTTCAGAGTAGGTCCCTCGAGTACTATTCATGGAAGACTTTAAGGATTTATCTTGAACTTGAAATCTTTTCTGAGTTGTGACTGATTTTTGAACATATTCCAATCTGAACTAGGCCTTGCTCTTTCTTAAAGAATTGTAGCCTATTGAGTGTAGAAAATAAGAATATAAAATTCTTTTCATTTTACCCAACCATTGAGGAGATACATCCAAATTATGGAAGGTATGTCACAGAATTCGGTAGAAACAGTACTTCCATTTGCATGATCCTTTTGACTATCAAGACGACCCATTTTGGAAAAGTACAAAACATAAAAGTTGTAGATCTTTGTCTTGGCTTTCCAATGCATCTTGAAACTCCTAATTTCGCTTTGTGGTTGGATAGATAAGTCAATTCTACCAAAACTGGTCCTGCAGAAACTCACAATCCGAGATGGGCCTAAACTAATACAAGATAAACATTTAAAAAGAAAAATAAAGAACACATTCTATCTTAATGATATTTTACAGTGGTTCTAAAAATTTTTATAAATCATGTTATAGGTTCAATAAGGTGAACCCAATGTATAAATTCCCTTGGTTCATCTTGCACATGTTTAAATAGGAAGGCCCCCACTTCATGCATTAGTTTCTTAGTTTTACTTCTTGTTAAGGGTCCTTGATCTTGCATTTTTGTGCATTCTCATTGTTATACCCCACACCCTCCGTAGGATAATTAAAAGACAAAGAAGGAATTAAAGGAGATTAATGACGGTCAACGGTAATGAATTAGGAATTAAGTACGAGGATTAATTAGAAATTAATGAGAAGATTAAATATTAGAATTAATTGTGTTTAATTTTAGAATTAAATAATAAAGGTTTATCCTTTAAGATAAATAAGATAATAGATATAATTTAGAAACTCCAAATCTTACCCTTTTCCCTATTAAACTGACAACGTCAGTTCTCCTCCCTATTCACAGAGAACGACGCAGCCTCATTCCCCCATAGGCGATTTTGAGACCTTGCAGCCCTAGGAGAAGAAACTCTCCAGAAATCAATCCAATCCTCATTCGTTCTTTGTTTCTTCTTCGAGTAATCAAAGGCAAGTAATCATCTTATAAGTTCTTACGTTTTTGCGAAAGAAAAAGGCCTACTTTTGATATCAAATTGGATCACCATGCAGTAGTTTCGTTTTGTGATTACTTGTATATGATTTATATGGTTGGTGTCGATGATTTGGCCATTATATGATGAAAACCATTTTTGTTGATGTTGATTTCGTGTGAATCTGCAAATCCCTACCCTGTAATCCCTTTTTGATGTGCAGTAGTTGTTGGATAGGGTTGAGGGAAAGAAAGGTGAGATCTTTGGGTTTTCGTCGGGATAAATGATGGGCGTTCAAGGCTTGAACACGTGATGGGTTTGTGGAGGCTCTGCGTTGATGAGTTAAACATGGATTGCTAGTGTAGTTAGGCTTGAATGATGGAAGGAAATTGGGAAACGTGGTTGAAGGTCTGCAGAAATTCACAGAAGGAATCCTGTTGAAATGCTGACATCGATCGATCGATGTCAGTGATCGATGTCCTCTGACGGACATCGATCGATCGATGTAGAAGAGAGCTGAGAGATCGATGTCCACTGACAGACATCGATCGATCGAAGTAAGGAGAAGTTGAAAGCTCGATGTCCACTGACGGACATCGATCGATCGATGTAAATGAGGGTTGAGAGATCGATGTCCACTGAAGGACATCGATCGAACGACGTAGGAAGGGCTGAGAGATCGATGTTCTCTGATAGACATCGATCGATCGATGTGAGGGTATGAAGTCACATCGATCGATCGATGTGAGGGGATGATGTCCATCAGGTTTTGGAGAAAATTAAGGGGAGGAAGAAGGAAGCTAAGGGACTCTTTAGGTGACCTTAGAGACTTCGTAGGACTTGATTGAAGTTAGTCTAAGTCTTGGGAACATGACTTAGGATGGTGAATCAAGTTTGGAGATTTTGAAGGGCATTTGAATCGGATTTCAACGTGGATGACCTAGGAGGGTTAGGAAATGAACGTACGAGAGTTTATAGAGTTCAATGAAGGAAGATAGGGGTTCTTTCATTGGTTTGTGAATTTTAGATTCAAGGTTAAGTGTTGACGACCTAGCTTGAAGTATAAGCATTGATGTGTAAGTGAGGGGATTCTTGTGTGGTTGCGTGTTGTTGAATGTAAATTGACTATATGAATGTGACTGGCATCTATACGAACAAGAATGTGTAGGACCTCAGGCGCTACCATCTCTCCCAAAACCAATTGGTGACAGGAGATGCGCATACCCTAGCCTTATAGTGCATTCAGCACACAAGCGCCCACGACATTCGACTGTGACTTGGCCCACACGGCCTACGCCCACCGGCCTACGCCACGGGACAATTGCTGCACCTAACAATCTCCCCCTCAGCAATTGCTCCTGCTGGGAATCGAACCCATGACCTCGCTCTGATACCACTTGTAGGACCTCAGGCGCTACCATCTCTCCCAAAACCAATTGGTGACAGGAGATGCGCATACCCTAGCCTTATAGTGCATTCAGCACACAAGCGCCCACGACATTCGACTGTGACTTGGCCCACACGGCCTACGCCCACCGGCCTACGCCACGGGACAATTGCTGCACCTAACAGAATGTGAATGAGATAAAGAGTCTTGCATCATGGCACTTGCATTGCATATGGTTTTGAAAAAGAGATGTGCTTCGGTACATATTTGTGAAGGTGACCTGTAATGTTAATCGGGATGGAAATTTAAGCCGAGGTGCATTACAGGGCACAAAAGGCTGTAACGCAAACCGAGATGGAAATATAAGCCGGGGCACGTTACAGGGTATAACATCCTCTGCAATGTTCATCGGGATGGAAATGTAAGCCGAGGTGCATTGCAGAGTTTTACGAGATCTGTGATGTTAATCGGGATGGAAATATAAGCCGGGGCACGTTACAGGATAACGAGTTACGAGACCGGACATTGTGACATGCATTGCACTGTTTTGAAAAGAAATGGCTCATGCATTTGTGATTGTGTAGTGTAGTGCATATTTTGACATGCATCACGAGAGTCGTTGTGGTATGGATGTGCGTGGTATTTGATAGCCATTGAATTGTTATTTGCGTACGAATTGTTGTACTTGCTTTATCATGTTATTCGCCTATATATTTGGAAGTTTTACAAGACATGTGCCCCACAATTCCCTTGAATTATATATTACTCATGTCTTGCCATGTGTTGATCCCATATGTCTTATAAGCGGGTTACTTGCTAGCGTTTTTCGCTAAGGGTACTGCCTTTGTCATTGCAGATGAGCCTAGCTACGCTATGATTTTCATAGAGGACGACGGCGAGTGGGCTGAATGGGATGCTTAGACCCTGTTGAGGGGATTGACTAGATGGATTTTGTTATTTCTGTTTCTTAGTTCATTTGAAGATTTAGATGGCTGCGACCATATACAGTTTTTGGTATTCACGTTGTCTTTGATGTACTGCATTGATGGTTTAGATTTACGAGATATGTTTCCGCACTTATTTCTCCTACGTCATTGATGATGTGTACTCGAGAGATGAGACGTCTTGTAGTCTTCTCAGTAAGCTACGGCAGGTGTACCGGTTCGGATTCCGCTGTCCGGGTCAGGGCGCTACAGGTGGTATCAGAGACTAGGCTTCAGATCTACCTCGGAGGCCTAGGTTATGACATGTAGAGTCTTAAGCCATGATTTTCACCTTAGGTTGATCTTTAAGTCTAAGCATGCAATCTTAGATGTAAGTTTGATTGGGATGGGTGTGTGTACGAGCGCGACAAAGAGTAATCAACAAATGTCATTTGTTTTAGTTTATGAATTCCGTCTTGTACAACATTATGGACCTCAAGTACTTATTTTGGGACTGCTAATTACTAATAAGCATGACCTTGCAGAAAATGCCTCCTAGACGTGACAACCAAAGAAACGGTGGCAATGGGAACAATAACCCTCCACCACCACCACCTCCAGTCTTAGTACCCCATGCCCTGATTGACGCTATCACAGTGATAGCACAAGGAGTTGCGCAACAACAGCAACAACCCCCTCCTCCACCACCTCCCCAGTACGGTATCAGGTATTACATTGGGGAGATGCGGAAGATGCACGCCCCCATGTTTGAAGGGACCACCGATCCAGAGGTGGCAGGATTTTGGAAGGACGAGATTGAAAAATGCTTCAGGCTTGTGCAAGTGCCTAAAGAACTGAAGGTGAATGTAGCCACACCACTACTGATCGGCAGAGCTAATGCCTGGTGGAACGGCATTCTGCCCAAGATGACCCCTCCTATCCAGTGGAGCCAGTTTGTACAGACCTACAAAGATTATTATGTGCCTGAGACTGCCGTTTTGGAGAAGATGAGGCAGTTTGACAAGTTTGAACATGGGAGGATGTCGGTTTCTGATTACGCCGACAGGTTCCATGCCTTGGGCAAATTCACACCCTTGGTATTGGAAAATAACCGGATGAAAATGCTGAAGTTTGAAGAGGGTCTGAACCCCCGCATACGTGTAGGATCTGCAAGGCACCACTAGAAGGGGGGGGGGGGGGTTGAATAGTGGGTGCGGAAAATGTGGTTTTTAAAATTAGTTTGAACCAAATACCCAACTTCTGAAAACAGTTTCTGTTTTCATGACCAGTTTTAAAACGTTTTGAAAACTAGGTTTCAGGTTTTCAAAAATTCTGAAATTTGGAGAGAACTTAGACTCAGATGTTATGAGTATCTCCTAAATATTTCAGATTAAAATTCAACCTCTAACCCCTTGAAAAATCGTTGGTGTTCAGATTGCGCAAATCTGCCAGAACCGATACACTGATTTTAAAAATTAATTCCTATTTGTACACAACTCCAAATGCTCTGAAAATTTAATCACTAACCCCTTATATTTTATATTTAAATGGATTGAAATAGTTTTGAAAACTTCCTTTGGGAAGTTAGTCAAATACGATCAAAGTCTTAACCTTTGCAAGACTGAAAATCAGACTGCACTAGTCTCAGAACTTTGGACGTTTGAATGACTTATACTTGTCCAAAAGGGTTGAAACTTACGTCAAAAGAACCCTAGAACGTGTGGTTATATTTTTTGAAAGTTTCGTGATTTTTGAAATTCGTTTACTATTTTTACGAACGTGATTAAAAACAGTAAACAGTGCTGAAACAGAAAATCAGTGCTGAAAGTAAATGACACCAAGAATTTTATACTGGTTCGGTTATCAACAACCTACTTCAGTCTTCAAGGAACACCTTCCTTGGTTCACACTAATCACACAACTCAAAAACATCTTACCACAGGGTTGATGGAGTTACACACCAACTCCAACCCTTTACAAGCCTTGTATGTTCAATACAATGCACACGAACACCACCACCTTGCAAGATTGAAGATTGATCACACCTTGATCAATCTTTTACAAAGATATGGAATAAGTGGTGGTCTAAGATAAGCCTATTCAAGATTGAAAGATATGAATACAATAGGCTTACAAGAAGAGAGAAAGAAAGAGAATGTAGAAGAAGAAGGCTAGAACACTTTTGATATTTGATTTTGCAACTCTTGTTCTTGTTTTGTTTACTCTCTTCTCTTTCCTTTTAATGTGTATGGCCGTCCCCTAGGTGGTGTCTCCCCCTCTTGAAAATTATCTAAGTCCTTGGGAGGATGTAAGACATCATTGTGACAAGGTTTTGCTTACTTGGCATCTTCTTATTGGATGATCATTTAGTCTTCGCTTACTTGGCACCTTCTTATTGGATGAATGTTGTCATCATGGATGACTTGGAAAAATCTGAGAATTACACTTAAACATGTGCCAAAATCATCACAAAATAACTTCCATAAATCATAAGATATATCACATAAATTGCAAGACATCAAATCCTTCCCAACTAAGGCAAAAATCGGCCATACTATGACATTGCCATGCTGAAAATTCAGCATGTGCATCATTCCATTTTATTCAAAATAATGCCCAATTTACTTTGATTTTTCTTTATAAAATGAATCACCAATTTATGGTAATTATTCCTATCACAAGAGAAATGAATATAGACACTTTTAAGACCATACATTTGGCCACACCATGTCTTCACACATGCTGAAAAATTTTCAGCATGTGTGATATATAAAATATCACACTTTATTAATTTAAATAATATTCAAATCATTTCTATTTCTTCTTCCAATCAATCACACAATAAAAGATGATGAAATATATCACAATAAAGTCCAAGAATTCGGCCAGCAATATTTAGCATGCTGAAATTTATTTTTGCTAACTTTGTGAAATAATGCACATTTAATAATACACACATGTTATATTCCAATCAGCCCTTAATTTAATTTTCTAGAACACTTTAAGATGTATATCATATGTAAAAAGTGTCTAGATACGTGTCACATGATGTACCAAAAACGTTCCATGTATTGTGTGCGTAGAAAACCGAATTTTCGATATTTATCGATTACCCGATTTTTTTCTAATTTAAATTCCAACTTTTACACATGTTATATATATTATGTTATACATAATATATATAATATATACTTTAAATCTCAGCACTTGGCTGGTCTAAAGTGGTACCATTAACATGTGACAAAATTAAACTTGGAATCTTCACATTTAGGCCTTAATGTGGATTAATTTGTATGTGCCAACATGGAAAGTATTTTTGGCTGAATATTCTGTCATGTGCACGAAATTTTCATCAATTTTTGAAGTATAGGGGCTGGCCATTTATTTATGGCAAGTACGTGACACATTGGCGAAGTTTCGGTATTCGTCCGATACGACAAATTTCGGTTTAGAACCTTTTATCGTGTCGTATTTAATTTGTCATAACCATATCTTATATCATATGATATAAGACCTGAATATACTCATAAATATAAGTTAAGTATAGTGGTGTGACGTTAACGTACATACGTAAAATATATAACGTGTCGGTAGTACGTTGGAATACATGTGTATGTGTCTTTTCTTAAAAAATCTGAAAATATATATAATATGTATATGTGGCGTGTACACATTAAAGAGGGTAGGAGGAGAAAACTTTCCTTCCATAGCCTTGTTGTCTTTGTGCCTTTTCCAAATGTGGCTTCCTTTAATGAACTACTTAGTTTAATAAACTAAGTACTTCACTTATTGAACTAGTTTAGTTCATTAATAGTGGCACCTAAAAATAGTATAAACACAACAAATGTTTGCCATATGATGTAAGCTTTAACGCTTCATGGCTCGTTAGTCTGGCAACATTATATATAAGCTAAATAAGGCAAGTAATAGCAATGTATCATGCATACATGTATATCTTATGCACGTTTTATCTTATGCTCGTTTTTGTGCACATTTAAATCATGTATTTGAAAATCACTCAAACCCCTTTTTCTCTACAATCTCCCCCTTTTGATGATTTTCAAAATAACTTATGCACATGATTTAAATACTATCGCTCCTCCTTCAAACATGCATAAATTTGAAATTTGAATTTCAAATTTCAAATCCGGCTCCCCCTTGACTTGTGCAATCAGTATCTCTCTCCCCCTTAAATCATTCTTTCTCTCCCCCTTTATTTTGGAAAGCAAATCAAAAGATGCATGTAAAGATGAAAAAAAAATCATGCATTTCATATACGTGCGTTCGTAAGGGTTATTTATTCAACCCTTTGAAAATGTCCCTTTTGGTACCCACATTTGAGTGACCTTTCTAGGTCTTCCAAAAGGTGAGAAAGATTATGAGAACGCAACATAATATATGTTAGGGACAAATGCGTTTGGCCTTTGGCCAAGAATCCCATCATGCATGTAGTATGGTTTCGGTTTTTGATAAGCATTTCGGTTTGCATGCACGGGACGCGATCTAGATGCATTTTTGTGATATGAGTGTCGCGTATGCATCACTTGTTTCTTCTCATATCTATATGGCACATAATTATATTTTGCATGATGTGAAGAAGAAGCACGTTGAGATGTCATAAGAAAAGGCCTATGCGTCTTCTTAGATGCCACATATGTCTTTGATGCATCTATTTTCTTAGATGGGATGAATTTGGTTGGTTTATTTTGTGGCTTACTTTTCTCAACGTATCCTAGTCCGGTTTTGTCACTATCATGCTTTTGAGAAGAAATGACGTGATCTAGCATGTTTGTTCTTGTGTCAAATTGTTTCACCTTTTTCTCTACATCCGCATTCCTTGATTTTAAGTTTGAAATCTCGGATTTCAATTCAGTGTTCTCGGATGTCAATGATGAAATCTCAGACTTTAATGAATTAATGATGCGTGACAACTCTTCTCTAGAATCGTTTAATTGAGCGACAAGATTTTCGTTAGAAGATTCTAACAATTTCTTGTCTTCAATTAACCGTTTCTTTTGTTTTGCAAGAGTTCTAGCAAACTTATGTAATTCAAGATATTCAACATATAAATCATCATAAGATAGTTCAGAATCTGAGTCAGAATAAGAATTTACCTCATTTTCAAATAGTGGAGGCATTTGGCTTGACATACATTCTTGCTCGGTTTTGTCGCTAGTGGTTGCCATCTCACTAAGATCGTTGGATCCTTTTGTTGTGAGTGTTCCTGCGCTCTGATACCAATTGTAGGATCTGCAAGGCACCACTAGAAGGGGGGGGGG
>AP025069.1:16699834-16866578 GCA_036186865.1 Eustoma russellianum | reverse complement strand
CACCACTAGAAGGGGGGGGGTTGAATAGTGGGTGCGGAAAATGTGGTTTTTAAAATTAGTTTGAACCAAAAACCCAACTTCTGAAAACAGTTTCTGTTTTCAGGACCAGTTTTAAAACGTTTTGAAACTAGGTTTCAGGATTTCAAAAATTCTAAAATTTGGAGAGAACTTAGACTCAGATATTATGAGTATCTCCTAAAAATTTCAGATTAAAATTCAACCTCTAACCCCTTGAAAAATTGTTGGTGTTCAGATTGCGCAAATCTGCCAGAACCGATACACTGATTTGAAAAATTAATTTCTATTTGTACACAACTCTAAATGCTCTGAAAATTTAACCACTAACCCCTTATATGTTATATTTAAATGGATTGAAATAGTTTTGAAAACTTCTTTTGGGAAATTAGTCAAATACGATCAACGTCTCAACCTTTGCAAGGCTGAAAATCAGACTGCACTAGTCTCAGAACTTTGGACGTTTGAATGACTTATACTTGTACAAAAGGGTTGAAACGTGCGCCAAAAGAACCCTAGAACGTGTGGTTATATTTTCTGAAAGTTTCGTGATTTTTGAAATTTGTTTACTATTTTTACGAACTTGATTAAAAACAGTAAACAGTGCCGAAACAGAAAATCAGTGCTGAAAGTAAATGACACCAAGAATTTTATACTGGTTCGGTTATCAACAACCTACTCCAGTCTTCAAGGAACACCTTCCTTGGTTCACACTAATCACACAACTCAAAAACACCTTACCACAGGGTTGATGGAGTTACACACCAACTCCAACCTTTTACAAGCCTTGTATGTTCGATACAATGCACACGAACACCACCACCTTGCAAGATTGAAGATTGATCACACCTTGATCAATCTTTTACAAAGATATGGAATAAGTGGTGGTCTAAGATAAGCCTATTCAAAATTGAAAGATATGAATACAATAGGCTTAGAAGAAGAGAGAAAGAAAGAGAATGTAGAAGAAGAAGGCTAGAACACTTTTGATCTTTGATTTTGCAACTCTTGTTCTTGTTTTGTTTGCTCTCTTCTCTTTCCTTTTAATGTGTATGGCCGTCCCCTAGGTGGTGTCTCCCCCTCTTGAAAATTATCTTCTAAGTCCTTGGGAGGATGTAAGACATCATTGTGACAAGGTCTTGCTTACTTGGCATCTTCTTATTGGATGATCATTTAGTCTTCGCTTACTTGGCACCTTCTTATTGGATGAATGTTGTCATCATGGATGACTTGGAAAAATCTGAGAATTACACTTAAACATGTGCCAAAATCATCACAAAATAACTTCCATAAATCATAAGATATATCACATAAATTGCAAGACATCAAATCCTTCCCAACTAAGGCAAACATCGGCCATACTATGACATTGCCATGCTAAAAATTCAGCATGTGCATCATTCCATTTTATTCAAAATAATGCCCAATTTACTTTGATTTTTCTTTATAAAATGAATCACCAATTTATGGTAATTATTCCTATCACATGAGAAATGAATATAGACACTTTTAAGACCATACATTTGGCCACACCATCTCTTCACACATGCTGAAAAATTTTCAGCATGTGTGATATATAAAATATCACACTTTATTAATTT
This sequence comes from Eustoma russellianum, assembly GCA_036186865.1. Lineage (NCBI taxonomy): Eukaryota > Viridiplantae > Streptophyta > Magnoliopsida > Gentianales > Gentianaceae > Eustoma > Eustoma russellianum. Next base: position 16,864,962 of record AP025069.1, on the reverse strand, counting down.
AAATAATATTCAAATCATTTCCATTTCTTCTTCCAATCAATCACACAATAAAAGATGATGAAATATATCAAAATAAAGTCCAAGAATTCGGCCAGCAATATTTAGCATGCTGAAATTTATTTTTGCTAACTTTGTGAAATAATGCACATTTAATAATACACACATGTTATATTCCAATCAGCCCTTAATTTAATTTTCTAGAACACTTTAAGATGTATATCATATGTAAAAAGTGTCTAGATACGTGTCACATGATGTACCAAAAACGTTCCATGTATTGTGTGCGTAGAAAACCGAATTTTCGATATTTATCGATTACCCGATTTTTCTCTAATTTAAATTCCAACTTTTACACATGTTATATATATTATGTTATACATAATATATATAATATATACTTTAAATCTCAGCACTTGGCTGGTCTAAAGTGGTACCATTAACATGTGACAAAATTAAACTTGGAATCTTCACATTTTGGCCTTAATGTGGATTAATTTGTATGTGCCAACATGGAAAGTATTTTTGGCTGAATATTCTGTCATGTGCACGAAATTTTCATCAATTTTTGAAGTATAGGGGCTGGCCATTTATTTATGGCAAGTACGTGACACATTGGCGAAGTTTCGGTATTCGTCCGATACGACAAATTTCGGTTTAGAACCTTTTATCGTGTCGTATTTAATTTTTCATAACCATATCTTATATCATATGATATAAGACCTGAATATACTCATAAATATAAGTTAAGTATAGTGGTGTGACGTTAACGTACGTACGTAAAATATATAACGTGTCGGTAGTACGTTGGAATACATGTGTATGTGTCTTTTCTTAAAAAATCTGAAAATATATGTAATATATGTATATGTGGCGTGTACACATTAAAGAGGGGAGGAGGAGAAAACTTTCCTTCCATAGCCTTGTTGTCTTTGTGCCTTTTCCAAATGTGGCTTCCTTTAATGAACTACTTAGTTTAATAAACTAAGTACTTCACTTAATGAACTAGTTTAGTTCATTAATAGTGGCACCTGAAAATAGTATAAACACAACAAATGTTTGCCATATGATGTAAGCTTTAACGCTTCATGGCTCGTTAGTCCGGCAACATTATATATAAGCTAAATAAGGCAAGTAATAGCAATGTATCATGCATACGTGTATATCTTATGCACGTTTTATCTTATGCTCGTTTTTGTGCACATTTAAATCATGTATTTGAAAATCACTCAAACCCCTTTTTCTCTACAATACGGACTGCAATAGCGGGGTCCAGTTTAAAGACTTTTGAGGAGATGCTGGATGCATGTTACCGCGTGGAGAGTGACATGCGCAGGTCACAACCAAGAGAGGCTCGTGAAGAATCAAGCAAGAGGCCGAGGGTAGAGCAAAGCGGAGGTAGACCCGGACGTTGGGTCAAGATCCCTAGGAAAGGACAAGCGGGGCCAGCTCAAAGGGCACCGCAGCAAAATCAATCCAATCGCCAGGCACCCGCAGAATGTCCACACTGCCGGAGGAGACACGCAGGTGAGTGTTGGAAGATAACTGGTGCGTGCTTCAAATGTGGAAAGGCGGGCCATAGGATCAAGGATTGTCCTGAATGGGACCCTAAACCTCAAGCCAGAGCAGGGCCAGCCCAGCAGCAGAAAGGCAGGCCCAATGCCAGAGTCCACGCCATGACAGACGCTGAAGTCCAGGAGGACGCAAACGTGGTGACAGGTATGACCTAAGTTAAATAATAGTTGCTTAAGTTGAATTTTAGTCCTTTAAGTTGATGATTGAATATGTGTTATGTGAAAACCTTTATGTGTTACCCTCTTGTGATTAGGTGTGATCCTAGTTAACAAAGTACCCGCAAACGTGTTGTTTGATAGTGGAGCTAGCCACTCCTTCATTTCTAAGCAATTCGCCAAAGGGCTCGACTGTTTACCCGAATGGCTTGAGAATCCCTTTAGGGTACATGCAGCAGGCGAGCAAGTACTGGTTTCTCACCACCAGTACAAAGATTGTGATTTGGAATTGGAAGGAAAGTTATTTTTGGTGACCTTAGTCCCAATTCCGATGAAGGACTTTGATGTAATATTGGGCATGGATTGGCTGACCAAGAATCATGCCAATATAGATTGTAAACTTAAGCAAGTGACCCTCAAGGACCCTGAGATGAATGACATCACGGTACAAGGAAACGTCAAGATAAATAAAGCTCCAAAGAATATATACCTGACGGCGATTAAGGCCTTTAAAGCTTTGCAAAAAGGAGCAGAGGGATATATGGTGTATGCTATAGATGCTCAGCAAGAAGTTCTCTGCATGGATCAAATTCCGGTAATCAATGAATTTAAGGACGTATTTCCGGACGACTTACCGGGAGTACCGCCTTCAAGAGAAGTAGAGTTTGAGATCAACTTGATACCCGGAGCCGAGCCTATATCTAAGGCACCCTACAGAATGGCTCCAGTTTAACTTAAGGAGTTAAAGGGGCAACTTCAGGAATTGCTAGACAAAAAGTTAATTCGCCCCAGCATATCACCGTGGGGAGCTCCAGTTCTATTTGTAAAGAAGAAGGATGGCAGCATGAGATTGTGTATTGATTACCGAGAACTGAATAAGATTACCATCAAGAACAAATATCCCTTGCCAAGGATCGAGGATTTATTTGATCAGTTAAAGGGAGCTCTCTGGTTCTCAAAGATTGACCTTCGTCAAGGGTACCATCAGTTGCTAGTGAAAGCGGGAGACGTCCCTAAGACCGCTTTTCGGACTCAATACGGGCATTATGAATTTTTGGTGATGCCTTTTGGATAAACTAATGCCCCAGCGGCCTTCATGGACTTGATGAACACCGTATTTCGTGAGCAGTTGGACCAATCCGTGGTGGTGTTCATCGATGACATCCTAGTCTACTCTCCTGACGAGCAAGCACATGCTGAACACCTAAGAGTGGTGCTGCAAATTTTGAGGCAACAAAAGCTCTACGCCAAATTCAGCAAGTGTGAATTTTGGCTAAGAAGTGTAGCCTTTCTCGGTCACGTGATTTCAGAGGATGGGATCTCGGTAGATCCTAAGAAGATAGAAGCCATCACAGAATGGCCAAGACCTACAAACGTGACTGAAATACGAAGCTTCCTAGGCTTGGCAGGCTACTATAGGAAGTTCGTCGAGGGATTTTCAACGATAGCAGTTCCATTAAGCCGACTTACACAGAAGAAGACTAAGTTCGAATGGACTGCTGAATGCGAGCAGAGCTTTACCGAGCTCAAGAAGAGATTGACCACAGCCCCAGTGTTGGCACAACCCTCCGGCACCGACGGTTTCGTGATCTATAGTGACGCGTCTAAGAAAGGACTAGGTATGTACATCATTACAATTAATGCATTGTATATACATATGCTAGTCGTAAACTAACGTTCTGTTTATAGGTTGTGTCTTGATGCAAAATGAACGAGTCATATCGTACGCGTCAAGACAATTGAAACCATATGAGCAGAATTACCCGACGCATGACTTGGAACTCGCAGCTGTGGTATTTGCTCTTAAGATCTGGAGACACTATCTATATGGAGAGAAATGTGTCGTGTTCACTGATCATAAGAGCTTGAAGTACCTGTTCTCGCAGAAGGAGTTAAATATGACACAGAGAAGATGGTTGGAGTTACTCAAAGATTATGACTTGACCATCAACTACCATCCGGGTAAAGCCAACAGAGTGGCGGACGCGTTGAGCAGAAAGTCTAGCCATGCGAGACAATCTCCGTTAGAAAGAGAAATCGAGGAGTTTGACCTCGAATTGGTGGATTCAGTGGCGAATATCCTTACAGCTTTGTCTATCAGCCCAGACTTGGTAGACAGAATTAAAGAGGCACAGTATGAGGACCCAGCACTGAAAGGAATCCGTGACAAATTATCCACGGGGCCGGTAAAGGACTTCCAGTTGCAAGGGGATGGAAGTCTATGGTTTTAGAATCGGTTATGCATGCCAGGTAAAGACGAACTCCTAACGGAATTGCTCCAAGAAGCGCATAACTCAAAGATGTCTATCCACCCCGGGAGAACTAAGATGTACAAGGACCTCAAAAAGAATTATTGGTGGATAGGGTTGAAAAGATCAATAGCGGCGTATGTCGAAAGGTGTTTAGTATGCCAACAAGTCAAAGCCGAACATCAACGACCCGGTGGTTTGATGATGCCGCTAGAGATTCCGGAATGGAAGTGGGAACACGTGACGATGGACTTTGTAATAGGACTACCCAAGAACCGCAATGGAAATGAAATGATTTGGGTGATTGTAGACCATTTGACAAAGACAGCTCACTTTATAGATATGCCACGTGGTACGTCTTACGAGAAGCTTTCCAATATATATGTGGATAGCATTGTGAGTTTGCATGGAGTCCCCGTCAGCATTGTGTCAGACCGTGACCCCAAACTGAGAATGAGTACCGCGTACCACCCGCAAACGGATGGACAATCCGAGAGAACCATCCAAACCTTGGAAGATATGTTAAGGGCATGCGCCTTGGATTTTAAGGGAAACTGGGATAGCATGTTGAAGTTAATGGAGTTTTCATACAATAATAGCTATCACAGTGCAATTGGCATGGCGCCATTTGAAGCCCTTTATGGACGTAAGTGCAGGTCCCCGGTTTGTTGGGATGAAGTTGGAGAAAGAACAATCACTGCACCCGAGTTGGTTGAGCACACAGTTGAAAAGGTCAAAGTGATAAGAGAGAAACTCAAAGTGGCTCAAGATCGCAGTAAGAGTTGGGCTGACACAAAGAGGCGACCCTTGGAGTTTGAGGAAGGTGAAAAGGTCTATTTACGAGTTTCACCCACCAAGGGAGTTGCAAGATTCGGAATGAAGGGCAAGTTAAGCCCAAGATATATTGGACCTTACGAAGTGCTTGACAAGGTTGGAGAAAGAGCATATCGATTAGCCTTGCCTCCGAGCTTGTCCCAAGTCCATAACGTATTTCACGTATCTCAATTAAGGAAATACGTATCGGACCCGAGCCATGTCCTTGAAGCTCAACCATTGGATGTTAAAGAAGATGTCTCATATGAAGAACATCCAATGAAAATCGTTGATAGAAAAGATCAAGTCCTGCGTAGACGTGTGATTCCGTATGTCAAAGTTCAGTGGAGTAACCATACGGAGCACGAAGCCACGTGGGAGCTTGAGGAACAAATGATGGAGCTTTACCCACACCTCTTCCATTAAGGTACGCCAGTTTCGAGGACCAAACTTTTTGTAAGGGGGTGGAATGTTATACCCCGCACCCTCCGTAGGATAATTAAAGGACAAAGAAGGAATTAAAGGAGATTAATGACGGTCAACGGTAATGAATTAGGAATTAAGTACGAGGATTAATTAGAAATTAATGAGAAGATTAAATATTAGAATTAATTGTGTTTAATTTTAGAATTAAATAATAAAGGTTTATCCTTTAAGATAAATAAGATAATAGATATAATTTAGAAACTCCAAATCTTACCCTTTTCCCTATTAAACTGACAACGTCAGTTCTCCTCCCCATTCACAGAGAACGACGCAGCCTCATTCCCCCATAGGCGATTTTGAGACCTTGCAGCCCTAGGAGAAGAAACTCTCCAGAAATCAATCCAATCCTCATTCGTTCTTTGTTTCTTCTTCGAGTAATCAAAGGCAAGTAATCATCTTATAAGTTCTTACGTTTTTGCGAAAGAAAAAGGCCTACTTTTGATATCAAATTGGATCACCATGCAGTAGTTTCGTTTTATGATTACTTGTATATGATTTATGTGGTTGGTGTCGATGATTTGGCCATTATATGATGAAAACCGTTTTTGTTGATGTTGATTTCGTGTGAATCTGCAAATCCATACCCTGTAATCCTTTTTTGATGTGCAGTAGTTGTTGGATAGGATTGGGGGAAAGAAAGGTGAGATCTTTGGGTTTTCGTCGGGATAAATGATGGGCGTTCTAGGCTTGAACACGTGATGGGTTTGTGGAGGCTCTGCGTTGATGAGTTAAACATGGATTGCTAGTGTAGTTAGGCTTGAATGATGGAAGGAAATTTGGAAACATGGTTGAAGGTCTACAGAAATTCATAGAAGGAATCCTGTTGAAACGCTGACATCGATCGATCGATGTCCGCGATCGATGTCCTCTGACGGACATCGATCGATCGAAGTTGGGTGAATTGAGAGATTGATGTCCTCTGTTGGACATCGATCGATCGATGTAGAAGAGAGCTGAGAGATCGATGTCCACTGACGGACATTGATCGATCAAAGTAAGGAGAAGTTGAGAGATCGATGTCCACTGACGGACATTGATCGATCGATGTAAATGAGGGTTGAGAGATCGATGTCCACTGACGGACATCGATCGATCGATGTAGGAAGGGCTGAGAGATCGATGTTCTCTGATGGACATCGATCGATCGATGTGAGGGTATGAAGTCACATGATCGATGTGAGGGGATGATGTCCATCAGGTTTTGGGGAAAATTAAGGGGAGGAAGAGGGAAGCTAAGGGACTCTTTGGGTGACCTTAGAGACTTCTTAGGACTTGATTGAAGTTAGTCTAAGTCTTGGGAACATGACTTAGGATGGTGAATCAAGTTTGGAGATTTTGAAGGGCATTTGAATCGGATTTCAACGTAGATGACCTAGGAGGGTTAGGAAATGAACGCACGAGAGTTTATAGAGTTCAATGAAGGAAGATAGGGGTTCTTCCATTGGTTTGTGAATTTTAGATTCAAGGTTAAGTGTTGACGACCTAGCTTGAAGTATAAGCATTGATATGTAAGTGAGGGGATTCTTGTGTGGTTGCGTGTTGTTGAATGTAAATTGACTATATGAATGTGACTGGCATCTATACGAACAAGAATGTGAATGAGATAAGGAGTCTTGCATCATGGCACTTGCATTGCATATGGTTTTGAAAAAGAGATGTGCTTCGGTACATATTTGCGAAGGTGACCTGTAATATTAATCGGGATGGAAATTTAAGCCGAGGTGCATTACAGGGCAAAAAAGGCTGTAACACAAACCGAGATGGAAATATAAGCCGGGCACGTTACAGGGTATAAAGTCCTCTGCAATGTTAATCGGGATGGAAATGTAAGTTGAGGTGCATTGCAGAGTTTTACGAGATCTGTGATGTTAATCGGGATGGAAATATAAGCCGAGGTGCATCACAGAGCATAACGAGGCCTATAACGCAAACCGGGATGGAAATATAAGACGGGGCACGTTACAGGATAACGAGTTACGAGACCGGACATTGTGACATGCATTGCACTGTTTTGAAAAGAAATGACTCATGCATTTGTGATTGTGTAGTGTAGTGCATATTTTGACATGCATCACGAGAGTCGTTGTGGTATGGATGTGCGTGGTATTTGATAGCCATTGAATTGTTATTTGCATACGAATTGTTGTACTTGCTTTATCATGTTATTCGCCTATATATTTGGAAGTTTTACAAGACATGTGCCCCACAATTCCCTTGAATTATATATTACTCATGTCTTGCCATGTGTTGATCCCGTATGTCTTATAAGCGGGTTACTTGCTAGCGTTTTTCACTAAGGGTACTGCCTTTATCATTGCAGATGAGCCTAGCTACGATATGATTTTCATAGAGGACGATGGCGAGTGGGATGAATGAGATGCTTAGACCCTGTTGAGGGGATTGACTAGATGGATTTTGTTATTTCTGTTTCTTAGTTCATTTGAAGATTTAGATGGCTGCGACTATATACAGTTTTTGGTATTCACGTTGTCTTTGATGTACTGCATTGATGGTTTAGATTTACGAGATATGTTTCCGCACTTGTTTCTCCTACGTTATTGATGATGTGTACTCGAGAGATGAGATGTCTTGTAGTCTTCTCAGTAAGCTACGACGGGTGTACCGGTTCGGATTCCGCTGTCCGGGTCGGGGCGCTACACTCATTATCTTGACATGGATGAGGATTATGGACCTTATCACCTTGTGAGAGTTATCCAATTCTGGGGAGGGAAACATCCAAGAGGGAGGTATCTTGCTTGGGTTATGTAGAACTCATTGGAGGACTTATGTTCAAAAGGTTTTCTTCAACTTATTTGGAAGCAAGGTTAAGCTATCTTCATTGTGCCTAAACAATATTTGGAGGAGAAGCTTTTGAGTTAAAGAAGGGTCCATTCTTGCATGTATCAAAGTGGTATCGGAGTGAAGGTTTTTCTTTAACTCAACTTATCATTTACTTTGTGTCAATTTTTCTTTTCTTTCGTTCTTCTCTTCATCTACCATTCAACCATCTTCTTAGAAGGTTGAATTCTATTTGTTTTAGTCTTCTTCTTGTTTTGAATTGTATAATTCAGAAACAAAAAGAAACCAAAATCAAAGCAGTTTATCCGTGTGTTTTCTAATTCATTTTTTTGTCTATCCAAAAAAAAGTGTCATCCTGTTGTTTATCAAGTTTCTTTGTTTCTTCCTGTTCAACAAGTAAAAAAACTCAAACAAATCGATGTAAAAGCTTACCGTATCATTTGGTGATATAAGGTTGATTGGACTCTGGAAAATTACCGTAACGCTGGACCTATATGAAATTGGAAAGACTGGATTGGACCCTGGAAAATTACCGTAACATTGGACCTATATGAAATTGGAAAGGTTGGATTGGACTTTGAAAAATTACCGTAACACTGGACTTATATGAAATTGGAAAGGACTAAGGACGAACATCTCATAAAACACTTAAAGTTATTTCTTTTTGATGATTTATGGTTTGTTTATTTCATTCGGTTTGGATTTCAATTTCTTTGTGTTTAGACACTTTCTTGGACTTAAAGTTCTTCGTTTAGAAGCTTTTTTGCATCACTTATATTCAGTCCATTGCTTATATATCTACCTTGGTCTTTCCTATATTCTTGCTGTTATCGAAGCTCTTAACTTGTTTTAGACTTTGTGTCTGTTTAGTTTTATTGTGTGGTGAATTTAGTTGCATTTTCTTATGTTCAATATCTGATTTGGAAGCCTCAGCAAGAAAGAAAATCAATTTGTTCATATTGAACAACTTGACAGCCTATTACACACAAAAACGTCAACATATCCATCCAAAACAAACACATAAAGCCTTACCAATCAATTTTACCAAGGTATACACCTTGTTTACCTTTGAACAAGGAAAAAGAAAAAGAAATAAAGAGAGGCTTATTTCAAAGAAAAGTTTGCACAAAACAATTGAAAGTGCGAAGAGCAAAAGAACTGGCCTTGTTTCCTTCATTAACCTGAAGTACCCATTTGTTTTAACTTTCGAACACTTGAGTGCTTCTAGTTCATTCATACTTGCATTTAGCTTGCACAAAGCCTAAGATTAAGTTAAGAATTGCCCAGGTCAGCCTATTATATCAAATTTAGTTTCGATTCTCTTTGAATCTTAGTACAGTCCAAGTTTGTTGTTTATAACATTGGAATTGTGAGTAAATTGATGGGAGACTTGTGAAGAAATTTTACTTTACATGGTTGAAGTTATTGGAATTGATACTCACTTGAAAAGTTTGTTTTGAATTGTTCTAGCCTCAGATTCTTCAAGGAGACACAAGATTGTGTGAACTACAAAAAGAGAGAGAGATGAACAAAAACTTATTTGTTTTTTGTTTTCCACTAACATAATAAAGTTTCTTTTGTCTTTGTGTTAGTTTTCCTTTTTCTTCGTTTTTCTTGTTCATTTTTCAGCTAATTGTACCATGGATAAGATATCTGAGAGTACCGTGGGCCTTAACAAAGAAAGAGAAAGATTGCCCACAAACGTGGACGATTTAGCACAACTAATGCAAAAGATGTTGTGGGAAATGAAATTGATGAGTAGCCGTGTAGAGGGCCTAGAAAAACAGTCACAATCTCATCTAGAAAATACTTTGCATGAAGGATAAACATCACATGTATTAGAACATAGTCTTGAAAGCCATGGGTCTTTTGCTCCGGAAAGAGGAAGAGGCAGAGACAGAGGAAGAGGGCTTGATAGGGATTTCATACCTATGAGGATCTTTGATGAAAGAGAAGAAGAACCAAACCAAATGTTTGATGACTATAACATTGAGGAAGAGTACAACCAGTTCCGAAACCATGGGAATCAAAAGAATAACCCACAAGAAGATGAATTTATCAAAACAAAAGTGAACATCTCAACATTCCATGGAAAGAGTGGTGCTGAGACATATTTTGAATGGGAGAAAAAGGTAGATCTCATATACTCTTGTACAAATTATACTGATTTGACTAAAGTGTGGTATGCAGCTATAGAGTTTGCAGACTATGCCTTAATTTGGTGGGATCAATTACACAACGTAAGGAGAAGAACCAGACAAGCAACAATCTCTACTTCGGAAGAAATGAAAATTGAGATGAGAAAAAAATTCATTCCTTCAGACTATGAAAGAACCATCTACCAAAACTTGCAAAAACTCACTCAAGGAAGTCATAGTGTAGATGAGTATTTTAAAAAGTTAGAGATCTTATTGATAAGAGCTGATATTAAAGAATTAGAGGAAGCTACCATGGCTAGATTCCTAGCTAAATTGAACAAGGAATTGCAAACAGAGTTGAACTTGCCGCATATATTGATATGACTTCCATGGTTCATAAAGCTGAACAGATTGAGAGACTGCTCAAGGTAAAACCCTTTACATCTATTTTATCTTTTCGAGCTAATTCTTCATCGTATCCAAGAATACCGCCTATGACAAATCAAGGCACAAGTTTCAGGCCAACTGCACCTCAAGGACGTGGGTTCCAAGTCAAGACTCAGCCAAATCAAAGACCACCTCAACCACCTCAACAAAATGTTGACAAAGGAAAAGATAAGGTTGAAGGTAACATTTCTAATTCCACTACTAGATTTAGAGACATTCAGTGCATTAAATGTTTAGGTAAAGGTCATTTTACAAATCAATGTCCCAACCCTAAACGTATCATGTTCATTGAAGAGCCTAATGAATATTATTGTGATGATGAGGAAGAGGAACATGTTAATGTTGAGGAAAATCATGATGAAAATGAGGAAAGTGTGAGTGAGGATGAAGAACTTGCATCAAAAGAATTCTTGGTTGTTAGAAAAGCTCTTAATGCACATGTTAAGATTGATGAACAAGATCAACATAGAAACAACGTTTTTCATATCCATTGCATGGTTAAAGGGAAAGTTTGTACTTTGATTATTAACTCTGGATCCTGTACTAATGTGGCAAGTGTTGAACTCATTAGAAAACTTGATTTGCTATTACTTAACCACCCACACCCTTATAAACTATCTTGGTTGAATGATTGAAGAGAAGTGACTGTTAGCAAACAAGTTTTGATCTCATTGTCTATTGGTGGGTGTAAAGATGATATTTTATATGATGTAGCTCATATGCATGCAAGTCATATGCTTTTAGGTAGACCATATCAGTTTGATAAGAAAGTTACCTATGATGGATACTTGAATAGGTATTCGTTCAAGTTTAACAGTAAGTGTAGAGAAAAAGGGGTTTGAGTGATTTCAAAATATATGATTTAAATGTGCATAAAAACGAGCATGAGATAAATGTGCATGATATATTGCGTATTACTTGCCTTATATATTTTATATATAATGTTGCCGTACTAACGAGCCATGAAGCGTTAAAGCTTACATCATATGGCAAACATTTGTTGTGTTTATGCTATTTTCAGGTGCCACCATTAATGAACTAAACTAGTTCATTAAGTGAAGTACTTAGTTAATTAAACTAAGTAGTTCATTAAAGGAAGCTACATTTGGACAAGGCACAAAGGCAACAAGACTAAGAAAGGAAAGTCTCCTCCTCCTCCTCCTCTCACCTTATGGCACGCCTACATACATATATAAATACATATTTTCTGATTTTTTGAAAAAGGCACATACACATGTATTCCAACGTACTACCGACACGTTATATATTTTACGTACGTACGTTAACGTCACACCATCATACTTAACTCATATTTATGAGTATATTCAGGTCTTATATCATATGATATAAGTCATGGTGATGACAAATTAAATACGACACGTTAAAAGGTTCTAAACCAAAAATTGTCGTATCGGGTGAATACTGAAACTTCGCCAACGTGTCACGTACTTGCCACAAATAGATGGCCAGCCCCTACACTTCAAAAATGCTCAAAACTTTCGTGGCTATGATGAAAATTCCAGCCATAAAATCATTCCATGTTGGCACACACAAATTACCCCACATTAAGGCCAAATTGTGGAGATTCCAATTTTAATTTTGTCACATGTTAATGGCGCCACTTTAAGACCAGCCAAGTGCTGAATATTAAAGTTTATATTATGTATATTATGTGTAACATAATATATATAACATGTGCAAAAAATTGGAATTTAATTAGAGAAAAATCGGGTAATTGATAAACATCGAAAATTCGGTTTTCTACGTACCTAACACATGGAATGTTTTTGGCACATCATACGACATGCATCTAGACACTTTTTACATATGTCATACATCTTAAAGTGTTCTAGAAAATTAAATTAAGGGCTGATTGGAATATGCCATGTGTGTATTATTAAATGTGCACTATTTTACAAAGTTTGCAAAAATAAAATTCAGCACATGCATATACATGTTGGACACGCCTATACAGCTGAGATGGAGCATATGTGGAGCCTTGTTGGCATATTGATTGGTCAAGAATCAATCATACAATGTTGATGATTTAAAGAAAGAAGCTACAAAAGGTAATATTTCAAATTTTGTCACAATTGTGACACATGCTGAAAATTCATCATGTGCACTATAGTGTGAGGCGTTTTTGACTACATTATGAGTCATAGTTTGTGTCTTGATTAAGGTGGATTAATTAGTTTTGGAAGTGTTTTAAATATTTTATGGAATAAAGAAAGTGATATTCATGAATATCACACATGCTGAAAATTTCAGCATGTGTGCAATGTATCTAGGCGTTTTTGAGGCCTTGTTAGGGTCTAGTTTTATTCCATAAAAGATGAAATTATCTTCTACTAATTGGTGATTTATTTTAAAAGAACAATCAATGAAAATTTGGAAATAATTTGAATTATATCACCATGTATCACATGGTGAAATTTCAGCATGTCAAGTATTCATTATGGCCGAATTTGTCACCTTGTTCGGAGAAATTTTATCTTGCTTGATTTGGGTGATAATCTTATGAATTATAGAAACTATTTTATGATGAGTTTGGCACATGTTTTTAGTGGAATTCTCAGATTTTCTTAGTCATCAAATGATGACAACATTCAACCAATCATGAAGTGCCAAGTAAGCAAAGGTTAAATGATCATCCAATGAGGAGGTGCCAAGTAAGAAAGATCATGTCACAATGATGCCACCCATTCTCCCAAGGACTTAGAAGATAATTTTCAAGAGGAGAAGGACTCCTAAGGGGGCGGCCATATGCTTAAAAGGAAAGGAGAAGAGCAAAAACAACAACAAGAACAAGAGTTGCAAATTAAAAGATCAAAAGTGTTCTAGCCTTCTTCTTCTACACTCTCTTTCTTTCTTTCTTTCTTCAAAAAGCCTATTGTACTTATATTCATATTCTTGAATAGGCTTATCTCAGACCACCACATATTCTATATTTTTGTAAAAGATTGATCAAGGTGTGATCAATCCTCATTCTTGCAAGGTGGTGGTGTTCGTGCGTAATTGTATTCATCATACAAGGTTTGTAAAGGGTTGGAGTTGGTGTGTAACTCCATCAAATCTGTGGTAAGGTGTTTTTTTTGTTGTATGATTAGTGTGAACCGAGGAAGGTGTTCCTCGAAGACTGGAGTAGGTTGTTGATAACCGAACCAGTATAAAATTCTTGGTGTCATTTACTTTCAGCACTTATATTCTGTTTCTGCACTGTTTACTCTTTTTGTTTACGTTCGTAAAAATAGTAAACGACTTTCAAAAATTACAAAAAATTCCAGAAACATAGCCACACGTCTTAGGGTTAATTTGGCACAAGTTTCAACCCTTTTGGACAAGTATAAGTCAACCAACCGTCCAAAGTTCTGAGACTAGTGCAGTCTAATTTTCAGGCTTGCAAAGGTTGAGACTTTGAGTGTATTTGACTAACTTCCCAAAAGAATTTTTCAAAACTGTTTCAACCTATTTAAATAAAACATATAAGGGGTTAGTTTTTAAATTTTCAGAGCATTTGGAGTTGTGTACAAATAGGAATAAATTTTTCAAATCAGTGTATCGTTTCTGGTAGATTTGCACAATCTGACCACCAACGATTTTTTCAAGAGGTTAGAGGTTGAATTTTAATCTGAAATGTTTAGGAGACACTCATAACATCTGAATCTAAGTTCTCTCCAAATTTCAGAATTTTTGAAGGTCTACAACCTAGTTTTCAAAACGTTTTAAAACTGGTCCTGAAAACAGAAACTGTTTTCAGAAGTTGGGTTTTTGGTTTAAAAAAATTTTAAAAACCACATTTTCCGCATCCACTATTCAACCCCCCTTCTAGTGGTTCCTTGCAGATCCTACAATAAGTTGTTTAAGCTACATGCATTACCCCCACACATGGTGTTTGAAGATCAAAAAAGAATTGTAAGAACATGAATGATCCTAAGGAGAAAGAGGCAGAAAAGAAATTTCTAGAGTGTATTAATAGTGAAAGAAAGAAAAATGAGTCTGAAAGCAAAGAGATAGTAAACATTGATGAAGGAAAATCTCAGAAGAAATTTGCTTTTTTTTCCAAACCAAGTGAATGTCACATGCCCTAAACTCAAAGAAAACTGTCTATATTTTGATGTTTAAGGAGTCTCTGTTTTCTATGAATGACTTACCCTCCACTTTCCCCAGTGGAGTTGTAACTTTGTTTGATGAGTTTTCAGGGTTGTCTCCTGAAGAAGAACATTCTGGTTTGCCGCCTTTAAGAGGAAATGAGCACCAAATAGACTTCATACCTGGTGCTATCATGCCTACTAGACCAGCCTACAGAGCAAACCCTGCTGAAACGAAAGAAATACAATGCCAAGTAGAAGAACTCTTGGCCAAAGGAAAGGTGAGAGAAAACATGAGTCATTGTGATGTTCCTCTGATTGTTGTACCAAAGAAAGATGGTAAATGGAGAATGTGTACAGTGTAAAGCCATCAATAAGATAACTGTAAAATACAGGTACCCTATTCCTAGACTTGATGATATGCTTGATGAATTGCACGGTGCTAAGTATTTTACCAAGATTGATCTTAAAAGCATCTACTTTCAAGTATGCATTCGAGAGATGAATGGAAAACTGTATTTAAGACTAAGTTTGGATTGTATGAGTGGTTAGTCATGCCATTTGTCTTAACTAATGCACCTAGTGCTTTCATGAGATTAATGAATGAAGTCTTACGTGCATTCATTGGAAAATTTGTTGTTGTGTACTTTGATGATATCTTGATTTACTCTAAGACTTTGCATGAATGCATAGGTCACCTAAGAAGCGTTTTTGAAGCATAGAAAAAAGAACCAATTATATGCAAATTTCAAGAAATGTTCTTTTTGTATGGAAAAAGGTTGTATTTCTAGGATTTGTGGTTAGTGCAAATGGAATTGAAATGGACCAAGATAAAGTGAACTCCATTTTAGAATGGCCAATTCCCACAACTGTTGGAGAGATGAGAAGCTTTCATGGGTTGGCTAGTTTATACGGAAGATTTGTCAAGGACTTTTCCACTATTGCTGCACTTTTGAATGAGATTGTTAAAAAAGACGTAGGATTTCAATGGAGAGAGTCACAACAGAAAGCCTTTGATGAGCTTAAAGCAAGGTTAACTTCTGCACCTATTCTAAGACTACCTAGCTTTGATGAAACATTTGAAATTGAATGTGATGCTAGTGGTGTTGATATAGGAACTGTACTATCTCAGTCTAAACAACTGATTGCTCATTTTAGTGAAAAGTTTAAGGGAGCACAATTGAATTATTCAACCCATGACAAAGAGTTGTATGCACTGGTTAGATCATTGCAGACTTGGCAACATTATTTGCAACATAAGGAGTTTGTGGTTTATACCAATCACGAAAGTCTTAAGTTCCTTAAAAGCCAAGGAAAGTTAAACAAGAGACATGCCAAATGGGTTGAATTCATTGAACAGTTTCCTTATGTGATAAAATGTAAGCAAGGAAAAGATAACATTGTAGCTGATGCATTATCTAGGAGATATTCTTTGATTACTACATTGTCATCTCATTTGCTTGGATTTAAGTGCATCAAGGAATTGTGTACATCTGATCCTGAGTTTTAGTCAATATTTGATGCATGTGTCGATTCTCCATTTGGTAAATATTATTTACATAATGGATATTTGTTAAAAGAAAGAAAATTGTGCATACCTAAGTGTTCTGTTAGAGAGATACTTGTCAAAGATGCAAATGGTGGAGGTTTAATGGGCCACTTTGGCATCTTTAATACATTAGAGATGTTAAATGAACGTTTCTTTTGGCCCCATATGAGAGTTGATGTATAGAAGGTTTGTGGAAGTTGTATAACTTGCGAGAAAGCTAAATCTACATCACATAAACATGGTTTGTACACCCCATTACCTGTCCCTATGTCACCTTGGATTGATATATCTATGGACTTTGTTTTGGGGATTATCTAGATCAAAAATGGAAGT
Source organism: Eustoma russellianum (assembly GCA_036186865.1). NCBI lineage: Eukaryota > Viridiplantae > Streptophyta > Magnoliopsida > Gentianales > Gentianaceae > Eustoma > Eustoma russellianum. The sequence goes on along the minus strand of AP025069.1, from coordinate 16,848,330 downwards.
GATAGTGTGTTTGTTGTCTTTGACAGATTTTCTAAAATGGCACACTTCATAGCTTGTAAAAAGGTTGATGATGAATCTCACGTTGCAAACTTGTTCTTTCAGGAAGTTGTATGTCTACGTGGCATGCCTAGAACCATTGTTTGTGATAGAGATAATAAGTTCTTAAGTCACTTTTGGCGTGTGTTGTGGGGCAAACTTGGAACAAAACTCTTATTTTCTACTACTGTTCACCCCCAAATAAATGGTCAAATTGAAGTTGTGAATAGAACTTTGTCTCAATTATTGCGTGCTATAATGCAGGAGAACCTTAAGAATTAGGAAAATTGCTTACCATATATTGAATTTGCTTATAATAGAAGTGTTCACAGTGGCACCACACAATCACCATTTGAAGTTGTATATGGTTTCAATCCTTTGTCTCCACTTGATCTTGTGCCTATTCCTGTTCATGAACGTGCAAGTATGGATGGTAAGAATAAGGCTGAACTGATTAAGAAATTGCATGCTAAGGTTAAGCTACAACTTGAAAAAAAATAAACAGTATGCAAAACAAGCTAACAAAGGACGCAAGGATATATTGTTGAACCAGGTGATCTTGTTTGCCTATATTTAAGGAAAGAAAGGTTTCCTAGAGAAAAATAATCTAAGCTCATGCCAAGAGAAGATGACCCTTTCAAAGTACTTCAAAAGGTTTGAGATAATGCTTACATTCTTGACCTTCCGGAGAGTAAGTATGGTTCAATTTCTCATACTTTTAACGTTGCTGATCTTACCCCTTTCGGTGATGATTTAGATTCGAGGTCGAATCCTTTTGAAGAAGGGAGAATGATGAGGTCTATAACCCTCATCCATGTCAAGATAATGAGAATGCACATAATGTTACAAAAATTCAAGATCAAGGACCCTTAACAAGAAGAAAAACTAAGAAACTAATGCATGAAGTAGGGGCCTTCCTATTTAAACAAGTGTAAGATGAACCAAAGGAATTTATACATTATATTCACCTTATTGAACCTATAACATGATTTATAAGTATTTTTAGAATCATTGTAAAATATCATTAAGTTAGAATATGTTCTTTGTTTTGCTTTTTAAATGTTTATGTTGTATTAGTTTAGGCCATCTTAGATTGTTAGTTTCTGCAGGACCAACTTTGATAGGATTGACATATGTCTCCAACCACAAAGCCAAATTAGGAGTTACAAGATACTTTGGATAGCTAACACAAAGATATACAACTTTTATGTTTTGCGCTTTTCCCAAATCGGTCGTCTTGATAGCCAAAAAGAGCATGCAAAATTGAAGTATTGTTTCTACTGAATTGTGTGACATACCTTCAGTAATTTGGATGTATCTTCTTAATGGTTGGGACAAATGCAAAGAAATTTATACGGTTAGTTTCTACACTCAATGAGCTACAATTCTCTAAAAAGCAAGGCCTAGTTAGAATTGGAAGGTGTCCAAAAATCAGTCACAAACCATGAAATATTTCAAGTTGAAGACAAATCCTTAAAGTCTTCCATGAATAGTACTTGAGGGACCTACTTTGAAAATCATCATTCAAGACTTGCAAGACTAGTTTTTATGGAGCCTACATGAATAGTTTTTAGAAGTGCGTAGTCTTTTCAATCATTATTTCAATTTGTAAGATAGTTTGTAGTCTTGTGTTATTTTTGCCTATAAAAGGCACATAAGAGAAGCCTTGTAATCTCACACCTTCAATGAAAATTTCTTCTTCAAGAGTAATTCTTGTGTGTTTTCTTTGTTCATATTCAAAATCAAAGCAAGAAGCTTTCAAGGCTTGAACATCCTTGTGAGAGTTGTCCAATTTTGGGGAAGGAAACATCCAAGAGGGATGTATCTTGCTTGTGTTATTCAGAACTCATTGGAGGGCTTATGTTCAAAAGGTTTTCTTCAACTTATTTGGAAGCAAGTTGAAGATATCCTCATTGTGCCTGCACCATATTTGAAGGAGAAGCTTTCGAGTTAAAGAAAGGTCCATTCTTGCATGTATCAGCAAGTCTTACGAATTGATCACCTGAATGGTCAAATATGCCCATGCGCTCTATCAAAATAGTCAAATATGCATAACACTCCGATTAGCGGTCAAATATACCCGGGCGTTCTATCGAAATAGTCAAATATGCTCGGACGCCCCGTTTTTTGGGATCAATTCAGCTTACCGACATATTTCCTTGTAAGGGTGAATTTCACAATATGCGATGCACGATTTCAAAACGATTTTCAAACTATTCGATTTTCCGAATGATTTTAAGATATCAACTAATTTCCAAATGCAATTCCAGTCACAATTATTTCAAATATCAAATCACTAATACACCAAGTATCAAATTACCAATTTCCAATATCCAAATAGCTACCACTTCCGTGTATCCATATACATATACATGCATACTCTCATACATGTGCATATGCACGCATATACAAACCCGTACCTCTCTCGACTCACTTTTCCCCTATCCACTACCCAATTCACCTCACCCCACCCTCAACACCTTGGCTTCCCCACTGCCCCGTCATTAGTACCTTTCCCCCCACCCCACTCCCTCGACCAACACACTTCCCACTTTCCAAAACCCTAATTTCACTCATCCCACTTCATACCCCTCGGCCTCCCTCCAAAATTCACACCATCTATATTTTCTCGCATCTATCACCAAAGACAGCAAGTACAGTTCACGCCTAACACATTGCACCTGCGCTCACGCTGCCACACACCTCATATGCCATCACGTGCCGCCACTTTGCTGGTACGTGTGGTTCACGCACCGCCACTGACGCCACTGGCTTCCACCAGAATTCATCTTATATAATTTTCAGCTTTATTCCTCCATCAAATCATACAAAATTCCAAATTTACAACATATCAAATTTGTCCGAATTCCATACAGATTCCTAGTTTCATCTCACATAAAATCATATATATTTAATCTCTTATAACCCATAAACTTATAAAATTTATGACACTACCTTTGCCAAAACCAGTTTTGGACAGGTATATATCTCACCCTCATAACAATATTCACTTCGGCCCTGTATACCTAAATCACAGAAAATTCATACTTTCATATACATGCATGCATACATACATACAAACATACATACATACATACATACATGCATACATATACATATATATATATATATATATGATACATATATATATATATGATACATATATATATATGATATATATATATATATTTTTATAAAACGGATATGTTATTAATGAGAAAAGGAGCCCTCACTTATGGCGGAGGAAAACCTTATTACAATCCTCAAAGTATATGAATAAATAAAATAAAGAGGTAATGATGACATATCTCCAGTCGTATATGATATGCCGCATTAAAACCTTGCCAGGAAAAACCACCCTTGTGGATAAAACCCTGGCGAAGGGAAAAGCGTACATATTTATACGGCTGTCATTGATATGTATATAGTCTATGCTAAAGTACACATAAGTTTTCGCTACTAATGGGAATACATGATGTTGGCGCCAGTTGAATCCGTGGAAATGCTTGTGTGACACTATCCAGAAAGCCATTGTTGCCGCCGAAGCCATTCGATGTCGCAACCATGTAGAAAGAAAAATAAGCGCTGAGTATAACAGGAAACACATGATGTTGGCGCTGAGTGTAAAAGGGAGGAGGATCATACCGTGCCTGCCAACACAAATGAATGTGCCGGCAGTCAGTGAGTGAATCGCACAACCCTGCAAATGCGTGAACAATGTAGACCGGCAAGGCGTCCATAGAACCACTCCATTAAACACCAGAGGTAGTATAGTGAGTATACTCATGAGCCCGAGTGAGACATCCACAAGAGGGTAGAAACCGCATGTCCAAGAAACAGAAATATGTAAAGGCAATAGAGCATATTCTAGGGTGCAGCTGTATAAAAGAAGTAAAATCATACCGAGCCTGCCTGTACTCATTCGAGCACAGGCAGAGTACATAAAGTATCGCCAATCCCAATGGAAGGCTTGTGCCGAGCAGACATGATGGCAGCATCCCAGAGGTGCCATAGAATGTATCCCCCAAACGAAGCGTGTGAAGTATAAGAACAAAGCATAAGTGCCATGAATAAGAAAAGCAGAACCGCAAAATAATGGGTTAGAAAGCATACCGCGCCTGCCCGTACCTGTGACGATACGGGCAGATAATAATAGAACACGCCAATCCATGAGGAAGACATTATCCGCCAACGCGTAGATTAGGAGATGCGAGATCAAGAAGAACTGTGGCACGCACGATTGAGGGTAGAGTAGTAAGGCTGAAATAACCTGTCTCTGGGTGGAGCATGGCATGTTGAGCTAATGAGTGTGCTGCCATATTTGCTTCGCGGAATGTATGCGTTATTTCCACTCCAGCCGAATATAATAGCGAATGAAGGAGGTGTAGATGAAAATTGCCATGTATGCTTTGCAGGGCTCGAAGTCTCGTGACCAAGTGCTCACAATCAGTTTCAACCACCAGTGAGCGGAAAAATGGTAAAAAGTACAAGAGGCCAAAAAGTGTTGCTTGAATTTCTGCCATCAGAGGTGAGCTTTGGGGTAATCTAAAAGAGACGGCACCCACACAAGCTCCTGTAGAAGTTCGTAAAATCGCGCCGCCCGCCGCATATCTAGCACCAACTGCCCCATCAACATTCAATTTATATCTGCCCGATGGCGGACATTGCCATTTAACTAGGCGAATTCGCGGTGGGCGAAGACATGGAATCCAGGAGAGCGAAAGAGGTGGGCCATTTACTAGCTTTGAACCTTGTATTGATTGAACCCAGAGATTAATATCAAAATGTATGGCACTACGCATCCTGGATGGCGAGAAGGAGGAAGAATCCCCATAGGTGAACTGAGCATATTGCTTCCATATATTGGTTACAATGATTGCCGGGATAACAACTTTTAAAACGCCAGATAAGGTGGAGGTGTTAGCCCGAAACCACCATGATAACAGATATGGTCGAAGCGATGTTCGAGGCGGAAGCAAACCATGTAATTCAGTAGCGAAAAACATCCAAATTTGAAGAATGCAGCTACAGTGAAGAAAGACGTGGACTAGCGTGGCCGAGTCCCGTTTACAAAAAGGACACCGTGTAGGACGAACCACTGAGTAGCGGCCAATGCAGTCCTCAAAAGGAAGAGCGGAATGAAAAATTCGCCAGAGTAAAAGTCTCGTATATGGTGAGTGATGCTTAAACCATATAAACTTTGAAGATAGCTGTGTAGAAATGGAAGTCCGACATGTCTCATAGGCTGATTTAAGAGTGAACTCACCTGTTGAGGATGGTGTCCATGAGAGGGTGGTGCCTGCGCCGGTCGTGTGGGATACACAAAAAGGATGGATGCGGCAAATCAGCTTCCATGTCGCAGAATCAACAAGACGTGGCCTAAAATCATTGCGTCTGCCATATTTTAGGTGCATGTAAGTACTCCACAAAGTATCGTTCTGATGGTACGCCCACCATATACGACAGTGATATGCATGTTGTAACTGAGTAAGATCCCGAAGGCCCAGCCCGCCTTCGTCATAAGGCTGTGTAATCCGAGACCATGAAACCCAATGTCGCCGATCACCCCAAAAGAAAGAAGCCATTTTCCGATTGATTATGCGGATGACAGATTTTGGTAAACCACCCGCTGCTAACACATGCAAAGGAAGAGCCGCTATTACGGATTTGAGTAGAATTAAGCGACCAGAATGAGATAGGAGTCGCGTGTGCCAACCTTGCAAGCGGCCATCTATATGTTGAATTAAGGAAGTGCAATATACTGCTCGACTGATACCTTTGTGGAGATATGAACCCAAATAGCGAAAAGGAAGCGAGGATAGGCGCATATCAAGTATAGCTTTAAACCTTCGTTGTTGAGACACCGTCACACTTGCGGATGGGATGAAATTGCTTTTATGATAATTCACCTTTTGTCCAGAAGCCCTTTCATACTGTGTCAAGAAAGTCCGGAAATGTATAAGATTGCGACGCGTTCCTTTAAGAAAAACAAGCAGGTCATCCGCATATGCCAAGTGAGTAATCGTCAATGGGATACGGCCTAGCCGAAATGACTGAAGGTGTCCGGTTGCTGAGAGAGATTTTAGTCCCCGGCTAAAACCTTCCGAGGATAGTATAAAGAGTAGCGGAGACAGAGGGTCCCCCTGCTTGACTCCTCTAAACGGGCGAAATGCAGGAGAGGGTTGGCCATTGATTAAGACTGATACCCGAGTAGCACTCAGATGATTAATAACCAGACGTATAAAAAAATCCGAAAAACCAAACCGACGCAAGAGTAGCTCCAAATATTCCCAGCTAACCCTGTCAAAAGCCTTCATCATATCCAACTTCAAGCACAACTGGGAACCTCCTTTGTCTAACATATGAATCATCTCCTGGGCGAGTAACACCTGTGATGAAATATCATGACCAGGCAAAAACCCTGTCTGCTCCGGCGATATTAAACGTGGAAGCAGCGTACCTAATCGCGTGGCAATAATTCTTGTACACACTTTACTCAAGAAATTAGTAAGACAAATGGGCCGAAAGTCACCGAATGTTTGAGGGGAGCTAACCTTTGGGATCAATGTGATCAATGCTCTAGCCATGATGGACGGCTGAGGAATACCAAGAAAAAATTCTTGTGCAGCTTTAAGAACATCCAAGTGGATCACATTCCAGCATGAGCGATAAAAATGACCATGAAAACCGTCTGGCCCTGAGGCACTATGTGGATCTAAACTCCACACTGCTGTTTTAACCTCTGATGCTGTCGGAAGACCAGTTAACATGAGATTATCCTGAGTTGTTAATAAACACGGGATATGCGAAAGAATGGCCGCATGATTGTCTGTTGACTCTCGCGCAAAAAGAGCCGTATAAAACTCAACCGCAGAAGCCATGATATCATCCTGAGATGTAAGCAACTGGCCCTCAGAATTCCGTATTTGCTGTATTCGCAGCTGCGTGCGCCTACCTTTAACAAGTGAATGATAATATTTAGTGTTTGCATCTCCATCCTTCAACCATTTGACCCGTGCCTTTTGCTGCCAAAATTGTAATTCATAGTTTGACGCAAGCAAATAATCTGCCTTCGCCTTATGAAAAGCTTGACGCGTTTCCTGTGAGGGGTCGTCATCCCAACGAGCTTCGGCCTGGGAAAGTAAATTTTCTGCGTGCTTAAGATTGCTGAAGATATTCCCGAAGACATCTTTATTCCAACGCTGGATATCTTTTTTTAATGCAAATAATTTATCATAGAAACCACGCATGCCCCCCGTTGTTGGATATGATTGCCAGGCATGTTGGACATAAGCTGGAAATTCCGAATGCAAGAGCCACGCATCCAAAAACCGAAACGCACGATGTGGCATTGTAGAACTTATCCGACATTGCAAAAGAAGTGGAGTGTGATCAGAGGCTACCCGAGGTAAGTGAGATAATGTAAAATCCTCAAAACGGTCATGAATCAAAGAGTAACAAAAACCCAGTCGAGGCGGCGTCGGACACGGCCAAGACCCCTGCCATCTGCCCATGTAAATCTAGTGCCATGGAACGAGGGAGCCATAAGCGAGCAGTCCTCAATACACTCATTAAAATCCTGCAATGCTGACAGTGACGGGGAGGATCGGCCGCTGTGGTCGTCCAACGATCAGAAAGTGTTAAAATCTCCTCCCACTATCCAAGGCAATTGAGATGTAATATGAAAGTCACGCATTGATTGCCAAAGAATTCAACGTTGTGGAGGTGTATGATGCGCATAAACCAATGACAGGACAAAATTATACTGCATCGAAAGCGACTGTATTGTGAAATGTAACACCTGTTCCTTATCCTGTACAGCAAGAATGCGAAATTCATGATCTCTCCAAAAAAACCAAATTCGTTCTGACTGTGATACAAAATTCTGTGAGAAACCTAAACGTAACCCATATCTCAATATATGTGATGGGGGATGCTTGGGCTCAATCAAAGCTAGAAGGTGTAACTTATGTTCACGGATCAAATTACGTAACCGTGGTAGCGAGGCACTCATGCCCCGTATATTCCATATTAAAATATTCATTGAGTTAAGGTAGAAACACTTCCCTGGATAATATGCGATGCGCTACGTGTCAACATTGTTGAAGGTGGCAGAGGAGGAAGATCCTTGCGGGATCGACGCTTGCGACGTGGTACCACTGGAATAAATGGGCCGTCCGAAGTAGGGTCTTGCAATCGCGAGATCAACAACTCATCATTCGGAGACGGCTGCATGAGCTGCATGCGATGTGCCACGTCAGCAGATACCATAGGGATTTCTTGAACTGTCGAGTCAGCAGGCAGATCATTGTCGAAAACATGTCCGAAATCAGATTGGGCAGCCTCCTCCGTGGCTGGAAAGTCTGCAGCATCACTAAAAACTTCATGCGAAGGAGGTTCAGATGGGGGAGCAGACGGCTGCGAAGTCATTTGGTTTGGTTCAGTGCCACCAGGAGTTGGCATGGTTGGGACCGAGGCTACGCCAGTCACAGATGGATGCTGTGCATGATCATATACCGGGATTTCTTCACTAGAGGGGGGATCCATAAGAGTATCGACTTCTGCGGCACCATCCTAGGCTGGGGGAGGCATAGTGGACTTACGCTTAACAGGTGTCCAGCGGGTCTTGGTCGGTCGAGAAATAGGAGGTGGCGGCGGCGGCGGAGGGATAGAAGTGGCGGCGGTGGAGGAGCAATTACCAGATGCATGCCCCAAACGGCGGCAGTCATTGCAGAACAACGGGAGGTCCTCATAAACTATGTTTTGCAATATCAAGCGTCCCTTTGCCTGGAGGTATAATTTTTGGGGCAAGTCCTGGGAGACATCAAGTTCAACACACACTCTAGCCACGGAAGGCTGAAGTCCCTGCGTAGTTGCAGTATCAAGCTTAATGGACAATCCAATGGCGCGTACGATTTCGAATAAGGCTTCTTGCCGGTGGAAATGTACCGGCAGCCCCGGAAGAGCCACCCAAACCGGCACAATTGGAGCATCGGACGAAGGGTCAAAATCCACTGTCCATTTTGTAACTCTCATATGACAACCAGAAATATGCCAAGAACGACGATAAAAACAACGTAAGTAATCCGCTTCATTTCGAAAATTCAGCAAGATATGGGATTGATCAATGAGCGTTATCCGAAGGTCCTGATGAAAACCAATCTTCTCAAAAACATCCCGGATAACCTTTAGCGGGGGACGACCATACCAAAACGTTCCAACCAGAGAATATCGAAAAGGAGCAGCAAGGGCATCTATTTCCGAATCAAGAAAAGGAACCAATGGGATACCTTTATGACGAGTTACCACCTTCGGAGCAATGGAGATCGGCGGTGTCGAGTGCCCGGCAACAACTGCGGCAAAAGATGGCGCAGCCGCCATGTCCGCTTCAAAGAAAAAGGATAAAAGAATGGAGCTTTTGTGAAGAATGTGGGGAAAGGGAGGAATGGAGAGTGATCGCAGCAACCGGCAGTGACTATACAAGGGAAGAAACGGCGGCGGCTACTGCCGCCGCAGAAGCTGGCCTGCAGAGCGCATCCGGGATATATGTGTGTGCATATGATATATATATATATATATATATATATATATATATATTATGAAAAGGAGATTTTATTAAGAAAAGCCCTCACTTATGGCGGAGGAATACCATAGTACATCAAAATGAAATACGAAAAGTATTGCAGTCAATGATTATCAACAACCAATCTATATATGATATGCCGCATTAAAACCTTACCAAGTAAAACCACCCTTGTGGATAAAACCTTGGCGAAGGGAAAAGCGTACATATTTATATAGATGGGATGTTGATATGCGCTATTGTACAATGAGTTACAAAATGCAATCCGAATACGTCTGTAGTGGAAAAGTATATAATGCCATATAAACAGCCGCCCATGTATGTCAAAACAATGTAGCGTGGTGCTGATTTCTGTCCTTGCATTCCCAAATACCTCAGTGCAGCTACGGGAAAGAACTTGAATGAGAGCATCCCGCCGTCGAAAGCCTAACAAGATCCAGATGATGTTGGCATAGCATACGTGTAGAAGTAGGACGATCCAGGCTTGCATCCACTCACAAGAAACATGTATGTCTAAGTAAGTTATCAGTCCAGGATATAGTAAACCATACAAGATAATCTGAAGACAGATCAAACCTGATCTGCCGGCACGACTCAATGTGCCGGCAGTGATATTTGATACACGCCAATCCTTATGGAAGACTTGCCTGCAGAAAGAACAACGAGTACAACCCAAAGACGTTGGATGGTGAGTAGGACGAGGGTATTTGTTCACGTTATGAAGGAGTCTCACAGCCATAAACCCCCATGGCATGTAGTCCGGGCAAACACATATCCCGAAACCAAACGGCAGCGTCAGCATGTGAGAGATAATATGCTTGCAGCACAAAGAGAGAAAAGGAAACGTACCAAGGCTGCCTGTACTGCATATAGTACAGGCAGGTAAAAAGATTCGTTGCCAATCCTTATGGATAACTGCAAATATACAAAAAGGGCACCTCCGCACCAAATGGACATTGCAATGGCGGGCATGGAACTCGGGAACAATGACAGCGATAAAAATTATAAGTATGTTCAAGGTGCAGAATTGAAGCAAATGAATGCAATGCGTACCGTGCCTGCCCGTGACTGTTACGTCATGGACAGAATGCAGTAAAAATTGGCCAGCCATCAGGTAGAATAGGGTTTCAAGCGGTGCGCAAGCTGGCCGAGGTGACATCCAACATGATTGATGCCCGAACCATAGGAGGAAGATTATGTCCGTTGAAAGCAGTCGTTACGGGATGAATCATCGCATGTTGCGCTAGATAATGAGCGGCCATATTAGTCTCACGATACGTGTGAATAAGTTCCAGTCAATGCTGCTGAATCAGTGAATGGAGTTGTCGGAGATGATAATTTCCAGAAACATGCCGTGGCTTGTGATGGCATGAGAGCATTTGAGCGCAATCAGTCTCAATAATTAGCAAACGATAGAACAGAAGAAAATACATCAGTACCAAAAGTGTAGCCTGAATCTCTGCCTGCAAAGGTGTGCTAGGAGGCAGACGAAAGGAAAGGGCACCCTTACAACGGCCCTCTGTATCACGCAAAATGGCCCCACCCGCCGCATAGAGACGACCTACTGCTGCATCCACATTTAACTTTAGCCTTCCTGAAGGAGGTGTTTGCCATCTAATAACTCTGAGGCGCGGATGGCGAATGCGAGGGATCCAGGAGAGAGATAATGCGGGACCCGCTGCCAGTTTGGAGCCCTGAATCTGCAGCATCCACATGTGAATATCAAAGTGTATCGAATTCCGCAGAGCCGCTGTCGAAAAGATTGTGGCGTCCCCATACATTAGCTGCGCGTACTGACGCCAAATGTTTGAAATTACAATGGATGGAATGACTATTTTTAAGATGCCAGATAGGGTTGAAAAAGTTGACCGATACCACCATGCCAACAAATACTGGCGCAGAGATAAAGATACTGGAGGGACACCATGCAGTTCAGCAGCAAAGAAACTCCATAAATAACGAATGCGGGTACAATAAATGAACACATGGTCCACTGTGGCTGAGTATTCCTTGCAAAAAGGACATTGTGTTGGGCGTGCCACCAAATATTGTCCAATGTAATCCTCAAATGGCATGGCTGACTGAAAAAAGCGCCACAAAAGAATGCGTATAGATGGAGATAGATGCTTCGACCAAATAAAGTTTGTCGACAGTTGTGTTGGTCGTGACATCCTACATATATCAAAGGCCGATTTGAGAGTAAACTCTCCTGTGGGTGTGGCTGTCCATGTCATAAATGATCCTGCACCAGTTGTATGAGATATACAAATGTGATGAATGCGACAAATAGATTTCCATATCGCAGAGTCTGTAAGCCGCGGAGTATAATCACCGCGCTGTCCGTATCGCAAATGCATATATTGACTCCATAATGTGTCATGGCGTTGGTATGCCCACCAAATGCGACATTTATACGCCTGCTGCAATTCACTGAAATTACGTAGTCCTAATCCGCCTTCTTCAACTGGAATAGCGATGTTGTTCCATGCAACCCAATGATGTCTATCTCCCCAAAAATATGCCGACATTTTCCTGTCAAGTATGCGAATGATGGACTTAGGCATACCGCCGGCTGCCATAATGTGCAGTGGAAGTGCCGCTATGACGGAGTGTAGAAGGACGAGGCGCCCCGCCGAGGAGAGAAGGCGAGAATGCCAGCCGTGTAACCGATCATCCACATGTTGCAAGAGGGTTGAACAATGCATAACCCGTGTGATGCCCTTATGAAGATAAGAACCAAGATATCGAAAAGGCAGTGTTGTTGATCTCATGCCTAGAATGTCTTTAAAGTTTCGGCATTGCCGTGATGTGATATTTGCCGATGGTATGAAACTGCTTTTATTAAAATTTACCTTTTGTCCTGATGCTGTTTCATATGCAGTAAGAAAAGAGTGGAATCGCCTGAGATTCCGTTGTGTACCCCTCAAGAATATAAGCAAATCATCCGCATAAGCCAAATGCGAGATGGACATAGGCATTCGCCCTAAGCGAAAGGATTGTACGCGTCCCGATGCAACCAATGCCTTCAATCCCCGACTGAACCCCTCATATGATAGTATAAATAATAACGGTGATAAGGGATCTCCCTGTTTGACTCCCCTGAAAGGCCGAAAATAGGGTGATGGCTGCCCATTGATTAAGACTGACATCCTTGTTGCACTTAGGTGATTAATGATAATCTGAATGAAAAAGTCTGAGAAACCAAATTTCCACAATAGTTGCTGAAGATATTCCCAGCTCACCCGGTCAAAAGCCTTCATCATATCTAATTTCAAACACAACTGTGGTCCGCCTCTGTCCAACATGTGCACCATTTCTTGGGCCAAAAGCACTTGAGTCGAAATATCATGGCCTGGGAGAAAACCTGTTTGTTCTGGTGAAATTAACTGTGGCAGCAGATGACCCAACCGAGTGGCAATAATACGAGTGCAGACTTTGCTTAAAAAATTTGTCAGGCAAATAGGACGAAAATCTGCGAAGGTCTGTGGCGACTGTATTTTCGGAATGAGCGTAAGTAATGCACTAGCCATGACAGCCGGCTGCTGAACACCAATGAAAAATTCTTGCACTGCTTTAGTTACATCCAAATGTATGATGGGCCAACATGAACGGTAGAAATTTCCATGAAACCCGTTTGGACCCGCTGCACTGTGGGGGTCTAAACTCCATACAGCTGCTTTTACCTCTAACTTCAACGGCAACTGTGTAAGCATGAGATTATCCTCCTCAGAGACTAAATGAGGTATGTGCGATAATATTTCGATATGATTATGCGTATGCACACTTGAGAATAAATCCTTATAATATTCAACCGCGGCTACCAGAATATCATCCTGCTGTGTCAGTAGTGTTCCCTGCGAGTTTCGGAGCTGGCGAATACATAGATGTGAGCGTTTACCTTTGACTAGGGAGTGAAAGTATCGAGTGTTAGCATCTCCTTCTTGTAACCATTTTACACATGCCTTTTGCTGCCAAAACTGTAACTCATATTTTGATGCGAGTAAATAATGCGCTTTGGCCTGATAAAAAGCCTCGCATGCCGCTTCCGTGAGGTTAGCGTCCCAATGAGCTTCAACTGTATTAAGATGTTCCGCTGCATCCTTCAGATTGCTGAATATGTTCCCAAAGATATTCTTATTCCAAATTTGAATGTCTTTCTTAAGTGAAAATAATTTGGAGTAGAAGCCCCACATGCCACCTGTAGTTGGGTATGATAACCATGCATGCTTCACATAATTATTAAAATCAGGATGAGAAAGCCATGCGTCAAGAAATCTGAAGGATCGTCAAATATTTTGTGCACTCAACTGGCACTGTACCAAAAGCGGTGTATGATCCGATGTAACGCGTGGTAAATGAGAAAGCCGCAGAGTGTCAAACAGGTCATGCATCAAAGAATTAATAAAAAGCCAGTCGAGTCTCCGGCGTACCCGTCCTAGACCATGGCCTTCAGCCCAAGTAAACCGTGTACCTTGATATGGCGGCGACATAAGAGAGCATGCCTCAATGCAGTCATTAAAATCCTGTAAAGCAGACAATGAAGGGGTGGAGCGGCCACTATGATCTTCAAGGGTGCGAAACATATTGAAATCGCCTCCAACCATCCAAGGTAACTGTAACCCCTCAGAGAATCACATAATGTGCGCCACAATGGTTGACGCTGCGTAGCAGTGTGTTTTGCATAAACTAAGGAGAGAACGAAAGTGTGCTGCTGCGAAACAGATGACAGAGTCAGGTGGATCACCTGTTCCTGATCCTGTGTGGCAAGTAATCGAAACTCATTATCACGCCAGAAAAACCAGATACGTTCAGACTGTGAAGCATAACTATGTGAAAATCCAAGACGCAAACCAAATCTATGTACTTGTGATGGGGTATGCTTAGGTTCAATTAAAGCTACTAAATTCAAAGGATGTTCCCTAATCAATTGTTGCAATCGAGGTAATGACGTGCGCATGCCTCGAATATTCCATATTAATAAATTCATTGATTAATGCTAGAGTCACTTCCCTGAATGGCGTGAGATGCGCTGGGTGTCAGAATGGTCGATGGTGGCAGTGGAGGCAGGTCCTTTCTAGTTCGGCGCTTCCGCCGAGGCACCACTGGAACAAACAGCTCCTCCTCCGTCCGATCCTGCAGTCTAGATATTAATATGTCATCATCAGGCGACGGGTCAAGCAGTTGCATGCGACGTGCAACTTCTGCGGGTACCGTTGAAATTGTCTCGGCCTCAGTCGTGGATCATCTGGCAAATCATTATCTGACATATGATCAATATCTGTATTGATAACGTCATCTGGCATTTGATGATCTGTGGCATCATAGAAAGCGTCCATAATCTGTCCATCCTCCACATCTGCTGGAGCTTCGCAGGCAGCATTATTATCCGATGGATGCATCACAGCCGGTGACACGTCGGCCATATTAACTGGAGTTGGCGGGGAAGGCGATGTCACCGTTGGAGGTGGTGCTGGTACGTGCTTCTTAACAGGTGTCCATCTTTGTTTCGGTGGTCTAGACGGGGGGTGGCGGTGGAGGAGGTGGAATTGTCGATGGCGTTGACAGCTTCGGCGTGCAAGTCGATTGCTCATGTCCAAGCCGATGACAAGCAGTACAAAATTTGGGCAAGTCCCCATAAATCACTGACTGCAATATTAGCCTTTTCTTTGCCTGAACATATATCTTTTGTGGCAGGTCCTGCGATACATCAACCTCAACACATATTCGTGCCACCGAAGGCCTAAGGCCATCAGTGGTTGCAACATCAAGCTTGAGTGCTCTGCCGATCGGCTTCACTATTTCAAAAAGTGCATCACGGCAATGCAAGTGGATCGGCAAACCAGGTAGGGCAACCCAGACTGGAACAATGGGTACATCAGCAGAAGGATCAAAGTCCACAGTCCATTTTGTGATACGCATATGACATCCGGAGATAAGCCATGATCGACGATAAAAACATCGGAGATAATCCTCTTCTCGACGGAAATTCAATAAAATATGGGTTTGATCAATGAGCGTTATGCGCAAATCATGATGAAAACCTATTTTTTTAAAAACTTCTCGAATGACCTTCAATGGAGGCCGTCCATACCAAAACGTGCCAACCAAGGAATATTTGAATGGCGCGGCTAGAGCATCGATTTCAGAATCGAGAAATGAGATCATGGGAATACCTTTGTCTTGAAACTGTCTTGGGTGAAATATTGATAGCCTGCACGGAAGTGGTGCCGGCAACAATGTCGGCGAAAGATGTCTTCGATGCCGACATTCTGAAACTGCTATTGATTAACGAAATAGAAGAAAGTAGCGAATATGGCGAAAGCCTAGAAGCATATGCTAGCGGTGAAGATCGGGAATGCGGCGGCGGCGGCTATAGCCGCCCGGATTTTCGCCAGAAGAGGCCCTGCGCCATGATATATACACATATTATATATATATATATATATATATATATATATATATATATATATATATATATATATATATATGGCCGCCGCGCTGCTTAGGCGATCGCCACCGAACCTGCGGCACTAGCCGCTGCCGCTGATCACACATTCTACAATTCTCAATTTTTATCCCAATTCTGATCTCATCTTCTTTTTCGCACTGTTTTGGTAATTGAAGCTGCAATTTTTCCGACCGGTTACAATATCTTCTGCACCGCCGCCTTCCTTCGCGGCGGTGGTTGCTGGCGAAACTTCATCACAACAGATTAATATATCGCCAAAGACGGTATCACGGTATAAGGGCATCCAAATGATTTCCTTTCTCGATTCTGAAATCGGTGCCCTTGCTGCACCATTCAGATATTCATTGGTAGACACTTTCTGGAACGACCGACCTCCATTGAAGGTTATACGGGAGGTATTTGAAAAAATCGGATTTCTCATGATTTGTGCATCACACTTATAGATCAAACACATATTCTGTTGAATTTTTGCAATGAAGCAGATTACTTGAGATGTTTTTATCGCCGTTCCTGGCACATATCTGGTTGTCACATGCGTATCACGAAGTGGACTGTTGATTTTGATCCTGCTGCTGATGTTCCCATCGTCCCGGTTTGGATTGCATTTCCAGGCCTACCGATTCATCTTCATCGTCGGGAGGCGTTGTTCGAAATTGTACGTCCGATAGGCTCGCCAATAAAGCTTGATGTTGCGACGGCGGATGGGTTACGGCCGTCTATCGCACGAGTATGCGTGGAAGTGGATGTTTCTCAAGAATTGCCTCAGAAGATATATTTACAGGCAAAAAATCGAATGATCTTGCAATCCGTGGTTTATGAAGATTTGCCTCAAATTTGCACGTCATGTAGAAGACTGGGTCATGCAGAGTCAGCTTGTCCTCCAAAAGAGAAAGCCACTATGCCGCCTCCACCACTGCCTCCACCACCCCGGCCGCGGACGCAGCGATGGATGCCTGTTAAACGGAAAACAGGCACCCAACCCCCAGCTGACCCACCTTTGAACGATGATTCCATGGACATTCAGGAACAGCCGTCTGACATGCCATCACACGATGCTCCAATTGGCGTCCCTCCCTTGGTTGAAGTTGATGATTTAACGGCTGCTTGTGATACAACCGCACCCCTGCAAGATGTCTCTGATAATTGTGATCTCGGCCACTGCTCTGATAATGAGCTGCCCGTAAACGTTCAGCAATCGGATGTAACAATAGTCCCGGAAGATGTAGTCCGGCAGATGTAGTTGATCCCCACTTCGCCTGATGAAGATATTTTGTTATCTCGACTGCAGGATTCCACCGAAAATGCAGAGTTTATCCCAGTCGTCCCTCGTCGTAAATGTCGTGCAAGAAAGAATCTCCCGCCATTACCACCCTCCACGATCCTAACTCGTAGCGCGTCTCATGCAATCCAGGGAAGTGATACTGCTCTTTCTCAATGAATATCTTAATATGGAATATACGAGGCATGTGTGCCTCTTTGCCTAGATTGCATAACTTGATACATGATCATCATTTAAATTTAGTGGCTGTGATAGAACCTAAGCATTCACCATCACACATTGTTCGTTTTGCTATGGACCTTGGCTTTTCACATCATTTCACTTCTCATTCGGAACGTATTTGATTATTTTGGCGTGACTCAGATTATCATTTGGTAGGTGCACAGGATCAAAATCAGGTGGTTCATTTTACTCTCTTATTTCGTCAACTCCAACAGCATTTTGTGTTATCGATTGTCTATGGCAATCATACGTCATCCCTGCGTCGCTCCTTATGGAAGTCATTGTCTACTTTCTCAGTTGCAAACGACTTGCCATGGATCATAGGGGGAGATTTTAATACTTTTCGTTCTCTGGATGATCATGAAGGCCGATCTCAACCGTCGATTTCATCATTGCAAGATTTTAATGATTGTGTGGAATCATGTTCTCTGATGGCTCCGCAGTTTCATGGGTCGAGATTTACTTGGACAGATGGTAGGGGACTTAGGAGAGTCCGTCGGAGGTTGGATTGATTATTTCTCAACTCTTCTTTTCAAGATGTTTTTGATGACACACACCTTTCACATCTCTCCCGCATTTCTTCGGATCATACCCCGTTATTATTTATATGCCGATTGGTAGCTCAGAGGGACGCAGATCTTTCCGTTTTTTGGACTCTTGGTTGCTTCATCCAGATTTTCATACTTATATGAGACATGCTTGGACATCTTATCCAACAACAGGAGGTATGTATGGATTTTATTCAAAGTTGTTCCGACTGAAGCGAGATATACAGAGTTGGAATAAGGAGATTTTTGGTAATATATTCTCCAATGTTAAGCACGCTGAATCAGTTCTGGCCCTCGCTGAACATGCTTGGGACGCCGACCCTACAGATGCGAACCGCGAGGCATACCATAAAGCTAAAGCGGAATATCTCCAAGCTTCCTCATATGAGTTCCATTTTTGGAAACAGAAGGCGCGAGTTAGATGGTTAAAAGATGGTGATGCAAACACACACTATTTCCATTCTATTGTAAAAGGGAGACGTTTGCAACTTCACATACAACAAATCCGTACATCTGCAGGCACACTCTGCACCACTCCTGACTCTATTAAGGACGAAGCTATGGCCTTTTATACGTCCTTATTTGCTCAAGAGCCCACTCATACTTATGACGCCTTGCTCTGTCATATTCCACCCTTAATCACAGCAGATGGCAGCTTGATGCTTACACAGCTGCCTATGGAGGAAAAAGTTAAGACAGAAGTCTGGCATTTAGACCCTCACAGCGCAGCAGGTCCTGATGGATTCAACGGTAACTTTTATCGTTCTTGCTGGTCAATTATTCATACTGATGTGGTTAAGGCAGTGCAAGAATTTTTCCTTGATATCCCTCAGCCTACAGTCATGGCTAGTGCGCTTATTACGTTGATCCCTAAAAAGCTATCTCCTGACACATTTAGTGACTTTCGGCCCATCTGCCTCACTAATTTCTTGAGCAAAGTCTGTACGAGAACCATTGCTACTAGACTCAATACGTTGCTTCCCAAAATAATTTCGCCGAAGCAAACAGGCTTTCTTCCGGGCTCGGATATTTCAACGCAAGTTCTATTGGCTCGAGAGATGATACATATGTTGGATAAAGGTGATTCTCAGCTATGCTTGAAACTAGATATGATGAAGGCTTTTGACAGAGTCAGCTGGGAATATCTCGAGAGATTATTGCGCACGTTCGGTTTCTCTGAATTTTTCATTCGCATTATCTTGGATCATTTACGTGCCACCACATTATCGGTTTTGGTTAACGGGCAACCTTCTGCTTCCTTTCGACCATACAGAGGGGTTAAACAAGGGGATCCTTTATCCCCTTTGCTATTTATTATTTCATCTGGAGGTTTTAGCAGGGGATTAAAATCATTAGTAGCATCTGGAGCATTGCAACCTTTCTGACTTGGCCGGGTCCCTTTTACTATCACACATTTAACCTATGCAGACGATCTCTTAGTGTTCTTACACGGCACTCAGCGAAATCTTCGACGCTTTCACTTCTTCTTAGCACAATATGAAACTGCCACTGGTCAAAAGATAAATTTTCAGAAAAGCAACTTTATTCCATCGGCTGCGGTTACTTCACAACAGCGACGGTCCTTCGAGAATATCATGGGAATGAGATGTTCAAGCCTACCTTTTTGATACCTTGGGTCTTATTTACATAAGGGCATCAACCGATCGAGATATTGTGTATCATTATTACAGCATATAGACGACCGACTCCAAGGTTGGCATTCTAGATTATTGTCTTCTGCTGGTCGTCTTGTTTTACTTCGTTCAGTGGTATCGTCTCTACCTCTACATATTCTCGCAGCAGGAGGCTTGCCCAAATCGGTGATTAATGTTATAAATCGAAAAATGGCAACTTTTTATTGGGGGCGTAGGCATCATTGGGTTTCATGAGCAAAGTGGTCGTATCAGCAACACACTACACTTTGGAGCAAATACATGTATGGTAAATATGGTCACCATGGGGATTATCTGCCTCGATTGCCTGATTCCCCTGTATGGAAGCTTATTTGTAGGATTCATCCTACCTGTCTTGCTCACACGGATGGCCAGGCGGCTCATCTTACTTGGACTCCTACGGCGACTGGGGAGTTCTCCTTGCGCAGTGCTTATGATATATGTCATTCGTCCAGTCCTATGCTCCTTTCGACAAAGTTTATTTGGTTCAATCATCATTCACCCATCATTCAGATTTTTCTATGGCGCATATTTCATTCAGCGCTACCATTTGAAGACTATACTGGTAAGTATTACACGGCACGCCCAACACAATGCCCCTTTTGCAAGCAGGAGTCGGCTACAGTGGACCATATATTCTTATACTGTTTGGGCATCCGTTCGCTATGGAGTTACTTTGCCAGTGAGTTACATTGTCCTCTCC
Source organism: Eustoma russellianum (assembly GCA_036186865.1). NCBI lineage: Eukaryota > Viridiplantae > Streptophyta > Magnoliopsida > Gentianales > Gentianaceae > Eustoma > Eustoma russellianum. The sequence continues at coordinate 16,827,817 of AP025069.1, read as the reverse complement.
CGACATCACTGAGCCTTTGACAGTATTTACTCTCCTGGTGGTATCGTTCTACTTTTTCATCTTTCCTTGGGGTTTTACGCATTATTATCCCAGCTATCATTGTATATAATGTGTGGCGTGCCTATGCCTCTTTAGTTTATGGTGAACAGCACACTTTTACAATGACATCTTTAAGGGCCACCATACAATATGATATTACTATGTGGTGTAAATCAATAGCTGGATCCAAATTAATGGCTGGTCCTCGGCAGCCCCTTCCTTGGCTTCCCCCGCTTCGGACCCCACGTCTACTTTTGGTGCGCTGGCGGCTACCACCATCAGGAAGATTTAAATTAAATACAGATGCGGCAGTTGGTAGACACTATGGTGCAGGAGGTGCTATATTGAGAGATCATACTGGTTCATGTGTGGGAGCAGTTTCTTTCCGCTTACCTCCGAGTTCGCTCCTTCATGCCGAGATACATGCAGCGGTTTTTGGGCTATTATATTTTCTTCTGCTATATCGCTCGATTATTTTGCAATCAGATTGTGCACTACTGATATCTCGTTTTTCTCGACCTCAGCTGATTCAAGGGAACTATTATCTTCGGTTATTACATACGCTAGTACATTTTAATCATCTGGACTTTCATCACATTTACCGAGAGGCAAATATGGCGGCACATTATCTTGCACAGAATGCCATGTTAAACCCACACACTCAAGTCTACGGTTCTTGTAGGATCTGCAAGGCACCACTAGAAGGGGGGGGGGTTGAATAGATGGTGCGGAAAGTGTGGTTTTTAAAATTTCTTTAAACTTGAACAATTCAAGTTCTGAAAACAGATTCTGTTTTCAGGACCAGTTTTAAAACGTTTTTAAAACTAGGTTAGAGGTCTCCAAAAATTATACAATTTTGAGAGAACTTAGCCTCAGATGTTATGAGGGTCCCCTAAAAATTTAAAATTAAAATTCAACCTTTAACCCCTTCAAAAATCGTTGGTAATCAGATTGCTCGAATCTGCCAGAAACGGTAGATGGTTTTGAAAAATTAATTCCTATTTGTGTGAACGTCCAAATGCTCTGAAAATTTGACCACTAACTCCTTATACACTATATTTAAAGGGGTTAAAACAGTTTTGCAAAATGCTTTGGGAAGTAGATCAACTACAACCAAAGTCTCAACCTTTGCAAGTCTGAAAATCAGACTGCACTAGTCTCAGAACTTTTGATGTTTGATTGACTTATACATATCCAAAAGGGTTGAAACTTGTGCCAAATCAACCCTAGAACGTGTGATTATATTTCTAGAAATTTTCGTGATTTTTGAAATTCGTTAACTATTTTTACGAATGCGAACAAGAAGGATAATCAGTGCAGTAACTGAAAAGTAAATGCAGAAAGTAAATGGCACCAAGAATTTTATACAGGTTCGGTTATAAACAACCTACTCCAGTCTTCAAGGAACACCTTCCTTGGTTCACACTAATCACACATACGCAGTACACCTTACCACAGGTTTGATAGAGTTACACCTAACTCCAACCCTTTACAAACCTTGTATGACGAGTACAATTCACACGAACACCACCACCTCGCAAGAATGAAGATTGATCACACCTTGATCAATCTTTTACAAAGATATATAATGAGTGGTGGTCTATGTCAAGCCTATTCAAGATTGAAGAATATGAATACAATAGGCTTACAAGAAAAGAGAAAGAAAGAAGATGTAGAAGAAGAAGAACTAGGCTTTTTGATCACTTTGAATTGCAATGCTTGTGCTTCTTTTGTTTGCTCTCTTCTTTCCTTATAATGGTGCATGGCCGTCCCCTAGGTGGTGTCTCCCCCTCTTGAAAATTATCTTTTAAGTCCTTGAGAGAGTGTAAGACATCATTGTGACAATGTTTTGCTTACTTGGCATCTTCTTATTGGATGATCATTTAGTCTTCGCTTACTTGGCACCTTCTCATTGGATGAATGCTGTCATCATTGATGACTTGGAAAAATCTGAGAATTTCACTTAAACATGTGCCAAAAATCATCACAAAATTACTTCCATAAATCATAAGATATATCACATAAATTGCAAGACATCAAATCCTTCCCAAACTTAATGAAAAAATCGGCCAACTAGTAATATTGCCATGCTGAAAATTCAGCATGTGCATCATTCCATTTCTTTCAAAATAATACCCATTTTACCTTGATTTTTTCTTTGAAAATTGAATCACCAAGTTATGGTAAGTATTGCTATCACATAAGAAATGAACTTGGACACAATTTGGACTAATAATTCGGCCACCACAAGTTGTACACATGCTGAAAAATTTTCAGCATGTGTGATATATAAAATATCACTCTTTATTGATTTAAATAATATTCAAATCATTTCCATTTCTTCTTCCAATCAATCACATAATAAAAGATGATGAAATATATCACATTCAATGTGATAAAATTGGCCACCCTATGTTTAGCATGCTGAAATTTTCAGCATGTGATATAAGAGAGATATATTTTGAATTCTTACCATTTGTAGCTTCTCTCTTTAATTCACCAACATTGTATGATTGATCCTTGACCAATCAATATGCCAACAAGGCTCCAAATAAGCTCCATCTCAGCTGTAGGTGGCGTTGGAAATGATTGTGCATGTGCTGAAATTTATTTTTGCTAACTTTGTAAAATAATGCACATTTAATAATACACACATGTTATATTCCAATCAGCCCTTAATTTAATTTTCTATAACACTTTAAGATGTATATCATATGTAAAAAGTGTCTAGATACGTGTCACATGATGTACCAAAAACGTTCCATGTGTTGTGTGCGTAGAAAACCGAATTTTCGATATTTATCGATTACCCGATTTTTCTATAATTTAAATTCCAACTTTTGCACATGTTATATATATATTATGTTATACATAATATATATAATATATAGTTTAAATCTCAGCACTAGGCTGGTCTAAAGCGGTGCCATTTACATGTGACAAAAATTAAACTTGGAATCTTCACATTTTGGCCTTAATGTGGAGTACTTTGTGTGTGCCAACATGGAAAGTATTTTTGGCTGATTGTTCAGTGATGTGCACGAAATTTACATCAAATTTTGATGTATAGGGGCTGGCCATTTATCTATGGCAAGCACGTGACACGTTGGCGAAGTTTCGGTATTCGCCCGATACGACAATTTTCGGTTTAGAACCTTTTATCGTGTCGTATTTAATTTGTCATCACCATATCTTATATCATATGATATAAGACCTGAATATACTCATAAATATGAGTTAAGTATAGTGGTGTGCCGTTAACGTACGTACGTAAAATATATAACGTGTCGGTAATACGTTGGAATACATGTGTATGTGCCATTTTCAAAAATTCTGAAAATATATGTAATGTATATGTATATGGCGTGTGTAATTAAGGATGGGAGGAGGAGAAAACTTTCCTTCCTTAGCTTTGTTGCCTTTGTGCCTTTTCCAAATGTGGCTTCCTTTAATGAACTACTTAGTTTATTAAACTAAGTACTTCACTTAATGAACTAGTTTAGTTCATTAATGGTGGCACCTGAAAATAGCATAAACACAACAAATGTTTGCCATATGACATAAGCTTTAACGCTTCATGGCTCGTTAGTACGGCAACATAATATATAAGCAAAATAGGGCAAGTGATGGCAAGATATCATGCATACATGTACACGTTTATATATATCATGCATTTAAGTCACTTATTTTGAAATCACTCAAACCCCCTTATCTCTACAATCTCCCCCTTTTGATGATTTTCAAAATAACTTATGCACGTGATTTAAATGCTATCTCTCCCCCTTGAAACATGCACAAATTTGAAATTTGAATTTTGAATTTCAAATCCGGCTCCCCCTTGATTTGTGCAATTAATATCAATTAGTGTCTCTCTCCCCCTTAAATCATGCTTTTCTCTCCCCCTTTATTTTGGAAAGTAAATCAAAAGATTCCTTGTCAAAAAGGAAAGTAAATCAAATCACGTCAAATCAAATCATATCAACGGGAATCATGCCTAATTTAGAACGCAGAGATTCATACGTGGCTTGATTTAAGGCTTTTGTAAAAATATCCGCCACTTGTGCGTCTGTGCGTACGTGATCTATGACAATATCACCATTGTTAACATGATCACGAAGAAAGTGATAACGTACTTCTATATGCTTAGCCTTAGAATGTAACACGGGGTTCTTAGACAAATTTATGGCACTCATACTATCACAATATATAGGAATTTTATTTACGGCAATTCCAAAGTCCGAAAGTTGTTGTTTTATCCACAACAACTGTGTGCAACAAAGGCTAAGAGCCATGTACTCAGCCTCAGTAGTGGACAAAGCAACACTTGCTTGCTTTTTGGAAAACCATGAAATAAGGGAATTTCCTATAAATTGGCAAGTTCCGCTCGTGCTTTTTCTATCTATTTTGCAGCCACCATAATCTGCATCAGTGTAAGCATGTAAGTCAAATGTAGAATCCTTATCATATCAAATTCCTAAGGTGGGCGTGTGCTTAATATATCGGAATATTCTTTTTACCGCATTGAAGTGAGACACCTTAGGTTGACTTTGAAAACGTGCACACATGCATACACTAAACATGATATCAGGCCTACTAGCAGTTAAATATAGCAAAGAACCTATCATAGATCGATATAATCCATTATCAAAGTCTTTACCATGTTCGTCTTTGTCTAATTTAGTAGTGACACTCATAGGGGTGGGGGATGGTTTCAAATTTTCAAAATTTAACTTTTTGATCATGTCATTAACATATTTTGCTTGGCTTATATGAATCCCTTTACTCGTTTGCTTAATCTGCAAGCCAAGAAAATAATTAAGTTCACCAACCATAGACATTTCAAATTCAGATTTCATGCAATTTTCAAAATCTTTAACAAGTCTATGTGAGGTAGAACCGAAAATAATGTCATCAACATAGATTTGGATAATAAGTAAATCCGATTTTTCTTGTTTCAAAAATAGTGTACTATCTATAGTACCATGTTTAAAATCATTTTCTAAAAGGAAAGTAGCAAAACGATCATACCATGCTCTCGGTGCTTGCTTTAGCCCATATAGTGCCTTCTTTAGTTTGTACACGTGATCTGGATGTTTCAAATCTTCAAAACCGGGTGGTTGTTTCACATATACTTCTTCTTGTATGAATCCGTTTAGGAAAGCACTTTTTACATCCATTTGATACAATTTAAAATCTTTCATGCAAGCAATAGCAAGTAATAGTCGTATAGCTTCTAGACGTGCTACGGGTGCGAATGTTTCATCATAGTCAATTCCTTCTTCTTGATTATATCCTTGTGCAACAAGTCTCGCTTTATTTCTAACAACCTTTCCTTCTTCATTCATTTTATTCCTAAATACCCACTTTGTGCCTATAATAGTCTTATCTTGTGGTCGTGGCACTAAATCCCATACATCATTTCTAACAAATTGATTAAGTTCGTCATGCATAGCATCAATCCAAGAAGAATCACTCAAAGCATCATGCACATTTTTGGGCTCAATTTCAGAAATCATAGCATGAAATTCATTTATTTCATCCGAAGTAATTCTTCTACGTGGTCGCACACCGTGAGTGAGGTCACGTATGATGAGATCATGTGGGTGATCTCTATGCCATCTTGGTTGATTATTTTCTAAGTTATCATGCATTTTTATATGATCATGCATTTCTAGTGTCTCATTCATATCATGCATATCAAAAGAATCATTGTCTTCATTCAAAACGGGTTTCAATTCAAAATCATCTTCATATTCCTTATCTTTATCAATCTCACCAAATTCATTGAATTTAACATGAATAGATTCTATAATTTGTCTAGTGAGAGGATCATAACATCTATATGCCTTTGAATTTATGGAATATCCAACAAAAATGCACTCAATTGATTTGGATTCAAATTTATCTAAATTATCTTTTGTATTCAAGACAAAACATTTGCATCCAAACACACGAAAATAGTCAATCTTAGGCATGCGATCATTCAAAATCTCATAAGGCGTCTTGTTTATTTTCTTTCTTATAGATAAGCAATTTACAATATAGCATGCACAATTTACGACTTCTGCCCACAGAAATCTAGGAAATTTATTTTCGCATAGCATAGTCCTAGCGATTTCTTGTAATGTACGATTCTTTCTTTCTACTACTCCATTTAATTGTGGAGTTCTAGGTGGCGAAAACTCATGCTTAATTCCTTTTTCTTCGCAAAACGAAATCATCTCTTTGTTTTTAAACTCACCGCCTCTATCGCTTCTTATCTTTTTCACATTTACACCGTATTGATTTTCAAGTTGTTTAATCAATTTTGCAATTTCAATGGCGCTATCATCCTTATGTGCAAGAAATAAAGTCCAAGTATAACGAGAAAAGTCATCAACAATTACGCATGCATAGTGGCGCCCACCAAGGCTTGTAGTGCGACTAGGACCAAACAAATCTATATGGAGTAGTTCTAATATTCTAGTCGTGCTTATTTTATTTTTTGGCTTAAGTGACTCACGTGTTTGTTTGTCTTTTATGCAAGATTCACACAACTGAAAGTTGTCTAAATCAAGCGTAGGCAATCCCCGTACTAGGTTCTTTCGTTGAAGTTTTTCTAGTGTGGAAATGCCAATGTGTCCTAAATGTCTATGCCATAAATTCACATTGGGTTCATTTGACATAAAACACTTAACTTTAGCGTCTACTACATCATCCATAGATGGCGTAAAAATATTGCCTTCTCGTTTTCCTTTTAAAACGGTTTCTCCATTTTTATTTATTATGTTGCAATAAGGGTGAGTAAAACACACATTAAAACCATTGTCAACAAATTGAGAAATGCTAAGAAGATTGTAGGATAAGTTGCTTACCAAAAATACGTTGGAGATTTGGAGAGTGTTTGGATTTCCAATCGTACCTTTTCCGATGATCTTGCCTTCGTTGTTGTCTCCAAAGGTCACGGATCCGCCTTTTGTGACCTTCTTTAGTTTTGTGAATAGGCTCGGGTCACCCGTCATGTGTCTCGAGCATCCACTATCAAGGAACCACTTTATAGATGTATCTTTCGATGTGTGGGCTCCCTGCAATGTGCAAAGGTGATTTAGGTACCCTTTTAACTTTGGGTCCTTTTGAGTTAGTTAATCACCTCTTGGTAAAAGTACCTTTCGGTACCCATACTTGGGTGATCCTTCTCGGTCTATCAAATGGCAAGAATGTAGATGAAGGTGCGATATAGTAGACATGTGGTGCATGCACTTTGGGCCTTTGCCCAAGGACTCCTCTATACTCACTAAATGAAGGACGTTTTTGATATGTCCTTGTGTGTGTGTGTGTAGTGCGTGGATGATATGAATTTCGTGTATGCATTGTTCTTTTCTTTTCATATCTATATGGTACAAAGTTATATTTCGCATGATATGAAGAAGAAGTGGGGCGTGATGAGGAAAGGGGCGCTTTTTGCGTCATCTTAGACGCCACTTGCGGCTTAGGGGTGTCTACTTTCTTAGACACAACAAACTTGGTTGGTTTGATTGATACTTCGTTAGTATCAACGTATCCCAGTCCAGTTTTGTCGCTGTCATGCTTTTGTGATAATATGATGCGATGCAGCATGTTGGACCCTGTATCAAACTGTTTCATCATTTTCTCTAAATCGGTATTCCTTGATTTCAAATTTGAAATCTCGGATTTCATTTCATTATTTTGAGTGGTTAATGATGAAATCTCTATTTTTAATGCAGTAATGACGCATGATGACTCTTTCTTTGAATCGCTTAATTGAGCGACAAGATTCTCGTTAGAAGATTCTAACAGTTTCTTGTCTTCAATTAATCGTTTCTTTTCCTTAGCGAGAGTCTTGGTGAATTTATGCAATTCTAGATACTGACTAAAAAGATCATCATAAGAAGGTTCAGAGTTAGAGTCAGAATCAGATGATACCTCATTAGATGCTTTGGATGCAAAGCACACTTGTGCAGTCTCCTCTTCGGTCTCAGTTTCAGAATCTGATGAATCACTCCAGGTGGAGGCCTTTAGAGCACGTTTCCTTTGTTTGGGTTCTGAGACGAGTCTATTTTTGTTCCGCTCTTTGTCAGGGTATTTAGTAGTTTGCTTTTCTTTATTTGGGCAGTCATATGATAAGTGTCCGAGTTTGCCACATTCATAACATTTAACGTCTTTATCGTTTGACTTGTTCTTATTTTTCTTAGTCGTAGTGCCCTTATTTTTGTTTATAAATGACCTTCTCATAAATTTTCTCAATCCTTTAGCCAATAGAATTAGGTCATCATTATCCGATTCGGAATCACTATCATCTACGTGATCGGAGGGAGGGGAGACGTATTCATTTGATTTAAAAGCAATGGCTTTACCTTGTTTAGATAATTCCGATTTCCGTATGATGAGTTTATTTTCATAAACTTTAAGTGATCCGATTAGTTCTTCCATCTTTATTGATTTAGTTTCCTTGCTTTCTTCTATCACGGTCACTTTAGGGTCCCATTCAGAAGGAAAGCTTCGTAGGACTTTCTGTACCTTTTCCTCCGTAGTAAAAGCCTTACCAAGAGACTCAAGAGAGTTGTAGATGTTAGTCAAACGAAGATCCATATCTACAATAGACTCATTGGGCAATAATTTAAATGACTCTAGTGTGGACATAAGCATGTTAATTTTTGACTGTTTCACTTGACTCGTGCCTTCGTGTTTCATTTCTAGTATCCTCCACATTTCTTGTGCACTCGAACAGTTTGACACATAACTAGACTCACTTTTACTTAATCCGTTTAGAAGCAATTTCATAGCCCTAGCATTCATACTAAGTTTCTTTTTATCATCACTCGTATATTCTTGTCTAGTTTTAACAACTTCTAATGTGACTCCGTCTACGGTGGATACCTTAGATGGGACATAAGGATCATCTTCAATGATTGACCAAAGATCTATATCTATAGCCATAAGAAAAAGCTTCATTCTAAGTTTCCACTGAATAAATGACTCACCGTCAAAAAGTGGAGGCCTTTGGCTCGACATACCTTCTTGCTCGGTTTTGAGGTTTGTGGTTGCCATCTCACTGAATCGTTGGATTCCTTGAAGTGAGTGTTCCTGCTCTCTGATACTACTTTTAGGATCTGCAAGGCACCACTAGAAGAGGGGGGGGGGTTGAATAGATGGTGCGGAAAGTGTGGTTTTTAAAATTTCTTTAAACTTGAACAATTCAAGTTCTGAAAACAGATTCTGTTTTCAGGACCAGTTTTAAAACGTTTTTAAAACTAGGTTATAGGTCTCCAAAAATTATGAAATTTTGAGAGACCTTAGCCTCAGATGTTATGAGGGTCCCCTAAAAATTTCAAATTAAAATTCAACCTTTAACCCCTTCAAAAACCGTTGGTAATCAGATTGCTCGAATCTGCCAGAAACGGTAGATGGTTTTGAAAAATTAATTCCTATTTGTGTGAACGTCCAAATGCTCTGAAAATTTGACCACTAACTCCTTATACACTATATTTAAAGGGGTTGAAACATTTTTGCAAAATGCTTTTGGGAAGTAGGTCAACTACAACCAAAGTCTCAACCTTTGTAAGTCTGAAAATCAGACTGCACTAGTCTCAGAACTTTTGATGTTTGATTGACTTATACTTATCCAAAAGGGTTAAAACTTGTTCCAAATTAACCCTAGAACGTGTGAGTATATTTCTGGAAATTTTCGTGACTTTTGAAATTCGTTAACTATTTTTACAAATGTGAATAAGAAGGATAATCAGTGCAGTAAATGAAAAGTAAATGCAGAAAGTAAATGGCACCAAGAATTTTATACTAGATCGGTTATAAACAACCTACTCCAGTCTTCAAGGAACACCTTCCTTGGCTCACAATAATCACACATGCAGTACACCTTACCACAGGGTTGATAGACTTACACCTAACTCCAACCCTTTACAAACCTTGTATGACGAGTACAATTCACACGAACACCACCACCTCGCAAGAATGAAGATTGATCACACCTTGATCAATCTTTTACAAAGATATATAATGAGTGGTGGTCTATGTCAAGCCTATTCAAGATTGAAGAATATGAATACAATAGGCTTACAAGAAAAGAGAAAGAAAGAAGATGTAGAAGAAGAAGAGCTAGGCTTTTTGATCACTTTGAATTGCAATGCTTGTGCTTCTTTTGTTTGCTCTCTTCTTTCCTTATAATGGTGCATGGCCGTCCCCTAGGTGGTGTCTCCCCCTCTTGAAAATTATCTTTTAAGTCCTTGAGAGAGTGTAAGACATCATTGTGACAATGTCTTGCTTACTTGGCATCTTCTTATTGGATGATCATTTAGTCTTCGCTTACTTGGCACCTTCTCATTGGATGAATGTTGTCATCATTGATGACTTGGAAAAATCTGAGAATTTCACTTAAACATGTGCCAAAAATCATCACAAAATTACTTTCATAAATCATAAGATATATCACATAAATTGCAAGACATCAAATCCTTCCCAAACTTAATGAAAAAATCGGCCAACTAGTAATATTGCCATGCTGAAAATTCAGCATGTGCATTATTCCATTTCTTTCAAAATAATGCCCAATTTACCTTGATTTTTTCTTTAAAAATTGAATCACCAAGTTATGGTAAGTATTGCTATCACATAAGAAATGAACTTTGACACAATTTGGACTAATAATTCGGCCACTACAAGTTGTACACATGCTGAAAAATTTTCAGCATGTGTGATATATAAAATATCACTCTTTATTGATTTAAATAATATTCAAATCATTTCCATTTCTTCTTCCAATCAATCACATAATAAAAGATGATGAAATATATCACATTCAATGTCATAAAATCGGCCACCCTATGTTTAGCATGCTGAAATTTTCAGCATGTGATATAAGAGAGATATATTTTGAATTCTTACCATTTGTAGCTTCTCTCTTCAATTCACCAACATTGTATGATTGATCCTTGACCAATCAATATGCCAACAAGGCTCCAAATAAGCTCCATCTCAGCTGTAGGTGGCGTTGGAAATGATTGTGCATGTGTTGAAATTTATTTTTGCTAACTTTATAAAATAATGCACATTTAATAATACACACATGTTATATTCCAATCAGCCCTTAATTTAATTTTCTAGAACACTTTAAGATGTATATCATATGTAAAAAGTGTCTAGATACGTGTCACATGATGTACCAAAAACGTTCCATGTGTTGTGTGCGTAGAAAACTGAATTTTCGATATTTATCGATTACCCGATTTTTCTATAATTTAAATTCCAACTTTTGCACATGTTATATATATATTATGTTATACATAATATATATAATATATACTTTAAATCTCAGCACTAGGCTGGTCTAAAGCGGTACCATTTACATGTGACAAAAATTAAACTTGGAATCTTCACATTTTGGCCTTAATGTGGAGTAATTTGTGTGTGCCAACATGGAAAGTATTTTTGGCTGATTATTCAGTGATGTGCACGAAATTTACATCAAATTTTGATGTATAGGGGCTGGCCATTTATCTATGGCAAGTACGTGACACGTTGGCGAAGTTTCGGTATTCGCCCGATACGACAACTTTCGGTTTAGAACCTTTTATCGTGTCGTATTTAATTTGTCATCACCATATCTTATATCATATGATATAAGACCTGAATATACTCATAAATATGATTTAAGTATAGTGGTGTGACGTTAACGTATGTACGTAAAATATATAACGTGTCGGTAATACGTTGGAATACATGTGTATGTGCTTTTTTCAAAAATTCTGAAAATATATGTAATGTATATGTATATGGCGTGTGTAATTAAGGATGGGAGGAGGAGAAAACTTTCCTTCCTTAGCTTTGTTGCCTTTGTGCCTTTTCCAAATGTGGCTTCCTTTAATGAACTACTTAGTTTATTAAACTAAGTACTTCACTTAATGAACTAGTTTGGTTCATTAATGGTGGCACCTGAAAATAGCATAAACACAACAAATGTTTGCCATATGACGTAAGCTTTAACGCTTCATAGCTCGTTAGTACGGCAACATAATATATAAGCTAAATAGGGCAAGTGATGGCAAGATATCATGCATACATGTACACGTTTATATATATCATGCATTTAAGTCACTTATTTTGAAATCACTCAAACCCCCTTATCTCTACAGTTCTCACTCTCTTCCGCCATTAGTTCGTAGTTCTATATCATTGGATCTCTCTTCAGTCAATTTGTGTGTTCCTTGATATATCCAGGTCTTCCTTATGGATTGGCGCTTATTAGCTTTTCCTGCCTGTATCCTACGGGGTTCAGGCAGGCTCGGTATGTTTTGTTGCCTATTGATCTTACTTCTTGTCCTATGCTTGATTATTGGCTATAACATTGTCGTTTTATGTCTTTATGCATGGCCTGGGCATTTCGTTGCGATGTCCATGAGGACGCTGGATGAGACACTACCAGCGCACTATATCCACTTGGTGATTGCAGATTCTTCAGCGACAAAAGCACGGCGACTGCTATTTTTTCATTTTTTGTGCGTTCTTCATATGTACAGTGCATCCAATCCCAACTCCAATCGTATAAATATGTATGCTTTTTCCTTTGCCAGGGTTTTATCCACAAGGGTGATTTTACCTGGCAAGGTTTTAATGCGGCATATCATATACGACTGGAGACTACAAATCACCGACAACTTGTATCCCTATTACTCTTATTTGGACTTCAACTTTTGTACTATGGTTTTCCTCCGGCATAAGTGAGGTTTATCTATGAATAAAATAAAAATGTTTGTTCAATATACATATATATATATATATATATATATATATATATATATATATATATATATCTGTGTGTGTGTGTGTATGTGTATATATATATATATATCTGGTGGAAAGATACTCCTTCTGAGGGTCAAGTGTTTTTATGGAGATTATGGTACAATAGCCTTCCTATGCTGGATAATACTTGTGTCTGGTTGGTGTCTTTTCCTACATGCTGTGTTTTTTGCCGCTGCGAGTCAGCAGTGCAGAATCATATTTTCTATGTCTGTCCAGTGATCCGGTCAATGTGGCTTCACCTATCTTTAGTATTCCGTGGCCCCCTCTCACTGAGTTGGCTTTCAGACAGTATTTATGCTGGTGGTGGCGCCAAGCACACACCACCACTATGACCGACCAGCTCTCCGCGGTGGTTCCATTGCTCGCATCTTGGGCCATCTGGAAAGAATATGCAGCTATTCAATTTGAGGGAGATGGTTTTTTGTTATCTCACATTCGAGAGCGTATTCGAGTTGGAGTTTTTTCATAGTGTTCATCTATCTATGGACTTAAGTTTGCTGCTTCGCCTCAGCCTTTACTAGATGCACATTATACACCTCCTTTACATTCCAGATGGATACGAGTTATTCGATGGAGATTACCACCCACGGGCAAGCTAAATCTTAAAATAGATGTTGTTGTAGGCCATCGAGGGGCGGCTGGAGGGGCGGTCCTGCGTGATGCTGAAGGCCATCTGATCCAGGCCATTTGTTTTCCTCTGCCGGTATTGCCGCCAATGCATGCAGAGTTGCAAGCTCTGCTATTCTCACTTATTTTCTTTGCGACAGTTTACTATGCTCTACATATTTGATATACTGTCTGTCTTTATTAACTTTGATTAATGACTCGGTCACACTTTCAACACGATTGAGCATGGATTACGAACGTCTGAAACTATTTTTGTGCCTCATGCGAGCCACACTATCATATGTATCCCGAGAGGGTAATTCGGTAGCACATTTTCTAGCACAGCATAGACTCATGTGGTGACAAAAGTGCATATTTAACAGTCTCTCAGATCTTCCCCCGTTGGCACGTAGTAGCTTGCAGACAAATATTCATACAGCATACATTCGTTCATAACGGTCATATGGATGCAGCAATCATATACTTTATTGCCTGCATCAAAGCCGGGTATGTTTCGCATTATGCTTATTTTCTATGTGTTTCACAGTTTGTCACCTGCCTGATGTCATATATCTCTTCCTTGCCAAGGTTCATAATACACCCAACTGGGTCCATAGATGATTGCACTGTAGCCGACACCCGCTGGAATGGATTACAATTACTGTTGCCCATACCTATCTTGGTTACGGGCAACCTGGGTATTCAATTGGCTTTTTCCATACACCTTGTTTTCGGATTTATTCAGCATTTCACATACGTAAAAATTTACATGTTTGGTTTTCTGAGGTACATCATCTATCAGCGGCACTGGCTTCCTGCTTTGAAGACTTGTCCGTGTTTATATTTGCTCTCCTCCTCGAGGCCCCGCAACACCTCTCTTCACATTGGACTAGATTGTTTTTTCTGCAAATTTTTCCATCTATAGTTTATTGCTATCTAGTATTTTAAGGATTTTATGCACGTTCCTTTATCTTTTCTGTTTATTTTGGGAGAATCTCCCTCCATAGCTAGGAGCATTAATATAACCACGGTATTCCTTCGCCACAAGCGAGGGATCATATATTAATAAAATGCCAGGACGGTATCGTCCGTTCTTCATCGTACTATATATCATATACATTGCAATTTACATAAATTATTTATCTCCCCCACCCCCCCCCAAAAAAAAAGATTTTCGGCCTTTAGCCATTTGAAGTACAAATATTCCATCTACATGCACATATGCATTTACACGACCATGCATACACATATACACATCCATTTATGCAATCAAACATACATATGCATGATCCTCGATTTTATACAAAAATATACATATATGGTTTGTAAAATCATAACGAGTACGTGGAGGGTACTTACCTTTGCTCCGTATATACTATACCGACGAATAGCTAGGGTTTGTTGAATGAAATTCCCCCCTTTTTTCTTCTCCTTCTTTCTTTCTTTCCTTCCCTCCCCTTCTTCCTTCTTGCTCTTGGTTCTTCCTCTCTGTTTATTTGGGGGACTTATGGGGGTTATCGGAGTTAGGGGAGGTGGGGGGTTATAGGAGTTAATGGATAGTTATTATTTATTCTTTATTTTATAATGCACGACTATAACATACTCCCCCTCACAAAAAGTTTCGTCCTCGAAACTTACATACCTTAGTTGAATAAATGCGGGTATTTCTTTCGTGCTTCTTCTTCGAGCTCCCAAGTCGCTTCTCACTCTGTATGATTGGTCTACTGAACTTTGACGTATGGAATCACTCGTCTCCACAAAACTTGATCCATTCAGTCTGCGATGCGTGTTTGCAACTCCTCATATGTCACATAGCTTCACACCTTCAGTGGTCGTGCTTCCAATACATAACTCAGGTTAGGAACATATCGTCTCAGCTGTGACACATGAAAGATATTGTCCTCTTGCGATAACCCCAGAGGTAGTGCTAATCAATATGTCAATGTCCCAATCCACTCAAGGACTTCATAGGGTCCACTATATCTTGGGCTTAGCTTGCCCTTTTCTTCGAATTGCATCACGGCTTTCGTAGGAAAAACCTTCTGATAAAATTTCTTGCTCACTCCGAATTCCAACAGTCGTCTATTAGAATCCGCCTAACTCTTACTGTGATCCTGAGCTACCTTGAGCCTTTCTCGAATGATCTTTACCTTCTTCAACATCTGCTCAACTAGCTCGGGTTCAGTGATGGTCCTTTCCCTAACTTCATCCCAATATAGAGGGGATCTACACTTTCTTCCACATAGAGCTTCAAATGACGCCATGCCAATCAGAAATGGTGATCGTTATTGTAAGAGAACTCAATAAGCTTCACCATATTGTCCAAATTTGCCTTGAAGTCCAGCGCGCAAGCCCTCATAATATCGTCAAGAGTCTAAATAGTTCTCTCTGACTGTCCATCTGTCTGGGGATGGAACACTGTGTTCATTCTCAATTCAATCCCCATGACTCTTTGATATGCGGTCCAGAAACGGGATGTTAATCTTGGATCTCAGTCCGACACAATGCAGACTGGTACTTCATATAAGCTCACGATGTTACGTACAATGTCACTAACTTCTTCATCGTAGCTTCACTCGACACTGGTAGGAAGTGTGTAGACTTGGTCGGTCGATCCACAATTACCCAGATAATGTCGTTGTCATTTCTCGTCTTATGGAGTCCTGCTACAAAATCTATCATAATGTTCTCCCATTTCCGTTCAAGTATCTCTAGTGGTATGATGTTTTGTCTTTACTTGTTGACATACTAAACACATGGCAATAAATTCAGCGATCTCGCGCTTCATACCACTCAACCAATAACTCTTCTTCAAATCATTATACATCTTATTGACACTGGGATGTATTGACATTCTCGAGTTGTGTGCTTCCTTCAATATTTCCTTTTGAGGGCTTCATCATCAGGCACACACAGGCTACCTCAACACCAGACGCTCTCATCATCCAGCACTTGGAACCCTGCTACTTACTTAGTTCAGAGCCGGTCTTGTATCCCTCGTAGAGTTCCATCCACCTTATGCACCTCTTTAATTCGATCCACTAAAGTTGGAGAGCTAACCAATGCAGCCAAGACATTCGTCATATAATCAACGATGTCAGTCTCGTATCCCTCGTAGGGTTCCATCCACCTTTTGTGCCTCTTTAATTCGACCAACTAGAGTCGGCATGATAACTAGTGCAGCCAAGACGTTCGTCGTGGAATCGACGATGTCCAAATCAAACTCCTTGATCTCCCTCTCTAGTGAAGTCTATCTCGAGAGGCTCGAATTTCTACTCAGTGCATCTACCACTCTGTTTGCCTTTCCTAGATGATAGTTGATGGTCAGATTGTAGTCCTTGATCAGCTCTAACCATCTTCTCTACCTCATATTGAGCTCCTTATGCATGAATAAGTACTTGATGCTTTTATAGTTGGTGTAGATTTCACACTTTTCTCCATAAAAGTAATGTCATCATATCTTCAGTGTAAACACTACTCCGGCAAGCTCTAAGTCATGAGTCAGATAGTTTTGCTCATACAACTTTAGTTTCCTTGATGCGTAAGTCTTTCGTCTTGCATCAGTATGCATCCTACAATAAAAGTGTTAGGCCACAATTTATATATGCATAATCATTAGAATGAAATTGACATACACATATCTAGGCCATTCTTAGAGGCATCAATGAATATCATCAATTCTTCAGTGCTAGAGGGTTGTGCCAGAACTGGAGCAGTTGTCAACGTCTTCTTAAATTATGTGAATCTCTGCTCGCACTCGGAGATCCACTCAGACTTCATCTTCTTCAGAGTCAACTTACTCAGTGGAACCGCAATCCTCAAGAATCCCTCAACAAACTTTTTGTAATATCATGCAAGACCTAGAAAGCTTCTTACCTCAGTAACATTGGCAGGTCTCGGCCATTCGATGATCGTGTCAATCTACTTTGGGTCCACTGAAATACCTTCCTCTGAAATCACGTGACTCAGGAATGTCACACTTTTAGCCAAAACTCATATTTGTTGAATTTGGCTTATAGCTTCTTATTCGTGAGCATCTCTAATACTTCTCTTAAGTTTTCGTCATGAGTATCCTCATCCGGTGAATATACCAGGATGTCGTCGATGAACACCACAATGAAATTATCCAATTTCTCTCTAAATACGATGTTCATCAAATCTACGAATGCTTCTAGGGCATTCGTCAATCCAAAAGGCATTACCAGGAATTTTATAGTGATTGTATCCCGTGCTTAATGCTATCTTTGCAATATCTTCTGCCTTGATCATCAGCTGATGATAACCTGACATGAGGTCAATCTTTGTGAAAACTTTTGCACCCTGCACATAGATGAGTATATTTCATATTTATAATTTCGTTATGCATGACTTGCTGAATTAATAAACAGTTTGATACCTTCAGCTGATCGAACAAGTCGTCGATCCTTGGTTGATCTTATTCAACTGACGATAGTTGACACAACATCATGCCACCGTCTTTCTTTTTCACGAACATGATCGGAGTTCTCCAAGGCAAAAAACCAGGTCGTATAAGTTTCTGGCCTAATAGCTCCTCCAACTCTCTTTCAATTCTTTCAGCTCTGCTAGTGCCATTCTGTAAGGTTCTTTATATATTGTCTCTGCTCCCGGTACCAGATTAATCTCGAAATCTACTTTTCTGCTGGGTGGCAATCTTGGAAGCTCATCAAGGAATACGTCCTTAAATTCCTTTACCACTAGGATATCGTCAATATAAGGTGCTTCTGGTTTGGCATTCGTTGCATACACTTGAAATCCTCCATGCCCTTTTCTCAGTGCCTTGTGAGCCTGTGTTGTTGTCAGAAAGATATTCCGGGCAACTTCTTCAGCTTAGTATTCCCCTGAAAGGTAAACTCCTCCTTAGCGGGGTCTTTAAACACCACTTGCTTTTGACAGCAGTCGATGTGCGCATGATATCTGGCCAACCAATCCATTCCTAGTACCATGCCGAAGTCGTTCACCTAGATTGGTATTAACGCCACATCGAAGTACGGTCCTCCATCTCTAATTTGCAGTCCTTGCACAAATGATCGGAAATAATCACCTGATATCTTGATGCTAAGACATGATAATGAGTGTTTAGCCATTCAGGACGGCTTTGAAGGTTCTTGGCAAAGCTCTTGGCAACAAACGAGTGACTAGTGCCACTCTCAAATAATACATTTGCCGGGACTTTGTTTACTAGTATGGCATCTATCAAGTTTAGGGGTCCAAATACAGAGTTACACAAATACACATATTATCAATCAAAAACATAGAACTAAAAAGTACCCATGACCACTTCGTTCGACCCCTGAACCTCAGTGTCTGTCATCACGTGCACTCGAGCATTGTGCTGTGGAAGCCTTTATGTGTCTGCTATGGGGCATCTCTGTGAAGCAATCTCCTTGGTTCTGGCAATCTCTGTTCAGATGGCCCACCTTTCCACAATTAAAACATGCCCCCGACCTCTTCCAACATTCACCACTGTGCTATCAGTTGCATGTAGGGCAAGTAGGAATCACCGCCGGCTTACCCTAGGCTGCTGCTGCTACTGAGGTTGTAGCTGACCTGTCTGTCCCATCCTCGAAACCTTGACCTATCTTCTGAGTCTACCACTAGTCACCTAATTGGGTTGCTTGCCTCTGTTCATCTCATCGTGCTGCTGTATGTCGCTCTCGACATGGTAACACGCATCAAGCAGCTCCTCAAAATCTCTAGCATTTGCATTCACCACTCCGGTGCGAATGCGAGTGTTTAGGCTCCTCTCGAGCTTGACCATTTTGAGGCACATGTCGTCCATGATAGACGATACAAACTTCCCCAGGTCATTAAACTGGTTGGCATACTCCGCCACAGACATACTTGGCCCCTGTCTCAGCGACTCAAAGGCCCTAATCTTCTGCAACGTCACAGAGGGCGGAATATAGAACTTTCTAAACTACTCTTTGCAATGCGCCGAACTAATTGGTTATGGAAGACCTATCATCACAGTGGTCCACCACTTATCAGTCTCACCGATCAAAAATGGCCGGATCACCATCACTCTTCATCTCGTCCGGCACCTGTAGAAGCAGGAAGTTATTCTCCACATCGCTCAACCATTTGTCTGCGTCATCCAGGTTGACACCTTCGTCAAAGCTACGAACATGGACCCATTTAATTTCACCATAATAATAGTAGGTCTGTTACTGCTACTGTGGTGGAGCACCCTGACTAACTGCCTGACCAATCTGAATGAATGCATCAACCAAGGCCTATGACAGAGCATTCTGATCCTGACTCTGGCTTCCGTTCCCATTACCGTTAGTGTCTCTTCTCGGAGGCATTTTGCTGTAACATTGCAACGTACATAATTTAATTACATAACTTAAAAAATTAGGGGGTGATCAGGTCTAAGGAAACATATAAAAGGCGTAATCCAAACTTAAATAAGACAAGCAATCAAAGTCGCCTAGTATGTCCTAGGTATTCGTATCCCTCAAACGATCATCCCTCAAGTCTAAGATCATTACTTATTTATAAAATCATCCTTAGTATATCATCATCTCTTATGGCTAAGATCGTTACTTATGTTCTTGATCACTACTTATCAAAATCGGTGCTTACATCTTAGATCATAGCTTAAATCTAAGCTTTCACTGGGAATCCAGACCCATGGTTCTAATACCACCTGCAGCGACCCGTCTTGAGCCATAGTGCTCAAAATGATTCACACGCCATATTCTGCTAAGAAAAATAGAAGGCTTCGATACCAATCAAATACATGTCATCACAATGACGTAAGATGATGTCAGCAGAACTCATAAAATAAAAATCCTTAATAATCATAAATCAATATATATAAAGTATAGTCGAAATCCGAAATTCAATTAATAAATCACAAATTTATAAATATCTCTAATGCCTCGAAATATCCATCTAAAAACCATTAAGTACAAGTCTCAAAATAAATCCCATAAATAATTAACCCAGCAAGTCCTCACTCATCAATATTCTCATTCGGACTCGTCCTCTACGAACCTCATATCATAGGCCTGATTATCTGCAAAACCATAATAAGGTATAGTATGAGTGACAAAACATCGCTCAACAAGTAATCTTCCTATACCCACTATGTGATCATACACAGAGAAACAAGTGCAAATAAATAATTAAACAATATAGAAGATATCGAGTTTCGCATTCGCAAATAAATTGCTATATTATCCTTATAACCAAACAATCAATATTTCAACGATGTCAACGAAAATCCAATATCCACTCAGAGGTCAATCAATTGTTAGTCACAATCAAAATCTGATGATGCAATTTTCAAATCGATGCGATGCAAGTCAAAATCAATTTTCAATTTCAAATTTCCAAATTTCTAATTTCCGATACGATACGATAAAATTTTTGATATGATATGATACAATGCGATTTTCAGTATTTGATTCCTAATATGATTTCAATGTGATGGCCTCTTACAAGTGACTTATACTGCAAGTCTTACGAATTGATCACCGCAATGGTCAAATATGCCCAGATGCTCAATCGAAATAGTCAAATATGTCTGGGCGCTCCGATTGGTGGTCAAATATACACAGGCGCTCTATCAAAATAGTCAAATATGTCTGGATGCTCCGTTTGTTTGTGATCAATTTGGCTTACCGACATATTTCCCTGGAAGGTTAATTTCATAGTATGCGATGCACAATTTTCAAAATATTTGATTTTCCGAGCGTTTTAAAATATCAACTAATTTCCAAATACAATTCCAATCATAATTATTTCAAATATCAAATTACAAATACACTAAGTATCAAATTACAAATTGCCAGTATCAAAATATATACCACTCCTGTATATTACATGCCCACGCCCATACATATGCGTATACACATGTATACATACATGTACCTTGTTGAGAAATCGATGTTTGAGTTATTTGAAAGTGCATGATTCAAATATTACGTGTTTACGAAATGCATGAAT
This sequence comes from Eustoma russellianum, assembly GCA_036186865.1. Lineage (NCBI taxonomy): Eukaryota > Viridiplantae > Streptophyta > Magnoliopsida > Gentianales > Gentianaceae > Eustoma > Eustoma russellianum. The sequence goes on along the minus strand of AP025069.1, from coordinate 16,806,382 downwards.
TAAGTGTTACTTGATATATGTACGTGAATGCTTTACATGTTTATATATAATGTTGTCGTACTAACATGCCATGAAGCGTTAAAGGTTACATCATATGGTAAACATTTGTTGTCTTTATACTAATTTCAGGTGCCATGATAAATGAACTAAACTAGTTCATTTAGTGAAGTGCTTAAGGAGATGAACTTACTAGTTCATTAAATAAAGTACTCAAGAAGATATATTTGGAAACAACTACTTGGCAACATATTTGGAATGGAAAGTCTTCTTTCTATACTACTACACATGCCATATATATATATATATATATATATATATATATATATATATATTGATAAAAGCAAAAATTTTATTAAAAATAAGCCTCACTTATGGCAGAGGTAGCCATATTACAAAACGTATGTGAAACGAAAACAGATAAACTAAAGATGAAATAAGGAATGTTCGCCAATCACATATGATATGCCGCATTAAAACCTTGCCAAGTAAAACCACCCTTGTGGATAAAACCTTGGCGAAGGAAAAAGCGTACATATTTATATGATTGGATTGTGAACATTGAGATACTGTGAGTGTGTAATTTGAGGGTAAAGTAGATGTCTTCAGTGAAGCTGTGAGACAGTTGATGAAGAGCAATCCATGATGCAAGAAGTGTCCCCTTCGACGCCAATGTTGTCGTGGTAGTGTGCTTCCCAATCTCTCGGACCAAATTAGTGTGAGCGATGTTCCTCGGCACAAAGCAGCAATAAATGTGTAAGTATGCAGTAAAGAAACAACGACATGAAGAATAAAGTTGCGAATATGCCAGACATGCACCAAGGTTGCCCGTAGTCCATGGACTGTGGGCAACTTATCAGTTTGTGAAGCCGTGCTCCAAAGAGCCAGAAATAAATAAGAGGAAGTTTGAGTTGTATAGCGTACCAGAGTTGCCTGCATAATAGAGATGCAGGCAACTAGAAAGACGTTCAAGCCCCATTGTTTATGTTCTGAGCACATGAATGACCCCATCAGTATAATAATAACCACGAGCTGTGGAAGGTAAACGATCTGCAGAAGTGAAAAGTTGAGTGAGAGGGTGTATGCAAGCATATTGGCTCAAGTAGTGCGCAACCATGTTTGTCTCGCGAGGTGTGTAGGAGATGGTACGGTTTGTAATAGACAGTAAGGCCTAGAGACGAGCATATTCTGGCAATAGGCGGAGATGATTGCCGGATAGTTGGAGCAACTGGCTGCAGTCAGTTTCAATGATCAAATGTCGGTGGAGAAGTCCAAAGAATAATAAGCTGTAAAGAACCGCATGTAACTCTGCCCGCAATGGGGATAAGAGTGGTAGCCTGAAGGAGAGGGCGGCTAACATGTGACCACTTGAGTTTCGCAAGATGGTTCCAGCGGTGGCAAACGATTGTCCAGCCGATGCATCAACGTTCAGCTTTAATTTACTGGACGAAGGGACCTGCCATTTTAGCGGTGTAATAAGCTTCGGACGAAGTTTTGGAGAGAAGCCAGCTTGTATGAGGGACAGAACATATTGCGCCAAAGATGTTCCCGAGAGTGACGAAGACCAATCATAGCATGCTTGTCGTGTAAGATGAAAAAGTTTGGTTATGGGTACATCGCCATCGCCGTAAGAGTGATTCGTATATATCTTCCAGATGGTCCAACATAGCATAATGGGTCCAGTAACACGAAAATTACATTTAAGTGATTTAGCTGAAGAAGCTAACCACCACTGCATTAGGTGCTGACGGATATTCTACACTTGTAACAGAGGGCCGTCAAGTACCCAAGATAAGTTCAACCAGGCAAGCTTTATCACCGAGCAATGGAGAAAGATATGATTAACAGTTGCTGATTCATTCCGACAAAATGGGCAGATAGTTGGACAAATGACAGAAGAGTGTCGGAGGTTGTCTTCGAATGGTAATGCTGAGTGCAATAATCTCCAGAGAAATATACTGATTGTACTTGGAATCCCTCGCCACCAAATGAATTTATGCGATAACAATTGGGCACGATGTGGCCTAACATCATCATATGCTAGACACAAAAAAAAGGTGCCAGACGGACTAGATGCCACAGTGGTGCTGGAAAGTCCGTTGTGAGTTGTAGACATAATGCATGAACGGAACATATTCTTTTCTATCCTGGGGAATCATATATACGGGGAAGATAATCTGAACGCAAGCCGTAACGAGAATGCATATACTTCGACCACAGGGAAGTGGTGGTGTGATAAGACCACCATAGTTTACAGTCATAAGCCCGTTGGATGTGGATTAAACTGCATATTCCCCATCCGCCTTCTACTTCTGGATAGCATAAATTATGAAAAGAAGACCAATGATGTTTTGCGCCCCACAAAAATGTTGTAATCTTCCTGTTTATAGCAGAAATCACGCTTTTAGGCAACCGGGAAGCCGTAAGAAAGTGGAATGGCATTGATGTCAATACTGTATTTAACAATAACAGGCGGTGCCCAGGGATAGTAGTCGACTGGCCCAGCCAGTGAGTTTCACATCAAAATGCTGCAGTAGTGAAACGCAGTATGAAGCCCTATTAATCCCACGATATAAATAGGAGCCCATATATTTGATGGGTAATGTAGAGGGCTGCATGTTCAACAATCGGATAACATTTTGCTGATGTAGCGAGGTTATATAAGAACTCATAAAAATTTTGCTCTTTGCATAATTGACTAGCTGACCTGAAGCCTTCTGATAATCATGTAGGAAGGACTGAAACTTTTGTAGATTAGATGTTGCAGCATTCAAAAAAATCAATAGATCATCTGCATATGCCAAATGAGATACAGGAGGAACTCTGCCAAGCGCAAACCCTTACAGTTGATTAGCCGAAAACAATCTGTTTAGGCCTCGGCTGAAGCCTTCTGAGCAAATTATAAAGAGAAGAGGGGAGAGAGGATCCCCTTGTTTGACTCTGCGGGTTGGTGAGAAATGGCCATAGGGTGTTCCGTTTATAGTTATCGATAACTTGGAGAGGTTCATGTTATTCATGATGATGCGAATGAAACGCGAGGCAAACCCAAAGCAGACTAAAATTGATTCTAAATAAGACCAGTCAACACGATCAAATGCTTTAGCCATATCAAGCTTGATCATGACATTTCCACCGCACGTTTTTTGATCCAGCAAATGTGTCATCTCGTTGGCCATTAATACATGATCACTAATATCGTGACCCTTTAAAAATCCAATTTTCTCCAAAGATATGATTTTTGGCAGCATTGTATTCATACGGGATGCTATAATTCTTGTAGTAACTTTGCTGATGAAATTGGAGAGGCAAATTGGTCGAAAATCTGCATATGTTGTTGGGTTTGTCCTTTTGGAGATCAATGTAATCATGGAGGATAACATTATCTGTGGCGGAGGAATGCCTAGAAAAAATTCTTGAACATCAAGAGTGACATCAAGGCGAATGACTTCCCAACACGTTCTGAAAAAATGTTCGTTATAACCATCGGGACCAGCGGCACTGGTGGGACTTAAATTCCATACGGCAGATCGTATTTCATGTTCATCCGGAATGGCCATTAACATTTCATTATCAGATTGTGTTACAATCGAAGGAATGTGACTCAAAAAATCATCAACGCCACTAACCTGTTCCTGCGTGAAGAGCGTTTTGAAGAAGGATACCGCTTCATTACCTAATGCTGCATTATCACGAATAATTTCTCCAGCCGAATTTCTTAAGTCCCGAATCTGCAGGCGTCGATGCTTGTCCTTTACAAGAGCATGAAAGTATGTCGTATTGGCTTCTCCTTCAGAAATCCATTTTACATGTGATTTTTGTGCCCAATAAGAGGTTTGAGCTTTGGTTGCTTGCAAAAGCGCAAGCTGCGCTTGTGCTAAGGAGAGGGCAGTCCGATTTGATGGGGTAGGATCTGCGTCAAAGACGTTTTCTAAACGCTGGTAATTAGTTTCTGCCTGAGCAACATTGTCAAAAATATCACCATATACATGTTTATTCCAAGTGCGTAGGTCCTTTTTGAGTTTGCTTAATTTGGAGTAAAGGCCACGCATACCTCCAGTTGTTGGATATTGTTGCCAGGTATCTTTGACGAACGCTAAAAAATCCGAGTGTAAGGCTCAAGCATTTATATAGCGGAGTGATGATGTGGGTCTTGTATGAGATATGGAGCAGTTAAGCAGCAATGGTGCATGATCTGATGTAGCTCTCGATAAGTGATGTACCACCAAATCTGAGAATAAACTGGAGAAAGAAACTGTACATAAATATCTGTCTAGACGTCTCATAATTCTTCCTTGTCCAGATCCACGTACCAAGTATAAGATGAGCCCCGAAAAGGTATGTCTTGCCAACCACAAATATCAACACAATGTTGAAAATCAGATAAATTGCGAAGTGGAGGAGAGGAGCGTCCAAAATGTTCCTCGAGAGAGAGAAAGGTGCTGAAATCACCTCCTATAATCCATGGTACTGAGATTCGGCGACTAACTTCCTGTAGCGAGTCCCATAGAGGTTTTCTGTTGGATATTGTATGTCTTCCATACACCACAGACCATGCAAATGATGTTTGTGTAGGGCAATAATTAAATGAGAGCAACGTGGTTTGTAGACCATGATGTACATCAAGTAATTGCAACAAGGACGTATTCCAAAAGATCCAAATATTACCTTGACATGTTTCAATCGCCTGAGAAAAACCCAGTTTCAAACGATAGGGAACAAGTTTGGACGGACGCTGTTTTGGTTCAATGAGTATCAGTATGTCCAACTTCAACTGACGCAACAAAACCAACAAACGTGGTAAAGAGGTTCGAAGACCTCCTACATTCCATGTAAGCGCATTCATGAGGAGGTTTCTGGAGGGGTAGAGCTCATACGTGAAGCACTACGTGTAACAACAGTGGAGGGTGGCCGTGGAGGTAACTCAGTCTTAAGTCGCCTGCGCCGTCTGGGGGCTACTGGAATAAATCCTTCATCGTCAGGAACTTGCCCATCGAAATAAGATTATAAGATTTCTTCATCACTTGAGAGCGGTGGTCTGGATGATAAGCGATTGGTAATTGATTCAGCAGCTGCCATCATCAATCGCTGAAATTGAGATTTGGAGTCTGCATCTATGTGCACTACCGGATTGGTCATGTGATCTGCGTCCGAGTCTGATACTTGACAAATATCTGGATCAGCCGTTGGTTCCTGATCTTGATCGTCCGAAGTGCATGAAGTAGCATGCAAGTTAGGGTTCATGGCCATGTTGTTCGATGGAGGGAGTACACCCTCTTCGATACTATGCAATGGTGCAGCAGTATTCTGATGAGACACTGGAACCGCCAATTGAACTTGATCTGGTGAATCATTATTCAAAAAGGAGGTGTCTTCTTCAACGTCTGCCGGGGGAATTACGTCTGTGGCTGGGGCTGAAGCCATTGACTTTTCTCGTACCACTGCATGTGGAGTGTTTAAAACTTTATTGGGTTGAGCCAAGGTCGGGTCTTTTTGAGATTTCTTTGGAGTCCAGCGTGTTGTAGGTTTTGGAGGCTTTTCTGGCTGAGAAGTGCCGCCACATGTAGAGACTGAATGACCTAAGCGGCGGCATTCTTGACAAAACGAAGGAAGATCTTCATAAATGATTTGCTGTTGGATGATTTTGTTCTTTCCCTGCAAAAATAATTTCTTAGGATGTTCCATTGAAATATCCGCTTCAACACAAACACGCGCAACCGAGGGGCGGAGGCCATCTGCGGTGGCAACATCGAGTTTGATGGGATGTCCGACGATGCGAGCAAATTCAAAAATTGCTTCCTTTTGATGATAATGAATAGGTAAACTGGGAAAAGCAACCCAGATGGGAACAATTGGTGCGTCAGAGGCCGGATCAAAATCAGTAGTCCACTTTGTGACTCGCATTGTACATCCGGCAATGGTCCATGAACGGCGGTAGAAATATCGGAGATAATCTGGCTCATGAAGAAAACGCAGCACTATATGAGATTGATCCAAAAGGGTAATCTTTACATCGGATTTAAATCCTATACGATCAAAAACATCGCGGATGATCTTCAGAGGTGGCCGGCCATACCAAAATGTTCCAACAAGCGTTAATCGGTATGGAGTAGCTAAAGCATCAATTTCCTCGTCGGTAAAAGCAATCAAAGGATGGCCTTTGTGTTTTGATATAGACTTTGGAGCGATTTGGGCACAAGAGGAAGAAGAAGCAGAGACCACTGCAGCAAAAGTGCGAACGGCGGCGGTGGTGGGATCCGAAATTCCTGGAGACGAAGAAGCCATTTATATATATATATATATATATATATATATATATATATATATATATGTATATATATATGTATATATTTTGAAAGACGGGCGGTATCGTCCTGGCATTTTATTAATAAATAGAACCCTCACTTGTGGCGGAGGAATACCATGGTTACATTGTCATCCTAGCTATGACGGGAGACTCTCCCAAAGTAAACAAAATAGCATTATAAAGTTGTACATGCTACGCAAAAAATTAGCTAATGAAATAACAGGAATAATGAAATGAAAATGAGCTATAAGTTGTGTAAATCTTTGAAAACCTAAATATGGCAAAGAATTCTGCCGTTATGTCCACTATCGCCTGCAATTTATGCTGTATGCAAAATCGTCGAAGTAGCGCCATTGTTGCCATGTTTGTAATAAATCCCAGTGTGACTCCCAAACAACATATAATAACCAATGAGTAAAACAGAGATGATACGAAATCGATACGATGAAAGTGTTGCAAATTTGATACATACTAACGTTGCCTGTATTCATCCAGAATACAGGCAACCGAAGATGGTAACCCAGAGGATGCCCATGTTGCTGAGATTTGTCCATATACGCAGCAGTTCCCTCAGCAAAAACACACGAAAGATTATCATAAGCAGTATATATCAGTATGAAGAGAAACGGAAGGAACGAATAAATTATCAGTGTAACGTCATACCAACGTTGCCTATGCCTGGCGAATACATAGGCAACCATATGCATGTCACACCAACCCATTGGGAGACTTAACGATCAAAATCTAAAGGATGACAACATAGTGTCCAACAAGATAGCACCTCTGACCTCAGCTGGCAAGGATGCCAACGAGGAATAGAGCTTGATGCCTGAGGATCAAAATCCGTATGTGGCTAACTTATGAGCTGCTGTGTTGCTTTCCCGAAAACAATGCTGTACTGTAGCACCATTTAGTCTGAGAAATATGGTAGTATGATGTAAATCTACAGCATATGATCCCATAAAGATGGATTGGGATGAGAGATTCAGAACCAGTTGTTTACAATCTATTTCGACCAATATTTGACTATAGTGCATTTCGTAATATATAATGGAGTATTGCAGCGCCATTAGTTCTGCACGGAGAGGTGGTACCGCTGGTAATCCAAAACATATCGCTGATACCATATTACCTTGATGATCCCGCAAAATCGCACCTCTAGCTGCTGATGTATTAGATACTGCTGCATCTACATTGAGCTTTAACTTACCATTAGGCGGATTTTCCCAACGTACAAGTTTTGGCAGCCTCCTCGCTATCTTTGGAGAAAAGTGTCTCATCACCAAGTGTGGAATTTGTTGCGAAAATTTACGATGTTGTGTTGCATCACACCAAGTTTATATATGTTCCCGTGCTCTTTGAAACAATCGATGATTAGAGAAAACATCATCACCAAACTTGATACAGGCGTATTCTTTCTAAATGGCCCAAACCATGAAAGATGGCAATACTGCTCGCAACTGGCCCAACATGGTATGCGAAGATGACGCACTCCACCACCTCAACAAGTATCCTCTATGGATTCAGAAGATGGAACGGGACCAGAGAAAATGATTGAAATTTCTTGCCACAATGGGGAAATATTGGCGCATGTTAAAAATAAATGATTCAAATCCTCCGTTTGTTTCTTGCAAAAAACACATTGAGTTGGAAATATAGTTTGCCAAATCCGCAAGTTATCAGGTATTGGCAGTGAACGTCTCCATAACCTCCAAAAAAAATATACGGCACCCTAGAGGCAATGTGTTCCACCAGATTTGCTTCGAATATGAAGTAGTTAACGTTGTAGATAAAATCATGCATGCAGATTTTAACGAAAACTGACTGTTGATGTCCGCAGACCATATGTAGCCATCCTGCGAGTTTTGGACATGCTGGATCATAAAAGAGTCAATACTACAGATGCGCTTCCAAGTAGGGGAGTCGTAAATATTAGCGTACAATGTTGATCTTCTTCCATATTTTGCTCGGCTAAATTGAGCCCATAAAGTGGTGGAGTGATGATATTTCCACCATAATCGACAATTGTAAGCCTGCTGTAAGGTATTTAAGTGCCTTATGTCTAACCCACCATATTCCTTTGGACTGCATATAGTTTCCCATGATTGCCAATGATGTCTACCTTTCCATAAAAAGTTTGCCATTCTGCGTGATAAAGTAGTGATGACACTCTTTGGAAGTTTAAAACTGGCCAGTATATGTAAAGGCATTGAACACAGAACATGCTTCACCAAAATTAATCTGCTCGCCATGGATAAGAGCTTCGATGACCAAGAGTTAAGAGCACGATCAAAATGTTGTATTAACGAAGAGCAATACGTAGCCCTATTGATGCCCTTATATAAGTGTGATCCAAGATACTTAATTGGAAAATTAGATAATCTCATGCCAAGAGATTGTGAAACTCTCGTACCTTCCACTCATGCGCTCACTACTACTTGACTCTTATGAAAATTAACCAATTGACCCAAAGCAGCTTGGTAAGAGTCCAAAAAATCCCGGAAGCACTGCAGATTTCTGAAGCTGCCATTCAAAAATATCACTAAGTCATCAGCGAACCCCAGATGGGTTACTTTAGGTACTCTGCCCGATTGAAAACCTTGTATAATGCCATTACCCATTAATGCATTAAGTCCACGTGAAAAGCCTTCGGAGGCAAGTATGAATAATAGAGGAGAAAGTGGATCACCCTGTTTAACTCCATGTGTGATTGGAAAAAAACCTGCTGGATTCCCATTAATTAGAACTGAGCACCGTGTGGCCGACAAATTGTTAATGAGCAGTCGAATTAGGCGTTCATGAAATCCCATCCTTGCCAGTATTAGACGTAAGAAAGTCCAACAAACTCTGTCAAACGCCTTTGCCATATCCAGTTTAATAAGTATGTGACCTCCACGCGATGGCCTATCCATAATGTGAACCATTTCCTGGGCCAAAAGTATTTCTTCAGTGATATCCCTACCTTTCATGAAGCCTGCCTGTTCTGGAGATATAATTTTAGGCAAAAGAGGTGAAAGACGTGTGGCTATTAAGCGGGTTATAGCCTTATCCATAAAGTTTGTTAAGCATATGGGGCGATATTAAGTATATGATATAGGATTGGCAACCTTTGGTATCAATGTAATAAGTGCAGCTGCCAGTTTAGCAGGCAGTCGAATCCCTATGAAGAATTCCTGCACTCTTTGTAAACATCCATAGAAATAATGTTCCAAAAGTGTCTATAGAAGGACCCAGGAAAGCCATCCGGACCAGCTGCACTAGATGGACTCAAGTCCCATACTGCTTGTTTAACTTCTTATAATTCTGGCATTCGTAGCAATTCCGTGTTGTCCTCATCTGATACCAGCTGTGGCACATATTGCAATATCTCCTCATAATTATTGGTTGCCTCAGCTGTAAATAATTGTTGAAAATATCTAACTGCTTCATTCTCAATATCTTGCTGGGAGTCCAATTCCACCCCATCATCTCCTCTAATACGCTGGATGCTTTGTCTTTGTTGCTTCTCCTTTACCTTCTGATGGAAAAATTTTGTGTTTGCATCCCCTTCATTCATCCACTTTACATTAGCTTTTTGTTTTCAAAATAGCATGGCCCGCTTTTGAGCCAGACGCAGTTGACTCATTGCTAAATGATATGCTGTTCTTGCCTCATCCGATTGTTGTGCATCATATAATCTTTCACAATTCGTTACCTCCTCTTCAGCTGCAGCAACAGCATCAAAGATGTTACCAAAGACTTCTTTATTCCACCTTGCCAAACATGTCTTCAATTTTTGCAACTTATAGAATCCCCACATTCCGCCGACCATGGGAAAAGATTGCCAGTGGTGTTTCACATATTCATCAAAGTCTTGATGTGTTGTCTAGACGTCCAAGTACTTGAAGGCTGATGATGTACGACGTGTTTCCAGTTTGCATTGTAGAAATATAGGTGCATGGTCCGAGGATGTACGGTTCAAATGTTGATATTCCACCATCGCAAAGATATCAAAGAAACTTGTGGTACATAAATAACGATCTAACCTTCGACTGACGCATCCCAAACCTCTACCATCTGTCCAAGTAAAAGGGGACCCTTGAAATGCAATATTTTGCAATGGACCACTAGCAACGAAATCATTAAAGTCTTGCAGCGTTTGTAAGGCAGGGACTGATCTACCTTGATGTTCCTCTAAAGATAAGTACGTATTGAACTCTCCACTAATAATCCATGGCTTGTCTATTGTGGTTTGAAACAAAGTAAGATCAGCCCATAGTGGGCGACGAGCTAAGATTGTATGAAGTGCATATACAATTGTACACCAAAATGACTCTCCCGTGGGCAAGAAGTTAAATTGCAGTGAATGATTTTGTACTCCTGCACGTTGAGCTTCCAATTGAACTATAGAATGCCTCCAGAAAATCCAAGTTTTATCATCAATAACTGACATAGCATTAGTAAAACCTAGCTGCAGTCGATATGAAAGTAATTCCGTAGATCTTTTCTTAGGCTCAATAACAACTAATATATGAAAATGATGACGACGATTCAATGAAATTAATCTTGGCATAGAGGTACGAATACCTCTGACATTCCAAATTAGCATATTCATTGATTAGATAGGATATCAAATGAATTTGAGAGTGCCGCACGTGACCTTGTAGTTGGTGGTGACGTTGGATCCATATTGCAGGCACGACGACGAAGGAGTCTAGGTGGCACTTGAAATTGTTCCTCTGGAGCAGTTTCCGTCGGAGATGAAGAACATGAAGAGGGATGAGCTTGTAACTGTCTATGTGCATCATCAATAACCAAAGATTGCACCACATTTGTTACATAATTTATAAATTCATCATCTGTTGAGATTGTTGAGCAGTAGTCTCTTGGTATTTGTGAATCATCCTTTGATGTTGTCAAATACTGATGGCTAGCCGGATTTTCCCTTAAAATTATATCATCAATACTCTGTAAACGTGTTAAATCCTGGGATGTAGTGATATGATCCTTTTCCAGGAGATCAGGAGATAGCAGATTAATATGGATGGGCGGGGATGAACGAGGCGGACGAATGTTTTCATCAATTATATGAGTTTCTGCTGTATGGGACGCATTGGCCATGACTGATGGTAATTTTTTTGGAGTCCATCATGTTTCTTTATCTTTTTGTTTTTCAGTTTTTTTTGAAGGCTTTTTTTGTACTAACTCAGTCGCAACAATCTCTTTTCCACAATTTTCAGTTGTGTGCCCTAGACGCATGCAGGAAGAACAGTATGAAGGAATATCTTCATATGTCACAGGTTGTGCTATAGTTCGAGAGGATAGCTGAATATACACACGTGATGGCTGTTCTTTTGAGATATCAACTTCAACACACAATCTTGCTACTGATGGACGCAGACGTTCGATAGTTTCATTATCAAGCTTCATAGGCGTTCCAACCATTTTTCCTATTTGGAATAATGCCTTCTTTTGATGAAAGTGAACTGGTAGGCCAGGAAGAGAGATCCACACTGGAACTATTGGCACATCAAATTTAGGATCATAATCTGGTGTCCATTTGGTAACGCGCATATATTTTCTTGCGATCATCCAACTTTGACGTGCAAAACATCTCAAATACTCTGGTTCCTGCGTAAATTCCAACAATATATGATTTGAATCCAGCAACCCAATACGTACCATGCCATTAAAGCCTATGCGATCAATGGTGGCGCGAATGGTAGCCAAAGGTGGTCTGCCATACAAGAATGATCCAACCAATGAAAATTTGTATGGTTCAGCCAATGCAGCAACTTCATCATCTGTGAAAGAAATCATAGGACTGCCTTTTATACCGTAGTACTGTTTTATCAACGATTGTAGGATTAGATGATGACTTGAAAAGAGAGGCAAAAGTTGGTTGTTTTTCTGGCATGGGCAACAGCGGATCTGCCATTGCTGCAATTTCCGCAAAACGTAACGTAAAATTGTAACAGAAAAGAGAAAAGAAAGCAGAAGAATCGAAGAACTTATTAGGATGTGAGATCAAAGCAAACCGAATGCCGGAGAAGAAGATCGGCGACGGCTAAAAGCCGCCGCCTTTTGTTGCCAGAGCACGGATACGCATTCTCATCATATATATATATATATATATATATATATATATATATATATATATTCTTTATAACGATGAATTATACGTTTCTATTCCGACGTTCCACCGACACGTCATACACATCATAAACGTACGTCAACATCACAGCACTATATACGCATCATATTTGTGAGTATATACAGGTCTCATATCATACATCACAAGCCATCTTCTTACAAAAACTATATCGACATGTCACGAGGCCATAAACTGAAAATTATCGTATCGGGTGACTACCAAACCTTTTTTACCGACATGTCACGTACTTACCATATAATGATGGCCAGCCTATATACACTCAAAATACTAAGAAAATTCATGCTCTACATGTCAAAATCATTCCCAAAGTCATACCATGTTTACACACATCGATCACTCACATTTTGCCTTGAATTGTGGAGAATTCAAACTGAAATTTTCTTAGGCACATGGTTTTTTTTGTTCAGCCATAGGAGATGAAAACAAACTTTATTCTATGTATACATATATTACATGTCTAAGAAGTTTGAGATTAATCGGAGAAAAATCACGTAATCGACAAATGTCGAAAATTTGGTTTTCTGCACCTTTACATACATGAGACGGTTTTGGTGTGTATGTAACATGTATCTAGATACTTTTTACACATTCAAGACATATTATAGCATTCTAGAAAAATTAATTTAAGGCTGATTGCAATTTACCATGTATGTGAAGATGATGCATTATTATTTGACAAAGTTTACAAAAGTAATTTCAGCATGTGGTGCTGATGATGTACACGCCTATTACACCTCATTTGGAGCCTAGGTGGAGCTTGTTTGGCACTTTAATTGGTGGAGGATAAGCCATATGTGATTGATGACATTGAAGAAGGCAACACACACAAGGAAAGAATTCAAAGTAAAACACATGCTAAAAACTTTCACCACATGTCTTGGTGGCCGAATTTATGCCCTCATTTTGCTCCACTTTTCTTCCAAAATTTTGGGGAAATCACATCTTGATTGATTGGTAATTAACATACTTGATTTTGAACATGTGGTTCAGATTTTTTGATTAATTTCCAGCTCATTTTATGGAGTGCCAAGGTGGATAAACGATGACCAATCATGAAGTGAAATCTATGCAAAAACACATCGTTCGTCCAATCATATTTCGCCAAGTAAGTAAGGGTGTGTCACCAATTATACAAGGCAATCTTCCAAGGATATTCAAGACAATTTTCAAGGAAGAATTCAGCTTTAATGGGGGCGGCCATAGACCTATAAATTGAGGCAAAGTGTTCAAGACAAATGCAAGCCAAAGTTCTTATTCATTCAAGATCAAGCAAGACTATTCTCTTCTTCTCTTATTCTTTTCTTTTGCTCTTAGCCTCAAGCCTATCATTCTTATATTCCATATACTATATAGGCTTGGTTCATACCACCTACATAGGTTCATTTCTTATACAAGGTTGATCAAGGTGTGATCATACCTTTATTTGTTCGGTGGTGGTGTTCGTGTTGTTGTTTTTTTTGTTTGTTGTAAAAGGGTGGATTTGGTGTACAACTCTAGTCACCCTTGTGTCAAGGTGTTGTTTGTGTTTAGTGAATACCATGGAAGGTGTCCTCGAAGACTGGAGTAGGTTGATTTAACCGAACCAGTACACAATCTCGGTTTTCTTACTTTTCAGCACTTTTACTTTCAGTTCTTGTTTTCTGCATCGTGTTCATTGCCACGGTAAAAATATCAAACGTTTTTTAAAAATCACCAAACTTTGCACAAACATAGCCAAAGGTCTTAGATTTAATTTGAAACAAGTTTTATTGAATTTGGATAAGTATAAGTCATTCAAACGTTCATAGTTTTGAGACTAGTGCAATCTAATTTTCAGATCTACAAAGGTAGAGAACATAAACGTGGCTGACATACTTGTTAAAGGACTTTTGAAAAACTGTTTCAATGCTTTAAAGTAAACATCCTAAGGGTAATATCATCAATTTTCAGGTCATTTGGAGTTGTCAATTAATAGAAACAAATTTTGCAATTTGAAGAACAGTTTCTGGCAGATTGACGGAATCTGAGGAAAAACGTTTTTAAGTGGTTAGACTTTGAGTTTTAATATGAAATTTTTGTGAGATACTCATAATATCTAAGAACACATCGTCACCACATTTCACAATTTTTGGAGGTCTACAACCTGGTCAACTAGTTAATCCAAATAAGAATATGAAAACAGAAACTATTTTCAGAAGTGAGTTATTTGGTCTAAAAAGTTTTAAAAACCGAATTTTCCGCAATCACCTATTCAACCCCTCTTCTGGTAGTGCTATACAGGTCCTAAAAGTGGTATCAGAGGTCAGGTACACTCACTACAAGAAGATTCTGTAGGATCTGTATAGCACCACTAGAAGGGGGGATTGAATAGTGGGTGCAGAAAATTTAGTTTTTAAAAACGTTTGGACCAAAAACCCCACTTTTGAAAACAGTTTCTGTTTTCAGATCCTGATTTCAAATATTCGAATGACCTAGTTACAGATCTCCAAAAATTATGAAATTTCGTGAGAATCTACTCTCAGACGTTTTGAGTATCTCATAAATATTTCAAATTAAAATTACACTCCTAACCCTTGAAAATATGTTTTTGGTCAGACTACACAAATCTACCAGAAACTGTACTCTGACTTGACAAGTTTATTCCGATTAATTGGTGACTCCAAATGGCCTACAAATTTAATGAAAAGACCCTCAAGATATTTATTTTAATGGGTTGTAACATTTTTTGAAAATCCCTTTGGGAAGTATGTCAACCACGTTGATGTTCTCAACCTTTACAAAGCTGAACATATGATTGCACTAGTCTCAGAACTATTCACGTTTGACTGGCTTATACTTATCCAAATTAGTTGAAACTTGTGCCAAATGAAAGCTAGTATTTGTGGCTACATTTCTGCAAAGTTTTATAATTTTTGAAAATCTTTTACTATTTTTATCATTTCAACAAAATCAACACAGAAAACTGAAAGTAAAGTGCAATAAAGTAAGAACACCAAGGATTTTATACTGGTTCCGTTAAATCAACCTACGCCAGTCTTCGAGGACACCTTCCTCGGTTATCACTAAACACCAAAAACACCTTACCACAAGGGTGACTAGAGTTAAACAATAACTCCACCCTTTTACAAACAATAGAATCGAGCAAACGAATCACGGACACAATCACCGATTGAATGAAGGTTTGATCATACCTTGATCAACCTTTTACAACAATTGAACATGTAGGGGTGGTATATTCAAAGCCTATAAAATATGTAGAATATATGAACAATAAGCTTGAGAGAAGAAGAAGAATAAAGAAAGGAAGAAGAAGAGAGTAGTGTAGCTTCTTGCACTTGAGCGAATGTGAATTTTAGCTTGTTTTTGTTTTACAGTATCTTTTCCCTTTCATCACATGTTGGCCGCCCCCTAGGGATTTCTCCCATCTTGAGAATTTTCTTTAATGCCCTTGAAAGATTGCCTTGTGAAGAAGATGACACAATCTTGCTTACTTGGCGCAATATGATTGGAGGAATGACTTGACCTTGCTTACTTGCCACTTGTTGATTGGTCCACCTTGTCATCCTTTAATGAGCTATAAATTCTACAAAAGAAACTCTCAAAACATGCGCTCAAATGTAGTCAAAACATTACCATACAATCACACATTAATCCCATTCAATTTTGGAAGACAATTGAAGCCAAAAACATGCTAAAATTCGTCCATAACAAACAACATGTGCTGAAATTTCAGCATGTGTTGTATTTTGAATTGTTTCCTTGTGTGTTGCCTTCTTCAATGTCACCAATCATGTGTGGATTATTTTCCACCAATTAAAGTTCCAAATAAGCTCCACCTAGGCTCCAACAAAGCTGAAAATGGCGTGTGAAATTCCTGCACATGTGCTGAATTTTCTTTTTGTTAACTTTATCAAATAATGCACAATATTCACACATATATGGTAAATTGTAATCAGCCTTAATTTGAATTTTCTAGAATACTTTAACACGTCTTGAATTTATAAAAAGTGTCTAGATACATGTTACATCAATGCCAAAAACATTCCATGTGTGTAAGTTCGTAGAAAACCGAATTTTTGACTTTCGTCGATTACGTGATTTTTTTGATTAATTTTAAACTTCTTACACATGTAATATATATTATGTCACACATAATATACATAAAATGAGGTGTATATTCAGCTATAGTGGCTGATGAAAAACGTCCAATGTGTAAAAATAAAATTGAGTTTGAATTCTCCACAAATCTAGCCTAAATTGTTGGTGATTTGTGTGTGCCACCATGGAATGATTTAGTGGCTGATATTAACATGTGTGCCACTATTTTTGATGCATATGAGCTTTCTATCTTTATATGGCAAGTACGTGACACGTCGGTGAAGTTTCGGTAGTCACCTGATAAGACAATTTTCGGTTTATGACCTTGTAACGTGTCGTTATAATTTGGTCATCACCATGAATTATATAATATGATATAAGACCTGAATATACTCATATATATGAGGTGTATATAGTGGTGTGATGTTGACGTACGTTTGTAATATATGTAATGTGTCGGTAGTAGGTCAGAATATATGTGTATTGTGCCTTTTTAACAAAAATATGAATATATGCATAATATATATATTTATATATAAGCGTGTGATATAAGTAGAGAGGAGACTTTCTATTTCCAAATTTGTTGCCATGTAGTTTCCATCAAATATATCTCCATTTAATGAACTAGTTTGTTCATTAACTTAAGCATTATACTTAATGAACTAGTTTAGTTCATTAATTGTGGCACCTGAAAATAGTACAAAGACAACAAATGTTTCCATATGATGTAAGCTTTAATGCTTCATGGCTTGTTAGTACGGCAACCATATATATGAACATATGAAGCATGTATATCACATAAACATGTCAAATAATAATTTTGTCATGCATTTCATAAACTGTACCATTTAAATCATGCATTTGTAAATCATTCAAACACTTTTTCTCAACAATCTCCCCCTTTTGATGATTTAAAAATAACACTGGTTCATGATTTAAATATAATTGCTCCCCCTCCAATTATGCATAAATATAAAATTTGAATTTTTGTGCTCCCCCTTAAATCATGTTTCTCTCTCCCTCTTAAATCATGCTTTCCTCTCCCTCTTTATTTTGTAAATGTCATCAAAAGTACATTTAAGAAACAAATAGCAGTTTATATTATATCAACAAAAATCATGCATTTCAAGTGCGTTCTTAAGGGTTATTTATTCAACCCTTTGCAAATCTACCTTTTGGTGCCCAAACTTGGTTGACCTTCCTAGGTCTCCCAAAAGGTGAGAAAAGAGATGAAGACGCAGTATAATAGACATTATGTGGTAATGTGTTTGGCCTTTGGCCGAGATTCCCATCATGCACATGATATGATCTTCGTTTTTGATATGCCTTTGTGTTAGTGTGCATGGTGCGTGATCTAGATGCATTTATGTTGAATGAGTGTCGTGCATGCATCAATGGTTTCTTTTCATATTTATACGACATATAATTATATCTTATATGATATGAAGAAGAAGCACGATGAGATGAAGTAGGGCGTGATCTGGGCGTCCTCTTTGGTGCTACATTTGTCTTGAATGCATGTGTTTTCTTGGATGAAGATAGAATGAATTTGGTTGATTTATTTTGTGTTTCGTTTTTCTGAATGTATCCTAATCCGGTTTTGTCGTTTTCATGCTTTTGTGAGGAGATGATGCGATCTAGCATGTTTGTACCCATATCAAACTGCTTTACCATTCTTTCTAAATCCTCATTTCATGATTTCAAATTTGAAGTCTCAGATTTCATTTCATTATTTTCTGCCGTTAATGATGAGATCTCTGATTTCAATGCATTAATTGTACATGAGGACTCTTCTTTTGAATCGTTTAATCGAGAAACAAGGTTCGTGTTACATCTAACAACTTCTTGTCTTCAATTAACCGTTTTTTTCTTTTGCAAGAGTCTTTGTGAATTTATGCAATTCAAGATATTCACCAAATAGATCATCATAAGAGGGTTTAGAATCAGAATCAAAGTCAGAGATACCTTGTTTGATGCTTTGGATGCAAAGCATACTTGTGCCGTCTCTTCTTCGGTATCATCAGTCTCAGAGTCGGATGAGTCACTCCAAGTGGAGGCCTTGAGAGCTCTTCTTGAATTCCTTTGTTTAGGTTCTAAGACGAGTCTATTTTTGTTACAGTCCTTGTCACGGTTTTTGTTTATTTGTTTGTCCTTGTTTGGGCAGTCATATGATAAGTGTCTAAGTTTCCCACATTCATAACACTTAATATCCTATTTATTTTTATTTCTATGATTCTTAGATGAAGTAGGCTTACGTTTGTTTTTACCTGATTTTCTCATGATCTTTCTTAACCTTTTAGCTAACGTGATTAGATCCTCATCATCGGAATCCGTGTCACTATCATCTACGTGATCATAAGAGGTAGAGACGTATTCATTTGATTTAAACGCTATAACCTTATCTTGTTTAAAAGTTGATTTAGAATTTCTTAGAGTGAGTTTGTTTTCATATACCTTTAAGGATCTGATTAGTTCCTCCATTTTTATAGATCTCGTTTCTTTACTTTCCTCAATTGCTGTGACTTTGGGGTCCCATTTAGATGGGAGACTTCTTAGCACCTTTTGAACCTTTTCCTGTGTAGAAAAAGCTTTTCCAAGAGACTCAAGAAAATTGTAGATGTTAGTCAAGCGTAGGTCCATATAACCGATAGATTCGTTTGGTAATAACTTGAAGGACTCAAGAGTAGACATAAGCATATTTATTTTAGACTCTTTAACTTGACTATTCCCTTCATGTTTCATTTCAAGAATTCTCCATATCTCTTGGGCACTAGAGAAATTAGACACATAACTCCATTCACTTTTACTCAACTCGTTTAAAAGAAGTTGCATGGCTCTAGCATTCATACTTAATTTCTTTTTGTCATCACTAGTATATTCTTGTTTCGGTTTTACGACCTCTAGTGTGACACCATCAACAATAGATAACTTAGAAGGGATAAAAGGACCATCTTCTATAATGGACCACAATTCTATATCAATGGCCATAAAGAAAAGTTTCATTCTATGTTTCCATTGTATAAAAGACTCACCGTCGAAAAGAGGAGGCTTTACGGTTGACATTCCTTCTTGCTCAGTTTTATAACTAGTGGATGCCATCTCACAAAGATCATTAGATCTCCTTGTAGTGAGTGTGCCTGCGCTTCGATACCACTTGTAGGACCTGTATAGCACCACTAGAAGGGGGGTTGAATAGTGGGTGTGGAAAACTATGTTTTTAAAAACATTTGGACCAAAAACCCCACTTCAGAAAACAGTTTCTGTTTTCAGATCTTGATTTGAAATATTTGAATGACCTAGTTACAGACCTCCAAAAATTGTGAAATTCTGTGAGAATCTATTCTCAGATGTTCTGAGTATCTCATAAAAATTTCAAATTAAAATTCCACTCCTAATCTCTTGAAAATACGTTTTTGGTCAGATTGCACAAATTTGTCAGAAACTGTACTCCGACTTGAAAATTTTATTTCGATTAATTTGTGATTCCAAATGGTCTGAAAATTTAATGAAAAGACCCTCCAGATATTTATTTTAATGGCTTGAAATAGTTTTTGAAATTTCCTTTGGGAAGTATGTCCACCATGTTGATGTTCTCAACCTTTGTAAATCTAAAAATCAGATTGCACTAGTCTCAGAACTATTTACATTTGACTGACTTATACTTATTCAAATGAGTTGAAACTTGCGACAAATGAAAGCTAGAATATGTGGCTATATTTATACAAAGTTTTATAATTTTTGAAATTTTTTTACTATTTTTACTGTTGTAACGAAATCAATGCAGAAAACTGAAAACTGAAAGTAAAGTGCAGTAAAGTAAGAACACCAAGGATTTTATACTGGTTCGATTAAATCAACCTACTCCAGTCTTCGAGGACACTTTCCACGGTTATCATTAAACACCAAAAACACCTTACCACAAGGGTGAATGGAGTTAAACACTAACTCCACCCTTTTACATACAATACAATCGAGCAAACAAATCACGGACACCACCACGGATTGAATAAAGGTTTGATCACACCTTGATCAACCTTTTACAACAATTGAATGTGTATGGGTGGTATATTCAAAGCCTATAAAATATGTAGAATATATGAAAAATAGGCTTGAGAGAAGAAAAAGAAGAAAGAAATGAAGAAGAAGAGAGTAGTGTAGCTTCTTGCACTTGAGAGAATATCAATTGTAGCTTGTTCTTGTTTTGCACTATCTTCTCCCTTTTATCACATGTTGGCCGCCCCCTAAGGCTTTCTCCCTTCTTGAGAATTGTCTTTAATGTCCTTGGAAGATTGCCTTGTGTAGAAGATGACACAATCTTGCTTACTTGGCGCAATATGATTGGAGGGATGACTTGACCTTGCTTACTTGTCACTTGTTGATTGGTCCACCTTTTCATCCTTTAATGAGCTGTAAATTCTACCAAAAAAACTCTCAAAACATGTGCTAAAATGTAGTCAAAACATTACCATACAATCACACATTAATCCCCTTCAATTTTGGAAGACAATTGAAGACAAAAACGTGCTAAAATTTGTCCATAACAAACAACATGTGCTTAAATTTCAGCATGTGTTGTATTTTGAATTGTTTCCTTGTGTGTTGTCTTCTTCAATGTCACCAATCATGTGTGGCTTATTTTCCACCAATTAAAGTGCCAAATAGGCTCCAACAAAGATAAAAATGGCGTGTGAAATTCTTGCACATGTGCTGAATTTTCTTTTTGTAAACTTTGTCAAATAATGCATAATATTCACACACTATGGTAAATTGTAATCAGCCTTAATTTGAATTTTCTAGAACACATTAACATGTCTTGAATGTATAAAAGGTGTCTAGATATATGTTACATCAATGACATAAACGTTCCATGTGTGTAAGTTCGTAGAAACCGAATTTTTGACTTTCGTCGATATGTGATTTTTCTCCGATTAATTTCACGCTTCTTACACATGTAACATATATTATGTCACACATAATATACATAAAATGAGGTGTATATTCAGCTATAGTGTCTGATGAAAAATGGCCCATGTGTAAAAATAAAATTGAGTTTGAATTCTCCACAAATCTAGCCTAAATTGTGGGTGGGTTGTGTGTGCTACCATGGAATGATTTAGTGGATGATATTAACACCTGAGCCACAAAGTTTTGGCTATTTTTGATGCATATGGTCTGTTCATCTTTATATGACAAGTACGTGACACGTCGGTGAAGTATCGATAGTCACCCGATATGACAATTTTCTGTTTATGACCTTGTAATGTGTCGTTATAATTTTGTCATCACCATGACTTATATCATATGATATAAGACCTGAATATACTCATAAATATGAGGTGTATATAGTGGTGTGACATCGACGTACGTTTGTAATGTATGTAATGTGTCGGTAGTACGTCGGAATATATGTGTATTGTGCCTTTTTTAAAAAAATATGAATATATGTGTAATATATATAGGCTTGTGATATAAGTAGAGAGGAGACTTTCTATTTCCAATTTTTTTGCCATGTAGCTTCCACCAAATATATCTCCATTTAATGAACTAGTTAGTTCATTAACTTAAGCATTCCACTTAATGAACTAGTTTAGTTCATTAATTGTGGCACGTGAAAATAGTACAAAGACAACAAATGTTTGCCATATGATGTAAGCTTTAACGCTTCATGGCTTGTTAGTACGGCAACAATATATATAAACATATGAAGCATGTATATCACATAAACATGTCAAATAATAATTTTGTCATGCATTTTGTAAACTCGTACCATTTAAATCATGCATTTGTAAATCATTCAAATACTTTTTCTCAACAGATTCAACGATCATTGTGAGATGGCATCTACTAGTCACAAGACCGAGCAAGAAGGTTTGTCAAGCCAAAGGCCTCCAGTTTTTGATGGTGAGGTAAATTATGATTATGATTCTGATTCTTAACCATCCTATCATGATTTTTATGTTCAATATCTTGAGTTACATAAATTTTCAAGGACTCTTGCAAAAGAAAAGAAACGATTAATTGAAGACAAGAAGTTGTTAGAATCCTCCAACACAAATCTTGTATCTCAATTAAACAATTCAAAAGAAGAGTCGTTTTGCATGATAAATTCATTAAAGTCTGAAATTTCATCCTTGACGTCTGAGAATAATGAAATAAAAGTCGAGATTTCAAATTTGAAATCAAGAAACACCGACTTAGAAAAGATGGTGAAACCATTCAATACGGGTACTTGCATGTTAGATCATCTTATTTATTCTCAAAAACATGAAAATGACAAAACCGGTTTAGGGTATATTAAAGATAATAAGGTAGAAAACAAAACTACGAAATTTGTTTTATCTTCATCTAAGCAACCACATGTATTTAAAAAGATTGTAAAGCATAAGAAGGCAAGAACACAAACTAGCGAGTCACCTATTGCATCTCATCGCACTATTCCTTTTTTATCACCTGCAAAGTATAATGGTGTATTATATAGATATGACAGAAAGCCATTGATGCATATACAACACTCATATCACACTAATGCATCTAGATCACGAACTATTCATACGAATCAAAATGCATATAAAAACCGAAATCACATTATGCTTACTATGATGATTTAGGCCATAGGTCAAATAGAAATGCACCGAACATATATTATATTTCTGCTTCATCTTTCTTATCACCTTTTGTAAGACCAAGAAAGGTCACCCAAGTTTGGGTACCAAAAGGTACTCTTACAAACTAACCTTTAAGGACCCAAAAATAAAGGGTACCTACATGATTGTTCAATTTGCAGAGATCAAATAAAACAAGAGATGTAGCAAACAAGTGGTGATCAAAGTCTATCCTCAAAAAGAAGGTTACAAAAGGAGGACTCGTAACCTTTGGAGGCAACAACGGTAAAAAAATTGGAAAGGACAATCGGAAATCCAAGTACACTACAGATTTCTAACATATTCTTGGTAAGCTACTTATCCTACGACTTTCTTGATATTTCACATTTTGGTTTTGATGTGAATATATGACATAGAAGAAAATAGCATACACGATGAGTATGACACACTAAAAATGCATGATTACTGTTGATATATTATATGTTGCTCTTTCTTACTAATGCTTTTGATGTGATTTTCAAAATAAAGGGGGAGAGAAAAGCATGATTTAAATGAGAGAGAGAGAGATAAAGTTAAGGGGGAGCACGATATCATGAAATTCAAATTTTAAATTTATGCATAATTATAGGGAGAGCGATCACATTTAAATCATGGATAAAAGTTATTTTGTAAAACATCAAAAAGGGGGATATTGTTGAGAAATTGGGGTTTGAGTGATTTGAAAATGCATGATTTAAATGTTACATGTTTACGAAATGCATGAATTAAGTGTTACTTGATATATGTACGTGATAAAAATGCTTTACATGTTTATATATAATGTTGTCGTACTAACGTGCCATGAAGCGTTAAAGCTTACATCATATGGCAAACATTTGTTGTCTTTATACTAATTTCAGGTGCCATGATAAATGAACTAAACTAGTTCATTTAATGAAGTGCTTAAGGAGATGCACTTACTAGTTTACTAAATAAAGTACTCAAGAAGATATATTTGGGAACAACTACTTGGCAACATATTTGGAATGGAAAGTCTTCTTTCTATACTACTACACACGCCGCCTTCTTTTTTGGGTGAGATGCAGCAAATTTATCATGGAATCCTAATGTGGAATATATGGAAGACATATGCAGCCATTACTTTTGATGAAGCGCGTTAGTCACCTAATCTTCTACTCCGTGCTATTAGACGAGATTTATTTACATGGACCAGGTCAAGAAATGGTACTAGAACAACGCGCTCTATTCCCCGGCTTATACATATGGGCTTATCACCCCTCTCCTTTCCAGTCGAGTAAGGGTGCTACATTGGCATCCTCCTCTGTCAGGACGGCTAAAACTCAATACGAATGCTGCAGTTGGTCGTCTTTCAGCTGGCGGGGGGACTGTTCTACGTGATGCAGATGGAAGATTGATACATGCTTTCTCATATCCCCTAAGACATGATTTCCCACTTCGTGTTGAGGCATAAGCAGTGGTAATGGCTCTTCTTTATTATGTGCCTTCATTTGAAAATATTATTGTTGAGGTTGATTGTCTGGAGCTGGTTCACATACTTGCCTCATCTGGTCCATTGGCGCCTAACATTGGTCGACTACGAGCTTTCCTCCGTCACTTATCTCTGTCCACATGCTATGCTCCTCGAGAGGTCAATTAGGCTGCACATTATCTTTCGCAATCGACATTGATCAGTTCGAGGGTGTCTTATTACAATTCTCTCTATTCCTTGCCATCTCATATACGCGGTATCACTCGCACGGACTCCACATTTCCTTATTTTCGTCATACTTCCATAAAAGGCTACAATGGCACACAAATACAATAGTTGTTGGCTTACCCTATTACTAGCAATTTCCATGTATTTTAGTTCTATACAAGATGTACTCTACCACTCTTCCAATTGTGTAAATATGTATGTTTTTTCCTTTGCCAGGATTTTATCCACAAGGGTGGTTTTACTTGGCAAGGTTTTAATGCGGCATATCATACATGATTGGAGAATGGTCATTCTTTCTTCTTTACATTTTCGTCATTCATATGATGAAGTTCCATGTACTGTAATATGGTATTCATCCGCCATAAGTGAGGCATTCTCATAATAAATATCATATTGTTTAAGTATATAAATATGTGTGTATATATATATAGATATATATATTTTTAGGTGAAGGACGGGTGCTACCGTCTGGTTATTTTATTAATAATTTAACCCTCACTTGTGGCGGAGGAATACCGTGGTTACATAATTGATCTGCCTATGGAGGGAGACTCTTCCAAACTAGACAATAAAGAAAAGAAAATATCCAAAGAGAACGAAAGACATGAGAAAATAACAAATTGTAGTGAAACAAATAAATGTCAAATTATTCTCTGCTTAGTTGAGGGGGTCTAGTACGCGATGAGAAGGCAGTGTGATCCAGGTACTGTACCAGTGCTACTCGGACAGCGTTCCAGCCATGATGCTTCCCAAGTGTCTCGCAAGCAAGGAAAAAAATATTAGACTTCAAATCAACCACTAAATTGTAGAAGCGAGGTGTGGGTGAAAATATGTGACAGATTGAGAGTACCGACGTTGCTTTGGTCATGTTGGACCAAAGCAACCAATGTTTGAAGTTGGCAAACCATTGAGTTGATGCCATCCACTGGTGCCCGTGTATTATGCATCCTCGACAGTAAAAAGTAGCGATTAAAAGAATGTGTATGATAAACAAAAAATAAGATATGAGCATGAACCAAACGTATTTGCATACCGATGTTGCCCGAAGTCCAAAGACTGCGGGCAACAAAAAGTTATCATCACCAACCCAGCAGGGAGATATCAAAGTATAGTGTAGAATGGAGCATGGAAGAAACCATACCCATGTTGCCTACATATGAGCAATGCAGGCAACCTCCAAATATACAAGGCACGGCATCCATGAGGTAAAGTCTCGGTCAGTCCAAAGCATGCAATGTTGATGTTGTAACATCTGTATAATAGAAGCCTCGGGCAGTATGCGGGAGTTGAGATGGAGATTTAAACGTAAGGGTGCAGGATACAAATCGAACATGTTGGGCCAGATAATGAGCCACCATATTAATTTGACGAGGTGCATAATGAATCGAACTTCCTGTAAGGCGTAAAAAGATCTCCAAGCGCTCATAATCTTTCATCCTGGAAAGCAACGGATCTCACATTTCGGATAGTTGCAGGCAATTGGTTTCAACAATTATATTCCGATGCCATCGACCAAAATAAATGAGACTATATAACACTTCTTGCAACTCCGCTTGAAAAGGTGGAAGGCATGGAAGCACAAACACAATTGCTCCCACCATGTGACCAGTATGATTGCGAAGGATTGCCTCTACTGTAGCGGAATGCCTTCCTGATGATGCATCAACATTCAGTTTCAATTTACCTAAGGGTGGCAGTTCCCACTTCAAAACTGTGATCTTTGGAGTGCGAAGGATTGGAGAAAGGCCAAGATCAAAGAGGTGTGAATAATTCTTGGCTATTTTAGTGCCCGATAGAGCAGATGCCCATATAAAACATTGATGTCTCTCTCGCGCATATAAGTCTATAATTGTAACATCAGATGAGCCGAAGATAAGATTCGTATAGATTTTCCATACTGTCCAACAAAGCATAGTGGGCAGGATCACCCGGAAGTGGCCCAAAAGATTGCGCTATGTCGAGGATAACCACCACTGTAATAAATTTGTATGCAATGATAATCCACGTGGACGAGGACCTTTCAAGTGAATAGCAAACAATGTCCAGACATTCCATACCGATCAACATCTAAGAAAAACATGATCAATAGTAGCTGAGTCCTCCTTAGAAAAAGGACAAATAGCAGGGCTAGCATGGGAAAAACAACGTAAATTATCCTCCAATGGAATCGCAAGATGAAAGATTTTCCACATGAAGATACTGGCCGATGCAGGGATTGATTTTCACCATATATATTTGTGACAGAACAGTGTGACATTGTGCGATCGAATATCAGCATATGCATGCTTTAATGTAAATTGGCCACCTGGAGCCGAAGTCCAAAGAAGTGCAGCATTATTCATGGTAAGACTAGAGCATAGAGAATGAACAGAACAAATCCTTTTCCAGCCAGGTGAATCATAGATGCGAGGGCTGAACTCCATGCGTTTCCCATATTGCTGCTGCATGTACTTAGCCCACAACATTGATGTTGTATGAAAATTCCACTAGATTTTATAATCATACGCAAGCTGTATGTGTTGTAGACTTCGAACACCTAACCCTCCTTTCTGTTCCGTATGTGTGATATTCTGCCATGAGACCCAATGATGACGTGGTCCCTAAATAAAGCCGGCCATCCGCTGCTGCATGGCATGGATCACACTTTTAGGTAACCTTGCAGCTGCCATTAAGTGCAACGGGAGAGACACAGACCGATTTAATTAAAACGAGACGTCCCCCTGGTGTGAGAAGATGACGTTTCCATCCCCAGAGTTTGGCGTCAAAATGTTATAGTAACGAAACACAGTATCTAGCACGATTGATGCCCCGATATAGATAAGAACCCAAGTACTTAATAGGCAGCGAAGAGGCCTGCATATTTAGTACATTTCCCATGGTGACCAAGGCCGATCGAGTAGCATAAGAGCTCAGCACAAATTGGCTCTTTGTATAGTTTACGAGCTGTCCAGAGGTTTGCTGATTAGCACGAAGAAAAGACTGAAACCTTCGCAGATTAGCAGTAGAGCCATTGATAAATATCAGCAAATCATCTGCATAAGCTAAGTGGGACATTCCAGAAACTCTGCCCGCGTTGAAATCAGGAATAACGCCATATGTGAAAAGATTATTAAGCCCTCGACTGGAGCCTTCAGAACCCAGTATAAACAATAGAGGAGAAAGTGGGTCACTTTGTTTTACACCACGAGTTGGAGAAAAGAAGCCATATATTTTTCCATTAACTACCACTGATAACTTTTCTAATCGCATATTATTCAAAACAATTGTAATGAAGCGATCATGAAATCCAAATTTGCGCAAAATATGTTCTAAATAACGCCAGTTAACCTTATCAAAAGCTTTGGCCATGTCTAATTTGATCAGAACATTTGCCCCTCGTGTTTTCTTGTGAATTAAGTGAACCATCTCATTTGCTAGCATAACATGCTCACTGATGTCATGATGCTTCAAAAAGCCAATTTGTTCCGCTGATATTATAGAAGGCAGCAAGGTGGACAACCACGTGGCAATTATTCGAGTGGTAACTTTACTGATGAAATTTGAGACATATTGCACGGAAATCGGCATAAGTTGCTGGGCATTGTTTTTTAAGAATCAATGTAATGATCGAGGACCGCATAGCCTGCGATGGAGGAACCCCAAGGAAAAACTCTTGAACTGCACAGGTGACGTCTTGCTTAATAATATACCAACAAGTTCTGAAAAATGGCCATTGTAACCATCAGGACATGCAGCGCTATTGGAATTTAGACTCCACATAGCATCTTTGACTTCTTGCATGTCTGGGAGACGCATGAGCATCTTATTGTCTGCGGCTGAGACCAAAGTTGGGATATGTTGAACAATGGACTCTAGGTCACTGACTGGCTCATCTGTAAGCAACTGAGTGTAATAATCTACCGCTGCCTGGCCTAATGCATCCGAGCTCTCCATAAGATTACCTCGCTGAATCTGTCAACTGGCAGATCCACTGACGTCGATATCTATCTTTAACCATAAAATGTAAGTAGGCTGTATTTTCTTCACTTAATGCTGCCCAACGGATTCTAGACTTCTGCTCCCAGAATGAGGCCTGCTCGTTAGTTGATCACAGTAAATTTTCTTGAGCAAGAGAATATGCTTGTCTGTTCTCAGGAGAAGGATTTTGATCATAAGCCGACTCCATTCGAGTAAATTTAGATTCAGGCACAACTACCCTATCAAATATGTTTCCATAGATTTCCTTATTCCAGCGACGCAATTCTGATTTTAAGGATCGTAATTTAGCATATAATCCATGCATGCCTCCAAACATTGGGATGTTATTCCATGCAGCCGCAACAAATTTGCTGAAATCTTCATGCAAAGTCCATGCATTCAAAAATCAAAATGGGATGGGTGACGTATCCACAGTCAACTTACAACGAAAGAAAATTGGAGAGTGGTCAGATGATACTCAGGGGACATGTTTTACTGTCACATCCGCAAAAAAATTATTGAATGATGAGTTACATAGCATGTGATCCAATCGACACAAGACGCGATTCAATCCACTACCCCTTACACACGTATATGACGATCCCAAAATGAGAATTTCCCCTAGCTGACATGTAGCGACCCGTCCTGAGCCATAGTACTCGAAACGACTCACCCGCCGTATCTCGCTAAGGAGAATACAAGGCGTCGATACAATTCAATTACATGTCATCGAAATAACATAAATCGATGTCAGCGGAAGCCGTAAACTAAAAAATCCTGGATAAAATAACCATCATCATTAATACAAACGTCTCAGAAACTCTAAATCGATATAATGGTCAAATTTATATAAACACTAACTCCAATATACATAAACCTCGAATATCCAAATAACTGCCTCAGCTAAATCCTCGAAAGTCTCGTCCGAGTATTCCTCAGTCCCAAACTCTCCGTGTTTGATCTTCCACGGTATGCCAACTTATTTACCTGTCTATCTGCAAAACTGGTTGGTAGAGGGGGTGAGCGACATACATCGCACGCAAGTAGCCCAACTATATTTACTACGGGATCATACACGGAGAAGCTAGTGTAAAGAAAATATATAAATAACATAATATAAAATAGCATGCTTTGTAAATAATTTACCTTTTCGCCTTTTTTGTACAATCAAACAGGTAAAGCACACGCATCTAAGTCATCGCACACATAAGTCATTACAATCAAAAACGTTATGTAACTTTTCAAATTAATGAATGCAACGACTCGACAACCATGTATCCATTTTCGTTTCCATTTCATATTCGTTTCCATTTTCATATTTCATTTCCATTTCATATTCATTTCCATTTTCATATTTCATTTCCATTTCCCGTATCATAGGCGATTACCCCTTACAGTATCCCTATCGATATTCATTTCTGATACCCATATGCGGTTACCCCTTACGGCATCCATATGTGATATCCATACCCATATGCGGTTACCCCTAGCGGTGTCCATATGTGATATCTATACCCATATGCGGTTACCCCTAGCGGCGTCCATATGCGGTATACAATCCTGATACCCATATGCGGTTACCCCTAGCGGCATCCATATGCGGTTACACCTAGTGGCATCCATATGCGATATCTATACCCATATGCGGTTACCCCTAGCTTCATCCATATGCGGTATCCATATGTGGTTACCCCTAGCGGCATCCATATGCGATATCCATACCCATAAGTAGTTATCACTAGCGGCATCCATATGCGGTATCCATTCTTGATACCCATATGCGGTTACCCTTAGCGGCATCCATATGCGATATTCATTTATACTCTTCCGTTTATCACTTTATTTCTATTTTAATTCTAATTTATCATCTACGTGTAAGTATACTCACGTATATGTTCGCGCCCATACAACTACATATATGCCTTTATACTTACATGATATAGTTTACTAATCACAAGCATTTACATACCTTATATTATAAAACAACATAAACATGCACACACGGTTCAAGAACAGCAAACATATAATTTCACTCACAACACACATAAATATATGCACACACATAAATATATGCACACAGTTAAAGAAACAATAAAAAAAACACGTACGTGAAGCATGCACATGCAAATATCTTTTACACACAACTGAAGCATGCATATTTATAAATATTTTACACACATAAGCACATATCATGTTACCATTTGTTCCAACAATTTAGCCACAGCAGTAACCTTTAACACCAATGAAATTTAAATTCCACATATCCTTAACAACGACACATAACAGCAAAACAAAGCAATAACATTCCCTATCTAAATTAATATGCCATTCGTATCCCAGAAAACAAAATTTCAATTACATTGAAAACATACATGGCAGCAACAAAAAAAGGAACAAATGTATCCTCTTAATACACGGCAGCAACAACGACAATTGTATTCTCCTATATATATTAATATTCCATGAGCAATTTCCTATAACAGCATAGATTTGACCTCTGTTTCGTTTCTTTCTTTCCTTCTTTTTCTTTTTACAACATTTGCAAATTATTACATACATATAAATATTAAGTAAGCCTCCAGCCGTTTCATATACACGGCATAAACGTATTCAAATACATCAAATACACGTTTAAATCATATAGTTCCGATTACACAAAATAACCCGCAATTAAATTCAACTTAAATTATACATATCACATATTTACAAATAACATGGCACACATGCTGAGGCCGACATATGCATGGTAAGAATTCAAATTCTAGTTTGCCTATCCATGATGATATAAATGTATCAGTAGTAAGGACATGCTTACAAATATTATCTTTTAGTAGGTACACAGTGAGACATTATCCTATGTAGCAGGGACGTAGTGAGACATATTATCCTATGTTTGCATAGCATTTTCAAAAGATTACTGAGGGCCAACAAAAGAAACAGGCAAGAATTCAAATGCTAATGGCATATCCACGCTATACTAACAAAACAAATCTAATTAAACTTTAGAATAAGGAATTCATGCATTACTCATATATATACATCCATACATTATGGCCGCTGCCTAGGGTAGCGGCATACCCCTTAACCGCGGGCAATCAAGGCCATTAAACACCAAGATCATACCATTTTTATACACCTACACAAAATCAATACATAGATACAACAAATACATACATATATACATCAATCTATGCAAATCACAATTACGAATGCATGATCCGATTTGATACGAAAATAGCATAATAACTTTGTAAAAGCATAGCAAATATAACAAAGATACTTGCCTATCGCTTCAATTAAACGTATTATGCGAAGAGCGGATGGAGATCGGATTGGCAATTACATCATTCCTCTCCATAAGATGACGGCAAAAGCTTGGATTTGAAGAATAAAAGGGACGCTGGAATCCCCTTTTTTTTGGAGAATTAGGCAGCTGTGTGGCTGCCCTTTTTTTTGGCTTTTGATGGATTGGAAAACTTGTCTTATGTGTAGGTATAGATATAGGCTAGAGTTTAGGTTATCTTATTCTAGTGTGATTAGGATTAGTTTAAATTCAAACTTCATCTATCTACTTCATAATCATATTAGGATTTTAAGTTTTAAAACTTATCTATTCTATTTTCTTTTCCTAATTCTTTTCTGCCTTATGTGTGTAATGTAATATGTAAATATATTTTATTTTTGTTTTCTTTTTCTTTTTTTTTTGATTTTTATCGTGTGTAGTGTGCATATATATTATATATTAGTGTTTGTTTTTGTCACGTGTGCATGTGTAATGCATGACAAATTTTCGTGTTAAAAGTTTACGGGTCATAACATTTCTCCCCCTTACAAGAAGTTTCGTCCTCGAAACTTGCACATGGCGTAATCAATGACTTAGTATGGTTCTACTTGATCCATTCCCTAAATAATGACATACTAAATATCTATTGCGTATTCCGCTATGTTAACATCACACTTCCTTGACATAGGACTAAATCCTCAAAACTATTTCTTATGTATCTACAAGGTAATCTCTAAGTTCATTCCTCTTTACTTATCTAAGATCATTTACCTATCTTCTTATACTTCTAAAATCAAGCTTAAAGGTATCGTCACCATACTGTGGGTTCCATATCCCAGTCATCATTCGTTACCATACTTATATCTGCGATCATCAGCAGCCCTCTAAAATCAGTTCTTTGGTGTGATAATAATATTTAACTTAATTCTCTATAATTGCAACTTATAGACTCCCACTTATACCACTTGACATGTATCATCCAACTTATTGCAATCTATGATTCCGAATTCTCAACTCTTCATGTATGATCCATCTCCTAATTACATAACCATCAAAAATATCCATCGAGTCCTCCAATGCATTAATCATTACACTTCATAAATATAGAACTAAGTCCTCATATTCAATTCTTATACCTAAGAACTAGCTCTATAATCATGCTCTTACATTTTCGGGATATCATGATACGATCTTGGATCGTACTGAATTGACGATCGCTTCTTTCAACTCCAAAAGACACCTTTGATCAATCCTTGCATGGGACAATGGCGCAAACACCACCTTCTTGGACAAGAGAAGTCAACAACGTCTACGTCGAGCAATTCAAATCTCCCAATCCAACACGTCGTTCCATATCCTTGGATTGTGATTCACCAACTAAGTTTGCTCAAACCCTAATTGGGTCTAGCCTTGATTTTAATTTGTCAAAACCAAAGGAAAAACACCAAAAGATGCAACTCACGGCTGCAAGGAGAAAGAACCTTTATTGCTGAAATTGTAATTCTGAAATTTTTGTCTACCCTATGCTACCGTTTTTGGTCATGATATAATGCCAAATTCTTCTACTCCTAAAAGTTAACTAATCAATCAAAGTCCTAATATTACTACCTATCAATCTTAATCAAATTTACATAAAAGATAAGTCAAAGCTAATTAAGGAAGATTACATAACTCAAATCCCTAAAATCTCACACTGGAATTATACCCTGTCAGTTACTGGCTTATAGCTGCTTCTAGACGCCGAATTAGGGTTTGCACCCTTCCGCAAAGTTGTAGCTCATGAAATGTCCTTGAATTTAGACTCTTGAATCACCTTATTTGGACTCTTCTGGATAGAGATACGGGCCTCCAAAAATTAGGTATCCATCTAGTGAACTTCAGTACTTTCCATTCTGGATTCGCAACTTGCACCTGATTTTGGTCCATCTTGTAGTCCGAATTAGCAAAAGTGTAAAACATAAAAATCGTCTCAAATTGAGTTACCTAAGACCTCCAAGTGGTTTGAATCAAATTGGATCAATATTCCGACCTGGGCATCCAAAATACCGACTGGTGTCCGGCTGACTTCCTGAAAAATAGGGACTCTTCAAGCCACTCTCCTTATTTAGCCTTGCCTCCTTAGAAAACACTCAAACACAGCCACTAGCACTACAAACACATATTAAAAAGACGCTATAAAATATACTAGACCCAAAAAAGACAACTCAAACAACTAGACTCGATACTATGACGACAACGCATGAAATGACCATCATGCCCTCCCACCAACCCTTACATCAATAGACTCAAGGATAATCAAGTCATGGCCTCAATGATGAGCACCCAATGCTGCCCACCATGTGTTGGCATATCTTGCACATGCCTTGTCAAGAAAGCCCCAGTGTCAAAACCTAGTCGTCTCGCTTGGCTTCTTGTAAAGGGACCCCAATGTGTCTCATTGGAGGGTCCTTGTGCAAGATTATCATGATGAGGCTCTTGAGCCTCATCAATCCCCCCTCCTCAAAAGGATTCGACCTCGAATCAAAATCATCAAAATGCTCAAAAGGAGTAAGATCGCTAACATTAAAAGTTTGAGAGATAGAACCGTACGTGTCTGGCGGAAGATCAAGAACATAAGCATTTTCACCAACCTTTTGTATAACCTTGAAAGGTCCATCTCCCCTCGGCATGAGCTTGGACTTCCTCTCAGTAGGAAACCTAGCTTTTCGCAAATGCAACCAAACAAGATCATCAGGAACAAAAGAAACATGTTTTTGATTTTTTTTTGCCTTCCTAGCATATTGTTCATTTTTACGCTCAAGTTGCAATTTGACCTTAGCATGCAATTTCTTAATCATTTCAGCTTTGTTCTTACCATCAAGACTAGCACGTTCATTCACAGGAATAGGAAGTAAGTCAAGTAGGGAATGGGGGTTGAAACCATAAACAACCTCAAAAGGTGAATACAACGACCCACTATGCACTGTCCTGTTATATGCAAATTCAACATGAGGTAAGCATTCTTTCCAGTGTCTAAGATTCTGTTTAATCAATGCACGCAACAATTGTGATAAAGTCCTATTAACTACCTCAGTTTGGCCGTCAGTTTGAGGATGGGCCGTGGTAGAAAACAAAAGTTTAGTACCAAACTTTCCCCAAAGGACTCTCCAAAAATGACTCAAAAACTTAGTATCCCTATCACTCACGATTGTGCAAGGCATACCATGCAAACGGACAACTTCTTTGAATAACAAGTGTGCAACATGGGAAGCATCATCGGCTTTCTTGCATGCAATAAAGTGTGCCATCTTAGAAAATCGATCTACAACAAAAAACACACTATCCATCCCAATTTGGGTCCTAGGAAAGCCTAAACGAAGTCCATAGACAAGTCTACCCATGGTGAAGAAGGTACGGCCAAGGGAGTATAAAGTCCATGGGGGTGCGTGGTTGATTTTGATTGCTTAAACGTGAGGCAACTCCCACAAAATCTCTGTAGGATCTGCAAGGCACCACTAGAAGGGGGGGTTGAATAGATGATGCGGAAAGTGTGGTTTTTAAAATTTCTTTAAACTTGAACAATTCAAGTTCTGAAAACAGATTCTGTTTTCAGGACCAGTCTTAAAACGTTTTTAAAACTAGGTTAGAGGTCTCCAAAAATTATGCAATTTTGAGAGAACTTAGCCTCAGATGTTATGAGGGTCCCCTAAAAATTTCAAATTAAAATTCAACCTTTAACCCCTTCAAAAACCGTTGGTAATCAGATTGTGCAAATCAGCCAGAAACGGTAGATGGTTTTGAAAAATTAATTCCTATTTGTGTGAACGTCCAAATGCTCTGAAACTTTAACCACTAACTCCTTATATACTATATTTAAATGGGTTGAAACAGTTTTGGAAAATACTTTTGGGAAGTAGGTCAACTACAACCAAAGTCTCAACCTTTGCAAGTCTGAAAATCAGACTGCACTAGTCTCAGAACTTTTGATGTTTGATTGACTTATACTTATCCAAAAGGGTTTAAACTTGTGCCAAATTAACCCTAGAACGTGTGAGTATATTTCTGGAAATTTTCGTAATTTTTGAAAATCGTTTACTATTTTTACGTATGTGAACAAGAAGGATAAACAGTGCAGTAACTGAAAAGTAAATGCAGAAAGTAAATGGCACCAAGATTTTTATACTGGTTCGGTTATAAACAACCTACTCCAGTCTTCAAGGAACACCTTCCTTGGTTCACAGTAATCACACACACACACAACACACCTTACCACAGGGTTGATAGAGTTACACCTAACTCCAACCCTTTACAAACCTTATATTGTAAGTACAATTCGCACGAACACCACCACCTTGCTAGAGTGAAGATTGATCACACCTTGATCAATCTTTTACAAAGATATATGAATGGTGGTTTATCTCAAGCCTATTCAAGATTGAAAGATATGAAAACAATAGGCTTTACAAGAAGAGAGAAAGAAAGAAGATGTAGGAGAAGAAGAGCTAGGCTTTTTGATCTCTTTGAATTGCAATGCTTGTTGTTGTTTTGTTTGCTCTCTTCTTTCCTTATAATGGTGCAGCCGTCCCCCTTTGCTTGTCTTCCCCTCTTGAAAATTATCTTTTAAGTCCTTGAGAGAGTGTAAGACATCATTGTGACAAGGCCTTGCTTACTTGGCACCTTCTTATTGGATGATCATTTAGTCTTCGCTTACTTGACACCTCCTTATTGGTTCAAACGTGATCATCATGGTGACTTGGAAAAAAATCTGAGAATTACACTTAACCATGTGCCAAAAATCATCACAAAATAACTTCCATAAATCATAAGATATTCACATAAATTGTAAGACAAAAAATCCTTCCAACTTTAATGAAAAAATCGGCCATTATGTCTCATTTCCATGCTGAATTTTCAGCATGTGTATCATTCCATTTCTTTCAAAATAATGCCCAATTTACCTTGATTGTTTTCTTTAAAAATTGAATCACCAAGTTATG
Organism: Eustoma russellianum; assembly: GCA_036186865.1. NCBI lineage: Eukaryota > Viridiplantae > Streptophyta > Magnoliopsida > Gentianales > Gentianaceae > Eustoma > Eustoma russellianum. Next base: position 16,769,315 of record AP025069.1, on the reverse strand, counting down.
GTAAGTATTGCTATCACATAAGAAATGAACTTGGACACATCCAAGCTTACAAATTCGGCCACATGTCTTCACACATGCTGAAAAATTTTCAGCATGTGTGATATATAAAATATCACACTTTATTAATTCAAATAATATTCAAAACATTTCCATTTCTTCTTCCAATCAATCACATAATGAAAGATGACAAAATATGTCACATTTAAGAGCAAAACTCGGCCAGCAACATTTTAGCATGCTGAAATTTTCAGCATGTGATATAAGAGAGATATATTTTGAATTCTTACCATTTGTAGCTTCTCTCTTCAATTCACCAACATTGTATGATTGATCCTTGACCAATCAAGATGCCAACAAAGCTCCACATATGCTCCAAATCAGCTGGTGTAGACGTTGGAATGTGTATGTGCATGTGCTGAAATTTATTTTTGCTAACTTTGTAAAATAATGCACATTTAATAATACACACATGTAATATTCCAATCAGCCCTTAATTTAATTTTATAGAACACTTTAAGATGTATATCATATGTAAAAAGTGTCTAGATACGTGTCACATGATGTACCAAAAACGTTCCATGTATTGTGTGCGTAGAAAACCGAATTTTCGATATTTATCGATTACCCGATTTTTCTCTAATTTAAATTCCAACTTTTGCACATGTTATATATATTATGTTATACATAATATATATAATGTATACTTTAAATCTCAGCACTTGGCTGGTTTAAAGTGGTACCATTAGCATGTGACAAAATTAAACTTGGAATCTTCACATTTTGGCCTTAATGTGGAGTAATTTGTGTGTGCCAACATAGAAAGTATTTTTGGCTGATTTTTCTGTCATGTGCACGAAATTTTAATCCATTTTTGATGTATATGGGCTGGACATTTATTTATGGCAAGTACGTGACACGTTGGTGAAGTTTCGGTATTCGCCCGATACGACAAATTTCGGTTTAGAACCTTTTATCGTGTCGTATTTGATTTGTCATCACCATATCTTATATCATATGATATAAGACCTGAATATACTCATAAATATGAGTTAAGTATAGTGGTGTGACGTTAACGTACGTACGTAAAATATATAACGTGTCGGTAGTACGTTGGAATACATGTGTATGTGCCTTTTAAAAAAAATCTGAAAATAGGTGTATATTGCGTGTATAATTAAGATGGGGAGGAGGAGAAAATTTTCCTTCCTTAGCCTTGTTGCCTTTGTGCCTTTTCCAAATGTGGCTTCCTTTAATGAACTACTTAGTTAATTAAACTAAGTACTTCACTTAATGAACTAGTTTAGTTCATTAATGGTGGCACCTGAAAATAGTGTAAACACAACAAATGTTTGCCATATGATGTAAGCTTTAATGCTTCATGGCTCGTTAGTACGGCAACATAATATATAAGCTAAATAAGGCAAGTAATGGCAAGATATCATGCATACATGTACATGTTTATATATGTTTGTACACGTTTATATATATATATATACATTTAAGTCACTTATTTTGAAATCACTCAAACCCCCTTATCTCTACAATCTCCCCCTTTTGATGATTTTCAAAATAATTTATGCACATGATTTAAATGCTTTCTCTCCCCCTCGAAACATGCACAGATTTGAGATTTGAATTTCGAATTTCAAATCCGGCTCCCCCTTGATTTGTGCAATTAATATCAATGTGTCTCTCTCCCCTTAAATGTCTCTCTCCCCCTTAAATCATGCTTTTCTCTCCCCCTTTATTTTGGAAAGTAAATCAAAAGATTCCTGTCAAAAAGGAAAGTAAATCAAATCACGTCAAATCAAATCATATCAACGGGAATCATGCCTAATTTAGAACGAAGAGATTCATACGTGGCTTGATTTAAGGCTTTTGTAAAGATATCTCCTACTTGTGCTTCTGTGCGAACGTGATCTATGACAATGTCACCATTGTTTACGAAATCACGAAGAAAGTGATAGCGTACTTCTATGTGCTTAGCCTTAGAATGTAACACGGGATTCTTAGACAAATTTATGGCACTCATACTATCACAATATATAGGAATTTTATTTACGGTAATTCCTAAGTCCGAAGGTTGTTGTTTTATCCACAACAACTGTGTGCAACAAAGGCTAAGAGCCATGTACTCAGCCTCAGTAGTGGACAAAGCAACACTTGCTTGCTTTTTGGAAAACCATGAAATAAGGGAATTTCATATAAATTGGCAAGTTCCGCTCGTGCTTTTTTCTATCTATTTTGCAGCCACCATAATCTGCATTAGTGTAAGCATGTAAGTCAAATGTAGAATCCTTATCGTACCAAATTCCTAAGGTGGGCGTGTGCTTAATATAACGGAATATTCTTTTTACCGCATTGAAGTGTGACACCTTAGGTTGACTTTGAAAACGTGCACACATGCAAACACTAAACATGATATCAGGCCTACTAGCAGTTAAATATAGCAAAGAGCCTATCATAGATCGATATAAGCCATTATCAACGTCTTTGCCATGTCGTCTTTGTCTAATTTAGTAGTGACACTCATAGGGGTGGGGGATGGTTTCAAATTTTCGAAATTAAACTTTTTAATCATGTCATTAACATATTTTGCTTGGCTTATATGAATCCCTTTACTCGTTTGCTTAATCTGCAAGCCAAGAAAATAATTAAGTTCACCAACCATAGACATTTCAAATTCAGATTTCATGCAATTTTCAAAATCTTTAACAAGTCTATGTGAGGTAGAACCGAAAATAATGTCATCAACATAGATTTGAATAATAAGTAAATCCGATTTTTCTTGTTTCAAAAATAGTGTACTATCTATAGTACCACATTTAAAATCATTTTCTAAAAGGAAAGTAGCAAAACGATCATACCATGCTCTTGGTGCTTGCTTTAGCCCATATAGTGCCTTCTTTAGTTTGTACACGTGATCGGGATGTTTCAAATCTTCAAAACCGGGTGGTTGCTTCACGTATACTTCTTCTTGTATAAATCCGTTTAGAAATGCACTTTTCACGTCCATTTGATATAATTTAAAGTCTTTCATGCAAGCAATAGCAAGTAATAGTCGTATAGCTTCTAATCGTGCTACGGGTGCAAATGTTTCATCGTAGTCAATTCCTTCCTCTTGATTATAGCCTTGTGCTACAAGTCTCGCTTTATTCCTAACGACCTTTCCTTCTTCATTCATTTTATTTTTAAACACCCACTTTGTGCATATTATAGTTTTATCTTGTGGTCGTGGTACTAAATCCCATACATCGTTTCTAACGAATTGATTAAGTTTGTCATGCATAGCATCAATCCAAGAAGAATCACTCAAAGCATCATGCACATTTTTGGGCTCAATTTCAGAAATCATAGCATGAAATTCATTTATTTCATCCGAAGTAATTCTTCTACGTGGTCGCACACCGTGAGTGAGGTCGCCTATGATGAGATCATGTGGATGATCTCTATGCCATCTTGGTTGATTATTTTCTAAGTTATCATGCATTTCTATATGATCATGCATTTCTAGTGTCTCATTCATATCATGCATATCAAAAGAATCATTATCTTCATTCAAAACGGGTTTGAATTCAAAATAATCGTCATATTCCTTATCTTTATCAATCTCACCAAATTCATTGAATTTAACTTGAATAGATTCTATAATTTGTCTAGTGAGAGGATCATAACATCTATATGCCTTCGAATTTATAGAATATCCAACAAAAATGCACTCAATTGATTTGGATTCAAATTTATCTAAATTATATTTTGTATTCAAGACAAAACATTTGCATCCAAACACACGAAAATAGTCAATCTTAGGCATGCGATCATTCAAAATCTCATAAGGCGTCTTGTTTATTTTCTTTCTTATAGATAGGCGATTTACAATATAGCATGCACAATTTACGGCTTCCGCCCACAGAAATCTAGGCAATTTATTTTCGCAAAGCATGGTTCTAGCGATTTCTTGTAATGTGCGATTCTTTCTTTCTACTACTCCATTTAATTGTGGAGTTCTAGGTGGCGAAAACTCATGCTTAATTCCTTTTTCTTCGCAAAACAAAATCATCTCTTTGTTTTTAAACTCACCGCCTCTATCGCTTCTTATCCTTTTCACATTTACACCGTATTGATTTTCAAGTTGTTTAATTAATTTAGCAATCTCAACGGCGCTATCATCCTTATGTGCAAGAAATAAAGTCCAAGTATAACGAGAAAAGTCATCAACAATTACGCATGCATAGTGACGCCCACCAAGGCTTGTAGTGCGACTAGGACCAAACAAATCGATATGCAATAGTTCTAATATTCTAGTCGTGCTTATTTCATTTTTCGGCTTAAATGACTCACGTGTTTGTTTGCCTTTTATGCAAGATTCACACAACTGAAAGTTTTCTAAGTCAAGCGTAGGCAATCCCCGTACTAGGTTCTTTCGTTGAAGTTTTTCTAGTGTGGAAATGCCAATGTGTCCTAAACGTCTATGCCATAAATTCACATTGGGTTCGTTTGACATAAAACACTTAACTTTAGCGTCTACTACATCATCCATAGATAGCGTAAAAATATTGCCTTCTCGTTTTCCTTTTAAAACGATTTCTCCATTTTTATTTATTATGTTGCAATAAGGGTGAGTAAAACACATATTAAAACCATTGTCAACAAATTGAGAAATGCTAAGAAGATTGTAGGATAAGTTGCTTACCAAAAATACGTTGGAGATTTGGAGTGTGTTCGGATTACCAATTGTACCTTTTCCGATGATCTTGCCTTCATTGTTGTCTCCAAAGGTCACGGATCCGCTTTTTGTGACCTTCTTTAATTTGGAGAACAAGCTTGGGTCACCCGTCATGTGCCTCGAGCAACCACTGTCAAGGAACCACTTTATTGATGTATCTTTCGATGTGTGGTCTCCCTGCAATGTGAAAAGATGATTTAGGTACCCTTTTAATTTTGGGTCCTTTCGAGTTAGTTAATCACCTCTTGGTAAAAGTACCTTTCGGTACCCATACTTGGGTGATCCTTCTCGGTCTATCAAATGGCAAGAATGTAGATGAAGGTGCGATATAATAGACATGTGGTGCATGCACTTTGGGCCTTTGCCTAAGTACTCCCTTATACTCATTAAATGAAGGACGTTTTTGATATGTCCTTGTGTGTGTGTGCGTAGTGCGTGGATGATATGAATTCCGTGTATGCATTATTCTCTTCTTTTCATATCTATAAGGTACAAAGTTATATTTCACATGATATGAAGAGATGGGGCGTGAGGAAGGGGGCGTTTTCTGCGTCATCTTAGACGCCACTTGCGGCTTAGGGGTGTCTACTTTCTTAGACACAACAAACTTGGTTGGTTTGGTTGATACTTCGTTAGTATCAATGTATCCCAGTCCAGTTTTGTCGCTGTCATGCTTTTGTGATAATATGATGCGATGCAGCATGTTGGACCCTGTATCAAACTGTTTCATCATTTTCTCTAAATCGGTATTCCTTGATTTCAAATTTGAAATCTCGGATTTCATTTCATTATTTTGAGTGGTTAATGATGAAATCTTAGTCTTTAATACAGTGATGACGCATGATGACTCTTTCTTCGAATCGCTTAATTGAGCGACAAGATTCTCGTTAGAAGATTCTAACAGTTTCTTGTCTTCAATTAATCGTTTCTTTTCTTTAGCGAGAGTCTTAGTGAATTTATGCAATTCTAGATACTGACTAAAAAGATCATCATAAGAAGGTTCAGAGTCAGAGTCAGAATCAGATGATACCTCATTAGATGCTTTGGATGCAAAGCATACTTGTGCGGTCTCCTCTTCGGTCTAAGTTTCAGAATCTGATGAATCACTCCAGGTGGAGGCCTTTAGAGCACGTTTCCTTTGTTTGGGTTCTGAGATGAGTCTATGTTTGTTCCGCTCCTTGTCAGGGTACTTAGTAGTTTGCTTTTCTTTATTTGTGCAGTCATATGATAAGTGTCCGAGTTTGCCACATTCATAACATTTAACGTCTTTATCGTTTGACTTGTTCTTATTTCTCTTAGTAGTAGTGCCCTTATTTTTGTTTCTAAATGACCTTCTCATAAATTTTCTCAATCCTTTAGCCAATAGAATTATGTCATCATTATCCGATTTGGAATCACTATCCTCTACGTGATCGGAGGGGGGGGGAGACATATTCATTTGATTTAAAAGCAATAGCTTTACCTTGTTTAGATGATTCCGATTTCCGAATGGTGAGTTTATTTTCATAAACTTTAAGTGATCCGATTAGTTCTTCCATCTTTATTGATTTAGTTTCCTTGCTTTCTTCTATTGCGGTCACTTTTAGGTCCCATTCAGAAGGAAGGCTTCGTAGGACTTTCTATACCTTTTCCTGCGTAGTAAAAGCCTTACCAAGAGACTCAAGAGAGTTGTAGATGTTAGTCAAACGAAGATCCATATCTACAATAGACTCATTGGGCAATAATTTAAAAGACTCAAGTGTGGACATGAGCATGTTAATTTTTGACTCTTTTACTTGACTCGTGCCTTCGTGTTTCATTTCTAGTATCCTCCACATTTCTTGTGCACTCGAACAGTTTGACACATAACTAGACTCACTCTTACTTAATCCGTTTAAGAGTAGTTGCATAGCTCTAGCATTCATACTAAGTTTCTTTTTATCATCACTCGTATATTCTTGTCTAGATTTAACGACTTCTAATGTGACTCCGTCTACAGTGGATACCTTAGATGGGACATAAGGACCATCTTCAATGATTGACCAAAGATCTATATCTATAGCCATAAGAAAAAGCTTCATTCTAAGTTTCCACTGAATAAATGACTCACCGTCGAAAAGTGAAGGCCTTTGGCTTGACATACCTTCTTGCTCGGTTTTGAGATTTGTAGTTGCCATCTCACTGAATCGTTGGATTCCTTGAAGTGAGTGTTCCTGCGCTCTGATACCACTTGTAGGATCTGCAAGGCACCACTAGAAGGGGGGGTTGAATAGATGGTGCGAAAAGTGTGTTTTTAAAATTTCTTTAAACTTGAACAATTCAAGTTCTGAAAACAGATTCTGTTTTCAGGACCAGTTTTAAAACGTTTTTAAAAGGTTAGAAGTCTGCACAAATTATGAAATTTTGAGAGAACTTAGCCTCAGATGTTATGAGGGTCCCCTAAAAATTTCAAATTAAAATTCAACTTTTACCCCTTCAAAAACCGTTGGTAATCAGATTGTGCAAATCTGCCAGAAACGGTAGATGGTTTTGAAAAATTAATTCCTATTTGTGTGAACGTCCAAATGCTTTGAAAATTTAACCACTAACTCCTTATATACTATATTTAAATGGGTTGAAGCAGTTTTGGAAAATTCTTTTGGGAAGTAGGTCAACTACAACCAAAGTCTCAACCTTTGCAAGTCTGAAAATCAGACTGCACTAGTCTCAGAACTTTTGATGTTTGATTGACTTATAATTATCCAAAAGGGTTGAAACTTGTGCCAAATTAACCCTAGAACGTGTGAGTATATTTCTGGAAATTTTCGTAATTTTTGAAAATCGTTTACTATTTTTACGTATGCGAACAAGAAGGATAAACAGTGCAGTAACTGAAAAGTAAATGCAGAAAGTAAATGGCACCAAGATTTTTATACTGGTTCGGTTATAAACAACTTACTCCAGTCTTCAAGGAACACCTTCCTTGGTTCACACTAATCACACACACACAACAAACCTTACCACAGGGTTGATAGAGTTACACCTAACTCCAACCCTTTACAAACCTTGTATTGTAAGTACAATTCGCACGAACACCACCACCTTGCTAGAGTGAAGATTGATCACACCTTGATCAATCTTTTACAAAGATATATGAATGGTGATTTATCTCAAGCCTATTCAAGATTGAAAGATATGAAAACAATAGGCTTTACAAGAAGAGATAAAGAAAGAAGATGCAGGAGAAGAAGAGCTAGGCTTTTTGATCTCTTTGAATTGCAATGCTTGTTGTTGTTTTGTTTGCTCTCTTCTTTCCTTATAATGGTGCAGCCGTCCCCCTTTGCTTGTCTTCCCCTCTTGAAAATTATCTTTTAAGTCCTTGAGAGAGTGTAAGACATCATTGTGACAAGGCCTTGCTTACTTGGCACTTTCTTATTGGATGATCATTTAGTCTTCGCTTACTTGGCACCTCCTTATTGGTTCAAACGTTGTCATCATGATGACTTGGAAAAAAAAATCTGAGAATTACACTTAACCATGTGCCAAAAATCATCACAAAATAGCTTCCATAAATCATAAGATATTCACATAAATTTTAAGACAAAAAATCCTTCCAACCTTAATGAAAAAATCGGCCATTATGTCTCATTTCCATGCTGAATTTTCAGCATGTGTATCATTCCATTTCTTTCAAAATAATGCCCAATTTACCTTGATTTTTTCTTTAAAAATTGAATCACCAAGTTATGGTAAGTATTGCGATCACATAAGAAATGAACTTGGACACATCCAAGCTTACAAATTCGGCCACATGTCTTCACACATGCTGAAAAATTTTCAGCATGTGTGATATATAAAATATCACACTTTATTAATTCAAATAATATTCAAAACATTTTCATTTCTTCTTCCAATCAATCACATAATGAAAGATGACAAAATATGTCACATTTAAGAGCAAAAATCGGCTAGCAACATTTTAGCATGCTGAAATTTTCAGCATGTGATATAAGAGAGATATATTTTGAATTCTTACCATTTGTAGCTTTTCTCTTCAATTCACCAACATTGTATGATTGATCCTTGACCAATCAAGATGCCAACAAAGCTCCACATATGCTCCAAATCAGCTGGTGTAGACGTTGGAATGTGTATGTGCATGTGCTGAAATTTATTTTTGCTAACTTTGTAAAATAGTGCACATTTAATAATACACACATGTAATATTCCAATCAGCCCTTAATTTAATTTTCTAAAACACTTTAAGATGTATATCATATGTAAAAAGTGTCTACATACGTGTCACATGATGTACCAAAAACGTTCCAAGTGTTGTGTGCGTAGAAAACAGAATTTTCGATATTTATCGATTACCCGATTTTTCTCTAATTTAAATTCCAACTTTCGCACATGTTATATATATTATGTTATACATAATATATATAATATATACTTTAAATCTCAGCACTTGGCTGGTTTAAAGTGGTACCATTAGCATGTGACAAAATTAAACTTGGAATCTTCACATTTTGGCCTTAATGTGGAGTAATTTGTGTGTGCCAACATAGAAAGTATTTTTGGCTGATTTTTCTGTCATGTGCACGAAATTTTAATCCATTTTTGATGTATATGGGCTGGCCATTTATTTATGGCAAGTACGTGACACGTTGGCGAAGTTTCGGTATTCGCCCGATACGACAAATTTTGGTTTAGAACCTTTTATCGTGTCGTATTTGATTTGTCATCACCATATCTTATATCATATGATATAAGACCTGAATATACTCATAAATATGAGTTAAGTATAGTGGTGTGACGTTAACGTACGTACGTAAAATATATAACGTGTCGGTAGTACGTTGGAATACATGTGTATGTGCCTTTTAAAAAAAATCTGAAAATAGGTGTATATTGCGTGTATAATTAAGATGGGGAGGAGGAGAAAATTTTCCTTCCTTAGCCTTGTTGCCTTTGTGCCTTTTCCAAATGTGGCTTCCTTTAATGAACTACTTAGTTAATTAAACTAAGTACTTCACTTAATGAACTAGTTTAGTTCATTAATGGTGGCACCTGAAAATAGTGTAAACACAACAAATGTTTGCCATATGATGTAAGCTTTAATGCTTCATGGCTCGTTGGTACGGCAACATAATATATAAGCTAAATAAGGCAAGTAATGGCAAGATATCATGCATACATGTACACGTTTATATATGTTTGTACACGTTTATATATATATATATATACACACATTTAAGTCACTTATTTTGAAATCACTCAAACCCCCTTATCGCTACACTCTCTCCACGTCCATTCTCATGTGGGGCCAAAAGAAGTGCTCTTTTAGGGTTTCCAAAGTTTTAAAAACCCCAAAGTGTCCATTAGTCCTCCTCCATGAGCCTCTCTCACAAGCAACTCTCGCATAGATCCCCTCGGTATGCACAATCGCTGTGCTCTAAACAGATATCCTTCATGCAAATAGAACTTATCGAAGGGTGACTCAAGACATGCATCGTAAATGGATCCAAAATCAATATCATCCTTGTACATTTCCTTAACGTGCTCAAACCCAAGCAAATGTGACAACAACTTAGTGATTAAAGTGTATCTCCTGGACAATGCATATGCCACAATGTTATCCTTACCTTGCTTGTATCTAATGACATAAGGAAATTGCTCAATGAACTCTACCCACTTCGCATGCCTCTTATTCAATTTTCCTTGTCTTTTAAGGTACTTAAGGCTCTCATGATCAGTGTGGATCACGAATTCCTTAGGTTGCAAGTAATGCTGCCAAGTTTACAAAGACCACACTAATGCATACAGTTCTTTGTCATAAGTGGAATAATTCAATGATGCACCTTTTAGCTTTTCACTAAAGTAGGCAATAGGCTTCTTTCCTTGTGTGAGAATGGCACCTATCCCAACCCCGCTAGCATCGCACTCAATCTGAAAAGTCTCTTCAAAGTTAGGTAATCGCAAGATGGGGCTGAGGTGAGTCTGACCTTCAATTCGTCAAAGGCCTTTTGTTGAGCTTCTCCCCAATGGAACCAAACATCCTTCTTGACAATCTCGTTTAGTGGTGCGGCTATTGCAGAGAAGTCCTTCACAAAACACCGGTAGAAGCTTGCCAGACCATGAAAGCTCCTAACCTCTCCTACGGTTTTGGGCGTGGGCCATTCTATGATGGATTTCACCTTATCCTGGTCCATTTCTATCCCTGAAGCACTCACTACGAATCCTAGGAACACAACCTTCTCCATACAAAAAGAACACTTTTTAAAAATGGCAAACAGTTGTTGTTTCCTAAGCGTGTCAAAAATGGCCTTTAGATGGTCAAGATGGTCTAGCAAGTGCCTAGAATAAATCATGATGTCGTCGAAGTACACTACGACAAACTTGCCAATGAAAGCTCTCAAAACTTCATTCATCAACCTCATGAATGTACTGGGTGCATTAGTTAAACCAAAAGGCATCACTAACCACTCGTACAACCGAAATTTTGTTTTGAAAGCCGTTTTCCACTCATCTCCCTCCTTTATCCTCACTTGAAAGTAGCCACTCTTAAGATCAATCTTAGTAAAGTACTTAGCACCGTGCAACATGTCGAGCATATCGTCAAGTCTAGGGATTGGGTACCTATACTTCACTGTGATTTTATTGATGGCTCTACAATCCACACACATTCGCCAGCTTCCGTCTTTCTTAGGGACTACTATTACGGGTACAGCACATGGGCTCATACTCTCTCTCATCTTACCTTTACTCAAAATCTCCTCTACTTGTCTCTGAATTTCCTTCGTTTCCTCGGGATTTGCCCTATAGGCTGGCCTATTAGGAAGTGTGGCCCCTGGAATGAAATCTATTTGGTGTTCAATGCCTCACAGTGGGGGTAGTCCTGGGGGTTCTTCTTTGGGAAACAAATCGGAATACTCCTCTAGTAAGGTCACAACGCCACTGGGTAAAGAAGTCGATAAGTCATCCCTAGAAAATAGGCAATCAACGCTCTCTTTGAACAATAACACATAAACAATCTTCTGAGAATGCAATCCATGAGTAACTTCACTAGGTTTCGTAAAGAATGCGTGTTTTGTGGGTGGATGAGTAACGAGTGAAGGGGATGGGAGTGTGGGGATCATGTCCACAGGCCTGGTGCCCTTTGTGGAGGCCTTGGAGCTTTCTCCCTGGCTCCTCTTTCCCTTCTTAAGGTCCTCTAAGAACCTCCTTTCGGCCACTTTTTCTTTTGGATCATTCTGAGTTTTTTTTCTTCTTTGGTGGTCCTCAAAAACTTTGTGCGGTGGCAATGCATGAAGTTTGAACATCTTGTTGTTAAACTTAAATGAATAGACATTGAGACGACCATCATAAGTAACATGTTTGTCAAACTGCCAGGGCCTACCTAGAATGATATGACTAGCATGCATAGGTACAACATCACACAAAATCTCATCTTTGTAACCACCGATAGAAAAGGAAAGCATAACTTTTTTGGACACACTTAATTCTCCACAATCATTCAACCAAGATAGCCTATACGGGTGGGGGTGATCAATCAAAGGCAAATCAAGTTTCCTAACAAGTTCTACGCTAGCAACATTAGCATAAGATCCACTATCAATAATCAAAGTACAACACTTACCTTTCACCGTGCACTGAATGTGGAAGATGTTCTCTCGCTGTAGGGCCTCTTCTTCTTCCTTTACATGGGCGCTCAAAATTTTTCTGACCACTAAGAAGTCCTTGTAGGCGCCCCTCTTCTTCCTTAATCTCTTCTTCACTGACCACTTCATCTTCCTCCTCGGACTTAGGTTTGGCCTCCTCACTTTCGTCAGTGTAGTACTCTTGTGTATCATCTAGGTACATGATCTTCTTGGGATTAGGGCATTCTCTAGCATAATGGCCCCTACCTTGGCATTTGAAGCACTGAATATCCCGGAATCTAGGAGTTGGATTTCCCGCCTTTCTCTCTCTGGGTCTATTCTTCCCTTTGTCACCTCCCGCTAGAGAGGGATTCACCTTGCTTGGAGCTTGACTTGGTCCTCGGGTAGGCGTGGTTATGTTTGGCTGACTGTTTCCCCCAGTAAGACTCGACCTAGGCTGCATTCTAGTGGAAGAAGACACATTAGTTCTAAAACCGTAACCACTAGCAGAAGATTGTACCTTTAACTGTCTTTCGATCCGTTGAGCTTTGTGCACCATAGAGTCTAGGTCTACGTAGTTCGTAAGCTCAAGCTGGAAGCCAATCTCCCTGTTTAGTCCTCCTAAAAATCGTGCCATAGTTGCCTCCTCGGGCTCTATTATGTTGGTTCTTATCATTAAGATTTCAAGTTCTTTAAAATATTCATCAACACTTTTAGACCCCTGTGTGAGTCCCTGCAATCTTTGATGTAAAGTACGTTCATATGACTCAGGAATAAATTTTTTTCTTATTTCGAATTTCATTTCATCCCTAGTGGAAATCGGATCTCTCATGGTTCTTCTTCTTATATTTTGAATTCGATACCACAAAATTAATGCATATTCCATGAATTCAATACTAGCATAACGTACCTTTTGCCATTCGGAGTAGTTCGTGCATAAATAAATAAGATCGACCTTCTTCTCCCATTCAAGGTATGCTTCGGGATCACTCTTACCGTAAAAGGAAGGGATGTTCATCTTGGTTTTGAGAAAATCATCCTCTTGTGGTGGCGCTCTCCTTGCTTGTACTCGGCCTTGGGGCCAAGCTTGCGCCTCATCTATCTCTTCCTCGTAAAACTCTTGTGGTGGATATTCTTCTCTTGGCTCACGATATCTCATGGGCGCTTTCCCACGATCGGACCATCCTCGACTCCCCATGGCAACGAATCCTCTAGCCTCTCCTCCACGCAAGGTCTGTCCATGGCTTTGTAAAGACGCGTGTGCCGAGCTTTGGCTGGAATTTCTTCGGTCCAACTCCTCATCTTTGCTAGAGATTTTTTGTAACTTCTCCAGTACCTTTTCAAGAGACACTTCAGCCCTCGTCTCCTCTGCTACGGCATTGGTTGATGACATATTTTCTCCTGAAATGAAATAAAGAAAAAAAGAAAAGAAATATTAACACAAAGACAAAAGAGATTTCGTTACGTTAGTGAAAATCAAAATCAAAGTGTATGTTCCTTTCTCGCTCCTGTATAGTCACTCAAGTTTTTGCTTTCCCCGGCCAATCTTGGGCTAGATACAACCAAAGCAAGCTTCTCAAGTGGCTAACACAATCCGATGATCAATTGCACCTTTTTCTCCAATGTGTCAACCAAATTTCAGCAAATAATAAGCAAAGATCAAGATAAGACAATTTAACACACTTAACATCCTAACAATCAAGGAAAATGAGACAAAAAAACTATGTCAAAGGCTGAGCCAAAGAAAACTAAAGGTTGCCCTGGGCAATCTTTAGTTAACCTTAGCCTTATGCAAGTTAATTACAAGTTGTTGATTCAAGTGCAACAATCGAGTATCCAAGTTCCAAGACAATGAAATATGTAGGGTTACGAGGTATGGGCTGTCTCGGTTTATGGTAAGTCGATGAAACTTGTTATGCACCAAAAAATTTTTATCAACAAACTTGACGTGTTTTGTCACACAATTGACTAATTCGCTCTTCCTTGGTCTCGGATCTTTCGATTCAGCACAGTCAGAAAGATTTTTTTTCCTTTTTTTTGTTTCGTTGTCCTCAAGTTTATGCTGATCTCCTGGATATTCAATTTCCTACAAAAATAAAGCTTATTATTTCGGAAAGAAGCAAGAGCGTTCCCATGTGACAAATGGCCCACGTATCCAGCAGATTGAAGCCACTTTTGTCTAATGCAAACAAGGTGACTTCTCTATTTCTGATTATCACGGGTGCCTAAAGGAGTTTTTTGGAGGAACTGTCAGAATATGAGACAAAGGAACAGAGGTAAAGTAATGAACGTTTATGCAAAGTAGCAAAACAATTTTTTTTGTATCGCCAAGATTAGGCTTTTTTTTCCTTCTTTTTTTTGGCTTGGTGTGGCTTGAAAGATGATATCTTTTGTACTCAAGGGGTAGCCGTGTATTTGGTGAAGGAAGACATGCCTTGGATACAAGAAAAATTGCAACGCACACCAAGCAACAATGCAATCAAGTCATACAAGTCTAAAATCAACTAAAAGCTTAGTTAGCAACAAGATTTACGAGTGACACTGGGTAGGACTTTTAAGCAATGGACTAAATTTATATGCTACGGCTGAATGTACACCCTAATACAATGAACTTAATATCAAGTGCATGTAAAGATTTGATCTTGAAAGGTTAATCGCAAAACAATTGCAAAAAGAGCGAAACTTTTTTTGCTAGGATCAAACTTTTGTTCATGTGGCACATACTGTCCAATTTTAATTGACAGAAACGTGACCTCCCTTTTGTTGAAAAGGAACAAACTTTCGGTCAGGATATCCTCTGTTTTTTTTAATAAGACAACACTTGAACTTGAGGGGGAAAAAAGAACTAGAGAACAAAGATGGGTGATGGACGTTTGGGAAATGAAGATGAAAAACACAAGGAAAACAAGAGAATGAAGGATATGCGAGTTGTAAAGAAGAAACCTTCGCTCTGATACCACTTTGATACGATCTTGGATCGCACTGAATTGACGATCGTTTCTTTCAACTCCAAAAGACGCCTTTGATCAACTCTTGCGTGGGACAATGGCGCAAACACCACCTTCTTGGACAAGAGAAGTCAACAACGTCTACGTCGAGTAATTCAAATCTCCCAATCCAACACGTCGTTCTGTATCTTTGGATTGTGATTCACCAACTAGGTTTGCTCAAACCTTGATTGGATCTAGCCTTGATTTTAATTTGCCAAAACCAAAGGAAAAAACACCAAAAGATGCAACTCACGGCTGCAAGGAGAAAGAACCTTTATTGCCGAAATTGTAATTCTTAAAATTCTGCCTACCCTATGCTACCGTTTTTGGTCATGATATAATGTCAAATTCTTCTACTCCTAAAAGTTAACTAATCAATCAAAGTCCTAAGATTACTACCTATCAATGTTAATCAAATATACATAAAAGATAAGTCAAAGAAAATCAAGGAAGATTACATAACTCAAATCCCTAAAATCTAGCACTGGAATTACACCCTGTCGGTTACTAGCTTATAGCCGCTTCTAGACGCCGAATTAGGGTTTGCACCCTTCCGCAAAGTTGTATCTCATGAAATTTCCTTAAATTTTAGTTCTTGAATCACCTCATTTGGACTCTTCTGGACAGAGATACGGGCCTCCAAAGATTAGGTATCCATCTAGTGAACTTCAGTACTTTCCATTCTGGACTCCCAACTTACACCTGATTTCTGTCCATCTTGTAGTCCGAATTAGCAAAAGTGTAAAGCATAAAAAACGTCCTAGATTGAGTTATTGCAATCTATGATTCCGAATTCTCAACTCTTCATGTATGATCCATCTCCTAATTACATAACCATCAAAAATATCCATCGAGTCCTCCAATGCATTAATCATTACACTTCATAAATATAGAACCAAGTACTCATATTCAATTCTTATACCTAAGAACTAGCTCTATAATCATGCTCTTACATTTTGGGGATATCATGATACGATCTTGGATCGTACTAAATTGACGATCGCTTCTTTCAACTCCAAAAGACACCTTTGATCATCCCTTGCGTGGGACAATGGCGCAAACACCACCTTCTTGGACAAGAGAAGTCAACAATGTCTACGTCGAGCAATTCAAATCTCCCAATCCAACACGTTGTTCCGTATCCTTGGATTGTGATTCACCAACTAAGTTTGCTCAAACCCTAATTGGATCTAGCCTTGATTTTAATTTGTCAAAACCAAAGGAAAAACACCAAAAGATGCAACTCACGGCTGCAAGGAGAAAGAACCTTTATTGCTGAAATTGTAATTCTGAAAATTTTGCCTACCCTATGCTACCGTTTTTGGTCATGATATAATGCCAAATTCTTCTACTCCTAAAAGGTAACTAATCAATCAAAGTCCTAAGATTACTACCTATCAATCTTAATCAAATTTACATAAAAGATAAGTCAAAGCTAATTAAGGAAGATTACATAACTCAAATCCCTAAAATCTCACACTAGAATTATACCCTGTCAGTTACTGGCTTATAGCCGCTTATAGACGCCGAATTAGGGTTTGCACCCATCTGCAAAGTTGTAGCTCATGAAATGTCCTTGAATTTAGACTCTTGAATCACCTTATTTGGACTCTTCTGTACAGAGATACGGGCCTCCAAAAATTAGGTATCCATCCAGTGAACTTCAGTACTTTCCATTCTGGATTCCCAACTTGCACCTGATTTTGGTCCATCTTGTAGTCCGAATTAGCAAAAGTGTAAAACATAAAAATCGTCTCAAATTGAGTTACCTAAGGCCTCCAAGTGGTTTGAATCAAATTGGATCAATACTCCGACCTGGGCATCCAAAATACCGACTGGTGTCCGGCTGCCTTCCTGAAAAATAGGGACTCTTCAAGCCACTCTTCTTATTTAGCCTTGCCTCCTTAGAAAACACTCAAACACAGCCACTAGCACTAGAAACACATATTAAAAAGACGCTATAAAATATACTAGACCCAAAACAAAGACAACTCAAACAACTATGACTCGATACTATGACGACAACGCATGAAATGACCATCCTGCCTTCCCACCAACCCTTACATCAATAGACTCAAGGATAATCAAGTCACGGCCTCAATGATGAGCACCCAATGCTGCCCACCATGTGTTGGCATATCTTGCACATGCCTTGTCAAGAAAGTCCCAGTATCAAAACCTAGTCGTCTCGCTTGGCTTCTTGTAAAGGGACCCCTATGTGTCTCATTGGAGGGTCCTTGTGCAAGATTATCATGAGGAGGCTCTTGAGCCTCATCATATCATCAATAACCTAGTATACAAAATATGTGCATGGACATATTTTTCTTCAATTAAAAGAAAATTAACTTACGTAGCTATAATTTGAAACATTGCTTTGTTTGTTTAAAATAATATACCTTCTAATTTGGTAAGCACAAAAACCAACGTATCATATATTTGTTTTCACAACGCGGTGTCTCATGTGACCATTTATGAAACAATGTTATAACTGGTTCGTAAAAATATTAAGGTTAAAACCACTTAAAAATAATTGAGACACAACAATCGTAAGATTTCTTTTTTTTACAAAAGCGACTTGAACGCGGTGTCTTTTTCTTTCAACGAAATATATGTTTTGAAAGCTATGTTTTGTTTCAAAAAACGCAACAATTGAAACTCAACAAACGTGGAGTTTCATCAAACAATTTGAATACGGTACCTTTCTTTTTCAAAATAAGCACATGTATTTTGAAACTATTTCTACTTCGCAAAATTAAATAAGTTCACCGCAAGCGGATAAATATATTCCAAAAGCATTTAATGGTAAAATGCTTGCAATGTCGCTAATTGACAAATAAAATTATTTTAATAAAATAAATAGAGCTAAACAAAATTTTGAGAAATATAAGAGATATATGAATATATCGTTGTTCGAAAACATCAATATTTTGGAATATATAGTTTTGTCAGGGGTAGTCGAAATTCCATTAGGTGGCTATACAAATTCAGACAGAAATATAGCCTTATAAAGTTAATAGACTATATCGAAAAGTGAAATAGTTGAAATATTTAAAAGCAAAATCTTTGAAAGGTAGGATACATCTTGGTGTACGTACTTATATGAAAATAGCTGGCTACTTGAAAAATAATAGTACAATACTTCGTATAATTTTTCTAAGTCACCCCTTAATGTCAAATGAAAAATACACATTTGTACCGTTTCTCATAACTCTTTAACTTAAGTTGTCCAATACTAGTATGGTGCAGTAAATATTGATTGACTTAGGTCTTTCTAATCCACCATGCTTCTGCACGCCACAATAGTACACCATACTTCTTTACTTGGTTATTTCAACCGTTAATTCTAATTTAGTTAGAACTCACCTAAAAAGCAACCAATACTTGTTCATACTTACTCTATTTTAATTCAATCCTACTCGATACATCAGTACATACATGTTCCTAGGAATCAAACACTTAACCCAAATTTGTAAAAAATTTTCATTCCACTGTACTTATTTTAGTAGTGCTCGGTTATCACTATCAATTGATATCCCTAATAAGGCTAATATCTTCGGCTTATTTTGATACTCTAAAATTCAACAGCTTAATCATACCTATAATCCCCTTTTGTACGATATTCTTTGCTAAACTCTACTGATCATAATGCTAATAAATTATTTTCTTAGTAATTTGTTTTACTGTCAATCATTTCTTAGAAACTACAATCCCCACATAGACCTAGTCACGTTTTAACACTACTGTCAAATGTAGGGGTATTAACCCGCTTTATTTATCATAATGGTACCGTGTTTTCAGGGATCGGATCTAAAGAATTACACAAATGGTTATAATTAGTACTTAGGTAAAGCAAATAATCCAGAGTCGTATGGGGTGCCCTAGGTATACGTGGGTGTATCCCTTATCGATCACCACTTAGGTCTAATGTCATGACTTATTTCTAGAATCGATACTAGGTATCATCATTCCTTACGTCTAAAATCATTACCTATTTCTAAGTAAAATGCTTAGAATACCATCACAGCTTACGACTAAGATCAGTACTTATGTTCAAATCATCACTTGATGTTCAAATCACCACTTAATTTCTAAAGCTGATATTTAGTATCATCATTCCGTAAGTCTAAGATCGTAACTTCTGGGCAAGGTCATCACTTAACTTCTAAGGTCACGTCTTATTTCCAATAACATGCTTCATATATAATCATTTCTTGCAACTAAAAATCGATACTTAGGTCTAAGATCGTGACTTAGGGGCAAAATCGTAACTTAATTCCTAAGATCATGGCCTAAATCTACGTTTCTGCCGTGGATCTAGAGCCATGCTCTGATACCTCTTGTAGCGACCCGTCCTGAGCCCTAGTACTCGAAACGATTCATCCGCCGTATCTCGTTAAGGAGAATACAAGGCGTCGATACAATTCAATTACACGTCATCGAAATAGCATAAATCGATGTCAGCAGAAGTCGTAAACTAAAAAATCCTCGATAAAATAATCATCATCATTAATACAAATGTCTCGGAAACTCTAAATCGATATAATGGTCAAATGTATATAAACACTAACTCCAAAATGCATGAACCTCGAATATCCAAATAACTGCCTCAGCTAAATCCTCAAAAGTCTCGTCCGAGTATTTCTCAGTTCCGAAATCTCTGTTCTCGATCTTCCACGGTATGCCAACTTATTTACTTGTCTATCTTCAAAACTGGTTGGTAGAGGGGGGTGAGCGACATACATCGCCCGCAAGTAGCCCAACTATATTTACTACGGGACCATACACGGAGAAGCAAGTGTAAAGAAAATATATAAATAACATAATATAAAATAGCATGCTTCTCTTTGCAAATAAATTTACCTTTTCGTCCTTCCTGTACAATCAAACAGGTAAAGCCCCCGCATCTAAGTCATCGCACACATAAGTCGATATAATCGAAAACCGTGATGCAACTTTTCAAATTAATGAATGCAACGAATCGACAACCATGTACCCATTTTCGTTTCCATTTCATATTCGTTTCTATTTTCATATTTCATTTCCATTCCATTTCATATTCGTTTCTGTTTTCATATTTCATTTTCATTTCCCGATATCATAGGCGATTACCCCTTACAGTATCTCTAACGATATCCATTTCTGATATCCATATGCGGTTACCCCTTACGGCATCCATATGCGATATCCATACCCATATACGGTTACCCCTAGCGGCATCCATATGCGATATACATACCAATATGCGGTTATCCCTAGCGGCATCCATATGCGGTATCCATTCCTGATACTCATATGCGGTTACCCCTAGCGGCATCCATATGCGATATCCATACCCATATGCGGTTCCCCTAAACGGCATGCATATGTAGTATCCATTCTTGATACCCATATGCGGTTACCCCTAACGGCATCCATATGCGGTATTCATTTATACTTTTCCGTTTATCGCTTCATGTCTATTTTAATTCTAATTTATCATCTAGGTGTAAGTATACTCACGTATATGTTCGCGCCCATATACGTTCATATAGGTGCTTATACTTACACGATATAATTAACTACTCACAAGTATTTACATACCTAATATTATAAAACAAAATAAACATGCACACACGGTTCAAGAACAGCAAACAAATAATTTCACTCACATCACACATAAATATATGCACACACAATTAAAGCAAAAGAAAACAAACCAAAATAAAATAACCATGCACACAGTTTAAGGAAACTATAAAAAACACATACGTGAAGCATGCACATGCAAATATCTTTTACACACAACTGAAGAATGGATATTTATAAATCTTTTACACACATCAGCACATATCATGTTACCATTTGTCCCAACAATTTAGCCACAGCAGTAACCTTTAGCACCAATGAAATTTAAATTCCAAGCAATAACATTCCCTATCTAAATTAATATGCCATCCGCATCCCAGAAAACAAAATTTCAATTACACTTGAAAACACACATGGCAGCAACAAAAAAGGAACAAATGTATCCTCTTAATACACGGCAGCAACAACGACAATTGTAGTCTCCTATATATATTAATATTCCATCAGAAATTTCCTATAACAGCATAGATTCGCCCTCTGTTTTGTTTCTTTCTTTCCTTCTTTTTCTTTTTACAACATTTGCAAATTATTACATACATATAAATATTAAGTAAGCCTCCAGCCGTTTCGTGTACACGGCATAAACGTATTCAAATCCATCAAATACATGTTTAAATCATATAGTTCCGATTACACAAAATAACCCGCAACTAAATTCAACTTAAATTATGCATATCACACATTTACAAATAACATGGCACATATTCTGAGGCCGACATATGCATGGCAAGAATTGAAATTCTAGTTTGCCTATCCATGATGATATAAATGTATCAGTAGTAAGGACATGCTTACAAATATTATCCTTTAGTAGGTACGTAGTGAGACATTATTCTATGTAGCAGGGACGTAGTGAGACATATTATCCTATGTTTGCATAGCATTTTCGAAAGATTACACAGGGCCAACAAAAGAAATAGGCAAGAATTCAAATGCTAATGGTATATCCACGCTGTACTAACAAAAAAATCTAATTAAACTTTAGAATTAAGAATTCATGCATTACTCATATATATACATCCATACACTATGGCCGTTGCCTAGGGTAGCGCCATACCCCTTTACCGCGGCCAATCAAGGCCATGAAACACCAAGATCATACCATTTTTATACACCTACACAAAATCGATACATAGATACAACAACTATATACATATATACATCAATCTATGCAAATCACAATTACGAATGCATGATCCGATTTGATTTGAAAATAGCATAATAACTTTATAAACGCATAGCATATAGCAAAGATACTTGACTCTCGCTTCAATTAAACGTATTACGGGAAGAGCAGATGGAGATCGGATTGGCAATTACTTGATTCCTCTCCTATGGGATGACAGCAAAAGCTTGAATTTGAAGAATAAAATGGACACTGGATGTTACGTCCGTGACTTCGAGGGAAAGAAAAAAAAAAGAAATTTAAATAAAATAAAGATGATAAATCCTAGTCTATTTAGAATTTTGAAATTAGGATAAGTCCTAAACCAAATACAATTAGGTGAACTAAAGATAGAATTACATGGAAGAAATCCTAAACAACTAAGATATATACCAAAACCTAAACTATCCTTCTATTTAAATAACCTAAACTACCCAAACCCTACCCCTTGCACCTCAGCTGCCGCCTCTGCTGGAAGAAAATAATTCATTCCCTCAAGATTTCGGCCATCATCAACAATGTCAAATATTGATATTTGATTGCTGCAATTTGGCCTAACGTGAACAATCAAATAAGAGCCACCATCAGCAAAAACAAAAAAAAATTTGCCTGCCTAGTATTCAGCTTGCGGCTACCTCCGAAAGAAAAGAAATATATAGAAGGTGCAGCCTTTAAGTCTCAGCGAGCCGAGGGTTTGAGGAAGAAACTCAGTCCCGCCTTCAACAAGCCTTAATTCAATTGTACGGTATAGTATACGTAAATCAAGTAAGTAATCTCTCTATACTTGCTATGTTTTGTGAAAATTCAATATGTTATGTTCGTTATAAACCCGGATCATGCATGAGTATTCTTGATGCATAGTTGTATGAATTCTTTGTATATATGTATACGTATGATTTCTTGAGTAAATTGATAGAATATCAATTTTCGTATGAAGGTAAAGTATAAACTGTAGAGTTTTAAGAAGTTGTCTCCAACGATAAGAATCTTTAACATTAAATAGAACAGAGGAGGTTTTACTTTAGCAATTAAGATTGGTGTTTAAAGAGTAAATTTCCTTAGTTGTGTTGGTTAAGCAGTATTTTTTTTCCACTTCTAAGATTAAAGTTTGAACTGTGTACTTGTGCATGTGAGTAGGCCAGAGGCCGAGTAGGTAGTGGGGTGCATATTTAATTGGTTGATGTATTTTATATATGATATCCTAAGGTATATATAAATATATATGTGTTTTTCTTTTTTGGCAAAATGGTTGGAAAATTTAAGGAATTGACCGAATTTGGATGCTGGGTGTTTAGAATTTTCGGCCAGCATGGCCTTAGTGTAATCGAAAGAAAAAAAAAAAGAGCAAGGACTTGTTTTAACAATAGTTGCAATTCTCAATTTTACTTGCTAGCATTACTGCTAACAAGAAATGTCAAAGAAACTAATGGCTACTAAGTAATTGTGTATATTAAAGAAGGAAAACAGAGGTGGGAAAGATACAAATGGAAAGGGGCGGCCATAGCGTTAATGTTATAAATTAATTTTGTGCCGATCTATCTATCTTTTGAGTATATTGGAATATATTGTTAATGTGACATTCATATGTGTATATGATAAATATATAGATATGTGAATTGTATAATTGGCGTGAAATGGGAAAAGTGGGCCGAGGAAGTCGCATGTACGTAAATACGTATATATGTGCATGTATGGGCGTGGACATATATGTGTATATGCATACACGGCTGAGATGGAATTAAATTTTGTACTTTGGAATTTTTGGACTATTTGAATTATTTGTTTGGAATTATGTGTTAGTTGGAAGACATTTTGGTAGTTTTGACAAATTTGACATTTTGGCCCAACTAGTTAATTGTCACTAACTTTGGTAATTGGAAAATGGTTTTGGAAATTGCATTTGCATATTTTTTTGGAAAAATCACCCTTACGCTTGAAATATATCGGTAAGCCGAGTTGATTCCTATTTTGGTTATTGAGCGCTGCAGATGTAACTACCTCGTCAGGGACAGGGTTTCTGTATGCCTATTTGGATTGCTGCAGATATAAATACCTCGTCAGGGACAGGGTTTCTGTATGCCTATTTGGATTGCTGCAGATATAACTACCTCGTCAGGGACAGGGCTTCTGTATGCATATATTGGGCCTGAGCGTAATTACCTAGTCAGGGACAGGGTGCAAAGGCATATATTTGGTGCTATAGACGTAACGACCTAGTCTGGGACAGGGTGTCTATAGTATATTTGGATTTTGGAGGAATCAATTCGTAAGTCTTACGGTATAAGTCACTTGTAGGGAAAATGCTATAGCCATTGCATTTGAATTTGGACTGTGGACCGATTAAACCGGATTTGGTTATTTGGATTTTGGATCGGTTTAATCGGATATGGACATTGGATTCGGACATTGGACATTGATATTGGAAACATTAGTTTTGAGATAAGGAGAACATTGGCATTGCATTGCTTTGAAAAATTGCATCACGTTTTAGCTTGGACTAACCTTTGCTTGGCTGTCGTTTGGTTTGACTTGGTCATCGATCTATTTGTTGACTTTGTTACGTACTTAATTGGACTTTGCTTTGTACGTTGTTGGTCTATTTGCTCTATTTGCTTTTGGATGTTAGGGACAGAGTTGTAAATTTACTTGCGAAGAGAAGCATGATATTATTTTATGTTGCTATATATCGTCATCACACTTGCTTCTCCGTGTATGATCCCATGGTAAGTATAGTGGGATTACTTGCTGAGCGACTTGTCGCTCAAACCACGCTTTAACATATTTTGCAGATAGACAGGTGATTGAGTTAGCATACCGAGGATGACCAAGAGTGGAGATATCGAGGTCGATGACATTCCAATGAGACTTTCGAGGGCTTAGTTGAGATAATGATTTGCGATACTCGAGGTTTATGTACTTTAGACATTCAGTTATATCTACATTTGACATTTGCAACGGATTCAGATTTGCCTAGACATTGATATTTATGAAGATGATTATTTTGAGGTTTTAGATTTCGACTTCCGCTGACGTGTATCTGTTTTGATTTTGACGCTTTGTATTCTCCTTAGTGAGATACGGCAGGTGCACTGTTCCCGATGTTAGGGCTCGGGAGCGGGGCGCTACAGGTGGTATCAGAGCATGCCTCCAGTTCCACGGTGAAAGCATAGAATTAGGCTATGATCTTAGAAATTAAGTTACGATTTTAGACTTAAGGAATGACGATATGAAATATCGGCTCTAGAAATTAAGTGGTGTCAAAACTTCAGGTGATGATTTGAACATAAGCACGGATATTAGGCATAAGCGATGATTATATTCTAAGCAGATCTTAGAATTAAGAAATAATTTAGACTTAAGTGATGATCGGTTGAGGGGTACACATACCTAGGACGATATTATATCTCTGCGATTTCGGTTAATTATATTATCTCAGTTTGATCATAACATTTGCACCTTCCCTTAGCCATGATTTTAGTAACCCTAAGTGAATAGTATATAATTAAATTACATAAATCGCAATGTTAACCAGGATGCCTTAGCGCAAGCGCTTGGTTCCTCTTAACAGCAGCATGAGATTCGGTACCATTAGGATAACTGAAGCGGGTTCATGCCACTACTTTGACATTAGTATTGGAATGCGACTAGGTCTAAGTTAAGATCGTATCTACTAAGAAATGATTTATAATAGAATGATAGAAACTAAGTAACGATCTATAATCATTATGATCAGTAGAGTTTAGTGAAAGATATCGTACGAAGGAGTTTATAGTTATGATTAAGATGTTGAATCTTAAGGTTATCAAAATAGGCCGAAGATATTAGTCTTATTAGAGATATTGATTGACAGCGACATACGAGAATTGACTATAGTATGTGCCTTGGAATGATAAATTGACACGAAATCTTTAGCTAAGTGTTGATTCCTAGAGATGTCGAGTTACTTGACGTGAATCTAGTAGGCACGAATTGAAATAGAGTAAGCATGAACAAGTATTGCTTGCCATTCATGTGAGATTTAGTTGGGTTAAATGTAGCAATTGGAATGATCAAACAAAGAAGTACTGTGGATTAGAGTGGCGCAGAAGCGTAATGGTTTAGTATACTTTAAGATGGTTAAAATAATAACCCTTTAAGTTGAATCTTAGCATATAAAGCGAGCGGAGCTAAGCTATAATCACATCAATAGGTTATGATATCATTCCTAGGATTAACAATCTATAGAGACGAGTAGGCTTGAACACATAAGATGGTATAGGGAAAGTTCCTAAGTTGTAACTACGAAGACTTTAAGTTAAAAATTGTAGTACATTTAAGTACGATATAGACTAACATTTAGGTTGAGAACCCCAGTAGTGTGACAATCTCCTTAAGTTTAATTCAAAAAAAACCATAGATAGATTAGGTTACAATGTAACAAGTGGAGATCAACGGATGTAGCGATTACATTGTATATATGCAAGCAATGATCTCGAGGGCTAAGTCCTATGTCGTAGAAGTGTAATGACTAACATATTGGAGTACTTGATGGATATTTGGTTGGTTATTTATCTAGGAGGTGAATCTTATGTGATGAGTTTAAAAATTCGGAATTGCAGAATACAATAAGTTGAATGATATATGTTAAGTGCTATAGGTGGAAATTGAGGGCTTAACAACCTAAAAGTGAAGTCGATATAATGATAACTGTGACATATACTAGGTATTGAATCAAGTAGAAATGTACTAAGTATTGATCACGTAATACGCAAGTTTCGAGGACGAAACTTATTATAAGGGGGGAAGGTCTGTTACGTCCGTGACTTCGAGGGAAAGAAAAAAAAAAGAAATTTAAATAAAATAAAGATGATAAATCCTAGTCTATTTAGAATTTTGAAATTAGGATAAGTCCTAAACCAAATACAATTAGGTGAACTAAAGATAGAATTACATGGAAGAAATCCTAAACAACTAAGATATATACCAAAACCTAAACTATCCTTCTATTTAAATAACCTAAACTACCCAAACCCTACCCCTTGCACCTCAGCTGCCGCCTCTGCTGGAAGAAAATAATTCATTCCCTCAAGATTTCGGCCATCATCAACAATGTCAAATATTGATATTTGATTGCTGCAATTTGGCCTAACGTGAACAATCAAATAAGAGCCACCATCAGCAAAAACAAAAAAAAATTTGCCTGCCTAGTATTCAGCTTGCGGCTACCTCCGAAAGAAAAGAAATATATAGAAGGTGCAGCCTTTAAGTCTCAGCGAGCCGAGGGTTTGAGGAAGAAACTCAGTCCCGCCTTCAACAAGCCTTAATTCAATTGTACGGTATAGTATACGTAAATCAAGTAAGTAATCTCTCTATACTTGCTATGTTTTGTGAAAATTCAATATGTTATGTTCGTTATAAACCCGGATCATGCATGAGTATTCTTGATGCATAGTTGTATGAATTCTTTGTATATATGTATACGTATGATTTCTTGAGTAAATTGATAGAATATCAATTTTCGTATGAAGGTAAAGTATAAACTGTAGAGTTTTAAGAAGTTGTCTCCAACGATAAGAATCTTTAACATTAAATAGAACAGAGGAGGTTTTACTTTAGCAATTAAGATTGGTGTTTAAAGAGTAAATTTCCTTAGTTGTGTTGGTTAAGCAGTATTTTTTTTCCACTTCTAAGATTAAAGTTTGAACTGTGTACTTGTGCATGTGAGTAGGCCAGAGGCCGAGTAGGTAGTGGGGTGCATATTTAATTGGTTGATGTATTTTATATAAGATATCCTAAGGTATATATAAATATATATGTGTTTTTCTTTTTTGGCAAAATGGTTGGAAAATTTAAGGAATTGACCGAATTTGGATGCTGGGTGTTTAGAATTTTCGGCCAGCATGGCCTTAGTGTAATCGAAAGAAAAAAAAAAAGAGCAAGGACTTGTTTTAACAATAGTTGCAATTCTCAATTTTACTTGCTAGCATTACTGCTAACAAGAAATGTCAAAGAAACTAATGGCTACTAAGTAATTGTGTATATTAAAGAAGGAAAACAGAGGTGGGAAAGATACAAATGGAAAGGGGCGGCCATAGCGTTAATGTTATAAATTAATTTTGTGCCGATCTATCTATCTTTTGAGTATATTGGAATATATTGTTAATGTGACATTCATATGTGTATATGATAAATATATAGATATGTGAATTGTATAATTGGCGTGAAATGGGAAAAGTGGGCCGAGGAAGTCGCATGTACGTAAATACGTATATATGTGCATGTATGGGCGTGGACATATATGTGTATATGCATACACGGCTGAGATGGAATTAAATTTTGTACTTTGGAATTTTTGGACTATTTGAATTATTTGTTTGGAATTATGTGTTAGTTGGAAGACATTTTGGTAGTTTTGACAAATTTGACATTTTGGCCCAACTAGTTAATTGTCACTAACTTTGGTAATTGGAAAATGGTTTTGGAAATTGCATTTGCATATTTTTTTGGAAAAATCACCCTTACGCTTGAAATATATCGGTAAGCCGAGTTGATTCCTATTTTGGTTATTGAGCGCTGCAGATGTAACTACCTCGTCAGGGACAGGGTTTCTGTATGCCTATTTGGATTGCTGCAGATATAAATACCTCGTCAGGGACAGGGTTTCTGTATGCCTATTTGGATTGCTGCAGATATAACTACCTCGTCAGGGACAGGGCTTCTGTATGCATATATTGGGCCTGAGCGTAATTACCTAGTCAGGGACAGGGTGCAAAGGCATATATTTGGTGCTATAGACGTAACGACCTAGTCTGGGACAGGGTGTCTATAGTATATTTGGATTTTGGAGGAATCAATTCGTAAGTCTTACGGTATAAGTCACTTGTAGGGAAAATGCTATAGCCATTGCATTTGAATTTGGACTGTGGACCGATTAAACCGGATTTGGTTATTTGGATTTTGGATCGGTTTAATCGGATATGGACATTGGATTCGGACATTGGACATTGATATTGGAAACATTAGTTTTGAGATAAGGAGAACATTGGCATTGCATTGCTTTGAAAAATTGCATCACGTTTTAGCTTGGACTAACATTTGCTTGGCTGTCGTTTGATTTGACTTGGTCATCGATCTATTTGTTGACTTTGTTACGTACTTAATTGGACTTTGCTTTGTACGTTGTTGGTCTATTTGCTCTATTTGCTTTTGGATGTTAGGGACAGAGTTGTAAATTTACTTGCGAAGAGAAGCATGATATTATTTTATGTTGCTATATATCGTCATCACACTTGCTTCTCCGTGTATGATCCCATGGTAAGTATAGTGGGATTACTTGCTGAGCGACTTGTCGCTCAAACCACGCTTTAACATATTTTGCAGATAGACAGGTGATTGAGTTAGCATACCGAGGATGACCAAGAGTGGAGATATCGAGGTCGATGACATTCCAATGAGACTTTCGAGGGCTTAGTTGAGATAATGATTTGCGATACTCGAGGTTTATGTACTTTAGACATTCAGTTATATCTACATTTGACATTTGCAACGGATTCAGATTTGCCTAGACATTGATATTTATGAAGATGATTATTTTGAGGTTTTAGATTTCGACTTCCGCTGACGTGTATCTGTTTTGATTTTGACGCTTTGTATTCTCCTTAGTGAGATACGGCAGGTGCACTGTTCCCGATGTTAGGGCTCGGGAGCGGGGCGCTACACTGGAATCCCCTTCTTTTTTTTTTTGGAGAATTAGGCAGCTGTGTGGCTGCCGTTTTTTTTGGCTTTTGATGGATTGGAAAACTTGTCTTATGTGTAGCCATAGATTTAGGCTAGGGTTTAAGTTATCTTATTCTAATGTGATTAAGATTAGTTTAAATTCAAACTTCATCTATCTACTTTATAATCCTATTAGGATTTTAAGTTTTAAAACTTATCTATTCTATTTTTTTTCCTAATTCTTTTCTTCCGTATGCGTGTAATGTAATATGTAAATATATTTTATTTTCGTTTCCTTTTTCTTTTTTTTCTTTTTACCGTGTGTAGTGTGCATATATATTATATATTAGTGTTTGTTTGTATCACGTGTGTATGTGTAATGCATGACAAATTTACATGTTCAAAGTTTACGGGTCATAACATGACAGGTATCCGCACATTCATTAAAATCTGCTAAAGATCGAAGAGTAGGGGTGGACCAACCTTGATGTTAATTGAGCCTCAAGAAGGTATTAAAATCACCCCCAACTATCCATGAAGAGATATTATGAAATGCAGCAGACAAAGTAGCCCATAATAATTTACGCTCCTCTATGGTATGACATCCATATACCACTGTCCAGTCTATGGTGATTTGTAGTGTGCGCGTAAAAAACGTAAAAGTTGAAGCTTGCATATGATGATCTACCTCCTGCAAATGCAAAGATGCTGTTTGCCAAAAAAACCCAGATATTTCCTTCACAAGTTTCCTGTGCATGACTAAATCCAAATTTAAGCTGATAATAAGTAAGCTTATCAGATTGCTGTTTGGGTTCTATTAAGACTAGCATATCAACATTGTGAGTGCACAGCATATTAAGAAGGGTTGACAAAGATGTCTGCAGGCCCCCCACATTCCAAGTAATGGTATTCATTGAGGTTGAGAAGCTTGAAGCAAGTGTCCACTTCGGGTTTCACTTCAAGTTACCATTTGTGATGGTGAACGAGGAGGAAGCTCTTTACGCATACGTCTACGTCGTCTAGAGGGAGCTGGAAGGAAACCCTCGACATCTGGTAGGTCATCTAATTTACGCAACATGCTGTAATAATCAAAAACAGTAGGCTTGGATGATAAATATTTGCCAAGTTCCTCAGATGCCACTATCATCTTACTAATAAAATCTGCATGCACACTATCATCCACCACGACGTCTAACGGAATCGGATTATTGATCTCAAAATTAGATTTATGACAATTATCTGGATCTCCTAGTTGAATGTCTGGAAGAAGGGCATCCTCTTTATCTGCATGTAATCATGTAAAATCCTGCATTCCTGCATCTCCAAAATTTTTGGATCTTCCGGTGATGGGGATGACATGATCTTAGTGGACGTGAAGATATTCTGCTGTGGTTCTGTAGAAGAAGCGGTAGTTACCTTGGGGAGCAGCGTAATTGGAGCAGAATCGGTTGTATCCTCCAAAGGTTTGGCTTTTTTTGGAATCCATCGTGTGGACGGCTTGGCGGGTTTTTTGGCAACCGGTGGCGGCTGTTGCTGATCACAAGTCCCAGTTAAATGACTCAAACAACGGCAATCAATACAGAACGAAGGCAAATCCTCATAAACTATCTGTTGTAATATTAGCTTGTTTTTTCCTTGAAGATAAAGCTTGTTGGGCAGTTCTTGCGAGATGTCGACTTCAAGGCAAACTCGGGCCATAGATGGGGCAATCACATCTTGATTGATTGGTAATTAACATACTTGATTTTGAGCATGTGTTTCAGATTTTTTGATTAATTTCCAGCTCATTTTATGGAGTGCCAATGTGGATAAACGATGACCAATCATGAAGTAACAACTAGGCGAAGACAAGTCGTTCGTCCAAACATCTTTGCCAAGCAAGCAAGGCTGCGTCACCAATTATACAAGGCAATATTCCAAGAGCATTCAAGAAAATTTTCAAGGAAGAATTCAGCCCTAGGGTCGGCGGCTATACACCTATAAATTGAGACAAAGTGTTCAAGTCAAATGCAAGCTAAAGTTCATATTCATTCAAGATCAAGCAAGACTATTCTCTTCTTCTTTTATTCTTTTATCTTGATCTTAGCCTCAAGCCTATCATTATTATATTTCATATAGGCTTTGTTCATACCACCCACATACGTTCATTTCTTGTACAAGGTTGATCAAGGTGTGATCATACCTTCATTTGTTCGGTGGTGGTGTTCGTGTCGTTGTTTTTGTTTGTTTGTTGTAAAAGGGTAGAGTTGGTGTATAACTCCAGTCACTCTTGTGTCAATGTGTTATTTGTGTTTAGTGAATACCGAAAGAGGTGTCTTCGAAGACTGGAGTAGGTTGATTTAACCGAACCAGTACAAAAATCTCAGTGTTCTTACTTTTCAGCAGTTTTACTTTCAGTTCCTGTTTTCTACATCGTGTTCATTGCCACGGTAAAAATACCAAAAGTTTTTTAAAAATCACCAAAATTTGCACAAACATAGCCAAAGGTCTTAGCTTTCATTTGAAACAAGTTTCATTGAAGTTGGATAAGTATAAGTCATTCAAACGTTCATAGTTCTGAGACTAGTGCAATCTGATTTTCAAATCTGCAAAGGTAGAGAAGATCAACATGGTTGACATACTTGCCAAAGGAATTTTGAAAAACTGTTTCAACCCTTCAGATTACACATCCTAAGGGTCATACCATAAAAGTTTTATGTCATTTAGAGTTGCTAATTAATAGAAATAAATTTTTCAATTCGAAGAACAGTTTTTGGAAAATTGACGCAATCTGAAGAAAAACGTTTTTTAACGAGTTAGACTTTGATTTTTAATCTGAAATTTTTGTGAGACACTGATAACATCTGAGACCACATCATCACTAAATTTCATAATATTTGGAGGTCTACAACCTGGTCAACTAGTTAATTCAAATCAGGAACTGAAGATAGAAACTATTTTCAGAAATGAGTTATTTAGTCTAAAAAGTTTCAAAACCCAAATTTTTCGCACTCACTATTGATCCACTAGGCTAGCCCCATCCCATTTCCCAAAGCCCTAATTTCACTCACCCTACTTCATACCCCTCGATCTCCCTCCAAAACTCACGTCACCATATATGGAGCAAATACTATTTATGCCTAACACACTACACCCACGCATGCGCTGCCACACGCCACCACGTGCCGCCACTTTGCTGGCGCGTGTGGTTCATGGGCCGCCACTGGAGCTGCTGTCTTTCAACCAAAATTCATCTTATACAATTTATAGCCCTATTCCACCATCAAATCATACAAAATGCCAAATTTACAGCATATCAAATTTGTCCAAATTCCATACAAATCACCATTTTAATCTCACATAAAATCATACATATTTCATCTCTTATAAGCCATAAACTTATAAAATTCTTGATAGTACTTATTCCAAAATCAGTTTCAGCCTGGTATATATCTCACCCACATAACAATATTCACCTGGCCCTTTATACCTAAAACACACAAAATTCGTACTTTCATATACATACATACATACATACATATATATATATATATGTATGTATGTATTTATATACATATATATTTAGTGTATATATATACATATATATATATGTATATATATATATACTTATATACTATATGTCATATACATATGCAATTTACACCCCAGGGGTGCTTTTGTGGAATATCTGGAAGATGTATACATCCATAGTTTTTGACAGTTCTGTTTGGTCGTTGCGACTTGTCATTTGCATAGTTTGCAAGGATCTGTTCTTGTGGGCTAAATTTATGTCTGGAAATAAGGTGGCGGCTATATACCATGTCTCATTCAGACTGGCCTTTCTCCTCCTCTTCGCTCTTGCCGGAGTTGGATTGGTCGTTGGTCTCTTCCCCCTTTTGGTCAACTGAAGCTTAACACCGATGCGGCTGCTGGTTGACACTCTGCCAGTGCCGGTGCCATTTTACGAGATTCCCACGGATCCCTTGTTCATGCGATTTCATTTCCATTGTGGCTTGATCTTCCCCTTCGTGTTGAGGCTCAGGCTAATTGTTTGGAGTTGCTCTGAGTACTTGGCCCTCATATATTACTTCTTCCAGTACGGTCATTTCATCGTTGAGGCTGATTGTTTGGAGTTGCTCTGAGTTCTTATCTCATCATTATAGACAAATTAACTCACTTAACACACAAAAATAAGCTCACAAATACAAACAACGCTTGTTATATTCAAATGAAGAAGAGGGGGAATTTATACACCAGTTGCAACGGCTAGGCTGTTTCTTGATAGTGACAGTCTCTAACGGCTAGTTGACCGGGCAAAATGAATGCGCTAATCTCCAAATTAACCATCAAACTGATGATCAACTTCTAGAACAATGTTAAAACTATACAACTCATAATTACAACTTAAATTAATACAAAGAGTAGGGAGAAATTGAGCTCCAATAAGGTGTTCGACGTAATTAGCAAATTGTTCGACGAAATGCCTCAAAGAACGTCTGCCTTGGACAGTTTCTACATTATGCTTCTGAAATGTCTTCAATGCATTTTCCTTGTATTCCAACACTCTCCCTCAAGCTAGGATTGTAGATGTTGATACAACCTATGTAACGCCCCGCCTGGGACTAAGGTCTCGGTACGGTGCACCCACCGTACTCTACTACGAAAAGTATAAGGCGGCATCATCATACATGTACAAATTGTAATAACATGTATCGATAAGCAGAAACGAAATAACATAAGCATAAATAAACGTTAACAGAAGTACATTCTAATACATCCGCACAAGTGTCATAAATACATCCTTAGTATAAAATATCAAAATAGAAATCTGAATATCCGAAAATACAAAAGAGGCCGTAGCCAGCTACTAGTCAGCTCCATACATCTAGTCCCTGAGCTCGTCTTCTATGAACTCTGGTTCAGGGTCCTAAGGATCTGCATGGTAATATAAAGGGGTGAGCGATAATGGATCGCTCAACAAGCAGTTCCGCCTAGGTTCGTCAAGTGGATCACACATGGGGGTCGGGGTGAGGGGTGATACAGTATGGTGTAACACAATGAATCATAAAACTCAATGTAACAGAAAGAGTAAAGCGTAGGGTAAATACTGACAAATAAAACTTAACGTAAATGCGGAAGTAAGAACGCATGTACTGTATCATGCATCATTATCACAGATAGAAAGCATGGTAAAGTAAACATACTATCCTGCTTAAACAACCTGGTCTTAGCTCATA
Organism: Eustoma russellianum; assembly: GCA_036186865.1. Classification (NCBI taxonomy): domain Eukaryota; kingdom Viridiplantae; phylum Streptophyta; class Magnoliopsida; order Gentianales; family Gentianaceae; genus Eustoma; species Eustoma russellianum. Next base: position 16,734,300 of record AP025069.1, on the reverse strand, counting down.
GTTACTTCGTTCTTACGTACCATCTTCTTTGGTTTGTTCTTGTCATTTTGTAACATTAATTGTCTTAATTTCGAGGTTCATGGTTTAAAGTTACTTGGCACATGAGACATGATCGTGACATATGCAGCGGAAAACCTTTTCTGAAAAGAAAACACTTTGTTTCATACTTGCATAAACATGACATGACATGGCGGCTATAGCACTTTTTATAACATGAGAATGGTACCCAGGACATGCCGAATGATTCCCCGAGTAGTCACGAGTACCGTCTATGAATCCTGATGGTCCAACCACGGCGTTACATCATACGTATATAGGACTAACGGTGACACGCTATAGCAGAGAACCAGGGTCCCGGACACGGTGTTACACTCTGCGATAACGTATTTTGCCCTTGACATCCTCCCCAAGGACAAGACATCAGGCAACGCTCTATACTGAACGTCATAGACGTAACAGAAAAGGCAGAGAACCCTTACCTCGGGTAAGGTGTTACACTCAGCCTGCATATCATGCGTATAAAGATAGGTACAGAGCCCTTGTCCCAAACAAGGTGTTACACTTACCCTTTGAGTACAAGCATAAGTGGTATGGAATCAACCGTCTCACGGTATAATTTTTAAAATCTTATAATCTTAAAACATTTCATGCAGAACTCATGTTCGTAAACATGTTCAAGGATGCAAAAAACATGAGGACACTATGCATGGCCTGAACTTCTTTTTATGGATATCTTCATGGTCATTCTTGATTATGCCGAGTTCTTATTAGTGCGTAAGCGAGCATACATAGTTTTAATTCGTTGATGTACTTCTTAGGCCATATAATATTGTGCTTGTGTCATTCATTCCCTTGATTTATACATTTGTGTAAAATAGGGCATTTATATTATACGTGTATTAATTACGAGGATGTACTTGGTTATACTAATCATAATAGGTTGAGTTATGTCTCTTGAGCCGTTTATCTTGACTTGAAACATTTTAGCATTTACATTGCTAGACATTCAAGCCATATAATTTTAGCAATTAAGTTAATCTTATGACATACTTATACTCTTATGTAGAGTCCAAGGTTACCTTAATTTTGGGTGATGGCCGAAATTGGCTTAGGACCGAAAGGCTCTCTTATTCCAATTTTATTTTATTCATTCTTCTCTTATAAAATTCCATTGGACTTTAATTATCATAGCCAATTATAGTTTATGCTAATATTGTGGTCTCATGAAAATTAATTCATAATGAACCTTGTTAGTCTAAATACCAAAAAGTCATTTGGGCCGAAAGTAAGGTGACCCAACAATTTAGACTTTCATATTATGTAATTATAACATTTATGGCCCTTTTTCCTTTTTGTGTGCATGTCATAGTTACAAATATATTCTAATAATAATTAGCACATCTAAGTTACTTATTTTTAAGCCTTGACCGAAAGTGTGGGTGCTTAAATGAAATTCATCATCACCAATACAAGGCTTGAGGTTCATAATGATTCTAATGTATATCAATCATACTAAATGATGATATGCTCAAGTCATAACATTCATACATGTTTATACTCACCAACAATGAAAGTGTATTGATGATGATCATACTAACATAACATGAAAGCACCTAGTATGTATCCATTTATGATGATAATTATGCTACACATAACATACAACATATGAAGCTAAAAAATAAAGGTTTCTATGTCGTTTCTCCTCTCTAAGACCATGATCAACAATATACACATCATAATGATGGTGATGAATTCATGGACTTATAAAGGGGGGTCATGGCCGTCCACTATAGAAAGGAAAAATGTTGATGCTAACATGGATGATGTTAATTACTAGCATCTTAGTATGCATGCATAAAGTAGTAATGAATATTGAATCATTATAAGACTACCACTCTCTATTTTCATGATATTCTTTTCCATCACATATGAGTATAGAATAAATGACATGCACGTATAAACATATCAAAGGAGATGATTATCAACACACTCATTAGCCTAATATACACATATGTCTACCATTTTGCATCTCAGTGTGGAGATAATAGGAAAGATGCATTCTTTTGGACATACACGGCCTAATGGGTCAATTATTGACCAAATTTCATCTTGAGTGTTAGATTAAAGTAGTATTCTAAACACATTTGATGGTTTCATTTCATAAAAGAACACATGCAACATCAATTTCAACATGCAAGCCTTCATTCATGTCAATAAACTTAAAGATCATAATTTTTAATTGCATGCATGATCCATTACTTATTAATGAGCACATACTAACTTAGATTTCAATTTCCCTGATGGAACTAGGAAGAAACACTTGCCTTGGAATGCTTGAATCTTACATTAAGTGCGGAAAGATTTCTTCTTGGATACCTAGCTTGAAGGTTTCGCCCTTGAAGGCCAAAATGGAGAAAGAATTAGCCTTGCTTGAGAAAAGAAGAGTATTAATGTTCTAAGATTAATCTTAGATGAACTTTACCTTGAATTTGACTTGATATTCTTCACTTATCAAGTTGAAGAACCTCTCTTACTCCCTTATTGAGGCATATGGTTTTAGAGAGTTAAATGATAGACATGGAGAGTCTTGGTGAGAAGAAGAGAATTGAATGAAAAGGAGATAGATGGAATGGAGGATATTGTTACCTAGGATGAAGCTTGTTGTTTGCTTGAGATTGAAAGAGTTCCTTTGGATCTTGGCTTGAGTCCTCTCGGTTGGAGGAGAAGGAAATGGAAGAAAAACTTTGATTTCTTAGAAAAAAGTGAAGAAAATATTTGTGATGGTAGATGAGAGGGAAAACTTTGCTTGGAGATATAGAAGCCTCCCTTTTTGTCTTTTGTTAGGCAAAATCTAGGTAGCGGAAAAGAAAATGATTACATCTTGGTTAGGAAAAAGATAATTCCAAGAAAAACAACCTTGCATGTAATTTAATTGGAGAGGAGATTAGTAATGTAATAGGTTGAAGTGATGGGAGCAAGAATGTGTAAGAAAAGAAAGTCATGCATGGATTCCATTTGGAAAAAGTTTGGAAAGTGTAAGAGTCTACTATATGGTTTAGAAAAGACATCTAATCTTGATTCCTAGCCTTGGCTGAAATTGTTGTGTGATAGGCAATCAGAAAGCTTCTTGTAGTAGTAAAAGTGGAAAAAAGAATTTTGCATGTAATCTCATTGGGCATTTGTTCTCTTTGTGTAAGAATGGAATGACTAAAGGTAATAAGAAAAATAAACTAAAAATAAACGAACCTTTTGGCCTTATCTTTTCCCTTTGGCCGAAATTTACTACATGAAGGAGAAGTCATGATTTCTTATCATGTATGGTGGAGGATTTTTGAATGACCTTACATGTAGTTTGTTTAAAGAGATGATTGAATGAAAAGAAACTTGCATGGAACATGATTGGTGGTTAGTTGCTTTGTGTAGGAAAGGTGTCATAAGGAGATAAAAAAGAAAAGAATATCCAAGAATTGGGAGAAGAAAGGGGTGGCCGAATTCTAGGGAGGTGGCTAGGGTGGTTATTTTGTTTATTTTATCTTTATCTTTCTATGCGTAGTTTTCTTTTACCTTCTTCTAATATATTAATTTATAACTTAACTTTATACTACTAATTTGATATGTATGGTAATTAATCTTTGGTAACTTATCTTGCACCTAATACGGTATGATAATCGTACCTATCTATGTCAAAATTTTGTTTATCTATTTGACTAGGATGCAGGCTGTAACAATCTCCCCTCCTTATAAAAAGTTTCATCCTTGAAACTTGATTCTTCTCCTGGCTTGATCCTTAAGACAGGTAACGAGAACTTTTCTAACAGAATGTCTTTACTTTTTAGCAGCCTTTTCTAACACCATGCTTTTGACTTGCAGTCAAGTATTTTTACTGCGAAATTTGTGATTGAAATCGTAATATAACTTAATTTACTTAGTTCCTTTGATACTATACTATAACTATTCCATCAGTGCTAATATTCTTGAATGTTTTGATCACAATAAGCTATGTATTTCGACATACCTGTCTTTGCGGTTTTTCTTCCAAAAATCCCGAGCTGACTCTCTTAACTATGGTGATCCATTCGTGAGGATCCTTCTTGTTGTCTTACTCGTATCTGTGGCATCCCTCTCCTCCTTGCACATTCTTTGATCCGAAACTCACCACACCCGAAACAGGCGTTAGTCCCAAAACGACATTCTCCCGTGTACCACTTCCAGCATCGTGGACATCTCGGTATAGCGGCCTGTTGGGAATAGGGATTCCATCTTCCTGTTCTGTTTCTCCTATTCCTCTGCCCGCGATTTAAAGAAGAGGTAGCTCGTTCGACTATGTAGAATTTCCTAGTAATTCCTCAAAGGTGTCAGATTGTAGTCCAAACATCCAGTTTCGAATTTTATGGTCCATACCACGAGGAAATATGATCATCTTGAGGGTATCATCACTCACGGTTTCCGAAAGATACCTCTCTAATTTGACGAACTGTTGAAAGTACCCAGAGACCGAAACACCTGCTTGTTGCTTCAGGTTGTTAAATTCTTCCACCCTTTGTTCCAACAAAGCTAGGGGAAGGTAAAATATATAGAACTCTTCTATAAAGTCCGCCCATGACACTGGTGGAGGCAATGTTCGAATATGAGTCCTCCACTATTTCCTAGCTCGCCCTGTTAGGAATGGCCATATTACCCTCACTTTAGCTTCCTCTGGTATGTTAATCTGGCGAAAACTATCCTCTATCTTATCCAGCCATAGTTCTGCTTTTTTGGGATCAGCTTCTCCATGGAAATTTGGTGCCAGTGTCTTGATTAATAGTCCATAATAGTAAGCAAGACTCCTCTGTGTCTGAGGCTGAGGCAGAGAAGGGGTAGGGGCTGGAATTGAAGTCGTCTGAGTCGGCGTTAAGTCAGCTAACTGTCTCAATATATGGATAGCCTCCGTGACAATGCGAACAGCCTCTGCTGTAGAGAGTGACCTGGATGGTGTAACGGGTGTCAATGGTACTTCCATCGACCACGAAACAGAAATCCTCCCTGGTGGTGTCAGTGGTGGGATACGACTGCCTGATCGGGATGTCATCCTGCGGAAATCAGTACAATATTATTATTAGTCTCTATTATGAGAAATTTCCTCCTAGAATTTATCTATTATACTTCTTGTCATACCTTTCATAACTACTCTAAATTACACTTACTAACCCATCTCACCTGCTGTGTAACCTAAGTACTCATTGTTATTTAGATTATGTTGTTGGCTTGGATCGTTCTACTCAGACTCTATGATCTTTGCTTAAGTTCTACAATCATAACGTAGGTTCTAGGATCATAACTTATGTACTCGTCGTTATTCAGCTTATGTTGTCCGATGTGGATCTGGAGCCTTGGGCTCTGATACCACCTGTAGCGCCTCGTCCGGAACTAAGGTCTCGGCACGATGCACCGCCATACTCTACTATGAGAAGTACAAGGCGACATCATCATACATGTACAAATAGTAATAACATGTATCGATAAGCGAAAACAAAATGACATAAACATAAATAAACATTAACAGAAGTACATTCTAATACATCTGCATAAGTGTCATACGTACATCCTTAGTACAAAGTATCAAAAATACAGAGTTGAATATCCCAAAATACAAAAGAGGCCGTAGCCAGCTACTAGTCAGCTCCATACATCTAGTCCCTGGGCTCGTCTTCAATGAACTCTGGTTCACGGTCCTGTGGATCTGTGTGGTAATATAAAAGGGTAAGTGATAACGGATTGCTCAGCAAGTAGTTCCGCCTAGGTTCGTCAAGTTGATCATACATAAGGGTCGGGGTGACGGGTGATATTGTATGGTGTAACACAACGAATCATAAAACTCCATGTAACAAAAAGAGTAAAGCGTAGGGTAAATACTGACAAATAAAACTTAATGTAAATGCGGAAGTAAGAACGCATGTATTATATCATGCATCATTATCACAGATAGAAAGCATGGTAAAGTAAACATACTATCCTGCTTAAACAACCTGGTCTTAGCTCATAGTCACTTCGTTCTTACGTACCATCTTCTTTGGTTTGTTCTTGTCATTTTGTAACATTACTTGTCTTATTTTCGAGGTTCATGGTTTAAAGTTACTTGGTCCATGAGACATGATCGTGACATATGCAGCGGAAAACCTTTTCTGAAACGAAAACACTTTGTTTCATACTTGCATAAACATGACATGACATGGCGGCTATAGCACTTTTAATAACATGAGAATGGTACCCACGACATACCGAATGATTCGCCGAGTAGTTACGAGTACCGTCTATCAATCCCGATGGTCCAACCACGGTGTTACATTATACGTACATAAGACTAACGGTGACACACTATAGCAGAGAACCCGGGTCCTGGACATGGTGTTACACTCTACGATAACGTACTTTGCCCCTGACATCCTCTCCCGGGATCAGACATCAGGCAGCGCTCCATAGAGAACGTCATAAAACGTAACAGAAAAGACAGAGAACCTTTACCCCAGGCAAGGTGTTATACTCAGCCTGCATATCATGCGTATAAAAATAGGTACAGAGCCCTTGTCCCAGACAAGGTGTTACACTTGCCCTATGAGTACAAGCATAAGTGGTATGGAATCAACCGTCTCGCGGTATAATTTTTAAAATCTTATAATCTTAAAACATTTGATGCAGAACTCAAGTTCATAAAAATGTTCAAGGATGCAGAAAACATGAGGACACTATGCATGACCTGAACTTCTTTTGGTGGATATCTTCATGGTCATTCTTGATTAGGTCGAGTTCTTATTGGTGCGTAAGGGAACATACATAGTTTCAATTCGTTGGTGTACTTCTTATGCCGTATAATATTGTGCTTATGTAATTAATTCCCTTGATTTAGACATTTGTGTAAAATAGGGTATTTATATTATGCGCGTATTAATTACGAGGATGCACTTGGTTATACTAATCATAATGGGTTGAGTTATGTCTCTTGAGCCATTTATCTTGACTTGAAACATTTTCGTATTTACATTGCTATACATTCAAGCCATATAATTTTAGCAATTAAGTTAATCTTAAGACATACTTAGCTCATACTCTTATGTAGAGTCCATGGTTACCTTAATTTTGGGTGATTGCCGAAATTGGCTTAGGGCCGAAAGGCTCTCTTATTCCAATTTCATTTTGTTCATTCTTCTCTTATAAAATTCTATTGGACTTTAATTATCTTATCCAATTACTGTTTATGCTAATATTTTGGTCTCATGAAAATTAAGTCATAATGAACCTTGTTAGTCTAAATACCAAAAAGTCCTTTGGGCCGAAAGTAAGGTGACCCAACAATTTAGACTTCCATATTATGTAATTATAACATTTATGGCCCTTTTTCTTTTTTGTGTGCATGTCATAGTTACAAATATATTCTAATAATAAGTAGCATACCTAAGTTACTTATTTTAAGCCCTGACCGAAAATGTGGGTGCTTAAATGAAATTCATCATCACAAATACAAGGCTTGAGGTTCATAATGATTCTAATGTATATCAATCATACCAAATGATAAGATGATCAAGTCATATCATACATACATGTTTATACTCACCAACAATGAAAGTGTATTGATGATGATCATGCTAACATAACATGCAAGAACCTAGTATGTATCCTCTTATGATGATAATTATGCTACACATAACATACAACATATGAAACTAAAAAAATAAAGATTTCTAAGTCATTTCTCCTTTCTAAGACCATGATCATCAAAATACACATCATGATGATGGTGATGAATTCATGGACGTATAAAGGGGGGTCATGGCCGTCCCCTATAGAAAGGAAAAATGTTGATGCTAACATGGATGATGTTCAAAACTGGCATCTTAGTATGCATGCATAAAGGAGTAATGAATATTAAATCATTGTAGGACTACCATTCTCTATTTTCATGATATTATTTTCCATCACATATGAGTATAGAAGAAATGACATGCATGTATCAAAATATCAAAGGAGATGATTATTAACACACTCATTAGCCTAATATACACATATGTCTACCATTTTGCATCTCAGTGTAGAGATAATAGGAAAGATGCATTCTTTTGGATATACACGGCCTAATGGGTCAATTAGTGACCAAATTTCATCTTGCATGTTAGATTAATGTAGTATTCTAAACACATTTGCTGGTTTCATTCCATAAAAGAACACATGCATCATCAATTTCAACATGCAAGCCTTCATTCATGTCAATAAACTTAGAGACCATAATTATTAATTGCATGCATGATCCATTAGTTATTAATGAGCATACTAAACTTAGATTTCGATTTCCTTGAAGGAACTCGGAAGAAACACTTGCCTTGGAGCGCTTGGGTCTTACACTAAGTGAGGAAAGATTTCTTCTTGGATACCATCTTGAAGGTCTCGGCCTTGAAGGCCAAAATGGAGAAAGAATTAGTCTTGGTGAGAAGAAGAGAATTGAATGGAAAGGAGATAGATGGAATGGAGGATGTTGTTACCTAGGATGAAGCTTGTTGTTTGCTTGAGATTGAAAGAGTTCCCTTGGATCTTGGCTTGAGTCCTCTCCGTTGGAGGAGAAGGAAATGGAAGAGAAACTTTGATTGCTTAGAAAGAAAGTGAAGAAAATATTTGTGATGGGAGATGAGAGGGAAAACTTTGCTTGGAGATATAGAAGCCTACCCTTTTGTCTTTTGTTAGGCGGAATCTAGGTAGGGGAAAAGAAAATGATTACATCTTGGTTGGAAAAAAGATAATTACAAGAAAAGGAACCTTGCATGTAATGTAATTTAGGAAATTAGTAATGTAATAGTTTGAAGTGATGGGAGCAAGAATGTGTAAGGAAAAGAAAGTCATGCATGGATTCCATTTGGAAAAAGTTTGGAAAGTGTAAGAGTCTACTATGATGGTTTAGAAAAGACATCTAATCTTGATCCTAGCCTTGGCTGAAATTTTTGTGTGATAGGCAATGAGAAAGCTTCTTGTAGTAGTAAAAGTGGAAAAAGAATTTTGCATGTAATCTTATTGGGCATTTGTCCCCTTTGTGTAAGAATGGAATGACTAAAGGTAATAAGAATAAAATAAACTAAAAGTAAAAGAACCTTTTGGCCTTATCTTTTCCCTTTGGCCGAAATTCACTACTTGAAGGAGAAGTCATGATTTCTTATCATGTATGGTGGAGGATTTTTGAATGATCTTACATGTTGTTTGTTTAAAGAGATGAGTGAATGAAAAGAAAGTTGCATGGAACATGATTGGTGGTTAGTTGCTTTGTGTAGGAAAGGTGTCATAAGGAGATATAAAAAGAGAAAAGAATATCCAAGAATTGGGAGAAGAAGGGGTGGCCGGATTCTAGGGAGGTGGCTAGGGTGGTGATTTTGTTTAGTTTATCTTTATCTTTCTAGGAGTAGTTTTCTTTTACCTTCTTCTAATATATTAATTTATAACTTAACTTTATACTACTAATTTGATATGTATGGTAATTAATCTTTGGTAACTTATCTTGCACTTAATACGGTTTAACAATCGTACCTATCTATGTCAAAATTCTGTTTATCTATTCGACTAGGATGCAGGCTGTAACAACCTAGCTTGCCAGGCAGTGTCTTTAAGACAGTAACCCTTACAGGCTTGGTTAGAATGTCAGCTCCTGATCCCTGGATCTGATGTAGTGAAGTGGTAGCATCTTTTCTTCAATCTTTTCCCTAAGGAAAGGTCTAAATCTCAATGTGCTTAGACTTATCATGTTGCATAGTGTTCTCAGTCATGTTAATAGCTGAAATGTTGTCACAGTACACTTGGACAGGTAGGTTGACATATAGCTTTAAATCAGACGTCACCCTGTTGATCCAGATTCCCTCACACACGCCAAGGGATAATGACCGTAGTTTTGCTTCCGCACTGCTCCTAGAGACAACATGCTGCTTCTTGCTTTTTTATGTGACAAGGTTCCCCCATAAATAAGAAGCATAGCCTGAGGTGGATCTCATATCAGTCTTTGAACTTGCACAGTCAGCATCTGTGAATATATTGATGCTCCTATCTTGAAACTTCTGGAATGAAAGTCCCTTTCCAGGAGAGGCTTTCAAATATCTGAGGATTCTTGAGGCATAGTTATATTGTTCAATAGATGGATCATGCATATACTGGCTAATAAAACTTGCACCATAACATATATCAAGCCTAGTATGAGACAAATATATTAGTTTACCTGTCAACCTTTGGCATCTTGGCTTTTCAGTTTTATCAGAGTTCCATACCTCTTTAGGCTTGTGTCCTGGCACCACTGGTGTGCTAGCAGGCTTATAGTTGGTCATACCTATGTCTTCAAGCAGATCAAGGACATATTTCCTCTGAGATAGGCATATACCCTGTGATGATCTAGATACTTTCATACCAAGGAAGTACCTTAGTTGGCCCAAGTCTTTGAACTTAAATGATTCAGCTAACTGCTTCTTGGTTTTTATGATCTCATTGTAATGGTTACCGGTCAAAACAATGTCACCAACATATACTAAAATAACAGCAAGGTGGTCAGAATCAACATGTTTAGTGAACAAAGTATGATCATTGTGACATTGTGTAAAACCAAGTGAGAAAACAACAGTATTAAACCTTTTAAACAAGATCTAGGGCACTGTTTCAGGCCATAGAGAGATTTCTCTAGCCTACACACCATATTTTTTTTGGACTCAGTCATGAATCCAGGGGGAATCTCAGCATTAGGCTTGAGGTATTCTTCCTTCTCCTTGCCCGTAATGAACATTTTTACAGCTCTAGGCCAAGCCAAATAATTACTGCCACTGAGCTTATGATTAGTTATAGTGACAGGAGTTGCATCAATGGTGCTTGAATTGGAGTTAACTCCAGATGAGCCTGTAGGACAAGCTACAGGTCTAGCAACTGATGGTGCTTCACTTCCAATAGATTCCATCACTTAATAACAAGAATATATGATCAAATAATAAGAGACGAATACGGATAACACAACACAGTTTCAGAATTTTCAAAAGAGACAGACGATAGCTTAAGAAGAAGAAGATGAACAGTAGAGATTTCAAAACTTTTGATCCCAAGAACTCAATTGAGCCGTTGGCTCTAATACCATATAAACAAATTAGCTCACTTAACACACGAAAATCATCTCACAAATGGAAACAACACTTGTATTCAAATGAAGAGGAGGGGGAATATACACCAGTTGAAACGGCTAGACTGTTGCTTGACAGCGGCAGCCTCTAACGGCTAGTTGGCTGGGCAAAATGAACGCGTGAATCCCTAATTAACCATCAAACTGATGATCATCCTCTAGAACAGTGGTTAAACTATACAAATACATAATTACAACTTAAATTAATACAAATTTTAGGGAGAAATTGAGCTCCAATAAGGTGTTTGACGTAATTAACAAAATGTTCGACGAAAAGCCTTAAAGAACTTCTGCCTTGGACAGTTTCTGCATTATATTTCTGAGATGTCTTCAATGCATTTTCCTTGTATTCCAACAATCATCGTCGCAGTTGGTCCCTGACTTGCATTGTCTTCATGTTCTCTTGGATGTTCTACATCTGCCGCTAGTTCACACGCCTCAAGAGACAAATATGCCAGCTCATTTGCTAGCGCAGTTGGCTCTTTCCGCTCAGACATTTACTCCATATTCCACGCTCCCCTCCCTCCACTCGTTTATTAGAGAGCATGTTATTACTGATGTTTCATTAGCTTCGTTTCGGACCCTAGCTCCGACATGTACCATAGTGCACCTCCGACATGAGTGAGGGTTGAGATTTATAATAATAATAATAAATGGGCCTCGGCTCTTTGAACAAAGAAAAACATATGTAATTTACACAAATTATTTATCTCCCCCGCCCTCCCCCCCTCCCCACCCAAAAAAAAAGCTTTTTGGCCCTTAGCCATTTGAAGTACAAATATTCCATTTACATACACATATGCATTCACATGGCCATACATACACATATACACGTCTGTTTATGCAATCAAACATACATATAAATGATCCTTCATTTTATACAAAAATATACATATATAAATCGCAAAATCATAACAAGTATGGATAGGGTACTTACCTATGCTTCGTATATACGATACCGATGGATGGCTAGGGTTTTGTTGGATGAAATTCCCCCTTTTTCTTCTCCTTCTTTCTTTTTTCCCTTTCCTTCCCCTTCTTCCTTCTTGCTGTTGGTTCTTCCTCTGTTTTCTTTCCATTCTCTTGGCCGACTGGTGAAGTGAGGAAGGGAAGAGGGGCAGTTGCATATTTAAGCTAGAGGGCGATTATGGGGAGTGTTTAAGGGAGTTATGGGGAGGTGGGAGTTATGGGAGTTATTGGCTAGTTATTATTTATTTTTTATAATGCACGGCTATAACATATAGGGTAGTATATACAGGTCTCTATAAACGAATCTTTATGATCTTGGAAATGAAGTTACAACTACCTAAATCTATATCTTAACAATAAGATGAGATATGATACAATATAGGAAGTCAGGATAGGGGGTTGGGATATAATCAAGATAGGAAGTTGGGATGAGGGGTTGGGATATGACGTGATTCCAATACTCCTCGTCAGGTTGGAGCATAAATATCAACGACACCCAACTTGTACATGTATTGATGAAAAAGCTCTAGACCAATAGCTTTGGTGAAAATATCAGGTAGTTGCTGGTCTGAAGGAACTTTGCATGAAGACGAGATTTGGGATTGATAATAATCCCTGACAAAATGACAATCCATCTTAATATTTTGGTTCGCTCATGAAAAATTGAATTGGCAACAATATACAATGCAACCTGATTATTGCAAAAAAGCAAGACACGGCTCGACGAGGGTATGGAAAAATCCGTGAGAAGCTGACGGAGCCAAACAATTTCACTAGTCGCATGAGCCATTGCACGATATTCTGCTTATGTGGAGGAGTGAGACACAACATTCTGTTTCTTAGAGCGCCAAGAAATGAGAGAAGAAAAAAGAAAGTGCACATAACCTGAAGTAAAATGGCGAGTGGTGGGGCAGCCGGCCCAATCGGCATCACAATAAGCCACAAGATTCAAAGAATCGTAAATAGGAAAAATAAATCTTGACTAGGTACCCATTTAAGTTATTAAAGTAAGTGGAAAACAATATCAAGATGGAACTGGTGAGGAGCGTGCATAAACTGATTTAGAGTATTTACAGCAAAACAAATATCTGGGCATGCAACTGTCAGGCACAAAAGGCATCCAACAATGTGTCGATAGAAGATGGGATCATCAAGAAGTGGAGTGTCGTCAGAAAACCGTGACTTTTGATCCATAGGAGTAAGTGCAGGACGACACCTAAGAAGCCCATATTCTATTAGAATATCGAGAATATACTTGTGCTAGTTTGGGACAATACGAGAAGAAGATCAAGCAACCTCAACGCCCAAAACATACTTGATTTGCGTAGATTTTTAATACAAAATTGATCATCTAAATAAGTTGTCAAAACAAAATATGGGCCAAGTCATTGCCTGATACAATCACATCGTCAACATAAACAAGCACAACCACGAAGGAAGATGTAGAAGAAAATATAAATAACAAAGGATCAGCAGTTGATTGACATTATCCAAGGCTGAGAAGAGCTGTGGTGAATTTAGAATACCAATTACGGGAGGCTTGATGCAAGCCATACAAGGACTTGTTAAATTAAAAACTCGATTCTCTCCCTGTCATGCAAAAACTCATAAATAATCGTTTGATGGTAAATGCCCCCTTAACATTTCATATGGAGTTTTATGTGCAAGAACAGAAAGGGGCATACGATTGATAAGATAGGCACCTGTAAGTACACACTCATCCCAAAACTTGACAGGCAAACCATCTTGAAAACGAAGAGCTCGTGCTGTCTGTAGGAGATGTCAATGTTTGTGCTCAACAATTCCATTTTGTTGTGGGGTATAAATACACGACTTCTGACTCTCAACATCATAATCAGAATAATAACTAAGAATCTCATTAACTCCAAACCATTTCCGTACAAATCTTCTTAACTTGAAGAGTAAACTGTGTGTGCACCAAATTAAAAAAATGAAGTATTGACATGTCTCAGACTTGTAGGACATTAAATACACCCAAGTATATCGGCTACTGTCATTAACTTGGTCAAAAAGTAATGTGCTCTCGATAATTTCGGTGTTTTATAAGGACCCCAAATATCACAATGAACAAGATCAAAAATGTCTTCAGAAAGACTAGTCTTGGCGAGAAACGACAAATGAGTCTGCTTTTCTTGACAACAACCATCACAAATAGATTTGGCTAATTTTGATCAAAACAATCGAGAATGTAACGATACCTAAACAAAGGAAGATGACCCAGACGACGATGCCAAATATCCCCATCATTACTCATGGTCCCAGCAACCTATGATAATGCCAAGGTTTGGTCCAAGCAACACAAGACATCACGCAGCCTACACACTTCTATCAGCTTCTTCACTGGCATTTCCTATGTAAGGCAAATTTGCCCTAAAAGTCAGCATGCAATTCAAATCTTTCGTTAACTGGATGATAGATACCAAATTAAAAGAGAAATCTGGAACACCCAAAACATTATGTAATGTCAAGCCATTCGCGAGCTGAATGGTACCCACTGCTCGGACTGGCACACGAACTCCATTTAGAATTTATACTTTAGCAGTTATCTTGCCATGCCTCATTGCTGTGAGGGTGACCAAATTATTTGTAATATATGCACTCGCACCACTATCTATAACCCAAACAGGAGACCAAGGAGATAAGGAAAAAGTATTGCCAGAGTCCAACTTGGTAATGGCTGTAGTGGGCAATCCATGCAAACCACTGCACCGCTATTCAACCGATCGAGAAAATGTTCCAATTGTTGTTGTTGTGCGAACAAGCCCTGCAAAAACACCATTATGGACAACAGTGGTACCTTCAGACTTATGTCGCCATCCTTGTGACATTAGCAGACGGACGGTCTTTTCACTGTCTTGTGCATCAGCCAACTTGAGGCTTTTCTGACGCAGTCGTGTCAGTCTTCCAGATACCCAATCAAGTCAAAACAGGACTCACAAAGATGACCTATCTTTCCATAGCGTGAACAGCGAGGTTGTTCCCCCTTTCCCTTCAGCTTTTGGACAATGTGGTTGGTAGTGTTGAGAAAAAGGTTTGAGTGATTTATAAATGTATGTTTTAAATGTTATGTACTTACAAAATGCATGAATAAATTGTTACTTGACACGCTTATGTGATAAACATGTTTTACATGCTTATATATGTTATTGTCGTACTAACGAGACATGAAGCGTTAAAGCTTACATCATATGGCAAACATTTGTTGTTTTTATATTATTTTCAGGTGCCATGATTAATGAACTAAACTAGTTCATTAAGTGAAGTGCTTAAGTTAATGAACTAACTAGTTCATTAAATAAAGACATACTTGGAGAGAGCTATATGGAAACAAATTGGAAATGGAAAGTCTCTTCATCCCATTAATTCACATGCCATTTATATATATAATATATATATCCATATTTTTAAAAAAGCACTATATACTTGTATTCTGACGTACCATCGACACGTCATATATATTAAAAACATACGTCGATGTTATATAGTTCATATATAATGTTGTCGTACTAACGATCCATGAAGCTTTAAAGCTTACATCAAATGGCAAACATTTGTTGTGTTTGAACTATTTTCAGGTGCCACCATTGATGAACTAAACTAGTTCATTAAGTGAAGTACTTAGTTAATTAAACTAAGTAGTTCATTAAAGGAAGCCATATTTGGAAAAGGCACAAAGGCAACAAATTGAAGAAAGGAAAGTTCTCCCTCTCCATATACACGCCATTTTAAATATATATATATATATATATATATATATATATATATATATATATATATATATATTTTCAGATTTTTTTAAAAGGCACATACACATATATTTCAACGTACTACTGACATTTACGTACGTACATTAACGTCACACCACTATACTTTAATTATATTTATGAGTATATTCAGGTCTTATATTATATGATATAAGTCATGGTGATGACAAATTTAATACGACACGTTAAAAGGTTCTAAACCAAAAATTGTCGTATCGGGCGAATACCAAAACTTCGCCAACGTGTCACGTACTTGCCATAAATAGATGGCCAGCCTCTACACTTCAAAAATTACCACAAATTTCGTGGCTTACATGATATGTACATCCATAAAATCATTCCATCTTGGCACACACAAAGCACCCCACATTAAGGCCAAATTATGGAGATTCCATTTTAATTTGTCACATGGTTTAGGCGCCACTTTAATATCAGCCTAAGTGCTGAATATTAAAGTTTAATTTATGTATATTATGTGTAACATAATATATATAACATGTGCAAAAATTTGGAATTTAATTAGAGAAAAATCGGGCAATCGATAAACATCGAAAATTCGGTTTTCTATGTACACGACACATGGAACATTTTTGGCATGGCATATAACATGTATCTAGAAACTTTTTACATATTTTATACATCTCAAAGTGTTCTATAAAATTCAATTAAGGGCTGATTGGAATATACCATGTGTGTATAATTAAATGTGCATTATTTTACATGTTTGCAAAAATAAAATTCAGCACATGCACTATCTTCATTTCACACGCCTATACCAGCCATGATGGAGCATATGTGGAGCTTTGTTGGCATCTTGGTTGGCCAAGAATGAAGCATACAATGTTGGTGACATAAAGAAAGGAACTACAAAAGGTAACTTTTCAAATTTTGTCACAATTGTGACACATGCTGAAAATTCAGCATGTGTGTATATGGCTGGCCGAAATTCTCCCTTTAATGAGCCATATTTTGTTGTCTTGAATAATGTGGATTGATTGGAAGATCATATGGAAGTTTTTTGAATATTCTATGGAAACAAATAAGGTGATTCTCAAATATCACACATGCTGAAAATTTTAGCATGTGTGGATGTATGTTGGCCGTAAAATTGGCAATATTTTGAATAAAAGGTGAATGTTACACATGCTGAAATTTCAGCATGTGCAATAGCTTAATGGCCGAATTCTAGATGGCATCTTGGAGTTATTTGCCTAGCTAATTATGTAGGATGATTATATGCTTTATGGAAATGATTTAATGGTTAATTGGCACATGCTTTTTGAGGTATACTTTCAGATTTATCTAGTCATTAAATGATGACAACCTTCAACCAATCAATGAGTGCCAAGTAAGCAAGAGTTTAATGATCACCAAACGAGGAGATGCCAAGTAAGCAAGGACATGTCACAATGATGCAATACAATCTTCCAAGGACTTAGAAGATAATTTTCAAGAGAAGAATAGCATCAAAGGTGGCAGCCACCAATGTTAAAAGGAAAGAAGAGAGCAAGACAAAAATAACACAAGTCTTACAAGCATACAAGGCCAAAACGTTTTCATCTCTTCTACACCTTCTTTCTTTCTTCTCTCTAAAAGCCTATTGTACTTATATTCATATACTTGAATAGGATTCATATAGAGCACCACATATTCTTTTCATTGTTGTAAACGATTGATCAAGGTGTGATCAATCTTGCTCTTGCAAGGTGGTGGTGTTTGTGATCATTGTATTCACATACAAGGTTTGTAAAGGGTTGGAGTTGGTGTGTAACTCCATCAACCCTGTGGTAAGGTGTTCTTTGTGTTGTGTGATTAGTGCTAACCGAGGAAGGTGTCCTCGAAGACTGGAGTAGGTTGTTTATAACCGAACCAGTATAAAATTCCTGGTGTCATTTACTTTAAGCACTTACTTTCTGTTTTAGCAATGTTTATCGTTTTTAATCACGTCCGTAAAAATAGTAAACGAATTTCAAAAATTATGCAACTTTTCAGAATCATAGACTTAGGTCTCAAGATTCTTTTGGCGTAAGTTTTAACCCTTTTGGACAAGTATAAGTCATCCAAACATCCAAAGTTCTGAGACTAGTGCAGTCTGATTTTCAGGCTTGCAAAGGTTGAGACTTTGATCGTATTTGACTAACTTCCCAAAACAAATTTTCAAAACTGTTTCAAACCATTTAAATAAAACTAATAAGGGGTTAGTCTTTAAATTTTCAGAGCATTTGGAGTTACGTACAAATAGGAATTAATTTTTCAAATCAGACTACCGTTTCTGGCAGATTTGCGCAATCTGACCACTAACAATTTTTCAAGCGGTTAGAGGTTGAATTTTAATCTGAAATTTTTAGGAGATACTTAGAACATCTGAGGCTAAGTTCTCTCCAAATTTCAGAATTTTTGAAGATCTGCAACCCAGTTTTCAAAATGTTTAAAGACTGGTCCTGAAAACAGAAACTGTTTTCAGAAGTTGAGTTCTTGGTTTAAAACTATTTTAAAAACCACATTTTCCGCACCAACTATTCAAACCCCCCCCCTTCTAGTGGTGCCTTGCAGATCCTACAAGTGGTATCAGAGCGCAGGAACACTCACAACAAGAAGATCCAACGATCTAAGTGAGATGGCATCCACTAGCTATAACAACGTGCATGAAGGAATGTCAGCCATAAGGCCTCCTCTTTTCGATGGTGAGTCCTTTATTCAATGGAAATTAAGAATGAAACTTTTTCTTATGGCTATTGATATTGATCTATGGTCTATCATAGAAGACGGCTCATTTGTTCCCACTAAGTTGTCAATTGTTGATGGTGTCACACTAGAAGTTATAAAAACAAAACAAGAATACACTAGTGATGACAAAAAGAAGTTGAGTATGAATGTTAAAGCCATGCAACTACTCTTAAACGGTCTAAGTAAAAGTGAGTCTAGTTATGTATCTAATTGTTCGAGTACTCAAGAGATGTGGAAAATTCTTGAAATGAAACACGAAGGCACTAGTCAAGTAAAAGAGTCTAAAATCAACATGCTTATGTTCACACTCGAGTCATTTAAATTATTGCCAAATGAATCTATCGTTGATATGGATCTTCGCTTGACTAACATTTACAATTCTCTTGAGTCTCTTGGCAAAGCCTTTACTATGTAGGAAAAGGTACAAAAGGTCTTGCGAAGCCTTCCATCCGAGTGTGACCCTAAAGTAACGGCCATAGAAGAAAGCAAAGAAACTAAATCGATTAAGATGGAAGAACTAATTGGATCACTAAAGGTATATGAAAACAAACTCACTTTAAGACATTCTGAGTCTATTTCCAAAAATGATAAGGCTATAGCATTTAAATCAAATGAATACGTCGTAGATGATAGTGACATAGATTCCAATGATGAGGATTTAATCACGATGGCTAAAAGATTGAGAAAAATCTTGAGAAAATCGATTAAAAATAAGTCTACCTCATCTAAGGATCATAAAAATAAAAATAAGGAAATAAAGTGGTATGAATGTGGACAACCTGGACACTTGTCATATGATTGTCCAAACAAGGACACACAAATGAATAAATACCTTGACAAGGATCGGACAAAAACTAGACTCGTCTCAGAACCTAAACAAAGGAGAAGAGCCTTCAAAGCCTCCACTTGGAGTGACACATCCGACTCTAAGACTGATGATACAGAAGAACAAAAGGCACAAGTATGCTTTACATCTAAGGCATCAAATGAGGTATCTTCCGACTCTGATTCCGATTCTGAATGTTCATATGATGATTTATTTAGTCAATATTTAGAGTTGCATAAATTCTCAAAGACTCTTGCAAAAGAAAAGAAGTGATTAATTGAAGACAAGAAATTGTTAGAATCTTCTAACAAAAATCTTGTGTCTCAATTAAACGATTCAAAGGAAGAGTCGTCCTGCATTATAAATTCATTAAAGTCTGAAATTTCATCATTGATATCCGAGAACACTGAACTAAAATCTGAGATTTCAAACTTGAAATCAAGGAATGCGGATGTAGAGAAAATGGTGAAACAATTTGACACGGAAACAAACATGCTAGATCGCATCATTTCTTCATAAAAGCATGATAGTGACAAAACCGGACTAGGATACGTTGAGAAAAGTGAGTCACTAAATAAACAAACAAAATTCATTCCATCAAAGAAAAGGGATGCATCTAAGACATATATGGCATCTAAGAAGATGCCAGACCTTCCCCTGTGACATCTCATCGTGCTTCATCTTCATATCATACGAGATATAACTTTGCATCGTACAAATATGAAAAGAGACCATTAATGCATATGCGACACTCATATCATAAAAATGCATATAGATCACGCCCCATGCATGCAAACCAAAATGCATATCAAAAACGAAAAGCATACTATATGCATGATGGGATTCTTGGCCAAAGGCCAAAAGCATTTGCCCATAACGTATATTATGTTGCGTTTTCATCACCTTTCTCACCTTTTGGAAGACCTAGAAAGGTCACCCAAATTTAGGTACCAAAAGGGACATTCTCAAAGGGTTGAATAAATAACCCTGAAGAACGCACTTTTAATATTATTCGAAATGCATGATTTTTTTCTTTACATGCGCTTTTGATTGTCTTTCCAAAATAAAGAGGGAGAGAATGCATGATTTAAGGGGGAGAGAGAGAGAAAGATTGATTGCACAAATCAAGGGGGATCGAACTTGAAATTTGAAATTCAAAATTTGAATTTGTGCACGATTGGAGGGGAGCGACAAGATTTATATCATGAATGTAGGTTATTTTGAAAATCATCAAAAGGGGGAGATTGTAGAGAAAAGGGGGTTTGAGTGATTTCAAAATGCATGATTTAAATGACGTGTTACAAAGAAATGCATGACATGACACGTTCTTGCATAAAACTTGCCTTATATAGTTCATATATAATGTTGTCGTACTAAAGAGCCATGAAGCTTTAAAGCTTACATTAAATGGCAAACATTTGTTGTGTTTGAACTATTTTTAGGTGCCACCATTAATGAACTAAACTAGTTCATTAAGTGAAGTACTTAGTTAATTAAACTAAGTAGTTCATTAAAAGAAGCCATATTTGGAAAAGGCACAAAGGCAACAAATTGAAGAAAGGAAAGTTCTCCCGCTCCATATACATGCCATTTTAAATATATATATATATTCAGATTTTTTTTAAAGGCACATACACATATATTCCAACGTACTACCGACACGTTATATATTTTACGTACGTACGTTAACGTCACACCACTATACTTAACTTGTATTTATGATAATATTCAGGTCTTATATCATATGATATAAGTCATGGTGATGAAAACATTAATACGACACGTTAAAAGGTTCTAAACCGAAAATTGTCGTATCGGGCGAATACCGAAACTTCGCCAACATGTCACGTACTTGCCATAAATAGATGTCCAGTCCCTACACTTCAAATGTAGCACCCCGCACACGGGCCTCGTCCGGATACGGTGCACCCGCCGTACTTCACTAAGGAGAGTACAAAGCGTCGTGCATAACATGCGAAAATCCATAACATAAGCCATGGACTCTCATGCTAACATTTAACATGGTAGTAAAATTTAGGCAGAATTAAAACTTTTCAAATTAAACATGCATTACGAAATAACTAAGTCCCCAAAGTAGCAGTCTCACAAAACGTCATAGTCAAATTCCAAAGAGTTCAAACATAGTCATAATACAAACATCTCGGCAGCACAAAAGTCCTTAAGCTTAGCTCCCTTCATATCTCCTCGCCTATGTATATGGTACCCTCGGCTCATCTTCGATCCATTCTATCTTGGCATTATCTGGGGGAAAAATAAAGTGTGAGTGATAAAAATCACCCAGCAAGAATACAATAAACGACCATGAAATACATAAAGAATTATAACATGAATGAAGTAACGTGAAAACTTTAAATAATAACTCATACCTGTCTTAAGTCCTGAAGTCAACTGAAGGTATAGCCTAAGCATAATTCTAGATACTGCTAACCACTATTAGCTTATTAAGTCCTTAACTGTATCATACAACATGTTAGCGTGATCATGAGTTATGCAATATGCAATGCACGATGTCATGTCATGTCAAAACATCATTCTGGTCCCATAAAATAACGTGTCATAAAAACGGAGTGTCAGATCAATTAACCCCGGATCTGAGCGGGTCCAGAACAGATATCAGATCAATTAACCCCGGATCTGAACGGGTCCAGAATAGATATCAGATCAATTAACCCCGGATGGGTCCAGAAAAAATATCAGATCAATTAACCCCGGATCTGAACGGGTCCAGAACAGATATCAGATCAATTAACCCCGAATCTGAACGGGTCCAGAACATGTAACAGACCAATTAACCCTGGGTCTGAACGAGTCCAGAACATATCATGTCAACACACCAATTAACCCCGGGTCTGGAGTCGGGTTAGTCGCATGCTTGGCCAGCAAAGGAATCATGAAGCTTTTTAAAACATGCGACCGTAAAATTTTCATGCATAACAAAAACATAGTCGCTTTTAAAACTTGCTTGCATAAGTAAAATCCATAAAATCGGTTTCATGATCATGCATGATACATGCAGTGATATGCAATGCAAGTCATGACGTGAAATAACATATTAAACTGCATGGTTCGGACTTAGGGAATCCCTAAATTCCTAGGTCATACTCATAAGCGGATAAATTAACCCCATTTAATGTATTTCCTTGTTCAGCCTAAATTTCAGCTTTAGTACATCAACTTTGCGTCCGTGATTACCCTCTAAAACGTTAGGGTTAACCTAACTAACTTTCCTGACTTATTCCTATGTGTCTCGAGGATTTGTCATAAAATTTTCAGATTACATTGATAACCATAAGGGCTCATTTAATTACTTTTCTGAAACGGTTTAAGTGCTGAAATTGATCTGACCCATTTTACTAAAAATTTAATTGCGGCGAATCCGTAATTCTTTTTCCAGAAATTCTAACTCGCCCAAGTCATAAACATGTGTAACTAGTATCCTACCGAAATTTAGCCCATTTGCATGTCTCTAAGTCCCCTTTCTGAGGCCTGGAATGTCGTTACTAAATTTCAGGTTGGTTCCAGTAATTTCAGTTGAGCAGTTTTACCAAATAATTCATTAAAAATAATCCAGAACTTATTTTACCAAGATTCAAGCTGGCGTGTCCACTAAACTCATAGGATTATTACTATGCCAAAAATCAGCTTTATTGGTCATCTACAAGGTTCCTTTTCAAGTCTGTCAAGAGAGGTTACAATTCTGCTCAATTCCCGTTCTTCAAATCTGACCAGTCTTACCAAATATTCTATTAAACATTAACCATATCTCATTTTTTAGGATCTGAAAGTCACCACTAGAAGGGGGGTTTGAATAGATGGTGGGAAATTATGGTTTTTAAAATTTCTTTAAACTTGAACAATTCAAGTTCTGAAAATAGATTCTGTTTTCAGGACCAGTTTTAAAACGTTTTTAAAACTAGGTTAGAGGTCTCCAAAAATTATGACATTTGGAGAGAACTTAGCCTCAGATGTTATGAGGGTCCCCTAAAAATTTCAAATTAAAATTCAACCTGTAACCCCTTCAAAAACCGTTGGTACTCAGATTGCTCGAATCTGACAGAAACGGTAGATGGTTTTGAAAAATTTATTCCTATTTGTGTGAACGTCCAAATGCTCTGAAAATTTAACCACTAACTCCTTATACACTATACTTAAATGGGTTGAAACAGTTTTGCAAAATGCTTTTGGGAAGTAGGTCAACTACAATCAAAGTCTCAACCTTTGCAAGTCTGAAAATCAGACTGCACTAGTCTCAGAACTTTTGATGTTTGATTGAGTTATACTTATCCAAAAGGGTTGAAACTTGTGCCAAATTAACCCTAGAACGTGTGAGTATATTTCTGGAAATTGTTGTGATTTTTGAAATTCGTTAACTATTTTTACGAATGCAAACAAGAAGGATAATCAGTGTAGTAACTGAAAAGTAAATGCAGAAAGTGAATGGCACCAAGAATTTTATACTGGTTCGGTTATAAACAACCTACTCCAGTCTTCAAGGAACACCTTCCTTGGTTCACACTAATCACACACACGCAGTACACCTTACTGCAGGGTTGATAGAGTTACACCTAACTCCAACCCTTTACAAACCTTGTATGACGAGTACAATTCACACGAACACCACCATCTCGCAAGAATGAAGATTGATCACACCTTGATCAATCTTTTACAAAGATGTATAATGAATGGTGGTTTATCTCAAGCCTATTCAAGATTGAAAGATATGAAAACAATAGGCTTTACAAGAAGAGAGAAAGAAAGAAGATGTAGGAGAAGAAGAGCTAGGCTTTTTGATCTCTTTGAATTGCAATGCTTGTTATTGTTTTGTTTGCTCTCTTCTTTCCTTATAATGGTGCAGGCCGTCCCCCTTGGTGTGTCTCCCCCTCTTGAAAATTATCTTTTAAGTCCTTGAGAGAGTGTAAGACATCATTGTGACAAGGCCTTGCTTACTTGGCATCTTCTTATTGGATGATCATTTAGTCTTCGCATACTTGGCACCTCCTTATTGGTTTAACATTGTCATCATGATGACTTGGAAAAAATCTGAGAATTACACTTAACCATGTGCCAAAAATCATCAAAAAATAACTTCCATAAATCATAAGATATTCACATAATTTGCAAGACAAAAAATCCTTCCCAAACTTAATGAAAAAATCGGCCACTTAGTAGTCTTGCCATGCTGAATTTTCAGCATGTGCATCATTCCCTTTCTTTCAAAATAATACCCAATTTACCTTGATTTTTTCTTTAAAAATTGAATCACCAAGTTATGGTAAGTATTGCTATCACATAAGAAATGAACATGGACACCATTTAGCTCTCAAATTCGGCCACACAAGTTGTACACATGCTGAAAAATTTTCAGCATGTGTGATATATAAAATATCACCATTTATTAATTTAATTTATATTCAAATCATTTCCATTTCTTCTTCCAATCAATCACATAATAAAAGATGATGGAATATCTCACTTTGAAGACAAGATTTCGGCCAGCAACATTTTAGCATGCTGAAATTTTCAGCATGTGATATAAGAGAGATATATTTTGAATTCTTACCATTTGTAGCTTCTCTCTTCAATTAACCAACATTGGATGATTGATCATTGACCAATCAATATGCCAACAAGGCTCCAAATAAGCTCCATCTCAGCTGGTGTAGACGTTGGAATGTGTATGTGCATGTGCTTAAATTTATTTTTGCTGACTTTGTAAAATAATGCACATTTAATAATACACACATGTTATATTCCAATCAGTCCTTAATTTAATTTTCTAGAACACTTTAAGATGTATATCATATGTAAAAAGTGTCTAGATACGTGTCACATGATGTACCAAAAACGTTCCATGTGTTGTGTGCGTAGAAAACCGAATTTTCGATATTTATTGATTACCCGATTTTTCTCTAATTTAAATTCCAACTTTTGCACATGTTATATATATTATGTTATACATAATATATATAATATATACTTTAAATCTCAGC
This sequence comes from Eustoma russellianum, assembly GCA_036186865.1. NCBI lineage: Eukaryota > Viridiplantae > Streptophyta > Magnoliopsida > Gentianales > Gentianaceae > Eustoma > Eustoma russellianum. Next base: position 16,708,824 of record AP025069.1, on the reverse strand, counting down.
ACTTGGCTGGTCTAAAGTGGTACCATTTACATGTGACAAAAATTAAACTTGGAATCTTCACATTTTGGCCTTAATGTGGAGTAATTTGTGTGTGCCAACATGGAAAGTATTTTTGGCTGATTATTTAGTAAAGTGCACGAAATTTACATCACATTTTGATGTATAGGGGCTGGACATTTATTTATGGCAAGTACGTGACACGTTGGCGAAGTTTCGGTATTCGCCCGATACGATAAATTTCGGTTTAGAACCTTTTATCGTGTCGTATTTAATTTGTCATCACCATATCTTATATCATATGATATAAGACCTGAATATACTCATAAATATGAGTTAAGTATAGTGGTGTGATGTTAACGTACGTACGTAAAATATATAACGTGTCGGTAGTACGTTGGAATACATGTGTATGTGCCTTTTAAAAAAATCTGAAAATATATGTAATATATATGTGTATAGGCGTGTGTATTTAAGGAGGGGAGGAGGAGAAAACTTTCCTTCCTTAGCTTTGTTGCCTTTGTGCCTTTTCCAACTGTGGCTTCCTTTAATGAACTACTTAGTTTAATAAACTAAGTACTTCACTTAATGAACTAGTTTAGTTCATTAATGGTGCACCTGAAAATAGTATAAACACAACAAATGTTTGCCATATGATGTAAGCTTTAACGCTTCATGGCTCGTTAGTACGGCAACATTATATATAAGCTAAATAAGGCAAGTAATAGCAATGTATAATGCATACATGTATATATATCATGCACGTTTATGCTATGTTCGTTTTTGTGCACATTTAAATCATGTATTTGAAAATCACTCAAACCCCTTTTTCTCTACACATTCTACCAAACTTCCAGCTGGCATCTCTACTACACTCATGGGTCTAGGTTTGTGCCAAAAATCAGATTTATTGAAGGTCCACAATGTCCTCTTTTAATTCGTTGAATTCAGTGGTCAATTCTGCCCAGCTCCAGAATTTTCTACTGGAGAAGTTTTACCGCGTAATTTCTTAATAATAATCCTTAGCTTATTTTAACGAAATTCCAACTCTCACTTGTGATACATTCATAAGGCTAACTTTCTGCCAAAAATTAGCTTCATTGAAGGCCTGCAAGATTAGTTCTCAGGTCGTTGAAAATGTCACTTCATTCAGTCCAGTTCCAGTGGTTTGCCATTTGTTCTTCTATTGAAGTCAAATGTTCATCATTCATCTTGTTCTTATGAAATATTTGATTGATTACCACTTACCCTCCATTGTAACATAAATGTCCAGTTTGCATGCTCATTGTAAGGTCACCTTTTCATCAAACAAATCAGTTTGTAGATAGTAACAAGTAAGTATCACATATGCACCAAACAAGTGTTCATCCTCAAGGACAAGATTCTCCTCCTCCTTTCTCCCTTTAGGCCGACACTTAAGGATGTCCTAACCACATTTGTCAACACATATTCAAGCATGCATTCACATTCAAGATTCATCTCAAGCTAATCTAACTAACAACTTCATAAAGCTCCTATCTTACATATGCATGCCTTTCCATAAATCTTCCAAGTTTCAAACAAGCATCAATCTTGCTTAAACTCACTTAGTTGCAACTTAAATCATCTTAAAACAGCCTTGAATCTTAATGCATGAAATAAAAGATTCCATCTTTGAGAGAATAAACCACATGCAATGCATTGTTCTTAAGAAATCTCTAAGATATAATCTCAAACTTAGGATATTCAATTAAAGATCAAATCTTAAGAACCTCTAGTCATTCAAGTCACTAACTCTTTAAGTAAATCACGAGAGATCATTGTATACTTGCCTCTTCAAGCTAAAGCTCTTGTCTTTGCTTGGTTATGGAGTGAGTTGAATTGAGATCATTCTCCTTCTTCCTTGAACATATGGTTTTAGGGGGAAATGGAAGGAAAAGATTAGCCTTTATTCAATAGATGAAATAGGATATATTTGAGGCTAGAGCACCTTACCAAAATGAGCTTGGAATGGAGATTCAAGTGTAACAATATAGCACCACCTAAGAGAGTTGAAATCTTCCACCTAGTTGGACAAGGAGGCCACGGTTTTGGGGGTGGAGGGAATGGTTCAAGTGAGCTTCATTCTTCACCAAATAAGAATTCACTTAAGGAATTTGGAACAAGACTTACCTAGAGATCTTCTTGTGTCTTGAATATGAAGCTTGATTAAGAACTCCTACCTTCAAGAATGGTGTGGCCGAAAGTTGCTTGGTGAGAGGAGTGAGATGAAAACTTTCTAAGTGTTAGCTAGAATGTGTTAAAGGTGGAAGGAGTTGGCTAGTCTTGCAAAATTTAAAAAAAAAGACTAGGGTTGGTTGGGGGGGTAGAAGGCCGACGGTGGGGGTGTACAAAGGAGGGAAAAACATGCTTCATGAAAGGGGAGAAAGGCTACTTTTGACCCTTGCTTTGTCCCCCATGCAACCCTCTACTCTATTTGTTTACTATTTTCTTCTTGCATGCCTTAACTATTTTATTATTTGTTGGTTTGCATGCTTACTTATTTTATTAGTTTAGGTTTTTCCATGCTAGCATCTTGTCTCTTGAATTTTCTACTTGAAAATATCCAAGGTATATGAAGACTTTGGAGTCTTCTAGACCTCCCCCATGGTAGCCGAATTTGTGTAGGGTGTTGGGGTAAATATTGGGGTTTGGTTATTTTGTAGTTTATGTTTAGTATTCTTTGCTTTATTTTATTGTTTTCCCAAGATACCCTACTTTGTCTTTCTTATTTTTGTTTCTATTACAAGAATGGCATATATATATATATATATACATATATACACTAAGATGTGCAATGTGCATGTCATCTAAAACATATGTTAGTATATATGTATACACGCCTATATGTACTTTATACACATATACATATGTATCTTTGCACATATATATATATATATATATGTGTACGTGTTCATGAAAATATATACATGCGCCCATATGTGTTTATGTTTGTATATTTATATACATATATTTTTCCTATATACATGCATATATGTACTTATGCATTTCCTATGCATATATCCTATACACACACATACTTATATATTGGTATGTATTGTTCATATAACTATATTCTTCACGTATCACTTTTCTTGGAATCCCCTTATTTTATTATTTAGTATCATCTTCGAAGTACTTAAGTAAAGAGGGTTAAGCTAGCTTAAGTAACACGCGCTTTAAAGAAATTATCGCTTCCATTCCGTCACGTATTCATAGTTTTCAAGTACATGTCGTTGGGGTACAACATCCTCCCCCCTTATTATAAGTTTCGTCCTCGAAACTTCCGAACTAGTCAAAAAGATGCGGATACCTACTTCTCATATCTTCCTCTGTTTTCCATGTCGCTTCTGCCTCCGAATGATGCCTCCATTGCACCTTCACCATGGGTATGGATCTCTTCCTTAAGGCCTTCTCCTTTCGATCAACGATCCTTATAGGCTCTTCCTCATAAGATACATCTTCACCAACTTTCAACTGTTGATCTTCAAGGATGTGGCTAGGGTCATATACGTATCGCCGAAGTTGAGAAACATGGAATACATCATGTAACTAGGAAAGAGATGGTGACAACGCCAAGCGGCACGCAACTTCACCCACTCTTTCGAGTATCTCGTAAGGTCCAACGAATCTTGGGCTTAGCTTTCCTTTGATGCCAAATCTTTTAACACCTTTAGTCGGAGAAACCTTTAGAAAAACTTTCTCTCCTTCTTGAAACTCCAAAGGTCTCCTTCTTTCGTCTGCCCATATTTTCATCCTGTCTTGTGCCGCTCTTAGTCTTTGTTGGATCAATTTTACCCTTTCTCATGTATGCTCAACAAGGTCTAGTCCGGCGTAGATCTTATCTCCAATTTCGTCCCAATAGAGTGGGGATCGACACTTTTGTCCATACAATGCTTCATAAGGTGCCATCCCAATCGTTCTGTGGAAGCTATTGTTGTAAGAAAACTCAGCGAGTTTAAGACTTCTATCCCAGCTTCCTCCAAAATCAAGAATGCAAGCGCGGAGCATATCCTCTAGGGTTTGGATTGTCCTTTCGGATTGACCATCTGTTTGAGGATGAAATGCGGAACTCATTCTAATCTCTGTGTCCATTGCCTTTTGCAAGGCTGTCCAAAATCTCGAAGTAAATCGCGGGTCGCGGTCGCATACAATACTTATGGGCACTCCATGCAAACAAACGATCTGGTCAATATACATAGAGGCCAACTTCTCCATGGATGCCCTAATTGCCATGGCCAAGAAGTGAGCAGACTTAGTCAACGATCCACAATCACCCATATAGCATCATTCCCATGCTTAGTCTTAGGCAGATCGGTCACAAAGTCCATGGTGATGTGGTCCCATTTCCATTCCGGCACTTCTATGGGTTGCAACAATCCAGCGGGTCTTTGGTGCTCGGCTTTTACTCCTTCACAAATTAGACATCGCCCGACAAATTCTGCTATTTGATTCTTCATACCGGGCCACCAAAACTTTTGCTTGAGATCTTGGTACATCTTATCTGCTCCATGGTGTATAGACAATCGAGAATTATGAGCTTCCCTCAAAACTTCATCTTTAAGTTCTTTGCTTTCGGGGACACACAACCGTCCTGGATACCATAAACTGCTATCACTGCGGACCTCAAAGTCGTCTCGTGGCTTATCTTTCATCCTTCCTTTGATTTTTCTCAATGCTTCATCACTCCCTTGAGCCTCTTTGATCCTCTCAATCAATGAAGGGACAAGAGCTAACTTAGCGAGAACTTCATCGACTGAGTCAACTTTTTCTAGGCCAAACTCTTCCATGTCTCGCTGAAGAGGTGGTTGTCGTGGGTGACTTGTTTTTTGACTTAATGCATCAGCAACTTTGTTAGCTTTTCCCGGATGATATTGAATGGAAAGGTCGTAACCCTTTATTAACTCCAGCCATCTGCGCTGCCGCATATTAAGCTCCTTCTTGGTAAATAGGTACTCTAGGCTCTTGTGATCTGTATAAATTTCACATCTTTCGCCATACAAGTAATGTCTCCATATCTTTAATGCGAAAACCACTGCAGCAAGTTCTAGGTCATGGACATGATAGTTTTGCTCAAATGGCTTCAACTGTCGGGATGCATAAGCTATCACTTTGTCATTCTGCATAAGAACACATCCGAGACCATTCTTCGAAGCATCACTGTATACTACATACTTCTCACCAGGAGTGGGCTGAGCTAGGATAGGTGCGGACGTCAACTTTGCTTTTAGCTCCGAGAAACTCCTTTCACAGTCGGCACTCCACTCGAACTTGGTTTTCTTTTGGGTCAATCTGGTGAGAGGAACAGCTATCCTCGAGAATCCTTCAACAAACTTTCTGTAATATCCGGCCAGTCCGAGAAAACTTCTTACTTTAGTAACATTTGTTGGCCTGGGCCATTCTGTGATAGCTTCAATCTTCTTGGGATCTATTGAAATCCCATCTTCTGAAATCACATGACCAAGGAAGGATACACTTCGCAGCCAAAACTCGCATTTGCTGAACTTGGCATACAACTGTCTCGCTCTTAGAATATTTAGGACTATCCTCAAATGGGCTGCGTGGGTCTCTTCGTCGGGTGAATATATCAAGATATCGTCTATAAAGACCACCACGAATTTATCCAGCTGTTCTTGGAAGATTCGATTCATGAGATCCATAAAGGCGGCAGGGGCATTGGTCAAACCAAAAGGCATGACTAAGAATTCATAGTGTCCATATTGGGTTCTGAAAGCAGTCTTAGGGACATCTTCTGCCTCTATCTTCAACTGGAAGTACCCAGATCGTAGGCCAATCTTACTAAAGATTCGAGATCCCTGCATTAAGATACTTTAGGTAGGGTTTTGGGAAAGATTTAAATATTACTCAAGTTAAACTTATGATTTACTTACCCTGAGATGGTCGAATGAGTTGTCAATCCGGGGCAACGGATACTTGTTCTTTATGGTAATTTTGTTGAGCTCCCAGTAATCGATGCATAAGCGCATACTTCCATCTTTCTTTTTCACGAATAGCACCGGAGCACCCCAAGGTGAAACACTGTGGCGAATAAGTTTCTTCTCTAACAGTTCGTGTAACTGTTCCTTTAATTCCTTTAGTTCAGCAGGTGCCATGCGATAAGGGGCTTTCGATATGGGTTCCGCTCCTGGAACAAGGTTTATTTAGAAAGCAATCTCCCGATCAGGAGGTAGTCTAGGTAAATCATCAGGAAATACATCAGGGTATTCTTTAACAATTGGAACTTGTGCAAGAGTAGGGCCTTCTTGCTCAGCACTTAGAACATAAACCAAGAATCCTTCATGACCCTTCTTTAATGCTTGGCTGGCACGAGCTGCGTTAACAAAGACATTCTTAGATGGTTTCTTCAGCTTAGCTCCTCCTTGGAAGGATATCTCATCTCGAGCTGGGTTCTTAATGTTAACCTGCCTGCTTCGGCAGTCAATGTGAGCATGATTCTTTGAGAGCCAATCCATTCCAAGTATCACATCAAAATCACTCATAGATATGGGAATCAAATTGGCTTCAAACATCTGGTCATTAAACTCGAGTGCACAATTTCTGAATATGTGATGGGAAACAAGCACCTGGTCACCAGCTGCTTGTACTCTATAAGGTGAATCTAATCGGACTGGATTATGATCGATATTCTTAGCAAACTTTCTTGAGATAAATGAGTGGCTAGCTCCACTGTCGAGCAACACATTTGCAGGTATGCTACATACTAAGATAGTTCCTGAACCATGAACAATTACTAAGCAATATGATAGACACGCATAAGTGAAATGTATGAAAGACATAAAACTTTAAATCTTACCAGTCACTACGTCTGCAGTCTCCTCGACATCTGCGTCTGTCATGGCATGCACTTTTGCATTTGTACGTGGCCGCTGGTTCCTTTGCTGCTGCTGTGGTTGCGCTCCATTTTCTGGACAATCTTTAATCATGTGGCCATCTTTACCGCATATAAAATATTTACCTGTCTTCCACCTACATTCACCCATGTGCCTCTTCTGGAAATGAGAGCATATTGGTATTGCTGGCTGTTCAGATGGGGCCTGATTCTTCTGCTGATTGTTTTGGTTCTGCTTGCGGCGCTGATTCTGTCCTTGAGATTGTCCCTGACGAACTGATCCTCTAAAATTCTTCTTAGCCTCTGTCCTATATTTCTCATTTCCAGTCCCTTGTCTTTCTCGTTTTTGACCCACATCATCCCTTCGGATGATATCTCTCTCTCTATACGGTAGCATGCATCTAGAAGTGCTCCAAAATTGGCAGGATTTGCATTCACTAACCACATCCTAATCCTCGGATTCAGACCTCTTTCAAACTTCAGCATTTTCGTTTCTTCATCATTCATAGTCACAGGCTGAAACCTCCCAAGTCCGATGAACTTATTTGCGTACTCTGCTACTGTCATGCCAGGCTCTTACTTCAGAGATTCAAACTCATGCCTCTTTTGCAATTTGACTGACAGAGGGATAAAAAACTTGTGAAATTCTTGCAGAAATCTTTCCCAGACAATCGGTCTGGGCAAAGGTTGCAGATTCGTCTTCCACCATTGGTTAGCTTCACTGATCAAGAAAGGTCTGATAGCCTGAGCTTTCATCTCTTCTGGGGCTTGAATTAGCTCAAAACAGTTTTCAACTTCATCTAGCCACTTTTCTGCGATATCCGAGTCTGGCTTTCCTTCAAACGGTGGTACGTTAGCCCTCTTGAGCTTCTCAAAATAGTACTGGGCATCCCTTACTGGCTGATGTGGTTGCGGTGGAGCATTCTGATGATTTAGGCCCTGCCCTATCTGAGTAACAACTTGGCAGAAAGCCTGGAAAGCATTCATGTCTGGGATGACCAGAGGAACAGGTGCCTGTGAAGCTGGTGGTGGAGGATTCTGGTCCAGCTGAGGTGGCGGCGGGACCTGTGCTGGTGGCGGTGGAATGGGCTCCTGAGCAGCTGGTTGTGCTCTCGGAGGTCTGCCACGTGGCCTCACCATCTGCACTTATGGGTTTAGCATCTATTTAGAATATCGGAATAAAATCAATTGAATTTGACTAAGGACCAAAATCGAAAACCTTTAAGTAGGGAAGATAAAAGGGCACGTTTTATATCATAGACTTAGCTTTCATAGTTTAGGATTAGTTATTAAATTACATCCTAAACCCGGTCTAAGTGGTCCTAGTCTAATGCCATCACTCATCTAAGATCATGACTTAGGTCTAAGATCAAACTTAGATTGCTAAGATCATAACTTAGTCCTACGTTCTGCCCGAAATCTAGAGCCTGGGCTCTGATACCACCTGTAGCGCCGCGCACCCGGGCCTCGTCCGGATACGGTGCACCCGCCGTACTTCACTAAGGAGAGTACAAAGCGTCGTGCATAACATGCGAAAATCCATAACATAAGCCATGGACTCACATGCTAACATTTAACATGGTAGTAAAATTTAGGCAGAATTAAAACTTTTCAAATTAAACATGCATTACGAAATAAATAAGTCCCCAAAGTAGCAGTCTCACAAAACGTCATAGTCAAATTCCAAAGAGTTCAAACATAGTCATAATGCAAACATCTCGGCAGCACAAAAGTCCTTAAGCTTAGCTCCCTTCATATCTCCTCGTCTATGGATATGGTACCCTGGGCTCATCTTCGATCCATTCTATCTTGGCATTATCTGGGGAAAAAATAAAGTGTGAGTGATAAAAATCACCCAGCAAGAATACAATAAACGACCATGAAATACATAAAGAATTATAACATGAATGTAGTAACGTGAAAACTTTAAATAATAACTCACACCTGTCTTAAGTCCTGAAGTCAACTGACGGTATAGCCTAGGCATAATTCTAGATACTGCTAACCACTACTAGCTTATTAAGTCCTTAACTGTATCATACAACATGTTAGCGTGATCATGAGTTATGCAATATGCAATGCATGATGTCATGTCATGTCAAAACATCATTCTGGTCCCATAAAA
>AP025069.1:16532068-16688543 GCA_036186865.1 Eustoma russellianum | reverse complement strand
ACGGCTGCACTCCTTAACCAAGAGGAAGAAAACTTTCTTCAAAGAAACGCTAGAACATTCAACACTCAAGAAGTCACAATGGAGCAAAGAGACTTCTCTATTCCTCCATTGTAGCGTACGGCTAGTTGAAGGGGTCCAAGAACCATCTTCAAGCTCCCAAGAATTTGTCTAGGTAAGTACATGCTAAGCATTCTAAGTGAATTCTATGTTTCAAAGAATGAAACTCACATTTGTATCCCTCTTGTCTTGCCAAAAACGTGACACTCAAATGGTCACTAGGAGAAGAATTGTCAAACTACTAGGAGGAGCTAACACCTTAGTGGTGTGAATCCATTTCAAGCTAATCCAAGTTTCATTGTGGTAAGGAAATCATGACCTCAATGTAGTTGTTTCTTTATTAAGATAGTAACTAATGTTCATTCTTCTTCCTCCCTCAAAACCGTGGGCTATATGTAAGTTGGAGGAAGACTTCACTCCATTTCAACCAAGGCTCAAGCTAAGGAAGAGCTCTAAGGTTCAAAGAGGCAAGTATACTCTAGCCAATCTTGCCTTATTTGTGAAGTGCATGCTTGAATGGCTAGTCATTATTAGGCTATGAATCTTAGTTAAAGATGCTAAGTACAAGCCATGAAAACTAGATGTTATAAGAAAAGTGATGGTATGAACAAATGATTTGTTGTATGAATGTGTGTGACTATTTTGATATGACTCTTAAACAGATTATTTATGGTTTAAAGCATATTATGAGGCTTGGAAACATTATGTTGAAGTGAGTATTTAATGGATATTTAGTCATTTTAAGGAATGAGGTTGATTGGAATTGCTTGAACCATAAAAGTGAAGAAGTGCTGGAACTACTGGACCTGGACAAATTTGTGTAGCTGATTGTGTGACCTGAAAACAAACCTTAGGAGTGTTAAAATTGGCTATTTTTTGGTATGATGTTAGCCTTACATGTTTATGAAATGTGTGAGTTGAAATTTCAATAAAAGGAGCTGTGGTTTGTCCTTAATGAAATTTTTTGTAAGAGTTGGTAAAACAGAAGTACTGGAGCAGGACAGTTTTATGTGACATGTTTAACGACCTGGAAATGAACCTTAGGAAGGTCCAAATTGACTAATTTTTGGTATGATGATAGCCTCCTAGATGTAATAAATGTGTGAGTTGGAATTTTTGTAAAAGGATATGGGAATTGACCAGAGTATAATTTTTAGTAGGAGCTGCTCAGACAGAAGTACTGGAGCTGAACAGTTTTATCTGGTATGTTGTATGCCCTGAAAATAGACCTTAGGAATATTCAAATTGGCTAATAGCCCTATGTGTTTATGAAATGTGTGAGTTGAAATTTTGTAAAAAGGAATTACGAATTATTTTTAGAAGAATTTTTGGTAAAACTGGTCAAACAGAGTTGCTGGAACAGGACAGTTTTGAGTGGTAAGTTGTGTGGCTTGAAAGTGCACCTTAGGAATGTGCAAATGAGCTGATTTTTGGTATGATGATAGTTTGGCGTGTGCATGACATTTGTGAGTTGGAATGTTAGTAAAAAGAGTTGTGGTTTGGTCACAATGAATTTCATGGTAAAACTGGCCATCCCAGATTCAGTATGTACCTAGCTGGGAGAAAGTAATTAGTTGACCCCTTAAACTTATTGGAATGCCTTGGAATTTTTATGGTAATTACCTAAGGCATATATGTACATGTTCATGTAAAGAAACCAGCATAAAACCACTATTTTGATGATTAACAACTGGGTTGAAGTTAGTTGTACAAAACTGGAAAGCAGGACAGTTTTATGTCTTAAGTTGCAAGGATTTGCTCTAGCTCATTTAAGCTTGAATGTGATGTTTGGCCTTATGAATATCGTTCCTTGGTGAGTTAGCTATATTCTTCAGGTGATGGATTAAAATGAATAAGGTTTTATGACCTATGAAACTGAGGTAAAGCGGTATTGCCCTGCTGATTTCAGCAGTACCATTAGTGATAGTATGATGTTTTGGGGTCCTTAGACTTTTCGAATTGCTAAGAAATTTTTATGGTATGAGTCTAAGACCTCATTATGCATGTGTATGGCATGAGCTTACAAAAATGAGCACGAATTGATTAGCACGAGGCTGTACGAACAGAATGTGATTGCTGGACAGTTTTCCCAACTTAAAAGACAAGTCCGTGCATGTATGTTATGATGTATGTGTTCACGAGTCGCATAGTGCATGTCATACATTGTATCATCGTCATTTACATGATTTATGGCATTGTTTTTCTGCGAAAGAAAGATGAAAAGCGTTTTTAAAGAAAAGATGATGTTTTAAAAGAACGCTTCCCACCGGTACCTTGTGTGTATGTGACTGGCCAGTAAGGACCCGCTCAGATCCAGGGTTAATTGATCTGAGGATATGACCGTTCAGGCCCGGAGAGAATAGACCTGATAATGACCGTTCAGGCCCAGAGAGAATAAACCTGATAATGACCGTTCGGGCCCAGAGAGAATAGACCCGATAAGTGATGATGCTACCGTTCGGAATCCGGGAATAATAGATTCGAAGGGGAGACGTTACCACCTCAGATCCGAGAAGATAGATCTGAACACTCTATGGTTTTCTTGACGATGATGTTTTGAAAGAAAAGCATGAAAGATCATATCCTCATTTTTATCATGATGCATCACACGTACATATGCATGCATGTCACATTTATTGAGTCATCGCGTAGTGGCACATGATACTTAGACTAAGTTGCTACAACTTGGTAGTTCCTAAGTTATGATCTTATTAAGTGATGATCCTTGATATGTTACGAACTTATGCAAGTTGCAGTCTTTCATTGTTATGTTCTTTAAGTAACGATCTTTCTTAAGTTATGATCTTGATGCATTGAGTGTTGATCACTGACGGGTATTGGATGGAGGTCAAGTATGTTACTAAACCGGATTTTGGGGTTCAGTTCTTGTATGTACTTTCCATTTAATGCATGATTGTTTATGGTGTACTTGCTGGTGACTTTGTCACTCACCCCCTATTTTTCCTCCCAGAGGCTGTAGGGAACAAGGTAGAATGGATTGAGGATGAACCTAGGGTCCCCTACCCGTGAGTGCAGCGAAGGATGGACGGATTAGGAGACATGACTTGACGATTATGACTGATGACTGATTATGTAGTTGTGATGGGAAACATCTACCTTTGAGAATTTCGATACTTTTGATTTGGGTTGTAAAACGAAGAATGATCGCGTGGATGTTTTTAATTTAAATTTTGTATTCTGCCACGGTTTCGCTTACTTGATGACGTATAAGCGCAAAAATCCATGCATTCTACCGCTACAGGTGGTATCAGAGCAAAGGCTCCAGATCCGGGCAGAATATAGAACTAAGCTATGATCATAGTCAACTAAGTCTGATCTTAGATCTAAGTCATGATCCTAGATGAGAGTTGACCTTAGACTAGGATGACTTAGACTGAAAATTAGGGTTTGACCGAATGATAAAGCCCTAGTCGATGACCATCTATAGAATGTAATCATGCCTGTTTGTATGACCATAAGATCGTATATGGATTACGAATTAAATTTTGTCGCTTATTCTGAATATTTACACCTTGAGTAAGATTCCGACACTTCGTGGTAAAATGACATCATCATTGTCACCCCAGGAGGCAGTGAACTTTACTAGCAATAGTTAGTAAGAACACGTATTCCAAGGTTTGGCAGGGAATTTAGTTCATAGTAGGCAGGAAGATGGTTAAGTAAAGTTGAAGGTAACTCCATGCTGATACTGGTACTGGATAGGATAAGGGCAAAGTTCTAAAAGGAGTTTGTAAGTTCTTCCTCTCTTAGGACTTAGTCACGAGAAGGGTTGAGGATTTTGACTCACTAAGACAAGGGTCAGGCATCACCGTCTCAGAGTACGCATTCATTACCTTGGGATAGTATGTTCCTTTGATTATGAGAGATGAAAAGTTTAAGGTGATCAGATTTGTGTGCAGTCTAGACCCCCAAATCAAATCGGGCTAAGTTAAGTCGTATTCAAGGACCTTTGGTGAATTATTGGAGGACCGCTACAGAGCGGAATGCGATAGTAAGGGAACAAAAGAATGAAAGAAACGACTTAACGAGCGTACCAAGAAAACGAAGTAGAAGGTGGGAGCTGTATCCACATAAGGTTAGTTTATGCAGATGACAAAGAAACAACCAAGGTACGCCTAATAAATGTGAAGTACCTATGTCCTCTGTTCTACTTCCTATTAACCAAGTATGAGTGATTATGATAGTTTTCTTTAAGTTATGATGAGTAGACCACAAGTAAGTGAGATTATTAGTTATAGCATGACTAAGTATGACACCGTGTTTGGGACTCAGGGTCCTCGTCATGATGCGTCACTATTAGCACTTGTACACATTTTGTTGCACTATATGGGGAATGGATCGGCATATCGTGTGCTATTAACAAGAGTACTATAGCCAAATGGGAACACCTTATGACATCACGATATGAAAACACTATGTTAGGCAAGCTATGAAAAATAGGTCTTGATTATGAAAACCATGTTTTATGAGAATGGGCCACCTTAGAATGATAATAAAGAATTCCCCAAGTTTATGAAGGCAACTCACCAAAGGGGCTTGCCGAATCAAAGGGAAAAAGTGCATGAGCTTTTAAGGGAGGAACTTATCCGCCCCAACGTTTCGCCTGAGGTGCTCCCGTGTTATTTGTAGAAAAGAAGAATGGAGGCCCGCGTCTTTGCGTAGATCATAAAGAACTCAACATGGTCACCATAAGAATGAATACCCTTTGACTAAGATCAATGATCCACTTAACCAGCTTTGGGTAAGCAATTGTTAAGTGATGTATTGTTTGGGAGTCAGGTAACTTGCTTAGTGAATCTGTATATTAGAGTTTCTTATGGAAGAATTCATAAAAATGTGGTAAGATGATGAAGCGTTATGGGACTGTTTAGGAAAAGATATGAAACAATGGTCATTTGGGAGGCGGAATAGAGAATCCCATAAGACATAATATTTGGATCAGGAATTTATAAGTTGAGGGTATCTAGTACACTACAGCAGTGACGTTACAACTTGGCATGTCCACATTCCATATGTATAACATGATGATCCAAGTAGTGGTACGTACATGTTGCGAGTATCAAAAGAGGAAACAAGGATTTAGGATGAACAAGAAACATTTCAAATGTCATAAAAGGAACATAAGTTTCAAAGGAGGAACCACAACTTCTATTTTGATTTTATGAAATGATCACAAAAAGTAAAAGTTATTACGTAGTAAGGCGATCAGTGAGACGGATGAATATGGCACATACCTTATGAAGAGCTTGGTATGTGCACATTATGGGAATTATTCCATGTGTCTTTGAATGCTATACCGTTACATGATCACTGAAAGGATGTTTACGGAAAAGAGCTAATGGTCTATATCCCAGAGTTAATGACCTCTGCCAAGTTTTTCAAATTATGAAAAAGGAAATTATAAGCCTTTTTGATCATGATTACACGGAATGGATGTCATTATCAGTACATAGCATAAAGATTGCAAGTGCTTAAGATATGAGATAGGTTACGATAACACCTCTAGAAAATTTGAATAAGTACCGATGAGACCTCTAAGATGAATTGAACGAAGCAGTTCTGAGGCAACTAAATAGATACTTTAATCTAAAGATAAGGAAGGAGCCCTGAAGGTTGTTGCGTCGAAAGAAAAGGAGTGGAGAAAGAGATCCATACCTATGGTAAAGGTTCAGTAGAAGTACCATCTTGGGTAGAAGCCACATGGGAAATGGAAGAAAACATGAGGAGTAGATGCCCCATCTTTTGACCAGTCTCTTAAGTTTCGAAGAAAAAACTTATGTTAATGGGGGGGAGAATGTTGTACCCCGATGAAAAGTCATATGGTACTTGAAGACTCGTATGAGTAAATTAATAAGTGGTATCCTTCAAGTTCCTTTCACTAAGTTTCCTTGGTGATTCTTTTATTTAGGATGATAAGCAAATGATATAATCAACTCAAGCGTGAGTTATGGACTATATGAAGTGGCCAATTCACTCCCAAAGGCTCAAGAAAATTCGGCCATAGGGCATAAAAAGGGGCCTTAAAGGGGTTTTTCCCAAATTATAGGAGAGTTTAATCTTAAGGGCCTCCCTAAAATAAGCGCAAATGAAAATTAAGGAGTTGTAAGTAGTGGGCAATTCTTTCCCCAATTCTTGGAAAATTTCGGCCCTAGCCCAAGGGGAATTAAGAATTTTCTAATTTTATTTTAAAACAAAAAAAGGGAAATAATTAATAAAAGGGGGCAAATACCCACATGGCTTCTCATTAAACTCACTTGGAAAGAAATTAAGCATGGTAAAGTCTCCCAAGAGTCAAAACCGCCCCCCCCCCATGGTTGACCAAGAAGATTACCATGATTACTTAATATTTACTACAAGGATAAAGAAATAACTCTAGTTGGATAAAGTAACCTAGGTTAGCCATAAAGTAACTATAGTTGACATAAAGTAACTATAGTTGGCATAAAGTAACTATAGTTGATATAAAGTAACTATAGTTGACATAAAGTAACTATAGTTGACATAAAGTAACTATAGTTGAACTAAAGTAACTATAGTTGACACAAAGTAACCTTGGTTGGGTAAAAGTAACCAAGATTAACTAATTCTTATTAGCCTAACTAAGCTAAGGAAACTCCCTTCCCCCTCCACTAAACCAAAGGCTGCACTCCTTAACCAAGAGGAAGAAAACTTTCTTCAAAGAAACTCTAGAACATTCAACCCTCAAGAAGTCACAATGGAGCAAAGAGACTTCTCTATTCCTCCATTGTAGCATACGGCTATTGAAAGGGTCCAAGAACCATCTTCAAGCTCCAAGAATTCATCTAGGTAAGTACATGCTAAGCATTCTAAGTGAATTCTATGTTTCAAAGAATGAAACTCACATTTGTATCCCTCTTTTCTTGCCAAAAACGTGACACTCAAATGGTCACTAGGAGAAGAATTGTCAAACTACTAGGAGGAGCTAACACCTTAGTGGTGTGAATCCACTTCAAGCACATCCAAGTTTCATTGTGGTAAGGAAATCATGACCTCAATGTAGTTGTTTCTTTATTAAGATAGTAACTAATGTTCATTCTTCTTCCTCCTCTCAAAACCGTGGGCTATATGTAAGTTGGAGGAAGACTTCACTCCATTTCAACCAAGGCTCATGCTAAGGAAGAGCTCTAAGGTTCAAAGAGGCAAGTATACTCTAGCCAATATTGCCTTATTTGTGAAGTGCATGCTTGAATGGCTAGTCATTATTAAGCTATGAATCTTAGTTAAAGATGCTAAGTACAAGACATGAAAACTAGATGTTATAAGAAAAGTCATGGTATGAACAAATGATTTGTTGTATGAATGTGTGTGACTATTTTGATATGACTCTTAAACAGATTATTTATGGTTTAAAGCATATTATGAGGCTTGAAAACATTATGTTGAAGTGATTATTTAATGGATATTTAGTCATTTTAAGGAATGAGGTTGATTGGAATTGCTTGAACCATAAAAGTGAAGAAGTGCTGGAACTACTGGACCTGGACAGATTTGTGTAGCTGATTGTGTGACCTGAAAACGAACTTTAGGAGTGTTCAAATTGGCTAATTTTTGGTATGATGTTATCCTTATATGTTTATAAAACGTGTGAGTTGGAATTTCAACAAAAGGAGCTGTGGTTTGTCCTTAATGAAATGTTTAGTAAGAGTTGGTAAAACAGAAGTACTGGAGCAGGACAGTTTTATGTGACATGTTTAACGACCTGGAAATGAAACTTAGGAAGGTACAAATTGACTAATTTTTGGTGTGATGATAGCCTCCTAGGTGTAATAAATGTATGAGTTGGAATTTTGGTAAAAGGATATGGGAATTGACCAGAGTATAATTTTTAGCATGAGCTGCTCAGAGAGAAGTACTGGAGCTGAACAGTTTTATGTGGTATGTTGTACGCCCTGAAAATGGAACTTAGGAATATTCAAATTGGCTAATCTTTGGTATGATAATATCCCTATGTGTTTATGAAATGTGTGAGTTAGAATTTTGTAAAAAGGAATTACTGATTATGTTTAGTAGAATTTTTGGTAAAACTGGTCAAACAGAGTTGCTGGAACAGGACAGTTTTGAGTGGTAAGTTGTGTGGCTCGAAAGTGCACCTTAGGAATGTGCAAATGAGCTGATTTTTGGTATAAAGATAGTTTGACGTGTGCAAGACATTTGTGAGTTGTAATGTTAGTAAAAAGAGTTGTGGTTTGGTCACAATGAATTTCATGGTAAAACTGGCCATCCCAGATTCAGCATGTACCTAGCTGGGAGAAAGTAATTAGTTGACCCCTTAAACTTATTGGAATGCCTTGGAATTTTTATGGTAATTACCTAAGGCATATATGTACATGTTCATGTAAAAAAACCAGCATAAAACCACTATTTTGATTATTAACAACTGAGTTGAAGTTAGTTGTACAAAACTGAAAAACAGGACAGTTTTATGTCTTAAGTTGCAAGGATTTGCTCTAGCTCATTTAAGCTTGAATGTGATGTTTGGCCTTATGAATATCGTTCTTTGGTGAGTTAGCTATGTTCTCCAGGTGATGGATTAAAATGAATACGGTTTTATGACCTATAAAACTGAGGTAAAGCGGTATTGCCCTGCTGATTTCAGCAGTACCATTAGTGATAGTATGATGTTTTGGGGTCGTTAGACTTTTCGAATTGTTACGAAATTTTTATGGTATGAGTCTAAGACTTCATTATGCATGTGTATGTCATGAGCTTACGAAAATGAGCACGAATTGATTAGCACGAGATTGTATGAATAGAATGTGATTGCTAGACAGTTTTCCTAGCTTAAAAGACAAGTCCGTGCATGTATGTTATGATATATGTGTTCACGAGTCGCATAGTGCATGTCATACATTGCATCATCATCATTTACATGATTTATGGCATTGATTTTATGCAAAAGAAAGATGAAAAGCGTTTTTAAAGAAAATATGTTGTTTTAAAAGAACGCTTCCCACCGGTACCGTGTGTGTATGTGTCTGGCCAGTAAGGACCCGCTCAGATCCGGGGTTAATTGATCTGATGATATGATCGTTCAGGCCCGGAGAGAATAGACCTGATAATGACCGTTCAGGCCCGGAGAGAACAGACCTGATAATGACCGTTCGGGCCCGGAGAGAATAGACTCGATAAGTGATGACACTACCATTCCGAATCCGAGAATAATAGATTTGAAGGGGAGACGTTACCGCCTCAGATCCAGGAAGATAGATCTGAACACTCTATGATTTTCTTGACGATGATGTTTTGAAAGAAAAGCATGAAAGATCATATCCTCATTTTTATCATGATGCATCACACATACATATGCATGCATGTCACAGTCATTGAGTCATCGCGTAGTGGCACATGATACTTAGACTAAGTTGTTACAACTTGGTAGTTCCTAAGTTATGATCTTATTAAGTGATGATCCTTGATATGTTACGAACTTATGCAAGTTGCAGTCTTTTATTGTTATGTTCTTTAAGTAACGATCTTGCTTAAGTTATGATCTTGATGCATTAAGTGTTGATCACTAACGGGTATTTGATGGAGGTCAGGTATGTTACTAAACCGGATTTTTGGGTTCGATTCTTGTATGTACTTTCCATTTAATGCATGATTGTTTATGGTGTACTTGCTGGTGACTTTGTCACTCACCCCCCTATTTTTCCTCCCAGAGGCTGCAGGGAACAAGGTAGAATGGATTGAGGATGAACCTAGGGTCCCCTACCCGTGAGTGCAGCGAAGGATGGATGGATTAGGAGACATGACTTGACAATTATGACTGATGTCTTGGGTTGTAAAACGAAGAATGATCGCGTGGATGTTTTTAGTTTAAAGTTTGTATTCTGCCACTGTTTTGCTTACTTGATGACGTATAAGCGCGAAAATCCATGCATTCTATCATGGATTAAGATACGTTATGGATCGACGCCTGGTACTCTCCTTAGTGAAGTACGATGGGTGCACCGGTTCTGGCTAGGCCGGGATGCAGGGCGCTACAACAACAAAGGACAAGTTGTTGGAAAAGGAACAATTGGGGACCCTAACACATTTCAAAATACGAAATGTGTTGTTAGTAAGAAATCTCTCTTATAATTTACTTAGTATTTCACAACTTATAGATTGTGGTTATAATGTTTCTTTTCTTCCCAATTCTTGTGATATAATAAATAAAAAAGGAGAAACGGTTTTAAAAGGAAATAGAGATGGTAATATTTATACTCTTATCTTAGATAACATGTTAGATGCTAAGGTTAAGTGTCTAATATCACATGACTTAGATGTGAATTTATGGCATAGAAGACTAGGCCATATAGGAATTTCAACCATTAAGAAATTGTCTAAAAAGAATTTAATTAGAGGAATGCCTAAGTTAGACTTAGATAATTTTCAAATGTGTGAAACATGTATTAAGGGAAAACACATTAAAGAAACTTTAAAACCGAAACATGAAGTGAGTACTAGTCATGTACTAGAATTGCTTCACTTAGACTTATTTGGTCCAAGTAGGACAAGAAGTCTAGATGGACACTACTATGTGTGTGTCATAGTAGATGATTACTCACGCTACACATGGACATTGTTCTTAACACACAAAGACGATGCTCCATTAGCAATCGAAACCCTTATTAAGCAACTTGAAAACATTCATGAAGAAAATGTTAAAAGGATTAGAAGTGATAGAGGTGGAGAATTTAAAAACAAAGATGTAATCAAATTTTGTGAACTATATGGAATTAAACATGAATTCTCACCATCTAGAACACCACAACTCAATGGAGTTGTTGAACGTAAAAATAGAATAATTCAAGAAGTTGCTAGGACAATGCTATGTGAAAATAAATTACCTAAATATTTATGGGCTGAAGCTGTTAGTTGTGCATGCTATATTATAAATAGGCTTACTATTAGAAAGAAATTAAATAAAACGCCTTATGAATTGCTAAACAATAGACAACCTAAAATAGATTATCTTAAAGTATTTGGATGTAAATGTTTTGTGCTAAACACTAAGGATAATCTAGATAAATTTGAACAAAAGTCTATTGAATGCATATTTGTTGGGTATTCAACTAACTCAAGAGCATATAGGTGTTATAATCCTGCATCTAGAAAAATAATTGAATCCATTCATGTGAAATTCAATGAAAATGCATGCTTTGAAGTTAGTGACAAACATCAACATAAACAAGAAACAAATGTTGAAAATATGTTTGATGATGATGTATTACTTGAGCCTGTACTTGATCATCTAGAACCAACTTCCCCTGAACAAGACATGCATGAACCCTTAGATGAAATAAATCAAGAGACTTTGCAATCGGAAGATACAATTAATGATCCAATTACATATGACAATGTTTATACTAAAGAAACATTTGAACAAGATGAGGGTGAACCTAGTCAATCTAGGAATTGGTGGCATCCTAGAGAATTAATCATTGGGAATCCAAGTGTTGGGGGTTAGAACACGTAGAAATATGAGTCAACTTGAAGGACATAGCTTAATCTCACACTTAGAACCTAAGAATGTAAAGGAAGCCTTAGGTGATATATCTTGGATAGATGCTATGCATGAGGAATTAAATCAATTCACAAGGAACAATGTGTGGGACTTGGTCCCTAAACCTGAAGACAAATCTATCATAGGAACTAAATGGGTCTTTAAGAATAAAATGGATGAACAAGGAAACATTACAAGAAATAAGGATAGACTAGTCGCGCAAGGTTATAATCAACAATAAGGAATAGACTATGAAGAAACCTTTGTACCCCTTGCACGACTAGAAGCAATTAGGTTGTTACTTGCGATTGCAAGTCTAAGCAATATTAAACTCTTCCAAATGGATGTCAAGAGTGCTTTCTGTTAGTGTATGTGCCCTAGGACTTGATTTGGATATTTATGTTATACATTTATTATTAATAAAAGAGGTTTTATTATCATTATTGTTGGTTAGTATGTTACACAATTTTGATATATGTCCCTGATTTATTATTGTTATAGAGATAAAATAATTTATAATCAGTATGAGTATTGATTTGATAATCATGAGATGATTATGTGTATGGTGATACAAATCAATTTCATAGATACTTGTTAGAGAACATTGTATTGGATAGACCCATCATGAGATTACTACATGGATTAGCGTCATAAGTAAATCTCATGATAGTCATGTTTTAATCCTTTGACTTGAGATTGTCATAGTTTCCAACATACGGACTATTATATTTTGACATGATCAAACGTTATCCGTAACTGGATAATAATAAAGGTCATGATTGAATGTGATAGAAATTATGTAGAGGATATTGAACAATCAAGATAGAATTTGTCCCTCTCTTTTGAGAGAGATATCTTTGGGCCCCTCGATTAGTGAGACTGTGAAATGCATGGCCGTGCTCAAATGAATTGATAGTGTGATCAATATCATTTGTTTTATCAGTCTACTTAGAGATCGAGTAATCATATGTTTGAACAATATAAGTATGACGCTGACCATGACTTATGTTCAAACTAGATATCGTGTGACAAAGGGATTAATGCATGTGCTATTATTAGGCTAGTTGGACTGTACTCGTATTAATTGGGTAGTCGTAATACCTTGCTAGAGGCCAATTATGACTTGTTTATTTAATAGATATTTAATCAACTACCAATTAATATGGGCCAATCGGGTCACACACAAGAATGCGTATGGCTGAGATTAATAATATTGATAATATTAATATTGGATATTAATTATTATTATTATTATCGTTTTTAATATTAATAATATTAATATTGGATATTAATTATTATTATTATTTTCGTTTTTTATATGTATATATATTTATATCATCGGATAATAACAATAGAATCCATATCTGATATGGATTTTGATTGGTTTTTATCTAATCCTAATGGAATCCGTATTTGGTGCGGATTATGATAGGCATTAACCAATCCGATCTGGAATCGGATTTTGATATCTATATATATGTATATAGAATGGTGTATCTCGTACACTGAGCAATCAACAGAAAACAAAACCCTAGAATCGTTTTTGAGAAAAACCAAGTTCTTCAGCCGCGCCGTTTCAAGAGCTAGCACTCCGGGCGGAAGCATTCGTGTGGATACCGACAGAGGGTGATCGTGTCATCGCACCTCCTACGTTTGCACGTTCTACGTCTGCAGATTTTGAATCTATAGAGGTATAGTTTTTGATTTCTTACATCGAATTAAACGAACAACATGGATCCTTGGTAGGAAATCGGAGATCAAGTTTTGTTTTCCGCTGCGTGTTTTTGCAGTGATCTCGTCGGATTTCCTAACAGTGGTATCAAAGACACTTGTTGTCTCGTTTAAATCGATTATATCATGCTTATGTGATTATATGTTTTCTGTTTGAATCCGTATGGCATGATATATGTACAAACCCCAAGTCGAATTTCATATGATGAGAGAAGAATGGTGTTTTTCAAATCGTTTTCATGAGATGATTTGTATACGGTAGTATTCGTTTGTCATGTGATGATTAAAACCGATTCTGTTTATATTAGATATAAACACACGATATGTGTAAAACCCTATTCGAATCTCATCTGGTGAGATCGGATTGATGTTTTCAATTCGTTTTCATGAGATGTTATAATTCGAGAATGTTATAATTGATATAAAGTTTTCGTTTTTCATGTGATGATCAAAACGATTATGTTTATATCAATATGAACAACCGATAATGATTCTGTTTTCGGATTTCGAATGGCAGATTATTAATTTGATTGATGATTCTGTTTCGGATTTCGAATAGCAGATTATCAATTCGATTGATGATTATGTTTCGGGTTTCGAATGATAACTCTCAGTTCGATCAGTGCTTCTATAAGGGTTTACATGTATTCAAAACAGTAAGATCGTTAATATGATTGGCGCGTCTGTGTTAGGGTTCCGAAAAGAAAATTATCAATCTGATTGATGTTTTCTGTTTGGCTTCGAGGGGCGCTGCCCCTCGACCCTGCCTAGGGGCGCTGCCCCTCGGAACCCCGCCCAGGGGTGCTGCCCCTCAGAACCCCGGCTAACGGGACCACCGTATGCGTACGCCCTATAGTTCGTTACCGTGACATTAAGAATGTCAATATATATTTATTTGTTATAATATGTTTATGTAAGATATATTACAATTGTTGATGTCTTTGCATGGTGCATAGCATGGCCTTAGGACCTATGTGATTGACTTAGTCATATTTCTATTTTGGGTTATTATGGCCTGCGTGCCGCTGCAGTTTTTGTTGTATTTTATTATACAAGTAGTTAGGTTTTTCTTTATTATTGTAATAAATGAAGAATCAAGCTACAAAAGTGGTGATGGCGACACATACCAAGGACGAGTGGATTCTATGGAGATGTAGGCACGAGCTCAAGAGTAGAAGATATGTATCATTGCAAATGTTGTAATAGGAAGTCTTTCACATATGGTTTCCTTTATGATCTTCATTTGGTGTCATGAAGATCATATTTAGTTTGGCCATGCTATGTCACGTTTACATATTTATCATTTTGTATGAGATGCGTGGATGATATATAAACTAAGTTGAGCCCTCATTAATAATTTCAGTCTTTATGCCATCCATGTCTTAAACACCTATTAAAACTGGGATTGTATTAAAGTAGGTATTGCCAAAGCAATGTGCTTTAAACATTCCTAGCTACGTAGGATGAGTAATAGTGCTACTCATATGTTTAAAATTGGTTAGACTTAATTGGGCTATCAAAACGGTTTTGGGCCCAAGGCATTAGATGGAATCTAACATACAATGATATATGATGTCATTATTCCATAAATTCTAAGAGTTGCATGAGATGTAATTGGTAAAGAAGTTACCTACCTAAATAACTTAATTTTAAGCGTCATGCCAAAGCTGAGTTTAGAATTAAGTCAAATATGGATCTTAGCTCACTAAAATATTTCTTTTGAGGGTTATGTTTTAGTGAGAGTTTTATAAATTTTAACCTCATTATTAATAAAGTGTTACTTTGCATGTTTTGTAGATCATAAATGGCTACTAATAACAATTCCACCTTATCGTTGCGATCAATCCTTGAGAAGGAAAAATTAAAAGAATGTGGGACTAATTTTGTTGATTGGTTTCGAAACTTGAGAATTGTTCTCAAGCAAGAAAAGAAGTCTTACGTGCTCGATGACCCTGTCCCTGAGCCCCCTCCTGCTGATGCTTCTGTTTCCTCTAAGAATAAGTATAAGAAGCATGTGGAAGATTCCAATGACATAGGATGTCTTATGTTGGCAACTATGTGTCCAGGACTTCAGAAAGACCTGGAACACTTAGAGGCTTATGAGATGAGTGTGCATCTCAAACAAGCATTCCAACAACAGGCCAGGCAGGATAGTTTTGACACCGCTGTTGCACTTTTTGACTGTAAGTTGTCTGAAGGTGAATCTGTTAGCGCTCATGTTTTAAAGATGAAAGGCTATATAGATCACCTTGCAAGACTTGGATATCCCCTGAGTTTTGAAATCGCTACGGATTTGATCGTACACTCTTTGCCTAGCAGTTTTTCTCAGTTCGTTATGAACTACAATATGAATAATATGGAAAAGTCCATTCCTGAGCTACACGGTATGCTCAAAACTGCTGAGGGGAATATCAAAAAGCCTACCCAGGTATTGAGTGTCAATATCAAGCCTATGAAAAAGAAAGGTAAAGGCAAGGGTAAGCCCAAAGGTGCGAAGGGTGCAAAAGGGTCCAAGGGTCAAGCTAAACCGAAACCTGGTCCCAAGGCAAAGGTTCCTAAGGAAGGAACTTGTTTCCATTGCAACAAGCCTGGGCATTGGAAAAGAAATAGTGATGTTTATTTGGACGAGTTGAAGAAGCTGAAGGGTAGTGTGACTACATCTTCAGGTATTTATGTTATAGAAATTAATTTATCTACTTCTTCTTCCTGGGTATTAGATACTGGATGTGGATCCCATATTTGTACAAATATGCAGGGGCTCAAAAGGAGTAAGATGTTGAAGAAGAGCGAAGTGGACCTACGTGTTGGCAATAGAGCAAGAGTTGCTGCTATAGCTGTAGGGACCTATGAGCTTGTCTTGCCCAATGGGCTTTTGTTAGTTTTGAACAATTGCTTTTATGTTCCTACTATGAGTAGGAATCTTATTTCAGTATCTGTTTTGGATGATGAAGGTTATTCATTTTTAATTAAAAATAAGAAGTGTTCTATTTTTAATAAAAATGACTTGCTTTATTGTATTGCAAGTAGTTATAATGGCATTTATGTCCTTAACCTTGATGATTCCAATGACGATAATATTTATAACATATCTTCTAAAAGAACTAAGCCAAATGAATTAAACCCTACATATTTGTGGCATTGTCGCCTTAGTCATATAAATGAGAAGCGCATACCTAAACTCCATCAAGATGGATTATTAGATTCATTTGATTTTGAATCATATGAAAATTGAGAGTCTTGTTTGCTTGGAAAGATGACAAAGGCCCCTTTTACTGGACATAGTGAAAGGGCTAATGACTTATTGGGCTTGGTACATACAGATGTATGTGGCCGAATCAGCATTAGTGCCAGAGGAGGATTTCAGTATTTCATAACTTTTACTGATGATTTCAGTAGGTATGGCTATGTCTACCTAATGAAACATAAGCATGAGTCTTTTGAAATGTTTAGAATTTTTCAAAATGAAGTACAAAATCAACTTGGTAAGACAATTAAAACGCTTCGATCAGATTAAGGTGGTGAATATTTGAGCCAAGAATTTGACCAACATCTAAGAAATTGTGGAATCGTTTCACAGTTGACTCCTCCAGGAACTCCACAATAGAATGGTGTTTCTGAAAGGAGAAATCAAACTTTATTAGATATGGTTCGATCTATGATGGGTCAAATAGATCTTCCTTTATCTTTTTGGGGTTATGTTTTGGAGACAGCTGCATTCATTTTGAACCATGTACCATCTAAAGCGGTTGCAAAGACACCATATGAGATATGGACTGGTAAGAGACCCAGTTTGTCTTTTCTTAAGATTTGGGGTTGTGAAGCTTATGTGAAAAGATTAGTGTCAGATAAGCTAGCTCCAAAGTCTATCAAATGTATTTTTGTGGGGTACCCTAAGGAAACTAAAGGGTACTATTTCTATATTCCCTTAGAGAACAAAGTGTTTGTTGCTCGAAATGGAGTCTTTTTAGAAAAGGAGTTTCTCTCCAAGAGAACTAGTGGGAGTATAGTACAACTTGAGAAAACTCAAGTTCCACAAGATATCGTTGAACCGTCTTTAGAGACAATTTCAGAACCACAAATAGTTGTGGAGCCTGAAAATGTAACACAAGTCCAACACAGATCTGATAGGATACATTGTCAGCCAGAGAGATATGGATTTCTTGTGACTGATGATAGTGAAGTTATGCTCATAGATCAAGATGAGCCTACTACCTATCAAGAAACTGTGTCAGCTCCAGATCCAAATAAATGGCTTGGAGCCATGAATTCTGAGATGCAATCCATGTTTGATAACCAAGTTTGGTCTTTAATTGATCCTCCAAAGGGTATTAAGACTATTGGTTGCAAATGGGTTTTCAATAAGAAAACTGACATGGATGGAAATGTGCAAACCTATAAAGCAAGGCTTGTGGCTAAAGGTTTCAAGCAAACTCATGGTATAGACTATGATGAAACCTTTTCACCAGTTGCTATGCTTAAGTCTATTCGAATTCTCCTTTCCATTGCAGCATACTATGATTATGAGATATGGCAAATGGATGTCAAAACTGCTTTCCTTAATGGAAATTTACTCGAGGATGTGTACATGACACAACCTGAGGGTTTTGTAAATCCTGAGAATTCAAAGAAGGTTTGCAAGCTTCAAAGGTCCATCTATGGATTGAAGCAAGCATCTCGAAGCTGGAATCTTCGTTTTGATGAAACAGTTAAGAACTTTGGTTTCATCAAGAATGAAGAGGAACCTTGTGTTTACAAGATGGTTAGTGGGAGTGTAGTAATGTTTCTGGTCTTATATGTGGATGACATAGTGCTTATTGGGAATGATATCCCTACCTTGCAAACGGTTAAGGCTTGGTTAGGGAATTCCTTCTCAATGAAAGACTTGGGAGAGGCTACCTATATCCTTGGTATCAAGATCTGTAGAGATAGATCTAAAAGGATAATAGGCTTGAGTCAGAGTACATACATAGATAAAATGTTGAAGAGGTTCAACATGCAAGAATCCAAGAAAGGATTCCTGTCTATATCTCATGGCATTCATCTTAGCAAGAATCAATGTCCTCGGACATCTGATGAGCGAGATCGAATGAATAAAATTCCTTATGCTTCTGCTATAGGATCAATCATGTATGCCATGTTATGTACTAGACCAGATGTCTCATATCCATTGAGCACAACAAGTAGATATCAAGCTGACCCCGGTGAAGTTCACTGGACAGCTGTCAAGAATATTCTTAAGTACCTCAGAAGGACTAAAGATGTATTCTTGGTTTATGGAGGTTTGGATGACGAGTTAGTTGTAAATGGTTACACAGATACTAGTTTCCAAACCAACATAGATGATTTCATATCGCAGTCTGGTTTTGTATTCACATTGAATGGTGGAGCTGTTAGTTGGAAGAGTTCAAAACAAAGCACTTGTAGGATCTGCAAGGCACCACTAGAAGGAGGGGGGGTTGAATAGATGGTGCGGAAAGTGTGATTTTTAAAATTTCTTTAAACTTGAACAATTCAAGTTCTGAAAACAGATTCTGTTTTCAGGACCAGTTTTAAAATGTTTTTAAAACCAGGTTAGAGGTCTTCAAAAATTATGAAATTTTGAGAGAACTTAGCCTCAGATGTTATGAGGGTCCCCTAAAAATTTCAAATTAAAATTCAACCTTTAACCCCTTCAAAAACCGTTGATACTTAGATTGTGCAAATCTGCCAGAAACGGAAGAAGGTTTTGAAAACTTAATTTCTATTTGTGTGAACGTCCAAATGCTCTGAAAATTTGACCACTAACTCCTTATATACTATATTTAAATGGGTTGAAACAGTTTTGGAAAATGCTTTTGAGAAGTAGGTCAAATATAATCAAAGTCTCAACCTTTGCAAGTCTGAAAATCAGACTGCACTAGTCTCAGATCTTTAGATGTTTGATTGACTTATACTTATCCAAAAGGGTTGAAACTTGTGCCAAATTAACCCTAGAACGTGAAAGTATGTTTCTGGAAATTTTCGTAATTTTTGAAAATCGTTTACTATTTTTACAGATGCGAACAAGAAGGATAAACAGTGCAGTAACTGAAAAGTAAATACAGAAAGTAAATGGCACCAAGAATTTTATACTGGTTCGGTCATAAACAACCTACTCCAGTCTTCAAGGAACACCTTCCTTGGTTCACACTAATCACACACACGCAGTACACCTTACCGCAGGGTTGATAGAGTTAACTCCAACCCTTTACAAACCTTGTATTGTAAGTACAATTCGTACGAACACCACCACCTTGCTAGAATGAAGATTGATCACACCTTGATCAATCTTTTACAAAGATGTATGAATGGTGGTTTATCTCAAGCCTATTCAAGATTGAAAGAATATGAATACAATAGGCTTTTACAAGAAAAGAGAAAGAAAGAAGATGTAGGAGAAGAAGAGCTTGGCTATTTGATCTCTTTGAATTGCAATGCTTGTTATTGTTTTTGTTTGATCTCCTCTCTTCTCTTTTAACCTTGCAGCCGCCCACTTAGGGCTTCTCCCCCTCTTGAAAATTTTCTTTTAAGTCCTTGAGAGAGTGTAAGACATCATTGTGACAAGGCCTTGCTTACTTGGCAACTTCTCATTGGATGATCATTTAGCCTTTGCTTACTTGGCACCTCCTTATTGGTTCAACATTGTCATCATGATGACATGAAAAAAATCTGAGATATACACTTTAACATGTGCCAAAAATCAATTAAAGAATCATTCCATAATTTAAGAAATACACCATAAATTGCAAGGCAATAAAATTCTTCCATAACCTATGCAAATTTCGGCCATTAAGGTGTCTTGCCATGCTGAATTTTCAGCATGTGCAACCTTCCATTTCTTTCAACATAATACCAATTATTCTTTGATTTTTCATCATAAAAATGAATCAACAATATATGACAAGTATTGCTACCAATTAAGAAATGAACTTGGACACAAAAAGGCTTAAGAATTCGGCCACACCATGTACACATGCTGAAAAATTTTCAGCATGTGTGATATGTAGAGATATCACCATTTATTTATTTAAATTATATTCAAAACCTTACCATATCTTCTTCCAATTAATCACCTAATAAAAGATGACAAAATATGTCACATTTAATAAGCAAAATTCGGCCAGCTTAAGATTAGTATGCTGAAATTTTCAGCATGTGACATAAGAGAGATATATGTTGAATTCTTACCATTTGTAGCTTTTCTCTTCAATTCACCAACAATGTATGATTGATCCTTGACC
The DNA here is from genome assembly GCA_036186865.1 of Eustoma russellianum. Classification (NCBI taxonomy): domain Eukaryota; kingdom Viridiplantae; phylum Streptophyta; class Magnoliopsida; order Gentianales; family Gentianaceae; genus Eustoma; species Eustoma russellianum. The sequence goes on along the minus strand of AP025069.1, from coordinate 16,667,966 downwards.
AATCAATATGCCAACAAAGCTCCACATGTGCTCCAAATCAGCTGTATGTGACGTTATATGATGTGTATACATGTGCTGAAATTTATTTTTGTTAACTTTGTAAAATAGTGCACATTTAATAATACACACATGTAATATTCCAATCAGCCCTTAATTTAATTTTCTAGAACACTTTAAGATGTATATCATATGTAAAAAGTGTCTAGATACGTGTCACATGATGTACAAGAAAAACGTTCCATGTTATGTGCGTAGAAAACCGAATTTTCAATATTTATCGATTACCCGATTTTTCTCTAATTTAAATTCCAACTTTTGCACATGTTATATATATTATGTTATACATAATATATATAATATATACTTTAAATCACAGCACTTGGCTGGCTTAAAGTGGTACCATTAGCATGTGACAAAATTAAACTTGGAATCTTCACATTTTGGCCTTAATGTGGGGTGATTTGTGTGTGCCAACATGGAAAGTATTTTTGGCTGAACATATCATGTATGGCACGAAATTTACATCAATTTTTGATGTATATGGGCTGGCCATTTATTTATGACAAGTACGTGACACGTTGGCGAAGTTTCGGTATTCGTCCGATACGACAAATTTCGGTTTAGAACCTTTTATCGTGTCGTATTTAATTTGTCATCACCATATCTTATATCATATGATATAAGACCTGAATATACTCATAAATATGAGTTAAGTATAGTGGTGTGACGTTAACGTACGTACGTAGAATATATAACGTGTCGGTAGTACGTTGGAATACATGTGTATGTGCCTTTTTCAAAAAAATCTGAAAATATGTATAATATATGTGTATGGGGCGTGTATAATAAAGATGGGGAGGAGGAGAAAACTTTCCTTCCTTAGCCTTGTTGCCTTTGTGCCTTTTCCAAATGTAGCTTCCTTAAATGAACTACTTAGTTTATCAAACTAAGTACTTCACTTAATGAACTAGTTTAGTTCATTAATGGTGGCACCTGAAAATAGTATAAACACAACAAATGTTTGCCATATAATGTAAGATTTAATGCTTCATGGCTCGTTAGTACGGCAACATAATATATAAGCTAAATAAGGCAAGTAATGGCAAGTTATCATGCATACATGTACACATTTATATATGTATACGTTTATACATATATATAAACATTCAAATTGCTTATTTTGAAATCACTCAAACCCTCTTATTTCTACAATCTCCCCCTTTTGATGATTTTCAAAATAACTTGTGTACATGAGTTAAATGCTATCTCTCCCCCTTGAACCATGCACAAATTTGAAATTTGAATTTCGAATTTCAAATCCGGCTCCCCCTTGATTTGTGCAATTAAGATCAATCAGTATCAATTAATATCAATCAGTGTCTCTCTCCCCCTTAAATCATGCTTTTCTCTCCCCCTTTATTTTGGAAAGTAAATCAAAAGATTCCTGTCAAAATGGAAAGTAAATTAAATAATGTCAAATCAAATCATATCAACGGGAATCATGCCTAATTTAGAACGAAGGGATTCATATGTGGCTTGATTTAAGGCTTTTGTAAATATATCCGCTACTTGTGCTTCTGTGCGTACGTGATCTATGACAATATTTCCATTGTTAACGTGATCACGAAGAAAGTGATATCGTACTTCTATATGCTTAGCCTTAGAATGTAACACGGGATTCTTAGACAAATTTATTGCACTCATACTATCATAATATATAGGAATTTTATTTACGGTAATTCCAAAGTCCGAAAGTTGTTGTTTTATCCACAACAACTGTGTGCAATAAAGGCTAAGAGCCATGTACTCAGCCTCCGTAGTGGACAAAGCAACACTTGCTTGCTTTTTGGAAAACCATGAAATAAGGGAATTTCCTATAAATTGGCAAGTTCCGCTTGTACTTTTTCTATCTATTTTGCAGCCACCATAGTCTGCATCAGTGTAAGCATGTAAGTCAAATGTAGAATCCTTATCGTACGAAATACCTAAGGTGGGCGTGTGCTTAATATAACGGAATATTCTTTTTACCGCATTTAAGTGTGACACCTTAGGTTGACTTTGAAAACGAGACTAAACATGATGTCAGGCCTACTAGCAGTTAAATATTGCAAAGAACCTATCATAGATCGATATAATCCATTATCAACGTCTTTACCATGTTCGTCTTTGTCTAATTTAGTAGTGACACTCATAGGGGTGGGGGATGGTTTCAAATTTTCAGAATAAAACTTTTTGATCATGTCATTAACATATTTCGCTTGGCTTATATGAATTCCTTTACTCGTTTGCTTAATCTGCAAGCCAAGAAAATAATTAAGTTCCCCAACCATAGACATTTCAAATTCAAATTTCATGCAATTTTTAAAATCTTTAACAAGTCTATGTGAGGTAGAGCCGAAAATAATGTCATCTACGTAAATTTGAATAATAAGCAAATCTGATTTTTCTTGTTTCAAAAATAGTGTACTATTTATAGTACCACGTTTAAAATTATTTTCTAAAAGGAAGGTAGCAAAACGATCATACCATGCTCTAGGTGCTTGCTTTAGGCCATATAGTGCCTTCTTTAGTTTGTACACGTGATCTGGATGTTTCAAATCTTCAAAACCGGGTGGTTGCTTCACGTATACTTCTTCTTGTATGAATCCATTTAGAAAGGCACTTTTTACGTCCATTTGATACAATTTAAAATCTTTCATGCAAGCAATAGCAAGTAATAGTCGTATAGCTACTAGACGTGCTACGGGTGCGAATGTTTCATCATAGTCAATTCCTTCTTCTTGATTATATTCCTAAATACCCACTTTGTGCCTATAATAGTCTTATCTTGTGGTCGTGGCACTAAATCCCATACATCATTTCTAACGAATTGATTAAGTTCGTCATGCATAGCATCAATCCAAGATGAATCACTCAAAGCATCATGCACATTTTTGGCCTCAATTTCAGAAATCATAGCATGAAATTCATTTATTTCATCCGAAGTGATTCTTCTACGTGGTCGCACACCGTGAGTGAGGTCTCCTATGATGAGATCATGTGGGTGATCTCTATGCCATCTTGGTTGATTATTTTCTAAGTTATCATGTATTTCTATATGATCATGCATTTCTAGTGTCTCGTTCATATCATGCATATCAAAAGAGTCATTATCTTCATTCAAAATGGGTTTCAATTCAAAATCATCGTCACATTCCTTATCTTTATCAATCTCACCAAATTCATTGAATTTAACATGAATAGATTCTATAATTTGTCTAGTGAGAGAATCATAACATCTATATGCCTTTGAATTTATAGAATATCCAACAAAAATGCACTCAATTGATTTGGATTCAAATTTATCTAAATTATCTTTTGTATTCAAGACAAAACATTTGCATCCAAACACACGAAAATAGTCAATTTTAGGCATGCGATCATTCAAAATCTCATAAGGCGTCTTGTTTATTTTCTTTCTTATAGATAGGCGATTTACAATATAGCATGCACAATTTACGGCTTCCACCCACAGAAATCTAGGCAATTTATTTTCGCAAAGCATAGTTCTAGCGATTTCTTGTAATGTACGATTCTTTCTTTCTACTACTCCATTTAGTTGTGGAGTTCTAGATGGCGAAAACTCATAATTAATTCCTTTTTCTTCACAAAACGAAATCATCTCTTTGTTTTTAAACTCACCGCCTCTATCGCTTCTTATCCTTTTCACATTTACACCGTATTGATTTTCAAGTTGTTTAATTAATTTAGCAATGTCAACGGCGCTATCATCCTTATGTGTAAGAAATAAAGTCCAAGTGTAACAAGAAAAGTCATCAACAATTACGCATGCATAGTGACGCCCACCAAGGCTTGTAGTGCGACTAGGACCAAACAAATCGATATGCAATAGTTCTAATATTCTAGTCGTGCTTATTTCATTTTTTGGCTTAAGTGACTCACGTGTTTGTTTGCCTTTTATGCAAGATTCACACAACTGAAAGTTGTCTAAATCAAGCGTAGGCAATCCCCGTACTAGGTTCTTTTGTTGAAGTTTTTCTAGTGTGGAAATGCCAATGTGTCCTAAACGTCTATGCCATAAATTCACATTTGGTTCATTTGACATAAAACACTTAACTTTAGCGTCTACTACATCATCCATAGATAGCGTAAAAATATTGCCTTCTCGTTTTCCTTTTAAAACGATTTCTCCATTTTTATTTATTATGTTGCAATAAGGGTGAGTAAAACACACATTAAAACCATTGTCAACAAACTGAGAAATGCTAAGAAGATTGTAGGATAAGTTGCTTACTAAAAATACGTTGGAGATTTGGAGTGTGTTCGGATTACCAATCGTACCTTTTCCGATGATTTTGCCTTTGTTGTTGTCTCCGAAGGTCACGGATCCGCCTTTTGTGACCTTCTTTAATTTGGAGAACAAGCTCGTGTCACCCGTCATGTGCCTCGAGCAACCACTGTCAAAGAACCACTTTATTGATGTGTCTTTCGAAGTGTGGTCTCCCTGCAATGTGAAAAGGTGATTTAGGTACCCTTTTAATTTTGGGTCCTTTCGAGTTAGTTAATCACCTTTTGGTAAAGGTACCTTTCGGTACCCATACTTGGGTGATCTTTCTCGGTCTATCAAATGGCAAGAACGAAGGTGCAATATAATAGACATGTGGTGCATGCACTTTGGGCCTTTGCCCAAGGACTCCTCTATACTCATTGAATGAAGGACGCTTTTGATATGTCCTTGTGTGTGTGTGCGTAGTGCATGGATGATATGTATTTTGTGTATGCATTGTTCTTCTCTTTTCATATCTATATAGTACAACGTTATATTTCACATGATATGAAGAAGTGGGGCGTGAGGAAGGGGGCGCTTTTTGCGTCATCTTAGACGCCACTTGCGGCTTAGGGGTGTCTACTTTCTTAGACACAACAAACTTGGTTGGTTTGATTGATACTTCGTTAGTATCAACGTATCCCAGTCCAGTTTTGTCGCTGTCATGCTTTTGTGATAATATGATGCGATGCAGCATGTTGGACCCTGTATCAAACTGTTTCATCATTTTCTCTAAATCGGTATTCCTTGATTTCAAATTTGAAATCTCGGATTTCATTTCATTATTTTGAGAGGTTAATGATGAAATCTCGGTTTTCAATGCAGTGATGACACATGAAGACTCTTTCTTTGAATCGCTTAATTGAGCGACAAGATTCTCGTTAGAAGATTCTAACAGTTTCTTGTCTTCAATTAATCGTTTCTTTTCTTTAGCGAGAGCCTTAGTAAATTTATGCAATTCTAGATACTGACTAAAAAGATCATCATAAGAAGGTTCAGAGTCAGAGTCAGAATCAGATGATACCTCATTAGATGCTTTGGATGCAAAGCATACTTGTGCGGTCTCCTCTTCGGTCTCAGTCTCAGAATCTGATGAATCACTCCAGGTGGAGGCCTTTAGAGCACGTTTCCTTTGTTTGGGTTCTGAGACGAGTCTATGTCTGTTCCGCTCCTTGTCAGGGTACTTGGTAGTTTGCTTTTCTTTATTTGGGCAGTCATATGATAAGTGTCCGAGTTTGCCACATTCATAACATTTAACGTCTTTATCGTTTGACTTGTTCTTATTTCTCTTAGTAGTAGTCCCCTTATTTTTGTTTCTAAATGACCTTATCATAAATTTTCTCAATCCTTTAGCCAATAGAATTAGGTCATCATTATCCGATTCGGAATCACTATCATCTACGTGATCGGAAGGAGGGGAGACGTATTCATTTGACTTAAAAGCAATAGCTTTACCTTGTTTAGATGATTCCGTTTTCCGAATGGTGAGTTTATTTTCTTAAACTTTAAGTGAACCGATTAGTTCTTCCATCTTTATTGATTTAGTTTCCTTGCTTTCTTCTATCGCAGTCACTTTAGGGTCCCATTCAGAAGGAAGGCTTCGTAGGACTTTCTGCACCTTTTCTTGCGTAGTAAAGGCCTTACCAAGAGACTCAAGAGAGTTGTAGATGTTAGTCAAACGAAGATCCATATCTACAATAGACTCATTGGGCAATAATTTAAAAGACTCAAGTGTGGACATGAGCATGTTAATTTTTGACTCTTTTACTTGACTCGTGCCTTCGTGTTTCATTTCTAGTATCCTCCACATTTCTTGTGCACTTGAACAGTTTGACACATAACTAGACTCACTTTTACTTAATCCGTTTAAAAGCAATTGCATAGCCCTAGCATTCATACTAAGTTTCTTTTTATCATCACTCGTATATTCTTGTCTAGTTTTAATAACTTCTAAAGTAACTCCGTCTACAGTGGATACATTAGATGGGACATAAGGACCATCTTCAATGATTGACCAAAGATCTATATCTATAGCAATAAGAAAAAGCTTCATCCTAAGTTTCCACTGAATAAACGACTCACCGTCAAAAAGTGAAGGCCTTTGGCTCGACATACCTTCTTGCTCAGTTTTGAGATTTGTGGATGCCATCTCACTGAATCGTTGGATTCCTTGAAGTGAGTATTCCTGCGCTCTGATACCACTTGTAGGATCTGCAATGCACCACTAGAAGGGGGGGTTAAATAGATGGTGCAGAAAGTGTGATTTTTAAAATTTCTTTAAACTTGAACAATTCAAGTTCTGAAAACAGATTCTGTTTTTAGGACTAGTTTTAAAACTTTTTTAAAACTAGGTTAGAGGTCTTCAAAAATTATGAAATTTTGAGAGAACTTAGCCTCAGATGTTATGAGGGTCCCCTAAAAATTTCAAATTAAAATTCAACCTTTAACCCCTTCAAAAATCGTTGATACTCAGATTGTGCAAATCTGCCAGAAACGGAAGATGGTTTTGAAAAATTAATTCCTATTTGTGTGAACGTCCAAATGCTCTGAAACTTTGACCACTAACTCCTTATATACTATATTTAAATGGGTTGAAACAGTTTTGGAACATTCTTTTGGGAAGTAGGTCAAATATAATCAAAGTCTCAACCTTTGCAAGTCTGAAAATCAGACTGCACTAGTCTCAGAACTTTTGATGTTTGATTGACTTATACTTATTCAAAAGGGTTGAAACTTGTGCCAAATTAACTCTAGAACGTGCAAGTATGTTTCTGGAAATTTTCGTAATTTTTGAAAATCGTTTACTATTTTTACGGATGCGAACAAGAAGGATAAACAGTGCAGTAACTGAAAAGTAAATACAGAAAGTAAATGGCACCAAGAATTTTATACTGGTTCGGTTATAAACAACCTACTCCAGTCTTCAAGGAACACCTTCCTTGGTTCACACTAATCACACACACGCAGTACACCTTACCGCAGGGTTGATAGAGTTACACCTAACTCCAACCCTTTACAAACCTTGTATTGTAAGTACAATTCGTACGAACACCACCACCTTGCTAGAATGAAGATTGATCACACCTTGATCAATCTTTTACAAAGATGTATGAATGGTGGTTTATCTCAAGCCTATTCAAGATTGAAAGAATATGAATACAATAGGCTTTTACAAGAAAAGAGAAAGAAAGAAGATGTAGGAGAAGAAGAGCTTGGCTATTTGATCTCTTTGAATTGCAATGCTTGTTATTGTTTTTGTTTGATCTCCTCTCTTCTCTTTTAACCTTGCAGCCATCAACTTAGGGCTTCTCCCCCTCTTGAAAATTTTCTTTTAAGTCCTTGAGAGAGTGTAAGACATCATTGTGACAAGGTCTTGCTTACTTGGCAACTTCTCATTGGATGATCATTTAGCCTTTGCTTACTTGGCACCTCCTTATTGGTTCAACATTGTCATCATGATGACATGAAAAAAATCTGAGATATACACTTTAACATGTGCCAAAAATCAATTAAAGAATCATTCCATAATTTAAGAAATACACCATAAATTGCAAGGCAATAAAATTCTTCCATAACCTATGCAAATTTCGGCCATTAAGGTGTCTTGCCATGCTGAATTTTCAGCATGTCCAACCTTCCATTTCTTTCAAAATAATACCAATTGTTCTTTGATTTTTCATCATAAAAATGAATCAACAATATATGGCAAGTATTGCTACCAATTAAGAAATGAACTTGGACACAAAAAGGCTTAAGAATTCGGCCACACCATGTACACATGCTGAAAAATTTTCAGCATGTGTGATATGTAGAGATATCACCATTTATTTATTTAAATTATATTCAAAACCTTACCATATCTTCTTCCAATTAATCACCTAATAAAAGATGACAAAATATGTCACATTTAATAAGCAAAATTCGGCCAGCTTAAGATTAGTATGCTGAAATTTTCAGCATGTGACATAAGAGAGATATATGTTGAATTCTTACCATTTGTAGCTTTTCTCTTCAATTCACCAACAATGTATGATTGATCCTTGACCAATCAATATACCAACAAAGCTCCACATGTGCTCCAAATCAGCTGTATGTGACGTTATATGATGTGTATACATGTGCTGAAATTTATTTTTGTTAACTTTGTAAAATATTGCACATTTAATAATACACACATGTAATATTCCAATCAGCCCTTAATTTAATTTTCTAGAACACTTTAAGATGTATATCTTATGTAAAAAGTGTCTAGATACGTGTCACATGATGTACAAGAAAAACGTTCTATGTTATGTGCGTAGAAAACCGAATTTTTGATATTTATCGATTACCCGGTTTTTCTCTAATTTAAATTCCAACTTTTGCACATGTTATATATATTATGTTATACATAATATATATAATATATACTTTAAATCACAGCACTTGGCTGGCTTAAAGTGGTACCATTAGCATGTGACAAAATTAAACTTGGAATCTTCACATTTTGGCCTTAATGTGGGGTGATTTGTGTGTGCCAACATGGAAAGTATTTTTGGCTGAACATATCATGTATGGCACTAAATTTACATCAATTTTTGATGTATATGGGCTGGCCATTTATTTATGACAAGTACGTGACACGTTGGCGAAATTTCGGTATTCGCCCGATACGACAAATTTCGGTTTAGAACCTTTTATCGTGTCGTATTTAATTTGTCATCACCATATCTTATATCATATGATATAAGACCTGAATATACTCATAAATATGAGTTAAGTATAGTGGTGTGACGTTAACGTACGTACGTAGAATATATAACGTGTCGGTAGTACGTTGGAATACATGTGTATGTGTCTTTTTCAAAAAAAATCTGAAAATATGTATAATATATGTGTATGGGGCGTGTATAATAAAGATGGGGAGGAGGAGAAAACTTTCCTTCCTTAGCCTTGTTGCCTTTGTGCCTTTTCCAAATGTAGCTTCCTTTAATGAACTACTTAGTTTATCAAACTAAGTACTTCACTTAATGAACTAGTTTAGTTCATTAATGGTGGCACCTGAAAATAGTATAAACACAACAAATGTTTGCCATATAATGTAAGCTTTAATGCTTCATGGCTCGTTAGTACGGCAACATAATATATAAGCTAAATAAGGCAAGTAATGGCAAGTTATCATGTATACATGTACACATTTATATATGTATACGTTTATACATATATATAAACATTCAAATTGCTTATTTTGAAATCACTCAAACCCTCTTATTTCTACAGCACTGTGGCTGATTCTACAACAGAGGTTGAGTATATAGCAGCATCAGATGCAGCTAAAGAGGCAGTTTGGTTGAAAAAGTTCATCACTGAGCTAGGAGTGGTACCTGGCACTGCAAATCCTGTGGACATTTATTGTGACAACAATGGTGCCATAGCACAAGAAAAAGAGCCTAGGTCTCATCAGAGATCTAAACATATACTCAGGCGGTACCATCTCATTCGAGACATCATCGATAGAGGAGATGTCAAGATATGCAAAGCTGACACAACAATAACATAGCGGATCCATTGACTAAGCCTCTCTCACGGGTCAAGCATGATCAGCACACTAGATCTATGGGTCTCAGATATTTGTAGGCCTAGTGCAAGTGGGAGATTGTTAGTGTATGTGCCCTAGGCCATGATTTGGATATTTATGTTATACATTTATTATTAATAAAAGAGGTTTTATTATCATTATTGTTGGTTAGTATGTTACAAAATTTTGATATATGTCCCTGATTTATTATTGTTATAGAGATAAAATAATTTATAATCAGTATGAGTATTGATTTGATAATCATGAGATGATTATGTGTATGGTGATACAAATCAATTTCATAGATACTTGTTAGAGAACAGTGTATTGGATAGACACATCATGAGATTACTACATGGATTAGCGTCACAAGTAAATCTCATGATAGTCATGTTTTAATCGTTTGACTTGATATTGTCATAGTTTCCAACGTACGGCTATTATATTTTGACATGATCAAACGTTATCTGTAACTGGATAATAATAAAGGTCATGATTGAATGTGATAGAAATTATGTAGAGGATATTGAACAATCAAGATAGAATTTGTCCCTCTTTTTTGAGAGAGATATCTTTGGGCCCCTCGATTAGTGAGACTGTGAAATGCATGGTCGTGCTCAAATGAATTGATAGTGTGATCAATATCATTTGTTTTATCAGTCTACTTAGAGATCGAGTAATCATATGTTTGAACAATATAAGTATGACGCTGACCATGACTTATGTTCAAACTAGATATCGTGTGACAAAGGGATTAATGCATATGCTATTATTAGGCTAGTTGGACTGTACTCGTATTAATTGGGTAGTCGTAATGCCTTGCTAGAGGCCAATTACGACTTGTTGATTTAATAGAGATTTAATCAACTACCAATTAATGTGGGCCTATCGGGTCACACACAAGAATGCGTATGGCTGAGATTAATAATATTAATAATATTAATATTGGATATTAATTATTATTATTATTATCGTTTTTAATATTAATAATATTAATATTGGATATTAATTATTATTATTATTATTTTCGTTTTTTTATATGTATATATATTTATATCATCGGATAATAACAATAGAATCCATATCTGATATGGATTTTGATTGGTTTTTATCTAATCCTAATGGAATCCATATTTGGTGCGGATTATGATAGGCATTAACCAATCCGATCTGGAATCGGATTTTGATATCTATATATATGTATATAGCATGGTGTATCTCGTACACTGAGCAATCAACAGAAAACGAAACCCTAGAATCGTTTTTGAGAAAAACCGAGTTCTTCAGCCGCGCCGTTTCAAGAGCTAGCACTCCGGGAGAAAGCATTCGTGTGGATACCGACAGAGGGTGATTGTGTCATCGCACTTCTTACGTTTGCACGTTTTACGTCTGCAGATTTCGAATCTATAGAGGTATAGTTTTTGATTTCTTTCATCAAATTAAACGAACAACATGGATCCTTGGTAGGAAATTGGAGATCAAGTTTTGTTTTCCGCTGCATGTTTTTGCAGTGATCTCGTTGGATTTCCTAACACTTTCTTGAATGGATACATCCAAGAAGAGGTGTTTGTCAAACAACCCCCTGGATTCGAAAATTCGAAGAATCCTAACCATGTTTACAAGCTTAAGAAAGCTTTATATGGTTTGAAACAAGCTCCAAGAGCTTGGTATGATAGATTTGCAAACTTTCTTATTGCAAATAATTATCAAAGGGGAACCATAGACAACACATTATTCCTAAGAAAAAAGAAAATGATTTTTTAATAGTTCAAATATACATAGATGATATAATCTTTGGTTCAACTAACCCTACCTTAGTAAAAGACTTCGAAGAATGTATGAAGTCAGAATTTGAAATGTCAATGGTAGGAGAATTGAACTACTTCTTAGGCCTTCAAATCAAACAAACCCCTCAAGGAATTCATATTAGCCAACTTAAGTATGTCAATGATATGATTAAGAAGTTTGGCTTTGAAGAGTTAAAACCTACAACTACCCCTATGAGTGTTAGTACCAAACTTGATAAGGATGAAAATGGTAAACCTTTTGATGACACACTCTATAGGTCTATGATTGGATCACTGTTATACTTAACTGCATCAAGACCTGATATCATGTTTAGTGTGCGTATGTGTGCTAGATTTCAATCTTGTCCTAAGGTATCACATTACAATGCAGTGAAAAAGATCTTTAGATATCTTAAGCATACACCTCACTTAGGACTTTGGTATGATAGAACGCTAAGTTGGAATTACATGCATATAGTGATGCTGATTATGGTGGTTGCAAATTAGATAGAAAATCCACTAGCAGTACATGTCAATTCATAGGAACCAATTTGATCTCTTGGTTTTCTAAAAAGCAAGCTAGTATAGCTCTTTCTACTACTGAAGCCGAGTATATTGCATTGAGTTTATGTACTACCCAAATACTTTGGCTTAAACAACAACTTAGTGATTTTGGCATTAAAATGAATAAGATTCCAATTTTCTGTGATAGCACAAGTGCAATCAATCTTTCACGGAATCCGTTGCTTCATTCTAAGGCCAAACACATTGAGGTGCGATACCACTTTCTTCACGATCATGTTCAAAATGAGGATATAGTGATGAACCATATAAGAACTGATCACCAAATCGCTGACATCTTCACCAAACCCCTTAATCAAGCCACTTTTGAAAACTTACGAGCTAAATTAGGAATGATGACTTACGATACCATTGCATAGTTCTATCTTTTGCATGATTTTCAAAATAAAGGGGGAGATAGAATAAGAACATGATTTTAGTTGGTAAGTCATGATGAATCATATGCTAAGTTTTAATTGGTATAAATTTTGGAGCATAGGTTAAGGGGGAGAGTATGAGTTGATGGGGAGCAACATACTATTTAAAAGTTGAAACCATTTGGTTAAATTTTTGGTTATAAGTTGTGACATTAAAATCATGTTAGGTTATTTTGAAAATCATCCAAAAGGGGGAGAATGTTGAGAAATATGTTTGGATAATTTTCAAAGTCATGATTTTAAGTGGTGAATACTTAAAAATGTCACACATGGTGTTATATGTGATTAAAAGTTCAAAAAGTTGACATCGATCTCTCAGGTTGTTGCACATCGATCGATCTATGTACATACATCTCTCACATCGATCGATCTATGTAAGGCAGAAAAGTTTAAGACCTTTCTGTGAGACATCGATCTATAAACCTGAGATACATTGATCGATCGATGTACATCGAACCCTTACTTCGATCGATCGATGTAGGTCAGAGGCAAACTCTGAAACTTTCTGTGAGACATGGACCTCTGAAGCTGAGGCACTTCAATCGATCGATGTCTAGGGTTTTTAGGAATAATTTTCTAAAATGTGTTAAAATGATTGTTTTCATTTGTATATGATTTATACATGTTGATTATGTGATTATTATGTGTTTTTGGTGGTTATTATTGTCTTGTGACTAACATGCCTTGGAAGTTTCTACAACTTACCAAAAAGGACAAAATTGGTATTTTGAGTTTTGTAGGAACATCACATGATGAAAATATTTCAAGGATGTATTCTCATCCTATTTATCATGACAAAGGTGATATCATGAGTTTTTATGACCATCCGGGTCATTTCTGGAGTTTTCTCACACCAGGGGTATTTTGGTCATTTTACCCCCAAGGGTATTTTTGGTATTTTCACTCAAGGAATCTCTTGAGCATATTATTATCTTCATTTTGGAGCTGTGTTATTATTATTTTGAAGATAATATGGTGATCTTATATCTTATTCTCTCAACCGATGATATTATTGACTATAGCTGGATATGTGACGATTTGAGATGTCATTGTTTTTGTAAGTGTGATTTGAGATGTCACGTTCTACTTTTTCTTGAAGACCATATTATATGTGTTATAAGAGGATATTTATCATCATTATTCAGAGATATTAAAGGTGTCAAATGTGTGGAAATGATCCCAACATATAAGAAGAAATATTGGGGAATTTCGGTGTTACACGTTGACATAATCTTGTCAATTGTTATCTATTTATTTCTTCTTCAAAAATTTGAGTTGCTACACATATTGGTATGTCCAAAAATGTGTATTATTAGGTGGATATGATGTTGTACACATTTTATGAGTTGGAGACAAGTGGACCAACCAAAAAGGAGCTAGTTGGCAAAATTGCCAACTTGGAAATTTCAAAAATATACCCAACGGCTATAGACTTTTCTTGGGTATTTTCAGCAGATTTTTGGAAGTCAAATGGAGCTCTCACATGTCCTATTATTGTGCTTGGAGTTGGGGATAATTTGGTGGTATTATCCTTCCTTATTTTATTAAAGAAAATCAAATATATTTTTGGTAAAATTTCAAAGTAGCCAACGGCTACTAAAGGTATTCTTGGAGCAGATTTTTTGACTTTGAAATGGTAAATTCCACATGCCTATTATCTTGCCAAAGAGTTGAGAAGATGATGGAGTTGTTATGGTGATATTATCTTCACATTTTTAAGATAATTCCAAGACATTCCAAGGTGTAAAATTTCGGCCACATGGAGTTGCCAAGGTGGACCAATCATTGTGTTTTATTTTGCCAAGTGTACAAAGCCAACCAATGATGAGAAGACATTTGGACTTGATGATGAAGATGGTGACACATTAGAAGTCTTATCTCTAAGGCTCATCTCACACTATAAATAGAGGCAATGGTGAAGAAGATGAAACACTCTTGAAGCTCACAAGCATTTGTTGAATTGTCTAGCTTTCATCTTCATCTTCTTGTTGTTGTTGTTTTATTCATTGTAGCAAATGTGTTCTTGTTGCATTGTAGTGAGCTACAAGACTCTTGAGCTTCATTTGTAAGATTGATTAGCCATCTTTATAAGGCTACATCAATAGGTGGTAGAGGTGTTGCAACTAAGTATTACTTAGAAGATGATTATCCAAGTCTTGAGTAGGGTTGGTGTATAACCCAAGGATCAAGCTTGGCTCTTGTTGTAAGGTGTTGATTTCATAGTAAAATCCAAGGAAAGGTGTTCCTTGGGACTGGAGTAGGTCACATTGACCGAACTAGGATAAGTCCTCGTTGTTCTTCTCTTGTTTTTTTATTTCTGTTTTCTGCCCGTTTTTACTGCAGTTTTCACACAACTTCTTACAATTTGCAAAAATAGCTAAATATTTTCAAAATTTGTGATTTGTGGTGGAGTTATACTTCAGACTGTTAGCTTTCATTTTCAACAAGAATCACTTGATTTTAGCAAGGGAAAGTTAGTCTTTCAGTCTTTGCAAGACAACTGCTCCAATCTGGCTGTAATCTGACCAGTTTTGAGAAAACTTAAATTCTGTATTTTTTAAGAGTTGTTTAAGGTCAGGGCCTTTTGGAAACTTCATCTACACATCCTAAGGAGTGTTTTTATATAAAGATCAACCTTTTTTGTTGAGTATTCAAAGAGAAACACGTTTTGCAAAATCAGCAACATTCTGTCCAATTCTGTCCAGATTGACCATCTAAAACTTTTTATTTGTTTGAAGGGTCAAACAATCTTATTTTTGTCTTATTTTTGGACAGAGCCTTGCTAACTCATTGAAGTTCAATTTTGGAAAGTTTCATTATTTTTGGAGTTGTGTACAATTATTGGTGAATTTTTTAAAAACGGATTCTGAATCTGAGGTGGTCTCAGATTCTGTTTTCAAAGGGGATTTTAACAAAGGGTTGTAGTGTAATTTCTGCTAACCACTATTCACCCCCCCTCTAGTGGTGTTTATTGCAGGTGCACGGTCCAACACTATTGATATTGATCTATGGTCCATCATAGAAGACTGTCCATTTGTTCCTTCTAAGTTGTCAATTGTTGATGGTGTCACACTAAAAGTTATAAAAACAAAACAAGAATACACTAGTGATGACAAAAAGAAGTTGAGTATGAATGCTAAAGCTATGCAACTACTCTTAAACTGTCTAAGTAAAAGTGAGTCTATTTATGTATCTAATTATTCGAGTGCTCAAGAGATGTGGAAAATTCTTGAAATGAAACACGAAGGCACTAGTCAAATAAAAGAGTCTAAAATCAACATGCTTATGTCCACACTCGAGTCATTTAAATTATTGTCAAATGAATCTATCGTTGATATTGATCTTCGCTTGACTAATATTTACAATTCTCTTGAGTCTCTTGGCAAAGCCTTTACTGTGCAGGAAAAGGTACAAAAGGTCTTGCGAAGCCTTCCATCCTAGTGGGACCCTAAAGTAACGGACATAGAAGAAAGCTTTGAAACTAAATCGATTAAGATGGAAGAACTAATTGGATCACTAAAGGTATATAAAAACAAACTCACTTTAAGACATTCTGAGTCTATTTCCAAAAATGATAAGGCTATAGCATTTAAATCAAATGAATATGTCGTAGATGATAGTGACATAGATTCCAATGATGAGGATTTAATCACGATGGCTAAAAGATTGAGAAAAATCTTGAGAAAATCGATTAAACATAAGTCTACCTCATCTAAGGATCATAAAAATAAAAATAAGGAAATAAAGTGTTATGAATGTGGACAACCTGGACACTTGTCATATGATTGTCCAAACAAGGACAAACAAATGAATAAATACCTTGACAAGGATCGGGCAAAAACTAGACTCGTCTCAGAACCTAAACAAAGGAGAAGAGCCTTCAAAGCCTCCACTTGGAGTGACACATCCGACTCAGAGACTGATGATACGGAAGAACAAAAGGCACAAGTATGCTTTACATCTAAGGCATCAAATGAGGTATCTTCCGACTCTGATTCCGATTCTGAATGTTCATATGATGTTTTATTTAGTCAATATTTAGAGTTGCATAAATTCTCAAAGACTCTTGTAAAAAAGAAGCGATTAATTGAAGACAAGAAATTGTTAGAATCTTCTAACAAAAATCTTGTGTCTCAATTAAACGATTCAAAAGAAGAGTCGTCCTGCATTATAAATTCATCAAAGTCTGAAATTTCATCATTGATATCCGAGAACATTGAACTAAAATCTGAGATTTGAAACTTGAAATCAAAGAATGCGGATGTAGAGAAAATGGTGAAACAATTTGACACAGGAACAAACATGCTAGATCGCATCATTTGTTCACAAAAGCATGATAGTGACAAAACCGGACTAGGATATGTTGAGAAAAGTGAGTCACTAAATAAACAAACAGAATTCATTCCATCAAAGAAAAGGGATGCATCTAAGACATATATGGCATCTAAGAAGACGCCTAGACCTTCCTCTGTGACATCTCATCGTGCTTCATCTTCATATCATACGAGATATAACTTTGCGTCGTACAAATATGAAAAAAGACCATTAATGCATATGCAACACTCATATCATAAAAATGCATATAGATCACACCCCATGCATGCAAACCAAAATGCATATCAAAAACGAAAAGCATACTATATGCATGATGGGATTCTTGGCCAAAGGCCAAACGCATTTGCCCATAACGTATATTATGTTGCGTTTTCATCACCTTTCTCACCTTTTGGAAGACCTAGAAAGGTCACCCAAATTTGGGTACCAAAAGGGACATTCTCAAAGGGTTGAATAAATAACCCTAAAGAACGCACTTTTAATATTATTCAAAATGCATGATTTTTTTCTTTACATGCGCTTTTGATTGTCTTTCCAAAATAAAGGGGGAGAGAATGCATGATTTAAGGGGGAGAGAGAGAAAGATTGATTGCACAAATCAAGGGGGAGTGAACTTGAAATTTGAAATTCAAAATTTGAATTTGTGCACGATTGGAGGGGAGCGACAATATTTAAATCATGAATGTAGGTTATTTTGAAAATCATCCAAAAGGGAGAGATTGTAGAGAAAAAAGGGTTTGAGTGATTTCAAAATGCATGATTTAAATAACGTGTTACAAAGATATGCATGACATGACATTCTTGCATAAAACTTGCCTTATATAGTTCATATATAATGTTGTCGTACTAACGAGCCATGAAGCTTTAAAACTTACACCAAATGGCAAACATTTGTTGTGTTTGAACTATTTTCAGGTGTCACCATTAATGAACTAAACTAGTTCATTAAGTGAAGTACTTAGTTATTTAAACTAAGTAGTTCATTAAAGGAAGCCATATTTTGAAAAGGCACAAAGGTAACAAATTGAAGAAAGGAAAGTTCTCCCTCTCCATATACACGCCATTTTAAATATATATATATATATATATATATATATATATTCAGATTTTTTTTAAAAGGCACATACACATATATTCCAACGTACTACCGAC
This sequence comes from Eustoma russellianum, assembly GCA_036186865.1. Classification (NCBI taxonomy): domain Eukaryota; kingdom Viridiplantae; phylum Streptophyta; class Magnoliopsida; order Gentianales; family Gentianaceae; genus Eustoma; species Eustoma russellianum. The sequence goes on along the minus strand of AP025069.1, from coordinate 16,649,810 downwards.
ACGTTATATATTTTACGTACGTACGTTAACGTCACACCACTATACTTAACTTATATTTATGAGTATATTCAGGTCTTATATCATATGATATAAATCATGGTGATGAAAAATTTAATACGACACGTTAATTGGTTCTAAACCGAAAATTGTCGTATTGGGCGAATACCGAAACTTCGCCAACGTGTCACGTACTTGCCATAAATAGATGGCCAGCCCCTACACTTCAAAAATGACCACAAATTTCGTGGCTTACATGATATGTACAGCCATAAAATTATTCCATGTTGGCACACACAAATCACCCCACATTAAGGCCAAATTGTGGAGATTTCAATTTCAATTTGTCACATGGTTTAGGTGCCACTTTAAGATCAGCCTAAGTGCTGAATATTAAAGTTTAATTTATGTATATTATGTGTAACATAATATATATAACATGTGCAAAAAGTTAGAATTTAATTAGAGAAAAATCGGGTAATCGATAAACATCGAAAATTCGGTTTTCTTTGTACACGACACATGGAACATTTTTGGCATGGCATATAACATGTATCTAGACAATTTTTACATATTTCATACATCTCAAAGTATTCTAGAAAATTCAATTAAGGGCTAATTGGAATATACCATGTGTGTATAATTAAATGTGCACTATTTTACAAGTTTGCAAAAATAAAATTCAGCACATGCCTATCTTCATTTCACACGCCTATACCAGCCATGATGGAGCATATTTGGAGCTTTGTTGGCATCTTGGTTGGCCAAGAATGAAGCATACAATGTTGGTGACATAAAGAAAGGAACTACCAAAGGTAACTTTTCAAATTTTGTCACAATTGTGACACATGCTGAAAATTCAGCATGTGTGTATATGGCTGGCCGAAATTCTCCCCTTAATGAGCCATATTTTGTTGTCTTGAATAATGTGGATTGATTGGAAGATCATATGGAAGTGTTTTGAATATTCTATGGAAACAAATAAGGTGATATTCTCAAATATCACACATGCTGAAAATTTTAGCATGTGTGGATGTATGTTGGCCGATTTCTAGGCCTCATTGGTGTCTAATTTTTATTCCATAAATGATAAGAATGTCTTGTACTAAATGGTGATTGATTTCTTGTTTAGTCTCAAGGATTAAATCAAAGTAAAATTGGCAATATTTTGAATAAAAGGTGAATGTTACACATGCTGAAATTTCAGCATGTGCAAGAGCTTAATGGCCGAATTCTAGATGGCATCTTGGAGTTATTTGCCTAGCTAATTATGTGGGATGATTATATGCTTTATGGAAATGATTTAATGGTTAATTGGCACATGCTTTTTGAGGTATAATTTCAGATTTATCTAGTCATCAAATGATGACAACCTTCAACCTTCAACAAGAAGGGGGGCTAGAGAACTTGGACATCAAGTTGGAACCTTCTTGTATAGGCATGTTCAAGATGAACCTAAGGCTCATTGGGTTCACCTTATTGAACCCACACTATGAGTGTGTGTTGTGTGTTCTTTAGTTTGAATTTTTTTTTTTGTTTTCTTGTGATCCTTGTTTCTATATGTTTTCTTTGTAGGTTAGTAGGTACATACAAAGTTCCGAGCCAAATGGAGGCCCACAAATGGTTTAAGGGCGTGTGTACCAAAAAGGAGACAAAAAGAATGTTTGTCTTGAGAAGAATGTTTGTCCCAACAAAGACAACTTCAATGAGGCGTTTTCAAGACTTGATCAAGCTAGGACTTATTTTCAAAAGTTAGCTCCATATTATCTTCAATCACCAACAAAAGGGGTGGCCCTATTGAAGTTCAAAGATGGAGATCAACTTGAAGTTAAACTTGAATTCGAATTCAAACATGATTTGAAATTTCAAGTTCCAACCAATTTGAGATTTAAATTTCAAGATACAAGGAAAGACATCAGCCACCTTTGAAGACTTAAACCACACGCCATTTTGAAGGAAGAAGGAGGATAGATCACAACTCAAAATTGAATCCAAATTTGAATTAAAATTCAAACTCAATTTGAACTCAAACTTACCAACTTTCGAATTCAACTCCAATCACTATCTCATCATCAAATTACCAACACCCTTGTTACTCACCAAACACGGTTGGAAGGAGTGGAGAAGACAATCAACAACCAATTCAAATTCAAACACATTTTGGATTCAAACTTCAACCAACTTTTGAATTCAACTCCAATAACTTTCTCATCATCAAATCAAGTCTCCAACACCCTCATTACTCACCAAACATGGCTGGAAGGATTGGAGAAGGCAATGAACAACCAATTCAAATTTTAGCTAGAATTTGTTTTAGTTTTGAATTTCAAACAATTTTCAATTTTAAACACTTGTTAGCTAGCTTATTTGAAATAATGTTCGATCACATTTAGGCTGAAAAAGTCGATGGTTTCGGCTTATAAATAAGGCCCTTGGTCGAAGGTTGAGAGGCAGAATTTTGATGAAATAAAACTTGATATTTTCTCCAATTCTTGCGAAACTTTGTTTTCTTGGTTTTGCACAAAAAACTAGGTTAATATCCTTCAAAGTTGAGCATTTTGAAGGTGTTTTGACTGCTATAAGGTGCCGTCTAGGAGGGCCATTTTGGTTTTCCTGATCAACAACCATCTTGAAGTCTTGGTTCTTGCTCGTTGAACCAATCGTTTATTTAACTAAGGAAGCAAGGGAAAGTCTTCTTCCTTGTGCATAAACCTAGTGAAGGACGTTTAGAAGGTGTAAAGTGTTGGAGCCCACGTTTGCATGCGTCAATTGGTATCAGAGACAGGTTACTCTATTCTACCATCTACTATCGTTTTCTTTTCATTTGTGTCCATTCATTTCAAGTCCAGTCTTGTGTCCTTCATTCTACCCCATTCTTCACGTCACTTGTGTCTTCCATATATAAAAAAACGAGAATTATATCCCTAAGTGTCTTACTTTGAGTTCTTGCACTTTGTTAGATCTTGTTTAAGTGTCATTTGCTTCACATTTCTTTTGACAACATTCTGAAATTTTCCTCATCAAACATGAACAAATTAAGGTTCGTTGCATTTAGGAAACAATCAGCTCTTTAAAGTTGCGCCATTAGCCTATAAAGCCATCTAGGTCTCAAATCATCTTGTTGCTACCAAAGCTTTTAGTTGATGATGATTGTATGTGTCTTGTGATTCATATTGTGATTAATTTCATGCTTTAATCTTACTGATCATACGTGTGAAGCCCCTTCCCAAAACCCTACCACACACAAAAGGGTGAAAACAACCAACCGAAAACTCTCATTTCCAAAACCCTAGTTTCGGTTACTCCTAGAAACTCAACCAAAATCACCCACATTCATACTCACCTTTGCCTAACGTTGCATATTTAGTGTTACTTTGTTGAAATTGATAGCTCCTTGCACAGTCTTGCTCAAAAACAACAGCTTGGGCGAAAAGAGAGTCAATCCACGTTTTGCCCCAGAACCAAAAAAAGTCTTGGAACAACTGAGACGTTTTGTACAAAAAAAGGATTTCTCAGTAAGAAGAAGCAAAACGCAAGAAAAAGAGAATAGAAAAGGGGAAAATGTTTGTGCATTGTTTGAAATTTTTTGGAGCAATTTGGTACCATCTTTCATTCTTGCAATCCACAACCAATCTCCACACTTATTGTCCATATACTGAACCTCTTGAACCAAACACACACTTGGATGCTAGATTATTGCATGATTTGAATCATATTGTGGATTTAAGTGCATAGAATCAAAATTAACTAAAGATTGCCTGCGGCAACCCTTAGTTCATCTTTGGTCAGCCTTATACATAAACTTTGGTTGCTTACATTCTTTGAATCATAGTAGAAACATTCAAGTTTGTCTCCTTCTCTCTTGATTCCGTTTTGATACTATTCGGTGCAAATTGAAAGCAAAAGGGGGAGACAAGTGGAGATCATTGTGATTTGGTGAAGCATCGGCAAACACTTTCGTAATTGATCGCTTTGAATCTTATTAACTTCAGGTTGCACAAGAGACGAAGTGATAAGAGAGTGGAAATAAGAGAAAGAGGAGTGCTCGTATTTTGGTTTCACTAATCAGTTAACGTTTGCTTGTTTTTATGTTAGTTTGCTTCTTTTCTTCCTTTTCGTTTAATTTTGTTCACTTTAGATAAAACATGGAGAGCAGCACTCACTCATCACCTAGCAAGTCAAAGAATGCTGAGACCTTTGACAACACACAACAACAAATGTTGGAAATGCTAAAGAAACTCATGCACGATAACTAGGTAATCAAACATAGGTTGGAAGATGTTGAAAGGATCCAAAAGACGAGTGATGGGCAAGGCACCAGTAGGGCTGTTCCTATGCCTTAAACATGATGGCATCCCCCAGAAGAAGTTGAGGATGAAAGCCTTAGACCACTCCACATTGAGCCAAGAAGGTTTGTCCCTCCACCGCAACCAAGGAGATATGCTCCGAGAAGGTACAATGATGATTATAATCCATTTGAACAGGATTTTCTAAAAACAAAAATAAGCATTCCAATGTTTTATGGTAAAAGTAACGCGGAGGAATACTTATGGTGGGAAACGAAAGTGGATCAAATCTTTTCTTATACCAACTATAGCGAGTTACAAAAAGTGAGGTATGCTTCTATTGAGTTTTCTAGCTACGCATTAAATTGGGGGACACATTTGTGTAGAAATAGGACTAAAACAAGACAACCTCCAATTGTCACTTAGGAAGAAATGAAATTCAAAATGAGACAACGATTTATCCCAAACAATTTTGAGAGTTCTATTTTCACAAGTTTGCAAAACTCAAAACAAGGTTCCAAATGTGTGGACAAATTTTACAAAGAATTGGAAATCTTGTTGGAAAGGTCTAACTTACAGGAACCTGAAGAAGAAACCAAGGCCCATTTCCTACATGGTCTAAACAGGGAGATTGCACAAAGGGTTGAACTTCAACCTTATCTCGACTTAACGACCATGGTCCACATGGCTAAGAAGATTAAGAAACAACTAAAGGTATGTAGTTCCTCCAATTTCAATTCCACTTATCGTACTAATCAAACTTCTTCAAGGTTTTCAAGCAAGTCTTCAGGAATTGGAAGCTCACGGCCTAAAGGAGGCCACACACATGACCAAAGTGTGTCACAGCGGATTGACAACCATGTGCAAGGCACACAATGACAAGATGACAGGGGCAAACAGAAAGCCTCTACAGGGAATTCTTCTGAACTCTCGAACAGGTTTAGAGACATTAAATGCTATAAATGTCAAGGTCGTGGTCACATAGGAAAAAAGTGTCCTAATGCTAAAAGAGTCATGTTAATTGAGGAAACTAATGAATACGTGACTGAGTCGGAGCATGAAAATGAATATGAGCATGATAATGAAACTGAATTTGAAAAGGATCTAGGCGCACTAGATGATTATGACACTAAGGAATTTCTTGTTGTGCGTAGAGCTCTGAATGCATATCTGGAATTAGATGATCATGAACAACATAGAGAAAACATTTTCTATATCCACTGCATGATAAATGGTAAAGTGTGCACTATGATCATTGATTCCGGTTCTTGTGCGAATGTGGCTAGCATCGAATTGGTAAGAAAATTGAATTTGCCTATGACTAATCATCTGCATCATTACAAACTAGCATGGTTAAATGATTGTGGTGAAGTTAGCGTCAGTAAGTAAGTTTTGATTTCTCTTAGCATTGGTAGTTACAAAGACAATGTTTTATATGATGTTGCACCAATGCATTCTAGTTATATCTTACTGGGTAGACCATGACAATTTGATAGACATGTGACATATGATGGATATTTGAATAGTTATTCTTTCAAATTGAATGGTAAACTTTACAAGTTGCATGCACTCCCACCCCATAAGGTCCACGAAGATCACTAATGCATGTCTAAGTCTAGGACCGACCCTAAGGAAAAGGAAGCTGCGCAAAAATTTGTGGAATGCATGAAAAGTGAAAGTAGGAAACAAGAGAGTAAGGGAAAAGAGGTAGTGGCCATAGGTGTCAACGATTCAAAAAAGAAGTGTGGGTATTTTGCAAAGAAAAGAGAGGTCACACGAGCGCTTTATAACAACAAAACCGTCTTCATCATCATTCCCAAAGTGTGTTACCTTTCGGTAGACGACCTCCCGCCCAACCTCCCTACCTCTATTGCTTCCCTTATACAGGAGTACGATGTTATATTTCCCACCGAGCCACCATCCAGATTACCACCTATAAGAGGAATAGAACACCAGATAGACTTTGTCCCAGGAGCCGTCCAACCCAATAAACCAGCCTACCGATCCAACCCTAAAGAAACCAAGGAAATCCAAAGGCAAGTAGAGGAACTCCTAGTGAGTGTACAAATCCGAGAGAGCCTAAGCCCGTCAGCCGTCCCTGTCAATTTGGACTCAAACTTCACCAACTTTTGAATTCAACTCCAATCACTTTCTCATCATCAAATCAGGCCTTCAACACCCTCATTACTCACCAAACACGGCTAGAAGGAGTGGAGAAGACAATCAACAACCAATTCAAATTCAAACTCAATTTGGATTCGAACTTCAACCAACTTTTGAATTCAACTCCAATCACTTTCTCATCATCAAATCAGGTCTCCAACAACCTCATTACTCACCAAACACGACTGGAAGGAGTGAAGAAGACAATCAACAACCAATTCAAATTTTAGCTAGAATTTGTCTTAGTTTTGCATTTCAAACAATTTTCAATTTTAAACACTTGTTAGCTAGCTTTTTTGAAATAATGTTTGATCACATTTAGGCTGAAAAATTCGATGGTTTCAGCCTATAAATAAGGCCCTTGGCTGAAAGTTGAGAGGCAGAATTTTGATGAAATAAAACTTGATATTTTCTCCAATTGTTGCGAGACTTTGTTTTCTTGGTTTTGCACTAAAAACCTAGGTTAATATCCTTCAAAGTTGAGCATTTTGAAGGTGTTTCCATTGCTATAAGGTGTCGTCCAGGAGGGCCATTTTTGTTTGCCTGATCAACGACCATCTTGAAGTCTTGGTTCTTGCTCATTGAACCAATCATTTATTTCACTAAGGAAGCAAGGGGGAAGTCTTCTTCCTTGTGCCTAAACCCAGTGAAGGACGTTTGGAAGGTGGAAAGTGTTGGAGCCCACGTTTGCACGCATCATAATCTCATACAAAATATAATTATGTGTCGTATGATATGAAAGGAAACCATTGGTGCATACACGACATTCATACAACACGAATGCATCTAGATCACACACCACGCACACTACCACAAAGGCTTATTAAAAACAAAAATCTTATCAGGAGCATGATGGCATTCTCGGTCATAGGCCAAACAGATTTGCACCTAACATCTATTATATTGCTTCTTTATCTCTTTTCTCAACATTTGTAAGACCGAGGAAGGTCACCCAAGTTTGGGTGCCAAATTGTACTCTTACAAATGGGTGAAGAACTAACTCTTAAGGACCCAAAATAAAAGGGTATCTAAATCGTTGTTACACATTGCAGGGAACACGTACATCAAAAGATACATCAATCAAGTGGTTACTTGATAGTGGTTGCTCGAGGCACATGACATGTGACCCGAGCTTGTTTTCAAAATTGAAGAAGGTTACAAAAGGTGGATCGGTAACCGACAAAAACAAAGGAAGAATCATCGGAAAAGGCACAATTAGACATCCAAGCACTCTTCAAACCTTCAACGTCTTTTTGGTAAGTAATCTCTCCTACAACTTGCTTAGCATCTCACAGTTTCTTGACAAAGGTTTTGATGTGTGTTTCACTCACCCATATTGCAATACAGTAAATAAAAACGGAGAAATGGTAGTAAAAGGAAAAAAGACAAGGAAACATTTTTACGCTTTCTATGGATGATATGTTAGATGCTAAAGTAAAATGTTTTATGTCAAATGGACCTAATGTGAATTTATGGCATAGACGGTTAGGACACATTGGCATCTCAACTCTTGAGAAACTTTAACAAAAGAATCTTGCACGAGGATTGCCTAAACTTGATTTAGACAACTTTAACTTGTGTGAATCTTGTATTAAATGCAAACAAACACGCGAGTCGCTTAAATCTAAAAATTAAATTAGCAAGTCTAGATTCTTAGAATTATTACACATTGACTTTTTTGGTCCTAGTCGTACTAGAAGTCTTAGTGGACGACATTATGCATGTGTCATTATTGACGTTTTTCTCGATATACATGGACTTTCTTTCTGGCAAATAAAGATGACAGTGCAAGTGCTAAATTAATAAAACAACTTGAAAATGAGTATGGTTTAAATGTGAAAAAGATTAGGAGCGATAGAGGCGGCGAATTTAAAAATAAGGACATGATTGCATTTGTGAAGAAAAAGGTATTAAACACGAGTTTTCACCACCTAGAACACCATAGTTAAACGGAGTAGTAGAAAGAAAGAATAGGACACTACAACAAATTGCAAGAACCATGCTATGTGAAAATAAGTTGCCTAGATTTTTGTGGGCAGAAGCTATAAATTGTGCATGTTATATAGTAACCACTTATCGATTAGACAGAAAATAAACAAAACTCCTTAAGAAATTTTGAATGATTGCATGCCTAAGATTGATTATTTTCGTGTGTTTGGTTGTAAATGCTTTGTTTTGAATACAAAAGATAATCTAGATAAATTTGAGCCTAAATCCATTGAATGCATTTTTGTTGGATATTCTGTGAATTCTAAGGCATATAGATGTTATGATCCAATCACTAGACAGATTTTAGAATCTATTCATGTGAAATTTAATGAATTTGGTGAATATGAAATAAATAAAGAATATGACGATGATTTTGAACTAAAGCCCGTGTTAGATGATATAGAAGATACTATAGTAAATAATGAATACGTCACACTAGAAATGCATGATCACTTAGAAATGCATGAAAACTTAGAAAATAATCAACCAAGATGGTATAGGGATCACCCACACGACCTTATCATAGGCGACATAACACAAGGTATACGACCACGTAGAAGAATAACTCAAGATGAAATAAATCAATTCCATGCTATGATATCTGAAATTGAACCCAAGAATGTGTTTGATGCTTTGAATGATTTTTCTTGGATTGACGCTATGCATGATGAATTAAATCAATTCACAAGAAATGATGTATGGGATTTAGTGTCACGACCACAAGACAAAACAATAATAGGCACAAAGTGGGTCTTTAGAAACAAAATGAATGAAGATGGTAAAGTCGTTTGAAACAAAGCGAGGCTTGTAGCACAAGGCTATAATCAAGAAGTGGGAACAGATTACGAAGAAACATTTGCACCTGTAGCACGCTTAGAAGCCATACGATTATTAATTGCTATTGCATGCATGAAGGATTTTAAACTTTATCAAATGGACGTAAAAAGTGCATTCTTAAACGGTTTTATATAGAAAGAAATATATGTAAAACAACCACCCGGTTTTGAGGATTTAAAATATCCTAATCATGTGTTTAAGTTAAAGAATGCACTATATGGTTTAAAACAAGCACCTAGGGCTTGGTATGATCGTTTTTCTATCTTTCTTTTAGAAAATGGATTTGAAAGAGGAACCATAGATAACACTTTATTCTTGAAACAAGAAAAATTTGATTTACTTATTATTCAAATTTATGTTGATGATATTGTCTTTGGATCTACATCTCATAAGCTCGTTGAAGAATTTGAAACATGCATGAAATCCGAATTTGAAATGTCTATGGTGGTGAGTTAAATTATTTTATTGGCTTGCAAATTAAACAAACTAGTAAAGACATCTATATAAGTCAAGTTAAATATGTAAATGATATGATTAAAAAGTTTAACTTTGAAAACTTGATCTCCCACCCCTATGAGTGTAACCACTAAACTCGATAAAAATGAGAATGGAAAAGACTTTGATAATGGTTTGTATAGGTTTGTGATTGATTCTATGCTTTATCTTACTACAAGTAGACCTGATATCATGTTTATTGTTTGTATGTGTGCTCGTTTTCAAAGCAACACTAAAGTGTCACACTAAAATGCTGTAAAAATGATATTTCGATACATTAAGCATGCTCCCACCTTAGGAATTTCGTATGATAAAAATTGCAAATTTGAATTGCATGCTTATACTGATGTGGATTATGGCAGATGTAAAATAGATAGAAAAAGCACAAGTGGTACATCTCAATTCATTGGAAATCCATTGATATCTTGGTTTTCAAGAAAGCAAGCAAGTGTAGCATTATCTACCACTGAAGCAGAATACATGGCACTTAGTCTTTGTTGCACACAACTTTTATGGCTAAAACAGCAACTATCTAATTTTGGAATAACTGTAAATCGCATCCTTATATATTGTGACAGTATGAGTGCCATCAATTTGTCTAAGAACCCTGTATTACACTCTAAGGCAAAGCATATAGAGGTACAATATCACTTTCTTCGTGATCATATAAACAGTGGTGATATCGTTATAGAATATGTCCGTACTGAAGCACAAGTAGCCGACATATTCACCAAAGCACTTAATCAAGCCACGCATGAAAATTTACGCTCAAAATTAAGCATGATTTCGGTTAATATGCTGTAAATTGCTATCTCCTTCTATTCTTACTTGCACTTTTGATGACATTTACAAAATAAAGGAGGATAGAGAAGCATGATTTAAGGGAGAGCATGCACGACGATATGAAATTCAGTCAAAATTCAAATTTTAAATTTGCACATAATTGTAGGGAGAGCGACCACATTTAAATCATGAACCAATGTTATTTTGCAAATCATCAAAAGGGAAAGATTGTTGAGAAAAAGGGTTTGAGTGATTTACAAATTCATGATTTAAATGTTACGTACTTACGAAATGCATGAATAAATTGTTACTTAACACGCTTATGTAATAAACATGCTTTCCACGCTTATACATATTATTGTCGTACTAACGAGCCATGAAGCATTAAATCTTACATTATATGGCAAACATTTGTTGTTGTTATACTATTTTCAGGTGCTATGATTAATGAACTAAACTAGTTCATTAAGTGAAGTGCTTAAGTTAATGAACTAACTAGTTCATTAAGTGAAGACATATTTGGAAAGAGCTATATAGCAACAAATTGAAAATGGAAAGTCTCTTCATCCCATTAATTCACACGCCATTTATATATATAATATATATATCCATATTTTTTAAAAAAGGCTGTATATACTTATATTCCGACGTACCACCGACACGTCACATATATTATAAACGTACGTCGACGTCACACCACTATATACACCTTATATTTATGAGTATATTCAGGTCTTATATCATATGGTATAAGTCATGGTGACGTCAAAATTATGACGACATGTTACAAGGTCATAAACAGAAAATTGTCGTATCGGATGATTGCCGAAACTTCACCGACATGTCATGTACTTGCCATACAAAGATGGCCAGCCTATATACATCAAAAATACATCAAAATTTCGTTGTCGACATGTTACAATCAGCCACAAAGTCATACCATGTTGGTACACAAAAATCATCCATAATTTAGCCTAGATTTGTGGAGAATTCAAACTCAATTTTACTTTTACACATGGGACGTTTTTCATCAGCCATTATATATGAATATACACTTCATTTTATGTATTTATTTATGACATAATATATATTACATGTGTAAGAATTTTGAAATTAATCGGAGAAAAATGGAGTAATCGACGAAAATCGAAAATTCGGTTTTCTACTAACGTACACACATGAAACGTTTTTGGCATAGATGTAACATGTATCTAGACACTTTTTACACATTCAAGACATATTAAAGTATTCTAGAAAATTCAAAATAAGGCTGATTATAATTTACCATATATTTGTAAATATTGTGCATTATTTGACAAAGCTTGCCAAAAGACAATTTCAGCACATGTGCAGTCTCCTTTAAACGCCATTTCAGCCATGTTGGAGCCAAGGTGGAGCTTATTTGGCATTAAAATTTGTGGATAACATGCCACACAATATTGGTTACATTGAAGAGGGCAACACATATGGAAAGAACTCAAAAGAACCACATGCTGAAAATTTCAGCACATGGAAAAGCCAGTTGGCCGATTTTTTGGCACGTTTTTGTCTTCAATTGTCTTCGAAAAATGAAGGGGATTAATTTGTGATTTTATGGTAATTATTCAACTTGATTTTGAGCACATGTTTTCAGATTTTTTTGAAGAATTTACAGCTCATTTAAAGGGTGCCAAGATGGGCTAATGTTGGCCAATCAACAAGTGACAACTAGGCAAGGACAAGTCATCCCTTCAATCATATTGCACCAAGTAATCAAGATTGTGTCATCTTTTGCACAAGACAATCTTTCAAGGGCATTAAAGATAATTCTCAAGGAGGAAGTGGAACCCTAGGGGGCGGCCAAAATGTGATAAAAGGCAAGATGGTGCAAGGCAAGGCTATGCAACAATTAATATTCTTACAAGTGCAAAAAGCAAGACTACTCTCTTCTTCTTCCATTCTTTCTCTTCTTCTTAGTCTCAAGCCTATCATTCATATATTACACATATTATATAGGCTTTGATTATACCACCTACACTCGTTCATTTCTTGTAAAAGGTTGATCAAGGTGTGATCGAACCTTCATTCGATCGGTGGTGGTGTTCGTGATTGGTTTGTTTGATTGTTTGATTGTAAAAGGATGGATTTGGTGTTTAACTCCAGTCACCCTTGTTGTAGGGTGTGTTTTGTGTTTAGTGAAAATCGAAGAAGGTGTCCTCGAAACTGGAGCAGGTTGTTTTAACCGAACCATTATAAAATTCTTGGTGTTCTTACTTTTCAGCACTTTACTTTAGTTTCCAGTTTTCTGTATCGATTTCATTGCAACCGTAAAAATAGCAAATGATTTTCAAAAATTATAAAATTTTTCAGAAACATAGCCACACGTCCTAATTTTTGTTTGGTACAAGTTTCACCTTATTTGGATAAGCATAAGTCAATCAAAAATTAATAGTTCTAAGACCAGTGCAATCTGATTCTCAGATTTGCAAAGGTTGAGAACATCAACATGGTTGACATACTTCCCAAGGAAATTTTCAAAAAATGTTTCAACACGTTAAAATACACATCTTGAAGGTCAATCCATAAAAATTTAAAGTCAATTAGAGTTTCCCATTAATAGGAATAAAGTTTTCAATTCGGAGTACAGTTTCTGGCAGATTTGCGCAGTCTGAATAAAAACGTGTTTTTAAGGGGTTAGGATTGGAGTTTTAATTTGAAATTTTCGTGGGTCACTCATAACATCTGAGAGCACATCCTCACCAAACTTCATAATTTTTGGAGGTCTAAAACTAGGTCATTTATATAAATCATATCAGGATCTAAAAACAAAAACTGTTTTCAGAAGTGAGTAATTTGGTTCAAAAAGTTTTAAAAACCGTATTTTCTGCACTCACTATTCAACCACTCCCCCCTTCTTGTGGTACTATAAAGGTACTACAGGTAGTAGGAGACCAAGCGGCCATGGCTGCTGCCTCAAATTATGGCAATAAAGTGTGCACAACTTAATGTTGCTTTTCTTCTTGCGCGACTAGTGCATATGCATGACCAGGGTTTGGAAAAGAATCAATACTTAGGATACGAGAATGTACCGTGTTTAAAACCTCATCAAGCCCCATGAGAAAATCAAACACTATCTCCTTTCTCTTATTTTCTCCATCGCCTCCGATACCCCACACATGCACACACCACACCTACATGTGGGGACTACGTCAAAAGACTGCAACTCTCCCCCCAAAGAGTTTTCAAGTGGTCATAATACGTGGATATGGGGCTTGTGTCTTGTCGAAGTGCAAAATTGCATATCTCAATTCGTAGACTCGGGCATCTACTCCTTTAGTGAAATGCTCCTCAATGTCGACCAAAACATCATGTGCATGGGCGGTTGCACCCTGGAGCTCTTTGGCCAAGGCATTCGACAGCCATGCTAGGACAATAGCATTACATTGCTACTGAGTAGTTGACAGAGCTGATTTTTGGGCTTCGGATTGACCATCAAAAAAACAAGATTTGTTTCTGGACCATTGTGCATTCTGAAATGAATTTCTCCATACAAAATAATCTCTCCATTCTCATTCAGTGGTTGAGTGACAAATATGAGGCCGAGGTGATCAGAAGGGGTGTAGGTAATACGGGGATATATGGTCTAGTTGTTTGAACGAAGGAAGTTTGATCAACTATATTTGTTGATATATGATGGAAAAGTGATAGAGAATAAGTTTGGTGACTTTCTAGACAAGGGGGGAAAACGGTCAAGCAAAAGAGGAAGAATTAGGACCGGTTTATTGCTCTGATACTGTGAAGACTTGTGAGAAAAAATTTGTTTTCATACATATGTTAGTCTTGCTATACAAGTTGGTATATATAGTCCTATATAAAGAAACCTCTCTGATCTTGGAAATGAAGCTACATCCATTTAAATCCAAATCTTAACAATAAGATGAGATATGATACAATATAGGAAGTTGGGATGAGGGTTTAGGATATGATGCAAGATAGGAAGTTAGGATGGGGTTGGGATAGGATATGATTCCAATAACTTGCAACACCAAAACTACAAAACCTGCCAATTCTGTTGTTGTTGAGATTTTGCACGAAAAGTATAGGGTCACTCAAGATGACAGGATCTTGCTGGTGGGTGGCTTGAGAGGACCACCTAGGTATGTCTGACTTATTCAAATATCTTCTTATTCTTCTTTGGTACCAACATAGAGATATGAGGTATTTGACCTCCCAAAAGTGGTTGAAGTTTTAGATCATTGTGAAATCCTTTCCCTGAATACCCATATTCCCCTTCATTAGGAGATTATCGGGAAATCCTTTTTCTTAATACCATTATTCCCCCATTATCTGGAGATGCTGTAACTTGGGCTCATCATTAGATACTCGTAGCAAAGGAAAAATTAGCAGTGTGTTTGCGCTTTAGTAGGTATCGATGCATATTATTTGGATGCTTAAGATCGAGACCCTAATCCTGAATAGATAAATTAGTTAGGGTAGGGACAGGGTTGATAGATTTAAAAGTAAAACTCTAAACTTAACTTGTCAGATAAGCACGTTCAAACTAATTCATCAACTAGATTTATTATGTTTTACAGATTTGTCCCCAAGTTTGCAGAGTTTTTGGGTTTACCGAGTAAGGTTGGTGTGTTACTTCTGGGGTTGGTGGAACTGTTGGTGGCTGGTGTAGCAACTTGAGGCTTTGTTGGAATACTTGCCTCACATGATGGAGAAACACACCAAACAACCAAGGATGGACCTGGCGTGCAAAGCCCCAAACTAGGCGTGCCAAAATTCTGTCAGTCTCATTGAGGCATTAGGTCGAACAATTTTATTCTGCCGTCGAACACGTGCTCTTCTATATAATTTTCTATGTATTTTTGCTTATTTCTATCAAGTTAGTGTATATAATTGTAGTTTAATCATAGAACAATCGATATATCATAACCTTGATGATTTGCATTATTTTAACCGATTGAGGAATCTCGTCGACAGACTAGCCGTTGGAACTTCCTCTTGTATATATAAGGCTTTAAAGCCGTCGTAAATCAAAAAAAAGAATTGTTTTCTTCTTCATCCGAAGTGTTTATTATACGTTTGAGCTCTGCTTTTCTCTATATTATATCATAGCTAAGGTGCTATACGTGAGCCCACAATTCATATTTTTTGTTTAATGTTCAGCTTCTTCATTATCGTCTTCAGTTTAAACTGTCTGCGGCTGAAGACTGAGACATGGAATCAATTGGAAGTGAAGCTACATCTAGTCCTAGTCCTACTGTTATTCCCACTAATTACGCAAGAGTGAGCTCAAGACATAACGTTGTTGATTCAACTCGTGTTACCATAACCAATCACAACCTAAATGAGAACAATTATCTGGCATGTTCCAGAGCAATCAAAATGTTTATCACGGGCAAAGGTAAGGAAGATTACCTTAAACCTGATATTGAAACTCCTAATGAGAGTGATGCTCTTTTTAAAATATGGAATGCTAAAAGTTCCATGATCATGTCATGGTTGATAGGGTCAATAACCACTGACATAAGTGATAATTTCATCTTATATGACTCTGCTGCTGAGGTTTGAAAGACAGCTCAAGAATTGTATTCCAAAGTGGATAACATCTCTGAGTTTTATGAGCTCATGACATCAAGCACGGAGACTCTCCTGTATATGAGCATTTTGGACAGTTGAAACGGATCTAGTAACAAATTGATGTATATGATAATCATAGATGGACAAGTCAAGAGGCAGATAAGATGTATAAAATCAGCACTGAAACCAGAAGAATCTTTATATTCTTAGCTGGCTTTAACAAAGAATTTGTTGCTATTAAAGGAGGGATCATTGACACTAAACCTCTGCCTTCTATGACTAATGTATTTTCTTAATTTAGACAAGAAGAAAGCAGAATAAAACTCATGATGAGTTCCTCTTCTACTACTAAAAGAACAGCAATGGCTGTGTCTATACCACAGCTTCCTAAAAATGATCACATCACTGCTAATATAGATGCCAGGAGATATGTTTCTCCATCTCACAATGATCACATGAGGAGTAATGAATCTAGACCCTTCTGTAAATTCTGCAAGAAAACTGGTCACAGAGAGGAAAAGTGCTTTACAAAACATGGTAAGCCTCCACCCAGATTTAATGAGCA
Source organism: Eustoma russellianum (assembly GCA_036186865.1). NCBI lineage: Eukaryota > Viridiplantae > Streptophyta > Magnoliopsida > Gentianales > Gentianaceae > Eustoma > Eustoma russellianum. The sequence goes on along the minus strand of AP025069.1, from coordinate 16,633,124 downwards.
CTGGAGGAACCCTGAGCCTTGGAGGTCCCAAGCTTCTACCAAAAATACCTGGATAGGATCCAATCCAAATGTTTCCAGCAATTGTGCTACTTGACCTTCTGATGTTCCAATCTAAAGTCAACTTGATGCCATTATCCAGTTTATGAAGCAGTATCAAACCCAACAAAAACCCCTGGGTACAAACCAGGAAGCTATTCAGGCCACAGTGGCTGGCTATGGCAAAGATTCTAAACTCCTGTTTACTTGGATTGTTGATTCTGGTTCCACACATTATATGACTTGGAATGAGAAAAAACTAACTGATTTTGTGTCAGTTAATACCCCTGCAAGAGTTAAGGTCGCTAATGGTGCTGGAATCAGTGTATTTAGATGTGGAGACATTAAGTTAACAGAGGATCTAAAACTAAAAATTGTATTGTTTATATTTGAGTTAAGTTTTAATTTGATATCTTTAGGAAAAATTGCTGAAGATAATATATGTGAAGTAAGGTTCTCACCCTCTAAATGTTATTTTCAGGAGATCTTCTCCAAGAAAATGATTGGCAGTGGTAACAAGGTCAATGGACTCTTCATTCTTCAAGCTGAAGAGTCAAGTCCTTTTAGTCATCAAACTAGTATAGGATCTTGTATGATTGCTAGTAGGAATACTGAGACTATTTTGTTATGGCATAAGAGATTAGGAAATCCTAACTTCTTGTACCTCAGACGGCTCATGCCATCCTTGTTCACTAATGTCTAACAATCTGATTTATTTTGTGAAGAGTGCCTGTTTGCAAAAAGTTGAAGAACCAGTTATCCAAAGAAAGACTATATGAGCAGTGCTCCATTCAATTTAATCCATTCTGATATATGGAGACCTTCATGGGTAGCAAACATTAATGGTGTAAAATGGTTCATCTCATTTGTTGATGATCATACCAGACTTACCTGGCTTTATTTGATGAAACACAAATATGAAGTTGGTGACATTCTTAAGAAATTCATATCCATGATACAAAAACAATTTAAACTACAATAAAAACGTTAAGAACTGATAATAGTCTTGAATATTTGGAATCATCTCTGAAAGAATACCTCAGCACTAAGGGCATTCACCACCAGACCTCTTGCACCTGCACTCCTGAACAAAATGGAGTTGCAGAAAGGAAGAATAGATATCTCCTTGAAGTAACAAGGTCAATTATGATGTCTATGAAAGTTCCTAAGCACTAGTGGGGAGAGGGTGTGCTCATTGCTACTCATCTGATTAATAGGATACCATCTAAAGTCATAAACTATATAACTCCTAAAACTAATATGTCTAGTTGTTTTCCTAATTCTAACATGTTCTATGAACTGCCTATGAAAGTGTTTGACTGCATTGTTTATAGACACATTCTAGAGCAATTTAGAAGTAAGCTGGATATGAGGTTTGAGAAGTGCATCTTCCTTGGATATTCTCATACACAGAAAGGATATAAATATTATTCTCCTATATCAAGGAAAATGTATGTTTCACTTGATGTAGTCTTTGATGAATCTAAGGGATTCTATGATAAAGGAATCATTGATTCTGAACATGAAAGAATGCAACACCCAGAGTATAATTGATTTGCCTAACAATGAGCCTGCAAGAGGAGCAAGTGATCCAGTTGAGGGGGAGCAGCACTCACCTTAGAGGAATCAAGTTAGTTCTGATCATAAGGAGGACATAGACAGAAGTACTGAAGAAACTGAGGGTGAATCTTCCTCATTCAGGGAAATTGTTCCAGTTGATGATAGACCCATTGCCATCAGGAAGGAATCAAAAAATGTGTAAAGAAAATGTATCCTATTGGAAAATACATCTCATATGACTACTTGAATGCTATCTCTAAAGTTGTTTCCTCACTTGACAGTATAAAAATTCCAAGGAATATTTATGAAGCTTTAGCACACCCTGAGTAGAAGAAAGCAGTTGTTGAGGAAATGAATTCCTTGATCAAAAATGGGACTTGGGAGATCACACGTACTATAGATGGGATCAAACATGTAGGATGTAAATGGATCTTTTCAGTCAAATACAACTCTGATGGATTTGACAATAGGTTTAAAGCCAGGTTGGTTACAAAAGTTTTAACTCAAGCATTTGGGGATAGACTATGAAGAAACCTTTGTACCTATAGAAAATCTAAATATTGTAAGAATACTCTTTGCTCTTGTTATCAATCTTGAATGGCCACTCGTCTAACTTGACATTAAGAATACATTTCTTAATGATAACTTAGAAGTAGAAGTTCATATGCCCATCCCACTGGATTTAGTTTTGAATCTAATTAAAACATGGTATGTAAACTAAATAAGTCCCTTTACAGTCTGAAACAATCTCCTAGGTCATGGTTCAAAAGATTCAATTCAACATTAGCTTCCCTTGGTTTTTCTCAGTGTCTGAGTGATCATACCTTGTTCATAAAAATTGTTGACAGCTTGTGTTATGTTATTATCCTTATATATGTAGATTATATAATTCTTACTGGGAATCACTATAGTGGCATCATGGAAACAAAGAAACTGTTAGCTAAGTCTTTGGAGGTAAAGGATTTAGGATCGTTAAGGTATTTTTCAGGTATGGAAGTTTCAAGGTCAACCAATGGCATATGCATTTCTTAGATAAAGTATATTTTAGACTTGTTGCAGGACAATGCATGACCAACTATAAACCTACAAGTACTCTAGTTGAACCTGGGTACAAACCAAAGAAGGTTTATGGCTCAGGTTATACTGACAAGCAAAGATATCAGAGATTGACATGTAAGTTGATCAATCTATCTCATACTAGACCAGACATCTGTTATATGATAAGTTTTATTAGTCAATTCATGTATAACCATATTGTAGAACATTATAATTATGCCCATATAATTTTGAGATATCTAAAATCCTCTCTTGTTCAGGGATTTTTTTTAGAACTCAGATCAGGGATATTCAAGTGTTCATTGATGCAGATTGGGCAGGATCCACAACAGATATGAGATCAACATCTCGATATGCCTCATTCCTTATAGGGAAACTTGGTGACATTGAGGAGCAAGAAGCAGCATGTTGTATCCAGGAGTAGTGCTAAAGCTGATATAAGGGCCCTATCCCTTGGTGTATATGAAGGCTTATGGATCAACATGGTGATGAAAGATTTGAAAATTACTGTACAGCTTCCTATCCATGTGTATTGTGACAACATATCTTTAATCCATATGAAAGAAAATCATGTGTAACATGACAAGTCCAAGCATATTGAGATTGACAGGTATTTCTTAGGGTAAAAAATTGAGGATAAAGAGCTAAAACTCCACTTCATCAGGCCTAAAGAACATATTGCAAATATACTCACCAAGCCAGTAAGCATTCAAGTCTTCAAGACATTGCCAGACAAGCTATGGTGTATCAATATCTACACTGCTAGCTTGAGGGAGAGTGTTGGAATACTTGCCTCACATGATGGACAAACATACCAAACAACCAAGGATGGACCTGGCGTGCCAAGTCTCCAACCTGGCGTGCCAAGCCCCAAACCAGGCACGCCAAGGTTCTGCCAGTCTCGTTGAGGCATTAGGTCGAACAGTTTTATTCTGGCGTTGAACACTTGTTCTTCCATATAATTTTCTAAGTATTTTTGCTTATTCTATCAAGTTAGTGTATATAATTGTATTTTAATCATAGGACAATTGATACATCATCACCTTGATGATTTTGCTTTACTTTATCCGATGGTTTTTATCCGACAAAGTAGTCGTTGGGCAGTCTCATCAACAGACTAGCCGTTGGAGCTTCCTCTTGTATATATAACGCTTTAAGGCCGTTGTAAATAAAAAAAAGAAGAGTTTTCTTCTTCATCCTATGTGTTTATTATACATTTGAGCTCTTTTTTTCTCTATAGGAGCCAATTTTGGGTTTGACAGTTTTTTCGAGTCATTTTTGGCTTTAACATGTCAGCTGTGTCAACCCATATGCTAGGCGAGCTTGCATAATTCTAATCCAGAACCGTGCAAGTCAAACTTAAACATGCAAAAAACAGGTTAGTATTATGTCGCATTGACCTGACGTATAAGCAATTTTCGTCCTAACCCCATGGGTCCTCACGGCTCCAAATCCATGGAACATATTGAGGATGTAAATAAGGGATTCAGTAGTCCAGTAGGTAAGAAGAATGAAGCACTAGTCTCCACAAAGAGCATATGTCCAAACCTGATGCGTGTCTTATATCACACACCAACCCAAGGTTTCCTAAAGATAAGAATACACGAAAAAAAGCAAGACATACGAGTAAAAAATTAAGGATAAAAGACAAAAACAACTGTTGTTTGGCCTTTTATAACAAACGAACTTTGTTAAACCCTTTGCTTGACCAACATTGAGGAACTCTTACTTTGCTCAATGTCCTTCGATCCAAAAACTTTTTGTAGTGTCCCGCTCCCGAAGTCTAGCATCGGGAACGGTGCACTTGTCGTAGTCTACTACGAGAACTACAAGGTGCCGTTCAAACTTTTTACACGTTAAAAATAACGTAGAAATTTTTTTTGCAGAAACGATAATTAAAAATTCAAATTCAATTTATAAATTCGGAAATAAATCATAGTTTAGGGCTGACAAAACCAAACACGTCAATTGAAATTCTAAAAGTCGGATAGAATCAAAACGAATATGGAATCCATCAAATATCTCCAAGAAAATCTCTCCAAAACTTCACTCGTCCCATGTAGCACAGCCTGACCCTTCCTCTACGAAAATATAATCAAACTCTGGCTCACTTGTGGAAGGAATAGTAGGGGGTGAATGATTTGAAATCATCCGTAGGTTACCCGTCTTCTCCCAGGAAGGAGCCATATTTACAATAAATATACAAATATATAAAGAAAATAACACATACTTGATCCGATCGCAAAGTAAGCATACCATAAACAACTATAATATCATCACATATCTAAATGCAATGTGCAACTTCATGATGCATGCTCCTTCACACTACTATGTCATACACCTAATCACATCATATCACACGTCATGTTCTTTCTATCCAGATATGCAATGCATGTCCTGGGATCCTATCACATGCTTCGTAACGTGAAGTCAATACACACACTTCATATCGTGAAGTCACTCGCTCCAAAGGAATGAACGTGCCATGAATGTTGCACACCTTCACACTTCCTTTTCTCCTATGTTTCATGCTCCGTTCTATATTGCGTAGTTACCCTATACTGCGTTGGGCTATTACTGTATTTTATCTTCTACCATTATTTTATCTTTTTAGGCTTTATTTTATGTTTCTACGCTCTTTTTATCTTCCTTAGGCTTTCAAACACTTCATTCTTCTTCTTTTTTCATTTTTTATCTTCCCCTTTTTTCCTCTTTCCTTAAATTTTTTTTCCTCATACTGCCACTGTTCTGTTTTTTATTTTATTTTATTTTATGAGTTAATAAATTTCTATTTACTAAATAATATTTATAGTATATTAATTTCTTTTTCTTTTTTTAAACAATTATGGCCCTTTTCTTTTTCTGCCCGTGACCTAGCTCGAAGATAGCCCGCTGCCTGCTGACCCACCGACAATTCAGCCTCCCCCTTTTTTTCATCTCGGTCGACCCAGATCTTCTGGCCTGGCCCAAGACCTCTGACTCGCTGGCTTGCCTGTGGTTCTGCCTCCTTTTTCTTTTTTATCTAGCCTTGGCCCGGCCCAGTTTTGCCAGGCCTGCCTCGAATTCGGGTCAGCCTTTACTAGACCAGGTCAGACCAAGTCATGTCGAATTTGACCTGCTGACCTGACAGTTCAGAATTTAATTGTTTTAATACTCTTGGCAGCCCAAATTGGCTGCAGACCAGACCATGCTGACCTGGTCTAGCCTTCCAACTAGCGCATCAGCCCTTACCCGGATGACCTGTATTTTCTTTTTTTATTTCTTTTTCTTTATTTTCTTATATTATATTTTTCTTCCAACTTCGGTAAAATCTCTAATTTAACTCCAAATTGACCCCCAACAAATTTCATTTAACCTCGTAACGCCACGCACACATTGCACCTAAGCACGTGCATGCTGGCTTGCACGCGCCGCCCAGCTCAATTTCCAACTTAATTCCAACCTAATTTCTAGGCTATGTGACTTATTTCTAAAGCTATTCATGCAATTCTCCACCTATTCGCATAAAAATTTTCTTTTTCTTTTTGCAAAAATTTTTTTTCCTTTTGGGTGGTGGACGGCAGCAATGGGGAAAGGGCAGCAAGGGGTGTGGCTGATGTGGAGAAGGAGGGAGGGGAACGGGTTTATTTATAGAGTGTGATAGGTATTTCCTAGGTAGCTTAGGTTTAGATAATTTAGTATCCCATTGGGTTTAAGATTTTATTATTTTAATATATATCCTATTCTCATCCCTATCTTCTATTTATTAGTAACATTAATTATTATTTTTTTATACATTTACAAAAAAAAAAGCAGAGATTACACTCCTCCCCCTTACAAAAAGTTTCATCCTCGAAATTTACGTACCTTATTCGAAGAGATGTGGGTAGCGCTAGCGCATAAGCTCCTCGACAACCCAAGTCGCTTCACGTTCCATATGGTCGGTCCACTGGACTTTCACATAGGGGATAACCCGGCGCCTCAGAACTTGATCCTTATGATCCACAATCCGAATAGCTCATAAGTAGTATCAGCACGCACCTTCAATGGTCGAGCATCCAGCACATGACTTGGGTCTGGAACGTACCTCCTTAACTGCGATAAGTGAAAGACATTGGCACTTGATCCAAGGCAGGGGTAATGCCAAACGACAGGCCAAAGTGCCAGCTCGATTAGGTATCTCATAGGGGCCTACATAGAGAGGACTTAGTTTACCTTTTTCTCCAAATTGCATCACAACCTTAGTGGGTGACACCTTAAGGTAAACTTTCTCTCCCACTTCAAACTCCAACATGCATCTCCTAGTATCTGCCCAACTCTTGTTTCTATCTTGAGCAATCTTGAGCCTATCACGAATGATCTTTAATTTCTCGTTGGTTTGCTCGACTAACTCTGGTCCAGTGATAGCTCGCTCTCCAACTTTGTCCCAATAGATAAGAGATCTTCATTTGCATCTATAGAGAGCCTCGAATGGTGCCATGCTAATGGCACTGTGGTGAATGTTATTATAGGAAAACTCTATCAACTTAACCATGCTATCCCAGTTCCCCTTGAAGTCCAATGCATACGCTCTCAACATATCTTCCAGTGTTTGGATCGTCCTCTCTGACTTACCCTCATTTTGGGGATGAAATGCCGTGCTCAATTGTAACTCAATCACGATTCTCTTCTGACATGCTGACCAAAACCTAGAAGTGAACCTCGGGTCGTGATCCAAGACAATATTAACTGGAACTCCATGCAAGCTGACGATGTTATCAACATATAGTATCACCAATCTCTCTAAGGTCGCATCACTCCGTACTGGCCGAAAATGAGCAGACTTAGTCAATCTATCCACAATCACCCAGATATTATCGTTGTCGTTTATTGTTCTCGGGAGCCCCACTACAAAATCTATCATCGCATGCTCCCACTTCCACTTGGGTATTTCCAACGGCAACATTAAACCTCCCGACCTCTTGTGCTCTTCTTTAACAAACTGGCATACAAGACACCTCCCAATGAACTCGGCTATGTGTCTCTTCATGCCGCTCCACCAATAATGCTTCTTCATATCATTACATATCTTTGTGGCACTAGGATGAATCGACATCTAAGAGTTGTGTGCCTCCTTACTTCTTTCCAGAGGTCCTCAACATCAGGTACACACGACCTTCCTTGGTACCATATGTTGCCATCATCGTGAATTTGGAAGCCATCAATCTGACTAGTCATCATCCTCTCGCAAATATCTTTGAGGGTCGCATCATCTTTCTGAGCCTCTTTAATTTGATCAATTAGGGACGGAGTGATGATTAGGGTCGCCAAAATATTTTCCGTAGAATCCACGATATCCAAATCATACTCGGCAAACTCTCTCTCTCTAAAGGTGTCTGTCTGACGTGGCTTGACTTCCTACTCAGTGCATCAGCGACTCAGTTTGCTTTCCCCCGATGATAGCTAATAGTTAAATCATAGTCCTTCAGTAACTCCAACCATCTTCTCTGACGCATATTCAGTTCTTTCTGAGTGAACAAATACTTCAAACTCTTATGATCAGTGAATATTTCGTACTTTTCTCCATATAGATAGTGATGGCATATCTTAAGTGTGAAAACCGGTATAGCTAACTCAAGATCATGAGTCAAATAGTTCTGTTCATAGAGCTTCAATTGGCGCGAAACATACGTGATAACTTTTTCTCCTTGCATAAGGACACACCCTGAAACAAAGAGATTAGGCCACAGTTATAATGCATATAAAATCGAATTAAAGTCATATGCACCAAGCTACTCTTGGACGTGTCACTGTAAATGACAAACCCTTCAGAACATGAGGGATGTGCCAGCACGGTGGCAGTGGTCAATCTCTTCTTCAGCTCGGTGAAGCTTTTCTCACACTCCGACGTCCACTCGATTTTCGTCTTCTTCTACGTCAACCTGCTTAGTGGCACCGCTATAGTAAAGAAAGCCTAAACAAACTTCCTGTAGTAGCTAGCCAACGCAAGAAAACTTCTTACTTCAGTCACATTGGTTGGTCTAGGCCACTTAGTGATAGCCTCGACCTTCTTTGGATCCACTGAAATCCCCTCCTTCGAGACCATATGATCTAAGAAAGCCACACTCTTCAGCCAAAATTCACACTTACTAAACTTGGTGTATAACTTCTTCTGCCTGAGGGTCAACAGAACTTCCCTCAAGTACTCAGCCTGCGCCTCTTCATCGGGAGAATAGACCAAGATATCATCGATGAAGACCATCACGAACTTATCCAACTGTTCTCTGAATACCTTATTCATCAAGTCCATAAAGGCATCTGGAGCATTAGTCAGTCCAAACGGCATCGCTAAGAACTCATAATGGCCGTATCTAGTGCGGAAGGCAATCTTCGAAATATCAACTGCTTTGATCCTTAGTTGATGATATCATCGAAGCTCTACATTGGAATATATTTTTGCACCCTGTAGGGGTGCAAGAGTATGCGGTTAGTTTGAGTTTAAGCATTACTAAATATCAATTACATTACTTAAAGGGTTGCCTTCAGCTGGTCGAAAAGGTCCTCGATCCGGGGTAGAGGATACTTATTCTTGATTGTGATCGTATATATCTCACAATAATCGATTCACAATCTCATACTCCCATCTTTCTTCTTCACGAATAGAACAAAAGCTCCCCACAGTGAGACAGTGGGAGGATGAATTTGCGGTCCAATAATTCTTGTAGCTGCTCCTTTAACTCTTTGAGCTCTGCTGGTGCTATACAATACGGTGCTTTCGATATATGCTCAGCACCTGGAATAAGATTTATCGCAAATTCAACCTCTCGGTTTGGTGGTAAGCCAGGCAATACGTCGAGGAAGACATCCTTGAATTCATTTACCACCAGGATTTGGTCAATAGATGGTACTTGTTGCTCAGCATTCGTAGCATAGACTAGAAATCCTTCTCCACCCTTTCTCAATGATGGTAAGCCTGGGCTGCGTTCAGATAAATCCTCTTAGGCTCTTTTTTCAGCTTAGAATTTTCCTGGACGATTATCTCCTTCATGTCGGAACCTCTGACGCTTCTGCCGACAGTCAATAGTTGCATGGTATTCAGCCAACCAATCTATGCCGAGAATAATATTAAAATTCCTCATATGAATAGGGATAAGGGTTGTGGCGAACCGCTGATCATCAATTTTGAGCTCCCATCCCTTATACTAGTGGTGGGATATTATCACCTGATCGCCGACGTCTGAACTCGGTAGGTGGTCTCAAGCCATTCAGGGTAATGGCTCAGATTCTTCGCGAATTTCCTAGATCAAAGAGTGGCTTGTATCACCATCGAATAGTACATTGGGAGTGACTCTTTCTACTAGGATAGCACCTATCATGTTCAGGGTTAATCACAACACTAATATTCAACAAATATATGACTTAATTTATAATAATTTATTTAATTAATTGTTTCCTAGTCATGACATCGCCGGCTGCCTCGACGTCTGCGTCTGTCATAACATGGACACTGGCATTGGTCCTCAGCCTCCCTTTCTGCTGACCTGTCTGAGGCTGCTGTGTCTGTGGGGCCAGTCCCTACTAAGGGCACTCTCTCGAGTAGTGTCCTAACTTACCGCATCTGAAGCACACATTCTTCTTTTTCCAACACTCGTCTGGATGTGTGCGCCCGCAATTCATGCATGGTAGGGACGATCCAGTGCTCCTTGGTGGCTGCAAAGCTCTGTCCTGAATCTGAGGCTAGGGCGGTCTGAACTGTGTTGGATTTCAATGAAACTGTCTAACGTGATTGAAGAACAGAAATGGAAGAAATACGGAATAAACCAAGGTAGAAGGGATGAAGAAATATAATAAGAATAATTTCCACTCTTTTATTCAAAATTACTCGAATGAGTGTATCTATCGAAGGAGAACAAAAACTATCTCCCCATCAATACCAACTGATTGAGCAGTGTATATTTAGAAGCAAGCTGCTTCTATTCCAATATTACTGTTGGAATTACTTAGGAAGCAGCTGGAAAACTGGTACCCTTGTCAGGCGTAGTAACGGTATAAAATAGGGGGAAAAGCAGGGAATTCTGCTGCTTTATCGTAGACAGAATGGCCCTCCCCTTTTTCTAAGAGTTCACTTGTGTGAACTATATGTATATACCTATTATGTATATACATATATATATATACACACATTTTGTGCCATGCTTTGATTTATGTTACAAACATATACACATGTGGTACAATTCTTTCTACATACCGTCTTTGAGCCCATGTACAATATTGATCTAAAACTAGTATGGACTATGTATATCTCAGTTATCTCCCTCAAACTTAGTGCATAGGTGTAGGCAACTAAGTTTGCCATATGTAATAAGGGAAGCCTTCAACAGGTCTTCAAGCAATACCAGTATCTTTATCATGCACCGAGCCTTGCTGGATTAACACCTTTAAGATTATACCTGTACAGTAAAATGCGCAATAAAGGTTGTATCTCGCATTGTGGGCGTTATCATTTCTATGGTTAGAAACATCTGTTCTTACTGCATAAGGGTTCTTTTTGACGAAAGTAGATCCATATCTGCTCTGTTGGTACCGTTCTTTTCCTGCTATCCATTGATCTAGATGTGCTTTATTGGATCTTGGTGTGAAACAGGCCAACCAGGTGATATAATTTCATTTTTGTTTTATTGTCATTGAGGTACTTTTGATTGTTTACATTTAGTTTCAAACTTTCTACATCTGTAACATACCTTGGAGTGGTAGATTTAGTTACAATAATTGATAGGATACGTCATGATGTTTCGTTGAGACCATGTCTAAGGAAGAGAGGTGTAGGTAAGGGAAAGAAAAATGAAGATAGTCTAAGGGTAGCCTCTTGGAATGTAGGAACATTAAGTGGTAAATTGTTCGAGATTATAGATACACTTAAGAGACGTAAGATAGATGTAGCATGCCTCCAAGAAACTAGGTGGAAGGGGAATAAAAGTAAAGAGTGTAATGGGTATAAGTTGTTGTATTCAGGGTCAGATGGAACCAGGAATGGGGTAGGATTCCTAGTAAAGATAGAATTACACACGAACGTGATTGATGTGATTAGATATAATGATAGAATTATGGTGTTGAAGTTAGTACTAAATAAGGAGGTAGTGGCAGTGATTTGCGCCTATGCACCCCAAGTGGGACTAGGAGATCTGGAGAAGAAAATGTTTTGGGATTGCTTAGATGGAGTGTTAAAGGCAATACCCAGGGAGGAACGAATTTGTATCGGGGGTGACTTTAATGGACATATTGGAAAAAATAGTGATGGTTTTCAGGCGGTACATGGCGGGTTTGGTTATGGAGATAGAAACGAACAGGGTAGAGATCTGCTAGACCTAGCAGTAGCCCATGACCTAGGCATTATAAACTCGTTTTTTAAGAAAAAAGAATCACATTTGATCACGTTTAACAGTGGAGGGCGTCACACGCAGATCGACTATTTTCTGATGAGGCGTGAAGATCGACGTTTGTGGAGAGACTGCAAGGTTATACCAGGAGAGACAGCGGTGATGCAACACCGTTTATTAGTGGTAGTTATAACGTTGAGCCAAAAGCTGAGTAAGGGGGTGGGAAAATTCTCACCCAATATTCGATGGGGAAGTTTGAAGGATGAAAAAATTAATATATTCAGAGACAAGGTCATCTCTGCGAAACTAGATCGTCTATGTGATGACACAAATCAGATGTGGGAAGCTATATCGACTACTATTACTCAAGCGGCGAGAGAAACGCTTGGGGTAACAACAGGAAAGAAGTCCGTACATAAAGAAGCGTGGTGGTGGAACGGGGATGTGCAACAAAAAATAAAAGACAAACAAAAGATTTTTAGAGAGCTGTTAAGATGCACCAATGGAGAAGAAAAAGTGCGATTGAAGGATACTTACAAAATCGCCAGGAAGGAGGCGAAGAAGGCAGTGACAGAGGCAAAGACTGCAGCCTATAAAAGGATGTATGAGAGACTAGAAACAAAAGAAGGAGAACATGATATGTTCAAGATTGCCAAAGCTAGGGATCGAAAGAGGCAGGACCTAGGAGGCGGGAAGTTCATAAAAGGAGAAGATGGGCGTGTGTTAGTCAAAGCACAAGACATCAAGTCGAAATGGCAAACATACTTTCACAATCTTTTCAACGGCAGTAGTGCAGACTACGAAGAACGAGAAAGCACCACTAACCATCAACGACAACATAAGCACTCCGACTGCCAGAACATCACACAAGGAGAGGTGATGAGAGCACTGAAGAAGATGGGAAGAGCTAAAGCGGTCGGCCTAGATAACATACCCATTGAGGCGTGGAAGCATTTAGGAGAGGAAGGGGTCCAATGGCTAACTACTCTGTTCAATCATATTTACAAAACAGGAAAGATGCCAGATGAGTGGAGAAAGAGTGTCGTGGTCCCCCTATATAAGAACAAAGGAGACGTACAGTGTTGTGGGAACTATAGAGGGATTAAGTTGCTAAGTCATACCATGAAGTTATGGGAGAGAATAATCGACACTAGGATTAGGAGAGAAACTCAGGTTACGGTGAATCAATTTGGTTTTATGCCAGGAAGGTCAACTACGGAAGCAATACACATTCTCAGGAGATTAATGGAGAAGTATAGGGAGAAGAAGCGCGATTTACACATGGTTTTCATTGATCTTGAAAAAGCATATGATAGTGTGCCGCGTAGCCTGATATGGAATAGTCTGGAAGCAAGAGGGATCCATGTCAAGTATATAGACATAATTAGAGATATGTATGCTAGGACAAAAACAACCGTTCGTACTGTTGTGGGGAATACAGACTTCTTTCCGGTGGAGGTCGGTCTCCATCAAGGGTCTGCGTTGAGTCCATTTCTTTTCGCGGTTGTCCTTGACGAGTTGTCAAAGCCGATACAGGAGGCAGTTTCGTGGTGTATGCTTTTTGCTGACGATATTGCATTAGTAGCAGAAAGTAGACATACCCTGAGTACAAGAGTGGAGCAGTGGAGAGATATTTTAGAGAGAAAAGGCTTAAAGATTAGCCGTTCTAAGACCGAGTATCTGCACTGTGACTTCAGCGGCGTAGCAGACAGTGAGGATAACCAACTCACCATTGATGGTCAAATGGTACCGCATGTAAGCAAGTTTAAGTACCTAGGATCATTTTTGCAGCAGAATGGCGACATAGATAATGATGTAGCACATCGAGTTCAAGCAGGCTGGTGTAGATGGAGGGCGGCCTCAGGGGTGCTGTGTGATAAAAATTTTCCAACTAAATTAAAGGGAAAATTTTATAGGGTGGCAGTACGACCGGCAATGCTATATGGGACAGACTGCTGGGCCGTCAAGAAGTCACAACTACAGAAGATGGAAGTGGCAGAAATGAAAATGTTAAGATGGATGTGTGGGCATACAAGGGTAGACCGGATCAGAAACGAGGTGTTTCGGGAAAGGTTAGGCGTGGCTAGTATAGCCGATAAGATAAGGGAGGGGAGATTAAGATGGTTTGGGCATGTCAAGCGGAGACAGACAACAGCGTCGGTCAGAGCAATTGAAAGCCTAATTGTAGAAGGAAACAGGAGTAAAGGCAGACCCAAACTGACTTGGGATGAGCAGATAAGACACGACTTACTAGATTTGAACCTCTCTGAGGACATGGTCCAGGATAGGAGTTTATGGAGACATAAGATTAAGGTTAACGAGGTATAAGTCATATATAGGGGCACTTTAGAGTATATGTAGGGACATAGATAGGCGTAGACACGATCTACGCTTTAGGTTAACTGCCTACTTGGTGGCATATATTTTACTGTTGTTTTACATTGCATGTACATATATACGTGATGTGTATTTTAATATCGAAAGACCTTTATTTGTATTTCTCGAATTTACTCACTAACACACTAGCACAACATATCCCTATTATCATGTCATTTATGCAGGTAGAGCCGGGGGTCTCACTGGAAGCAGACTCTCGATCCCTTGGGATAGAGGTATTGTCTGCCTACCACTTACCCTCCCCAGACCCTGACGATAGCTTTTGTTGTCGTTGGGATATACTGGGTATGGATGATGATGATGATGATGATGAGATATTTATGATTTGATTTACCTATTATGTTTTTCATGATGCTCTTGTGCTCCTGGAATATATGCTCCTGCAGAATAATGTTAGTAAAACTAGTCCTTGCTCATAATCCACCTGGTAGAAAATATCTTTTCATCCTGCAAAACCAATCCAATTCAGCTCCTGTTTTTTTTCTCTGCACAAAAACATTAGTGTATGGCTGATGTTTCTGCAAATTAAAAATGTTGATCATCCAGTCCATGCAATAGAAAGTTAGTATAAATAGTTTTGAAATCCTCTTGTGCTCTGAAACAATCTGCAACAAATCAGGAATACCTGCAGTCCAGAAGTCTTTCTTTAAAGGAAAAACAACTTGGAAATTTTGTGAGAAACAAAAACAGCTTGGTGAGGGAAACAACAATACATGCTTGACGTGACACAAGAATGTTTATCATTGTTAACAATTTTCCCAGTAAAGACTCAAACCTTGAACAACATATAAAAACAGAGGGCATACTTGACAATTAGATACCCAACAAAAGACATAAGGTCAGATGAGGCCATTACACATTATTATGAGCAATTATATTTTGAACATATATACGAGTGACTTCAAAGATAAACCAGTTGGTAGACAAACAGAACAAATTCAACGCATTAATGAGAGCATGACAACATTAAGAAGAGAAGATCGTGCCATCTCCACAAATGATGCCTTATCAACAATACACCAGCATTAAAGCAATTTAAGGGAAAAGGAAATTCTTAGAGAATTTCTTGACAGAAACTGAGATTATGGACAAGAGAACAAAAGAGCAGGTTAATGCATATGAGCAATAATCAGAGGAAACAGAATATTCATGATAGATGCAGCAATTATCATTATTAAAGTCATATGGGAAAGGAAAAAAATATGTAGTGCTCAAGAAATAGAGAATTCAATAATGAACCAGGAACATTTCAAGCCGCAGACTCAGCAGTCCAAGACATTATTTAAAAACCCAATTGAAGCTTCAACAAATACACCTGACCATATAAGGATAATGAGTTGCTCATAGATGTAGACATCAACAACCATATTATGTGAATAGACATACATACTCAGGACTAAGCAAACTTGATATGTTAATGATCCAGATGGAAAGACACACAAGATGACCAAGGCATGCCATTACAGCACATTCTCCCTTTTAGGAGATCATCATGACCTTTGATCAAAAGGCCGGCAAGCCATTTTAACAATCAGTTGGAAAACATTTGACAACTAAGATTCATGGATGAAAGAACACTAACATGATTATCATGAATTCATGATGGCACAGATCAACAGAATCAAGAATCACTAACAAGGACAAACAGGGAACTAGCATACCACTCAGAGTATACATAGAGATTGAGGAATAAGCGATGAAAAATAATAGCTCAGTGGTGAAGTTGATAAGCATCTCAATAACATATGCATGTTGGGGAATTTCGTCAAACAGGTCATGGGCAGACGCGAATGGTCTGAACTCTTTGAAAAAATTACACTCTTGTCTTTGCAACTTATCCAGAGAAGGAAAAAAATGTTTTGTACGAAGAACACAGAGGAAAGACGATATCAGAAATAAAGAATTTTGGTAAGATACCAACAGAAGAAGCTAATAAAACAACTGATTTTTGGTTAACCGAAGACATGGAATATGATCTTAAATTCCCTTAGCCCTGAAATTGTGACATGCACACCAATTTCGCTTCCGCCATTGATAAAAGACACCGGGAAGAGGACATGCAACAAAGAAAACACTTGATCGAAGAAAAGAAAGATGTTCCGGTTCAAATTTCAACATCCCCCAGATCCATTAAGATTTAGTCTCTTGGATATTTTATCAAACACCTAGAGGGCGTATGAAATGGCAACTATCTCAGAACGTCAATATTCCAACGATGCAAGCCAGATGTTGAGGTGGAGCGAAAAAACACAAGAAGTCAGTAGAAACTAGTTGGAAAGCTGATGAATTTAAGACCACTGAAGCTGAAGAATGAAAGAGACAGTGACTGGAACACATAATGAATTACACCGATTCAAACACACAGCTTAGACAAAGGCTAAGAAGATGAATATTTACAATCGGCCAACATGCAATGTGTAAAATCAACCCTAATCAACCTAGGACTCTGATGCCATGTTGGATTTCATTGCAATTGCCTAACGTGATTGAAGAATAGAGATGGAAGAAATGCGAAATAAATCAAGGTAGAAGGGATGAAGAAATACAATTAAGAAGAATAATTTCCACTCTTTTATTCAAAATTACTCGGATGAGTGTATCTATTGAAGGAGAACAAAAACTATCTCCCCATCCATACGAACTAATTGAGCAGTGTATGTATAAAAGCAGGCTGCTTCTATTCCAATATTACCGCTGGAAGTTGCTATCTCCAAATTTGATGGAAGTATATTCCTTCCAAATAACCCAAACTACCAATAAAGGAGCAACTGCTCTCAACTGACCAACCATAGAATGAGGTGAAGAAATTCGCCACCAACGAAGTAAGTACGCATGGATTGTCGACTGACGAGGCATTGGACCAGAGAACAGAATGGATATCTCATGCAAAGAGGTTGGATTGCTGGACGACACAGGAAGATATGATTTTGCATGTCTGAATGTATCCTGCAAGAAACACATTGTGAAGGAAAGATGGACTGCCAAGAGCGGAGGTTGTCGACCAATGGTAACGATCGCATCCAAAGTTTCCAGAGGAAAATGCGGCCCTCCCGAAGGAAAGCCAGGCCACCAAATATACCGCAGCGATACTGAGGAAAGCAGGCTATATGCTAATTTAAGTGTGAACTGACCTGAAGAGTCTGCTGTCCGATTAAGTCCATCCAAAGTGAACTGAACTCGGGGTAGCATATAATCATGTACGCGACAAATACGCTTCCAAATGGCCGAATCATAAATATATGCATACACCGTGCCTCATTGAACATATTTCGCCCGGTAGAAGTCCGACCACAAGCAGTCGGACTGATGATACTTCCACCATAGAAGACAACCATATGCTTGCTGAGCCACGAATAGGTTCTGAATACCCAAACCCCCAGCCTCTATGGGTCGACAGATACGATCCCAGGACTGCCAATGATGACGGCCATTCCACAGAAAATGTGACATCTTTCGATTTAAAGCATCCATAACACTCTTCGGTATTCGTGAACTTGTAATAATATGAAGAGGGATGGAACAACGGACATGTCGAATCAAGATCATGCGACCAGCCATAGAAAGAAGCTTAGAAGACTACGAATTCAACTTAGCATCAAAATGAGCAAGTAAAGAAACACAGCAATCGGCACGATTAATACCCTTATACAGAAAAGATCCAAGATACTTGATAGGTAAGGTAGTCAAATGCATACCTAACTCTTGAGAAGCCCGTGATCCAGAGACACCCGATCCAACCACAACCTGACTTTTGTGGAAATTTACCAATTGACCCGATATATCGAAATCGTATAAAAACACTGCAGATTCCGGATGGAACCATTTAGATATATCACTAAATCGTCTGCAAATCCCAGATGTGACACCTGCAAAACACGGGCTACCTGAAATATCAAAATCGTCTGCAAATTCCCATATATCGTATGAAATATCAGAGGCAAGAATTATTTATCCATATACATATACATACATATATATATATATACACACACACACACACACACACACATATATATATATATATAAGACACCAATCCCACCATCCCACCACAAGCACTAGCCGGCCACCCCATTGCACCTAACAAGAGATTTCGGTCAGCCCAACTATGAGGGAGAAGGAGGAAGTTTTGGCTTCTAGCAAACCCGAACCAAATACCGGTATAGTATAAACAATCAATGTAAGTATCTTTTCTGTACTTATTATGAATTTGTGAAATTCATACTAATATTTCGTATAAAAACATATGGAGCATATATAAGTATATGTGGTTGCATAGATTGATGAATATATGTTGGTATATATATGTTGGTCGTGTGATACAATTTTATATATATATATTAAGCAAAAAAGATATTTATTATGAGAAAGCCTCACTTGTGGGATGAAGTTGGTTGAGTGGAATTAGGGTTTTGTGGGATTGAGGAGGGGCTAGGTTGAGGGAGTGGGGGGTCACTGGTGGGTCTGGTCAATGTAGGTCGAGGGTGTTGGGGTGAAGGGTGCGGTGAGTCGGCTAGTGGGTTTTGGGGAAAAATGGATGAGGAAGAACCTTGTATGGATACGTATATAGATATATACGTATCCATCTGGGAATTTGCAGAAGATTTTGATATTTTAGATGGAACCATTTAGATATAGATGCAATTTTGATATTTTATGTGAAAGAACCACAAATAATCTTGTGAATATCCACCTTATATTCGGATGAGCATGTATATTGTGTGTATAAGAGAATGTATAATTTTTATGAACAAAACATAAGTATACATATATTTCTTTTTACATAAGTATACATACATACATATATATATATACATATATATATATACATATATATATATACATATATACATATATATACATATATATATATACACACACATATATATATATGCATTCGAATTGTAAATCATGTGAGAAATATGTATGAAGGCTGAATGGATGGGTAGGTTCAGGAGATGTCCGGTCACGGCTGTTTTTGGCATAGATTATGACCTAATTTTGATAAGTATATGGATTATATAAAATTTTTGTATCAGAATCGATTTTTGAAGAATTTGATAGTAGTGTAAGAGGAGAATTTGTATGTTTGATAGTGGAAATAGGTTGGAAATAAGAAAAGAAGTTTTCTGATGGTCGGCGCCGGCAGGCCACGACAGCATGTGAGCCAAACGTGCTGACGAGTGGCTGCACGTGGGATGTATTTTAGTGATGATTTTTGCGGCAGTGTGTTAGGTATGAATTATGCTAGCTGCCTGAGGTGTTAGATGTGAAAAAACGTGGGTGGTGTGTGTTTTGGAGGAAGAATGAGGGGTAGGAAGTGGGTTGAGTGGAATTAGGGTTTTGTGGGATTGAGGAGGGGCTGGGTTGAGGGAGTGGGGGTCACTGGTGGGTCTGGTCAATGTAGGTCGAGGGTGTTGGGGTGAAGGGTGCAGTGAGTCGGCTAGTTTTGGGAAAAAATGGATGAGGAAGAACCTTGTATGGACTAAATAACAAAATATCAATGTCTAAATACCTATTTTCCATACGACCACCACTTACGTATATCATCATCATCATCATCATCATCTGGACCCAGTATATCCCAACGATATGCACATGTATATGTCCAATTATGTTTGGTGAAATTGATATTTGGTACGTTTGGAAATTAATTGGTTTTGAAAAATATTTGAAATATCGGACCTTTGAAAATTGCTTTGGAAACAACGGCATTTGAAATCATTTTGGAAATCGTGCATCGCATATTTTGGAAATTCACCTTTACAAGAAAAATATATCGGTAAGCCGGGTTGATTCCTATTTTGTTTTCGAGCGCTGTAAATGTAACTACCTTTCAAGGATAGGGTTTTTGTATGCCTATTTGGATTACTGTAGATATAACTACCTCGTCAGAGACAGGGTTTCTGTATACCTATTTGGATTACTGCAGATATAACTACCTCATTAGGGACAGGGCTTATGTATGCCTATTTGGTCCTGAGCGCAACCACCTAGTCTTGCACAGGGTGCAAAGGCATATATTTGGTGCTATAGACGTAACGACCTAGTCTAAAACATGGTGTCTATAGTATATTTGGTTTTTTGGAGGAATAAATTCGTAAGTCTTACAGTGTAAGTCATTTGTAAGGACAATGCTACAACCATTACATTAGAATTTGGTTTTGGACTATGGATTTGGTACCGAGTTGGACTCTGATTTGGATATTGACATTTGGACATTTGGTATTAGACCGGTTTGGAATCGGTTTCGGTTTTAGAATTGGAACTTGAAAAACTTTGGAATTTTGGTATCGAATTTTGAGTTTGATCGATTTGGAAACTGCATCATTGATTTTGGCTTGCACTAACATTTGATTGGCTATGATTCATTTGACCTGGTGATGGGATTTGTTGACTTAGTTGATTTGTTGCTTGATTGTTATAGGGGCATAATAGTAAGATAAGTATGATCAGGACTGGGCGATTTATGTCCTCTCATATTATACTCTGTTATTGTTTTGCAGAGATTCAGGGGTAAGATAAGTATACATGGAGGATGATCAGGACTGGAGATTTTGAGATTCGAAGATATTTCGATGAGATTCGTTGAGGATTTAATAGAGATAGTTGTTTTGATATTCGAGGTTTATGTATTTTGGAGACTTAATAATTATTATCTATCTTTGACATTTGTATCAAATTAGATTTGTTCAGACATTTATATTAATGATGATGATTATTTCGAGTGTTTTTATTTTATGACTTCCGCTGGCATCGATATGCGTCATTTTGCTGATGTGTAATTTTATCATTTTGGACGCCTTGTATTTTCTTTGGCTAAATACAACAGGTAAATCGTTTCGAATACTAAGGCTCGAGACGAGTCGCTACACATACCCCTATCATTTTTTCCCATACATGGACGCAGGGCAGGGAGACAGAGTTCAACCTGATTGTCTTTAAAGAAGTGTAATAGCTTTTACCACTGAGTCATCCCAATAATCCACTACGTATTTTATTGATCAAGCAAATCTGCTGACTGCAAATAACACGTGGGTTGGATTCGAACTCCAAGTACCCTGTTTGCTTGAAGGTAATATATTGTTGGCCTGAAGTTTGAGCTGATAAATTGGTTGCCTTGTGTCATTATAACGTCACGCTGAAAGGATAAGAAAGGCTTTGACATCGTATATACACAACTAGATAAAGCGTGGCCCATGACCACAAATGTATTTAGACCACAAACGTATTTAGAATATGATATTTACAAAAGAGTATTTAGAATATGATATGGAGGAATTGTGAACTTAATGAGTATGAGAATAGTTTAGTGTTCATAGAGTGAAAAACATATAAAGAAAGTAGAGCATACAATAAAACTTCATGCACTCTGGAAGTGTGTAATGTTATCTCCATTGCACTTTGTAATTATAGAAATATTTAAGCAATAAATCAGTAATGAGAAGATTGAATAATTGAGCAGAAGAAGAGTAATATTCTTATTCCTTGAGAGAAAGTTTTCTGTTGTATACAAGGTCTCACAGAGAGATGTAAATTTTTTATTATCTAAAAAACTATCTTCTATTCTACTCTACCTTATATACAAGTAAGAGAAGATATGAGGAGGGAAGCCTAACGGCTCTATTCCTAATATGTCATCCTGCTGATGACTTTCTGTACAATCCTGACTCTAATGACCAGCATACCCAACGGCTACAACACATCACAAATATTGGTTCCTTCTTTTCTACACTCCCCCTCAAGATTGGCATATATATTTTTGCATCCAAGCTTGGACAGTAGTTTGTGGAATAGGCAATGGGTGACTGATTTCGTAAGGATATCCGCAACCTGTTCTGAAGATGGAATATACTGTAGACTCAGAGATTGCTCTTCCAATTTTTCCCGAATAAAATGTCTATCGATCTCAACGTGTTTTGTTTTGTCATGATGCACAGGATTTTCCGCCATATGAATGGCAGATATATTGTCATAAAACACTTTAATCTGTGAACACATACTGTCCTGACGAAGATCCTTCAGGACCCTTGTTATCCATAGGCCTTCACATACTCCTAATGCCAATGCCCTTAGCTCAGCTTCAGCGCTACTGCGAGACACCACTGATTGCTTTTTACTTCTCCATGTTACTAGGTTCCCCCAGAGAAATGTACAGTATCCAGAAGTGGACCTCATGTCACCCTTTGAGCCTCCCCAATCAGCGTCCGTATAAACCTGTATGTCCCTACAATTATTTTTTCCAAAGAACAGGCCCTGACCAGGGGCACCTTTAAGATATCTAAGGATTCTCATTACAGCCTGCAAATGTACGTTAGTTGGAGAGTGCATAAATTGACTTACAAAACTGACAGAGTAGCAAATATCAGGCCTTGTATGTGACAAGTAAATTAATTTTCCTACAAGTTTTTGATAAGAGTGAATGTCAGAGAGTACCTGTCCCTTGTTTGCATTTGAGGTAGAATTCGGTTCTAGAGGTGTAGAGGATGGTTTACAACCTAACATACCTGTTTCTTGAAGGAGGTCTAAGATGTATTTTCTTTGGGAAATAACCATACCTGCAGTGCTTCTTCCCACTTCCATACCCAAGAAGTATCTCAAAGATCCTAGATCTTTGACCTCAAACTCAGTAGCAAGGTACTTCTTTACATCAGAGATGCCTCTTGTACAATTACCAGTTAGAATAATGTCATCAACATAGACTATAAGAATAGTGACCGAGTTACCAACAATATAAATAAAAAGGGTATGATCACTCTGAGCTTGTTTAAATCCATAACTGAGAAGAACTTTAGCAAACTTACTAAACCAAGCCCTAGGTGACTTCTTCAAACCATAGATTGACTTGTTTAACTTGCATATTTTGTCCTTATTTTGTTCTGTCCTAAATCCAGGGGGAATATCCATAAACACTTGTTCTTTAAGTTCACCATTTAAAAATGCATTTTTGATATCCAGCTGAGCAAGTTTCCAATCCAAGTTAACAGCCAAAGAAAATATAATTCTAATGGTGTTTAATTTTGCAACGGGGGCGAAGGTCTCCAGATAATCAATCCCGTAGGATTGAGTGAAACCTTTTGCAACTAATCGAGCTTTATGCCTATTTATTGAGCCATCAGAATTATATTTCAAAGAAAACACCCACTTGCATCCCACTGGGGTAACATCATTAGGTCTAGTAACTAACTCCCAAGTGTTGTTTTTGATAAGGGCTTCCATTTCATCATCTACAGCCCGTTTCCATTTTTCCTGCTTTAGTGCATCAACAATAGAAACTGGGATGGACTGAGAATCTAAACAAACAGTAAACAGTTTGAATTCAGGATTTAACTTGTCATATGATACTACACTGTGTAAGGGATAAATAGAACAATAGCTTTTATTACTCAAAAACTTGTGATACTTCAGACACTCACGCGTCCCCTTCCTAACGGCAATAGGTAAATCAGCAGATGATGGATTAGACTCAAGATTTCTAGGACAGACCTCATCATCTATACTGGGAGTAATTTGCATACCTGGCTCAGAAGTCCCAGACCCACTGACCAGTGGTTTCCTTCGAGAATAGACCTGTAAAATGGGTGGATGTTGTACCTGCCTTATGTTTTGATTACCTTCTTGATGATCCTCAGATTCCCCGCCAGTAATGTCCTTCATGTTGTCTGCCGTGTTCTGCTCATCAGTCCTGGGAATATCAGGAATCTCTCCAACAGTGGAGACATCAATAACACTCCAAAAACTATCCTGTTCACTATAATCATTACTTGGCAAAGTTTTAGAGCTGAAGTATGAGGTTTGCTCATCAAATAACACATCAAGAGTAGTATACATTTTCTTAGTTTGAGGACAAAAACATTTATATCCCTTTTGTGAACCTGAGTATCCTAGAAAAACACACTTGACAAATCTTTGGTCTAACTTCCCTCTTAACTGAGACTGGACATATACATACGCAACACACCCAAAAACTTTGAATGGAAGTTCAGGAAGTAAAAGGCAATGAGGAAACAAGTCAAGCAATTTTTTTCTAGGACTTATGAAATTTAGCACTCTTGACGGCATTCTGTTTATTAAATAGGTAGCAGTGAGGATAGCCTCACCCCATAAGTACTTTGGTACATGCATAGAGAACATTATAGACCTGGCAACTCCTAAGATATGCCTATGCTTTCGCTCAGCAATACCATTTTGCTGTGGAGTATAGACATTAGAGGTTTGGTGATGTATACCTTGTTCAGAAAGGAAAGATCTCACCTCTTTATCTAGGTACTCGCTGCCATTGTCAGATCTGAAGTTCTTTATGGTAACACCGAACTGATTCTGAATCAAATGAACAAATGTTTTGAATATATGTGATAACTCAGATTTGTGTCTCATCAAATAGGTCCACGTGACCCTAGTATGATCATCAATGAAAATCACAAACCATCTACTACCATTAACGTTTAAGACTCTAGACGGACCCCATATATCTGAGTGAACCAGATTAAATGGTTTACTTTCATAATACCCCTTAGCAGGATATTGTGCCCTGGTTTGTTTTCCAAAAGAACAAGTTTCACATTTAAGCAAGTCAAAACATACCCCATTGAAGAGATCAGGTTTATACTTTTTCAGATGCAAGAAGTTGGGATGACCCAACCTTTTATGCCATAGCATAATACTGTTCATTCTAGAACCACTCCTATCTATTCTAGGAACACACAGATTGTTCTCAGAAGAATAAATATTAGAATGAACTTCAAAACATCCAGGGCTGGGTTTTGTCACTCCACCACCTGGTTTGATTTTTTCCAGCAAAAACAAGCCATTGTGATGATTAGCACTGCCAATCATCCCCTTGGTAACCTCCTTCTTCAGAGCTTCCTCCTGGAAGCAACAAGAGGAAGTTGGTAGGAAGTAGCATTTTAATGGTGTGAATACAACCCACCAGGAATTATCATGCATAATCTTCTTAACTGAGATTAGGTTGCAATCTAAGGTAGGTACATATAACACCTGCTTGAGTGTTAGGTTATCAGATAGTTTAATATCTCCGTAGCCCATAATGTCAAGACTATCACCGTTAGCAATAGTAACTTTCCTAGGAGTGGTAAAACGTTCAAAAGAACTCATCAAACGTGTGCTAAATGTCATATGATTAGTAGCACCTGAATCAATAATCCAGGCAAGGGACTTACCACCCATACCTGTGAACGCCATAGAGGCCCCGATCTGACCATCTTGGAGCTGAGATCTCTGGCTGTCCACAACTCTTAGCATAGCATCAAGATGAGCATGTGTGAAGATGGGTGCTTCCTGAGTTCCACTATCAGCAACAGCAGCCCTGGGAGTCCTCCAAGAGTCAGCATCAGATCTCCATGAGTTGTTAGTTTCAGGTCTTCCAGTGTAACTTGGTTTGGGGTTATTTGGTCTGAACCAAGCAGGAGGCTTCACATTTGAACCGGGCCTCCTGTAGCACTCTTCTACCACATGGACTTCCCTCTGGCAGTATTTGCAGTACTTCTTCACAAAATTGTTACGTCCATCTCTAGATCCAGATTTCTAAAACACCAAACCCACAGTCTGTTTTTCCTCATTTCCCCCAGTTGTAAGGAGAGCAGAGGATTCTGATGGCACCAAAGACGGTCCCATCATTACTTTAATACGGCTCTCCTCTTGCCTTATTTCAGAGAAGGCAGAGTTCAGAGATGGTAGAGGCTTTGTACCAAGTATCCTTCCCCTGACTGCATCAAAGTCCTTATGCAGTCCAGATAAAAAACCAAACAACCGTTTTGTTTTTTTAATTTTCCGAAACAGTTGATCATCATCAGTACAACTCCATTGATAGCTCTCCAGAGAGTCAATTTGTTGCCATAACTGTGATAACTGACTGAAGTACCTACTTACATTCTGATCCCCCTGTTTTACATCCTTCAGTTGAGCCTCTAATTCATATAACTCAGAGAGGTTATCCCTCTTAGAGTACATCTCATGTGTTGCTTTCCAAATAGCAGCTGCTGTAGGGTAAAGCATGAAGGTGTTGCTTATCTCTGGTGTCATGGATCCTAATAGCCATGACATAATCATCGAATTTTCAGCCTCCCAAACAGGGTATTTTTCATCTGTTTCTGGAGGAACCGTCATTTTTCCAGAAAGATACTCCTTTTTTCCCCTCCCAGTAATAAACAACTCCACAGATCGACTCCATGGTAAGAAATTACTACCATGCAATTTCTGATTTGTTATTGTGACCGGGATAGAGTCAACAATCGTTCCTACATGTCCAGATCCAGCAGTTTTCTCACCGGCAATGGTGGAGGATCCTTCGCTACTTTGATCCGTCATGGAGGTATATCAAGAAGGAGGTTACCAAGTGAGTTAAGTAATGTGATTGTAAAAGCAAATGAGATTCTCCAGTTTTGTAGAACTGGAAAGTGAAATTATCTGATGGGTAAAGACCAAAGGATAGTGAAGACGAGAAAAGAAGGGGAAAGGGAAAGTTGCTTTAGGAGGAGGCAGATCTGTCTTTGGAGAAATGGTGTAAAATAATAAATGAGGTTGTGAAGTCTACGTTTTCCTTTCAGAAAGACAAATTGAATTTCTCAAGACAGTTTGTCCTTGCCTTTTGTGCTGTCGTCTTATTTCGTTGACACGTCACCGGGAAAGCAGCAGAAAATCAGTAAATTTTAATGCAAGGTCTTTGAAAGATTTCTTCGAGATTTTTTTTCTTTTGATATCGGGTCAAAAGAAGATTATGTACGAATGGACAACAAAGTCCTCTTTTACTCGCGAATTGACAGAAAAGTCATTTCTTTAAGCCTTTGAAAAACAGGGACCCTTTTATCAAAAAGATTTCCTTCTCCGTTCTGCAACTTCTTTCCTGGAGTCAAGAAACCTGCCGGGGTAAATGTCTATGAAGTAGAACAGAAATTCTCGATCACAAGAACGATTTTTCTTGAAGTCTCTGATACCATATAGAAATATTTAAGCAATAAATCAGTAATGAGAAGATTGAATAATTGAGCAGAAGAAGAGTAATATTCTTATTCCTTGAGAGAAAGTTTTCTGTTGTATACAAGGTCTCACAGAGAGATGTAAATTTTTTATTATCTAAAAAACTATCTTCTATTCTACTCTACCTTATATACAAGTAAGAGAAGATATGAGGAGGGAAGCCTAACGGCTCTATTCCTAATATGTCATCCTGCTGATGACTTTCTGTACAATCCTGACTCTAATGACCAGCATACCCAACGGCTACAACACATCACAAATATTGGTTCCTTCTTTTCTACAGTAATGCACAATGAAAGATAGAACTTCCGTCCCATACATTTTATTTTAGTTTGTTCAAAAATATTGCTCATTTTTTAAAAATAGAAATATTTAGCGGTCAAAGTTTTCATAATATCTTTTTAATTAGCATTTGCATGATTTTTTAAGTTTACATCAACTTAACTAAGAATATAATAGTAATACTAATGAAAATAGTTTGGCTTCTTTAACTTATGTTGAATTAAAACTGTCATAATATGTTTGGAAGAGAACGAGTAATTTCTAAATAGGTCTCACATATGATGTACATCAACTCGTTGGAGGAAACCGGAGGATTGCAAACATTATAACCAAGACACTTTAAACAGCAGAAAGAAATCATGTGACCAAGCTTCAGAAAAATTATAGACACGTTGTGAAACTCATCCATCAGAATTTTGTACTTCTTTAAGCCACCTGCAGATCCAAGGTAGAGCAGGAACATGTTCATCATCATCATCCGTACCCAGTATATCTCAACGACAGCAAAAGCTATTGTTAGGGTCTGGGGAGGGTAAGTGGTAGGCAGACAATTCCTCTGTCCCAAGGGATAGAGAGTCTGATTCCAATGAGACCCCCAGCTCTACATGTACCTGCATAAATGACATAATAATAGAGATATGATGTGCTAGTGTGTTAGTGAGGAAATTAAAGAAATACAAAGAAGAAGCTTTCGATATTAAAATACACATAATACATGTAATGCAAAACAACTGTAAAACATAAGCAAACACGTGCAAATTCAACCTGAAGCGTAAATAGTGTCTACGCCTATCTATATCTTAAATATACTCTAGGGTGTCCCTATATATGACCTATACCTCGTTAACCTTAATCTTATGTCTCCATGAACTCCTATCCTGGACCATGTCCTTAGAGAGATGCAAATCTAGTAGGTTGTGCCTAATCTGCTCATCCCAAGTCAGTTTGGGCCTGCCTTTACTCATGTTCCCCTCTACAATGAGGCTTTCAATTGCTCTGATCGGCACTGTTGTCTGTCTTCGATTGACATGCCCAAACCATCTCATTCTTCCCTCCCTTATCTTATCTGCTATTCTAGCCACGCCTAACCTTTCTCGAAACACCTCGTTTCTGATCCGGTGTAGCCTTGTATGCCCACACATCCACCTCAACATCTTCATCTCTGCCACTTCCATCTTCTGCAATTGTGACCTCTTGACGGTCCAGCAGTCTGTCCTATATAACATTTCCTGTCGCACTTCCACCCTATAAAATTTTCTTTTTAATTTAGTTGGGAAATTCTTGTCACACAGCACCCCTGAGGCCGCCCTCCATCTACACCAGCCTGCTTGAACTCGATGTGCTACATCACTATCTATGTCCCTATTCTGCTGCACAAATGATCCTAGGTACTTAAACTTGCTTACCTGTGGTACCACTTTACCATCGATGATGAGCTGGCTATTCTCACTGTCGGCTACGCCGCTGAAGTCGCAGTGTAGATACTCGGTCTTAGACCGGCTAATTCTTAAGCCTTTTCTCTCTAAAACACCTTTCCACTGCTCTAGTCTCATACTCAGGGTATGTCTACTCTCTGCGACTAATACGAATTTTTAGTGGAGACCACTCGTTCCTTTGACAAAACGATGTTAAATTCAATACGTTTAAGATGTCTCTTAATTAAGTTACTCTGAACCCAAAGATAAGAAATAATGATATTCATTGTTAAGCATTACTCGAACTCTATCTGGTCGAGGTTTTGACTTTCACTCCCAACCCCGAGTAGAGGAGAAAGGTTGCATTAGGTTGACAACTAGTATAAAACTTTATCACTAAACATGATTATGGATTAAACACGAAATTGCACTAATGATAGGATGTTTCATGTATGGAACACACCATATTGTCCGAATGTGGTGTATCAGCTGCATCTGGAGGGCTTAGATGCAGTGTCAAATAAGCAAGTTTCTCCATTGCATGGTCAGAATGCGACGACAGTGGAGCTAGGGTTGCTGAATCTCCTAAAGAACTCGGATGCGCTGAAAAATTAGCGACAATTCTTAGGATGTAAGTTATTAAAAGAGAAATTATTAGGTTGAGTAGGAGTATTAGAATATGAACATGAACCATTGCAACTCTAACGAGAAAAGACAATAGATATAATAGACATGACGAGAAGGAGAAAAATAAATATTTTATGTTTGTAAGAGACAATGTAGGTATGTAAGAAAGCTAGGATGTTGGACAATTCAGGATTTAAACCCTGGTACGCCGCAAAAAAATAAGACAAGAAATATAGTTGGAGTTATTATAGTACCTTACTAAGAGACGAAGTAGTGGGCGTTATTAGAAATAATATTATAGCCCCATAAGCTGGTGCTTGGAAAAGAAACAATCAATATTGTAAGTGTATATGCTCCTCAAGCAGATTTAGAGGAGACTTATAGAGATTCAATTTTGGAAAGATTTAAAAGACATAGTGCGTGAAACTCCAATAGGTGAGAAGATTTTTATAGGAGGTGATTTAAATGGATATGTATGCAAAGAGAATAAGGATTACAGTGAGGCATACAGTGGATTTGGTTTTTGGAAACAAGAACGGCGAAAGAAGATCAATTTTGGATTTCGCAATAGCGTATAACCTTATAGTGTCTAATACTTTTTTCAAAAAAAAAGACATGAAGACTTGATTATATTCAAAATAGACCAAATAGCTGACAGATAGATTATTCATGACTTTTACGAGCGATAGAAGAGCTTATAAGGACTGTAAGATAATCCCAGAAAAAATTTCACAATGTAGTACTATCTTGTAATGTTGGATGTCTGTATCCGACATAGAAGATTTAGAAAACAAAGGCTTATAGAACCCCAAGATAAAATAGTAGAGTTTGAAAGAAGCTAAGCAATCAGATTTTAGAAAGGTAGTATCAGAGCAAGAAGTGCCGGGGATCTCACTGGAAGCAGTCTCTCTATCCCTTGGGATATAGGTATTGTCTGCCTACCACTTACTCTCCCCAAACCCTAACGATAGCTTTTGCTGTCATTGGGATATACTAGATACGGATAATGATGATGATGAGTATCATAGCAAGAAGTCTTAAGAAATTCAAGTGATGATACAAATGAAGTATGGGAGGATGAAACAGTAAAGATAAAAAAATAACAAAAAATTTACTTGACGTGTCAAAAGATCGATCACCTACAAATAAGGAATATTGATGGTGGAAAGAAGAAGTGCAAGACAAATTAAAACCAACAGAATTAGTTATGGGACGCTTCAACTTTTCAGGAATCAAGAGAATTGAAAAAATATGAGCTTGTTAAAAGAGAAGCTAAACATACCGTAAGTGAAGCCAAATCAAATATGTTTGAAGGTTTTTATCAACGAATGGACACAAAAGACTGTGAAAGAGATGTGTACAAAATTGTTAGAGCAGAAGAAATGAAGACAAGAGATTTGGATCAAGTTAAATGCACTAAAGGCGAAGATAGAAAGATTTTAGTAGAGGAAGGGGTAATAAAGATAGATGGAGAAGATATTTTGAGAAACTTTTTAATGAATCAGTAGGGGATGAACTCGTATTAGGTGAGTTAACTCTGGAGAGGATAGAAACATGACATATAGTAGGAGAATCTGATTGTGAGAAATAGAAGATGCTTTAAAAAGGATGAAAAATGGTAAAGTAATTGAACCCGATGCTATTCCAATTGAGGCTAGAAATGCATGTGTAAAAAGGTATTATGTGACTCACAGATCTTTTTTAACAAGATTGTGAAGACCAGAAAGATGCTTGATGAGTGGAAGAAAAGAACTTTAGTGCCTCTGCATAAAAACAAAAGATATACACAATATTGTGTAAATTATAAATGAATTAGGTTAACGAGCCACATAGTGTAAATCTGTGAGCGAATGATTGAGAAAAGACTTCGCAAAGAGATTAGTGTATCTGAAAATCAATTTTCATTTATACAGGAAAGTTCAACGATGGTGGCTATTCATCTCTTGAAAAGTTTATAAAGAGATATCAAGAGAAGAAGCAAGATTTGTATATGGTTTTTATTGATTTGGAAAAAACATATGATAATGTTCTATGAAAGATTCTGTGGAGAGTGCTTGAAACGAAAAATGTTAGAAAGTAGCATATTTAGAAACTGTTAAAGATATAAGCGTAAGGATTTCAGGAGAATTAAGCCTAAAGTTTTATATTACAATGGATTTACACTGATAATCTGTATTAAATCCATACTTATTTGCTTTAGTTATAGATGAGCTCACTCCTCACATTCAAGACAGTTTTTCATGGAGCATGTTATTTGCAGATGACATTGTGTTGATAGATGAGACTAATGAATGAGTCAATACTGTAGGACCTGTATTGCACCACTAGAAGGGGGGTTGAATAGTGGGTGCGGAAATTTTGGTTTTTTAAAAACTTTTGAACCAAAAACCTCACTTATGAAAATAGTTTCTATTTTCAGATCCTGATTTGAAATAATTAAAAGACCTAATTACAGTCCTCCAAAAATTATGATGTTCGATGAGAATCTACTCTCATATGTTCTGAGTATCTCATACGAATTTCAAATTAAAATTCCACTCCTAACCCCTTGAAAATACGTTTTTTGCCAGATTGTGCGAATCTGCCAAAAACCTACTCCGACTTGAAAACTTTATCCCGATTAATTGGTGACTCCAAATGGTCTGAAACTTTAATGACAAGACCTCAACATGTATTTTAATAGGTTGAAACAGTTTTTGAAAATTCCTTTGGGAAGTAAGTCAACCACGTTGATGTTCTCAACCTTTGCAAATCAGAAAATCTGATTGCACTAGTCTCAGAACTATTCACGTTTGATTAACTTATACTTATCCAAATGATTTGAAACTTACGCCAAATGAAAGCTAGAGTATGTGGATATGTTTCTGTAAACTTTTGTAATTTTTGAAAATCGTTTACTATTTGTTTCTGTTGTAACGAAATTGTGCTGAATGCTGGAAACTAAAAGTAAAGTGCAGTAAAGTAAGAATACCAAGGATTTTATACTGGTTCGGTTAAATCAACCTACTCCAGTCTTCGAAGACACCTTCCTCGACTATCACTAAACACAATAAACACCTTACCATAAGGGTGACTGGAGTTGAACACTAACTCCACCCTTTTACAAACAATACAATCGAGCAAACGAATCACGGACACCACCACCAAACGAATGAAAGTCTGATCACACCTTGATCAACCTTTTACAACAATGAATGAGTGTGGATGGTATATTCAAAGCCTATATAATATGTAGAATATATGAACAATAGGCTTGAGAGAACAAGAAGAAGAAGAAAGAAGAGGAGAAAAAGAAAGTAGTAGAGCTTC
This sequence comes from Eustoma russellianum, assembly GCA_036186865.1. Classification (NCBI taxonomy): domain Eukaryota; kingdom Viridiplantae; phylum Streptophyta; class Magnoliopsida; order Gentianales; family Gentianaceae; genus Eustoma; species Eustoma russellianum. The sequence continues at coordinate 16,600,113 of AP025069.1, read as the reverse complement.
TTGCACTTGAGAGAATATGAGTTGTAGCATTGGCCTTGTTCGCACTATTCTCCTCCTTTTATCCACTTCATGGCCTCCCTCTTACGGCGTCTTCTATTCTTGAAAATTCTCTTTAATGCTCTTGGAAGATTGCCTTGTGTAGAGATGATACCATCTTGCTCACTTGCCACACTATGATTGGAAGGATGACTTGACCTTGCTTACTTGTCACTTGATGATTGGTCCAACTTGACATTATTTAATGAGCTGTAAAATCTAAAAAACTTACAAAACATGTGCAAAGAAGTAGTCAAAATATTGACATACTACCCACCTTCAATCTCTTAAATTTTGGGATGCAAATTAAGCACCAGTAAGTCACCAAAATCGCCTACTATGGCATGTGCTGAAACTTTTTCAGCATTTGTTGTAGTTTTGAATTCCTTCCATATGTAGTCTCTCCTTTATGTCACTAATCTTATGTGGCATATTCTCCACCAATTGAGATGCCAAATAAGCTCCACCTTGGCTCCAAAATGATGTAGTAGGCGTGTGTATGGAGCTGCACATCTGCTGAAATTTCACTTTAGTAAGCTTTGCCAAATAATGCACAATATTTACAGGTATATGTAAATAATAATCAGACCTATTTTGAATTTTCTAGAACACTTTAACATGTCTTGAATGTGTAAAAAATTTCTAGATACATGTTACATCTCATGCCAAAAAAATTCCATGTGTTGTGTTTGTAGAAAACCGAATTTTCGACTTTCGTCGATTACACGATTTTTCTCCTATTAAATTCAAACTTCTTGCACATGTAATATATGTTATGTCACACATAATAATCATAATATAAAGTATATATTCAGCTCTAATGGTTGATGGAGAAGGCGCCCCATGTGCTTAAAAGATTTGAATTTGATATCTCAACAAATTTGGCCTAAATTATGGGTGATTTGTGGGTGCCAACATGGAATGCTTTAGTGGCTGATTTGAACATGTGAGCCACAAATGATTTGGCTATTTTTTAAGTATATGGGCTGGCCATCTTTATATGGCAAGTGCGTGACACGTCGGTGAAGTTTTGGTAGTCACCCGATACCACAATTTTCAGTTTATGACCTTGTAACGTGTCGTTATAGTTTTGTCATCACCATGAATTATATCATATGATATAAGACCTGAATATACTCATAAATATGAGGTGTATATAGTGGTGTGACGTCGACGTATGTTTGTAATATATGTAACGTGTCGGTAGTACGTCGGAATATATGTGTATTGTGCCTTTTTAATAAAAATATGAATCTATGTATAATATATAAATTATGGCGTGTGAAGAAGAATAGTGAGGAGACTTTCCATTTCCAAATTTGTTGTCATAAAGCTTTGTCCAAATATGTCTCCATTTAATGATTAACTTAAGCACTTCACTTAATGAACTAGTTTAGTTCATTAATTGTGACACCTGAAAATAGTACAAAGACAACAAATGTTTGTCATATGATATAAGCTTTAATGCTTCATGGCTTGTTTTTTTTTTTAACGAAAAATTTTATTCATTCATTCAAAGCCTCACATTTGGCGGAGGAAAACCATATTACACTTTCAGAGTATTCGAAATAATGAAATAAAGAAACATTAATGACATATCTCCAGTCATATATAATATGCCGCATTAAAACCTTGCCAAGAAAAACCACCCTTGTGGATAAAACCTTGGCGAAGGAAAAAGCGTACATATTTATATGACTGTCATTGATATGATGAGAATATAAATTGTGGTACAAATCCTTGAATGTCTTTGTCATGTACAGTAAGACGCCGATTGAGCTTAGGTGGCCTCAACTGTGTCTTGTATGAGACATGAGAATCCAAACCTCAGAAAACGTCAAGAGAGAGTAGTGGTCAATATAAGTATGAAAATGTGCAATCAACGTCTGATAGAGCAAGCACGTACCGAGGTCACCTTGGCAGTCGAAGTGCCAAGGTGACCAAGAAGAAATAATAGCCATTGCCTGCCACGCTATCCGATCCGAAAAAGCAGTGCCCACATCCGGAATAAGCCTCGCCATTGTGAAATGAAACTCGCACAAACAAGAATAGAACATGAGTATAGGAGCAGGGTCCAAAAGAACAAATATGAACCAGGAATTAAAATGATTACCCAAGTCGCCTTGACCAATAGGCCAAGGCGACAATGGTAAGAATCCCGCCATATGTCGTCCGACGCAGCAAGCCACCGAACCAGTCATATTGTCCACACACGAGAAGTAAGAATGTTGTTGATGATAGCTCCAAAACACTCCCATGAAACAAAAAGGCTCGTTACACACTAAAAGTATATAGCATGAAGCATAGAATAATGTATGTGCAACCATACCGTGCCTGCCTGTCACTCTAAGGTAACAGGCAGTAGAAGGAAACTTTGGCCAATCCTTATGGAAGACTGTAGTCATGGCACCCGCAAATTAATAGAAGTGAGATCCAGTGTGACCGCCGCCCGGACCAATGAAGGTAGAGTGTTCGAGGCAAAACGTTCGGTGCCTGGGTGGATCATTGCATGTTGCGCTAAATAATGTGCTGGCAGGTTCGCCTCGCGATAAACGTGATAGCAAGAGAGTTGATGTGTATTAACAAGTGATTGTAGCAACTGAAGATGTGGATAACCATGAACAATGAGTGATCGAGTCAACCGGTCTATCAATTGGGAGCAATCCGATTCTAGTATGATGGAGCGGTAGATCGGTAAGAAATAAAGGAGACTAAAAACTGCTGCCTGAATCTCTGCTTGGAAGGGTGTGCTTAAAGGGAGGCGAAAAGAAATTGCTCCAACACAGGACCCCCTGTGATCACGCAGTATTGCGCCTACAGCACCGTAACTGCGACCCGTAGCTGCGTCAACATTTAATTTTAATCTACCAGTGGGCGGCGTGATCCAGCGAACAATCAATGGACGAGGAGGCCGAACAATAGGTAGCCAACCGAAAATATGTCGTGATGTGGCAGACAACTTAGAGCCTGCAATCTTTTTGTGCCACAAAGTAATCTCAGATTGTATAGAGAATCGAAGAGAAGACGCTGGGATAGATGCGCTGTCACCATAGATCAGGGAAGTATAAGCACACCAGATACGATGAACAATGATCGCTGGTATCACGATTTTATAAACTCCAATAAGCGTGGATAGGGACGAGCGATACCACCATGAAAGAAGATATTAACAAAGATGTATTGATGTGGGAAGGGGGCAATGTAGTTCACTTGCAAAATAGCACCAAATCGAGCGCACAGAAGGACAATATAAAAACACATGATCCACCGAAGCCGACTCACTCTTGTAGAAAGGGCATTGTGTCGGACGAGCCATTACGTATCGACCAAGATAATCCTCAAAAGGCAACGCAGAATTGAAAATACGCCATAGAAACAACTTTATAGCCGGAGAATGATGTTTTGACCAAATAAAAGAGGCAGAAAGCATCTTTGGAGAAGCAGTTCTACAGATCTCATAGGGCTTCATGGCTTGTTAGTACGGCAATAATATATATAAACATATGAAGCATGTATGTCACATAAACGTGTCAAATAATAATTTTGTCATGCATTTCGTAAACTCGTACCATTTAAATAATGCATTTGTAAATCATTCAAACTCTTTTTCTCAACAATCTCCCCCTTTTGATGATTTACAAAATAACATTGGTTCATGATTTAAATATGATTGCTCCCCCTCCAATTATGCACAAATTTGAATTTTATATCGTTGTGCTCCCCCTTAAATCAAGCAATCATTCTCTCTCCCCCCATTTAAATCATGCTCTCTCTCTCCCCCTTTATTTTGTAAATGATATCAAAAGTACATATAAGGATGGAAAGCAATTTATAGTATATCAACAAAAATCATGCATTTCAAGTGCATTCTTAAGGGTTATTTATTCAACCCTTTGCAAATGTACCTTTTGGTACTCAAACTTAGGTTGTAGGATCTGCAAGGCACCACTAGAGGGGGAGGGTTGAATAGTGGGTGCGGAAAATGTGGTTTTTAAAATAGTTTTAAACCAAAAACCAAACTTCTGAAAACAGTTTCTGTTTTTGGGACTAGTTTTAAAACGTTTTGAAAACTAGGTTGCAGGTCTTCAAAAATTCTGAAATTTGGAGCGAACTTAGACTCGGAGGTTCTGAGTATCTCCTAAAAATTTCAGATCAAAATTCAACCTCTAACCCCTTTAAAAATCGTTGGTGGTCAGCTTGCGCAAATCTGCCAGAACTGGTAGTCTGTTTCGAAAAATTAATTCCTATTTGTACTTAACTCCAAATGCTCTGAAAATTTAATGACTAACCCCTTATTAGTTTTATTTAAATGGGTTGGAACAGTTTTGAAAAATTCTTTTGGGAAGTTAGTCAAATACGATCAAAGTCTCAACCTTTGCAAGCCTGAAAATCAGACTGCACTAGTCTCAGAACTTTGGACGTTTGAATGACTTATACTTGTCCAAAAGGGTTGAAACTTGCGCCAAAAGAACCTTAAGACGTGAGGCTATGATCTGGAAAGTTTCTTGATTTTTGAAATCCGTTTACTATTTTTACCAACGTGATAAAAACAATAAACAGTGCTGAAACTAAAAGTAAGTGCTGAAAGTAAATAACACCAGGAATTTTATACTGGTTCGGTTATAAACAACATACTCTAGTCTTCGAGGACACCTTCCTTGGTTAGCACTAATCACACAACACAAAGAACACCTTACCACAGAGTTGATGGAGTTACACACCAACTCCAACCCTTTACAAACCTTGTATGAGAATACAATGAACACGAACACCACCACCTTGCAAGTGCAAGATTGATCACACCTTGATCAATCTTTTACAACAATGAAAAGAATATGTGGTGGTCTATATGAATCCTATTCAAGTATATGAATATAAGTACAATAGGCTTTTAGAGAGAAGAAAGAAAGAAGGTGTAGAAGAGATGAAAACGTTTTTGGCCTCGTATGCTTGTAAGACTTGTGTTATTTTTGTCTTGCTCTTCTTCTTTCCTTTTATCATTGTGGCCGCCCCCTTGGACCCTTTTCTTCCTCTTGAAAATTATCTTCTAAGTCCTTTGAAGAGTGTATTGCATCATTGTGACATGTCCTTGCTTACTTGGCATCTCCTCATTGGATGATCATTAAGCTCTTGCTTACTTGGCACTCATTGATTGGATGGATGTTGTCATCACTTGATGACTAAATAAATCTGAAATTAAACCTCAAAAATCATGTGCAAATTAGCCAAGATCATCCCACAAAATTAGCTAGGCAAATAACTCCAAGATGCCTTAAGAAAATCGGCCATCACACCCTTTTGCACATGCTGAAATTTCAGCATGTGTAACATTTGCATTTCATTCAAAATATTGCCAAATTTACTTTGATTTAATCCAAGAAATCAATCGCCATTTAGTGCAAGACATTCTTATCATTTTTGGAATAAAAATTGGTTACCAATAGTGCCTAGAAATCGGTCACAATACATTACACACATGCTGAAAATTTCAGCATGTGTGATATTCAAAGATATCACCATTTTAATTTCATAATATATTCAAAATACTTCCATACTATCTCCCAATTATCCACTTAATTCAAGACAACAAAATATGGCTCATTAAGGGATAAAAATCGGCCAGCCATATGCACACATGATGACTTTTCAGCATGTGTCACAATTGTGACAAGATTTGAAATGTTACCTTTTGTAGTTCCTTTCTTTAAGTCACCAACGTTGTATGCTTCATTCTTGACCAATCAAGATGCCAACAAAGCTCCACATATGATCCAATATAGCTGATATAGGCGTGTGATGTAGGTTGTTCATGTGCTTAATTTTATTTTTGCAAACTTTGTAAAATAGTGCACATTTAATTATACACACATGGTATATTCCAATCAGCCCTTAATTGAATTTTCTATAACACTTTGAGATGTATGAAATATGTAAAAAGTGTCTAGATACATGTTATATACCATGCAAAAAATGTTCCATGTGTCGGGTACGTAGAAAACCGAATTTTCGACGTTTATCGATTACCCGATTTTTCTCTAATTAAATTCGAAATTTTTGCACATGTTATATATATTATTGTTACACATAATATACATAAATTAAACTTAAATATTCAGCACTTAGGCTGATCTTAAAGTCGCGCCTAAACCATGTGACAAATTGAAATTGGAATCTCCACAATTTGGCCTTAATGTGGGGTGATTTGTGTGTGCCAACATGGAATGATTTTATGGCAGTACATATCATGTAAGCCACGAAATTGGTAGTTATTTTTGAAGTGTAGGGGCTGGCCATCTATTTATGGCAAGTACGTGACACGTTGACGAAGTTTTGGTATTCGCCCGATACGACAATTTTCGGTTTAGAACCTTTTAACGTGTCGTATTAAATTTGTCATCACCATGACTTATATCATATGATATAAGTCATGAATATATTCATAAATATGAGTTAAATATAATGGTGTGGCGTTAACGTACGTACGTAAAATATATAACGTGTCGGTAGTACGTTGGAATAAATGTGTATGTGGCTTTTTGTAAAACATCTGAATATATATGTATATATATATATATATATTTAAATGGCGTGTGGATGTGTGGTGAGGGAGTGGAGAACTTTCCTTTCTTCAACTTGTTGCCTTTGTGCCTTTTCCAACTATAGCTTCCTTTAATGAACTACTTAGTTTAATTAACTAAGTACTTCACTTAATGAACTAGTTTAGTTCATTAATGGTGGCACCTGAAAATAGTTCAAACACAACAAATGCTTGCCATTTGATGTAAGCTTTAAAGCTTCATGGCTCGTTAGTACGACAACATTATATATGAACTATATAAGGCAAGTTTTATGCAAGTGCATGTCATGTCATAAAATATATCATGCATTTCTTTGTAACACGTTTAAATCATGTATTTTGAAATCATTCAAACCCCCTTTTTCTCTACAATCTCCCCCATTTAATGATTTTCAAAATAACCTACATTCATGATTTAAATCTTATCGCTCCCCCTCCAATCATGCACAAATTCAAATATTTAATTTTGAATTCTCTCCCTCTTGATTTGTGCAATCAATCTTTCTCTCTCCCCCTTAAATCATGCATTCTCTCCCCCTTTATTTTGGAAAGACAATCAAAAGCGCATGTAAAGATGAAGAAAAAAAATCATGCATTTCAAATAATATTAAAAGTGCGTTCTTATGGGTTATTTATTCAACCCTTTGAGAATGTCCCTTTTCGTAACCAAATTTGGGTGAACTTTCTAGGTCTTCCAAAAGGTGAGAAAGGTGATGAAGACGCAATATAATATATGTTAGAGGCAAATGCGTTTGGCCTTTGGCCGAGAATCCCATCATGCACATAGTATGATCTTTGTTTTTGATATGCATTTGTATTCATGTGTATACTGCGTGATCTAAATGGATTTGTGTTGTATGATCGTCGCGTATGCGTCGATGGTTTCCTTTCAAATCTATATGGTACATGATTATACTTTGCACGTGTGAGAAAGAAGAAGTGCGATGAGGTATAATAGGTGACTCGCTAGTTTTGATGTTCACCTTCTTAGGCTTTTCAATCCTTTTGAACACATATGGTTGCTTAGATGAAGATAAGACAAAGTTTGTAGATTTATTTTGTTCCTCATTATCTTCAAGGTACCCTAATCCAGTTTTGTCACTTTCATGCTTTTGCGAAGAAATGAGACGATCTAGCGTGCAAGTTCATCTATCGAATTGTTTTACCGTCTTTTCTAGATCTTCGTTTCTTGATCTCAAATCTGAGATCTCGGCTTTCATTACCATATTTTCGGATTTCAAGGATTGAATTTCAGATCTCAATGACACAATCAAATTTGACGACTCCTCTTTTGAGTCGTTCAATTGACATACAAGATTTGCGTTAGAGGATTCTAACGATTTCTTGTCTTCAATTAAGCGTTTCTTTTCTTTTGCAAGAGTTCTAGCAAACTAATGTAATTCAAGATATTCAACATGCAAATCATTAAAATATAGTTCAGAATCAGAATCGGAATCGGAATTTACCTCACTATCAAAGGGTGGAGACTTTTGCCTTGACATACCTTCCTTCTCGGTTTTGTCACTAGTGGTTGCCATCTCACTAAGATCGTTGGATCCTTTTGTTGTAAGTGTTCCCGCTCTGATACCACTTGTAGGATCTGCAAGGCACCACTAGAAGGGGGGTTGAATAGTGGCTGCGGAAAATGTGGGTTTTAAAGTAGTTTTAAACCAAAAACCCAACTTCTGAAAACAGTTTCTGTTTTCAGGACTAGTTTTAAAATGTTTTGAAAACTAGGTTTCAGGTCTTCAAAAATTCTACAATTTGGAGAGAATTTAGCCTCAGATGTTCAGAGTATCTCCTAAAAATTTCAGATCAAAATTCAATCTCTAACTCCTTTAATAATCGTTAGTGGTCAGCTTGCGCAAATCTGCCAGAACTGGTAGTCTGTTTTGAAAAATGAATTCCTATTTGTACTTAACTCCAAATGCTCTGAAACTTTAATGACTAACCCCTTATTAGTTTTATTTAAATGGGTTGGAACAGTTTTGAAAAATTCTTTTGGGAAGTTAGTCAAATACGATCAAAGTCTCAACCTTTGCAAGCCTGAAAATCAGACTGCACTAGTCTCAGAACTTTGGACGTTTGAATGACTTATACTTGTCCAAAAGGGTTGGAACTTGCGCCAAAAGAACCTTAAGACGTGAGGCTATGATCTGGAAAGTTTCTTGATTTTTGAAATCCGTTTACTATTTTTACCAATGTGATAAAAACAATAAACAGTGCTGAAACTGAAAGTAAGTGCTGAAAGTAAATAACACCAGGAATTTTATACTGGTTCGGTTATAAACAACCTACTCTAGTCTTCGAGGACACCTTCCTTGGTTAGCACTAATCACACAATACAAAGAACACCTTACCACAGAGTTGATGGAGTTACACACCAACTCCAACCCTTTATAAACCTTGTATGAGAATACAATGAACACGAACACCACCACCTTGCAAGTGCAAGATTGATCACACCTTGATCAATCTTTTAAAACAATGAAAAGAATATGTGGTGGTCTATATAAAGCCTATTCAAGTATATGAATATAAGTACAATAGGCTTTTAGAGAGAAGAAAGAAAGAAGGTGTAGAAGAGATGAAAACGTTTTTGGCCTCGTATGCTTGTAAGACTTGTGTTATTTTTGTCTTGCTCTTCTTCTTTCCTTTTATCATTGTGGCCGCCCCCTTGGACCCTTTTCTTCTTCTTGAAAATTATCTTCTAAGTCCTTTGAAGAGTGTATTGCATCATTGTGACATGTCCTTGCTTACTTGGCATCTCCTCATTGGATGATCATTAAGCTCTTGCTTACTTGGCACTCATTGATTGGATAGATGTTGTCATCACTTGATGACTAAATAAATCTGAAATTAAACCTCAAAAAGCATGTGCCAATTAGCCAAGATCATCCCACAAAATTAGCTAGGCAAATAACTCCAAGATGCCTTAAGAAAATCGGCCATCACACCCTTTTGCACATGCTGAAATTTCAGCATGTGTAACATTTGCATTTCATTCAAAATATTGCCAAATTTACTTTGATTTAATCCAAGAAATCAATCGCCATTTAGTGCAAGACATTCTTATCATTTTTGGAATAAAAATTGGTTACCAATAGTGCCTAGAAATCGGTCACAATACATTACACACATGCTGAAAAATTTCAGCATGTGTGATATTCAAAGATATCACCATTTTAATTTCATAATATATTCAAAATACTTCCATACTATCTCCCAATTATCCACTTAATTCAAGACAACAAAATATGGCTCATTAAGGGATAAAAATTGGCCAGCCATATGCACACATGATGACTTTTCAGCATGTGTCACAATTGTGACAAGATTTGAAATGTTACCTTTTGTAGTTCCTTTCTTTAATTCACCAACGTTGTATGCTTCATTCTTGACCAATCAAGATGCCAACAAAGCTCCACATATGCTCCAATAAAGCTGATATAGGCGTGTGATGTAGGTTGTTCATGTGCTTAATTTTATTTTTGCAAACTTTGTAAAATAGTGCACATTTAATTATACACACATGGTATATTCCAATCGGCCCTTAATTGAATTTTCTATAACACTTTGAGATGTATGAAATATGTAAAAAGTGTCTAGATACATGTTATATACCATGCAAAAAATGTTCCATGTGTCGGGTACGTAGAAAACTGAATTTTCGACGTTTATCGATTACCCGATTTTTCTCTAATTAAATTCTAAATTTTTGCACATGTTATATATATTATGTTACACATAATATACATAAATTAAACTTAAATATTCAGCACTTAGGCTGATCTTAAAGTCGCGCCTAAACCATGTGACAAATTGAAATTGTAATCTCCACAATTTGGCCTTAATGTGGGGTGATTTGTGTGTGCCAACATGGAATGATTTTATGGCTGTACATATCATGTAAGCCACGAAATTGGTAGTTATTTTTGAAGTGTAGGGGCTGGCCATCTATTTATGGCAAGTACGTGACACGTTGACGAAGTTTCAGTATTCGTCCGATACGACAATTTTCGGTTTAGAACCTTTTAACGTGTCGTATTAAATTTGTCATCACCATGACTTATATCATATGATATAAGTCATGAATATATTCATAAATATGAGTTAAATATAATGGTGTGACGTTAACGTATGTACGTAAAATATATAACGTGTCGGTAGTACGTTGGAATAAATGTGTATGTGGCTTTTTGTAAAACATCTGAATATATATGTATATATATATATATATTTAAATGGCGTGTGGATGTGTGGAGAGGGAGTGGAGAACTTTCCTTTCTTCAACTTGTTGCCTTTGTGCCTTTTCCAACTATAGCTTCCTTTAATGAACTACTTAGTTTAATTAACTAAGTACTTCACTTAATGAACTAGTTTAGTTCATTAATGGTGGCACCTGAAAATAGTTCAAACACAACAAATGCTTGCCATTTGATGTAAGCTTTAAAGCTTCATGGCTCGTTAGTATGACAACATTATATATGAACTATATAAGGCAAGTTTTATGCAAGTGCATGTCATGTCATAAAATATATCATGCATTTCTTTGTAACACGTTTAAATCATGTATTTTGAAATCATTCAAACCCCCTTTTTCTATACATTGGTGACCTTCCTAGGACTTCCAAAAGGTGAGAAAAGTGATGAAGACGTAATATAATAAACGTTAGGTGCAAATCCATTTGGCCTATGGCAGAAAATGCCATCATGCTCATGATAAAATTGTCGTTTTTGATATGCCCTTGTGTTAGTGTGCATGGTGCGTGATCTAGATGCATTTGTGTTGTATGAATGTCGTGTATGAATCAATGGTTTCTTTTCGTTTTTATACGGCACATAATTATATCTTGTATGATATGTAGAAGAAGGACGATGAGATGAAGTAGTTGGTGATCTAGGCGTCCTTTTAGGTGCTACATTTGAATGTGTTTTCTAAGATGAAGATAGTGTTGATAAATATGTTTGGATAATTTTCAAAGTCATGATTTTAAGTGGTGAATGCGTAAAAATGTCACAGATGGTGTTATATGTGATTAAAAGTTGAAAATTTTTAGAAAAATGACATCGATCTCTCAGGTTGTTGCACTTCGATCAATCGATGTACTTCGATCCCTCACATCGATCGATCTATGTAAGGCAGAGAAAGTTCAAGACCTTACTATGAGACATCGATCTCTAAACCTGAGACACATCGATCGATCGATGTATACATCGAACCCTCACATCGATGTAGGTCAGAGAAAAACTCTGAAACTTACTGTGACACATCGATCTCTGAAGCTGAGGCACTTCGATCGATCGATGTCTAGAGTTTTTAGAAATAGTTTTTTTTAAAATGTGATAAAGTGGTTTTTTTCATTTGTACATGATTTATATATGTTCATTATGTTGGTATTATGTGTTTTTGATGATTATAAATGAATTGTAACTAATGTTCATTATGTTGGTATTATGTGTTTTTGATGATTATAAATGAATTGTAACTAATGTGCCTTGGAAGTTTCTACAACTTACCAAAAAGGGTAAAATTGGTATTTTGAGTTTTGTAGGAACATGATATGGTGGAAATACTTCAAGGACTTATCCTTATCATATTTATCATGACAAAGGTGTTATTATATTCATTTCTGACCATGAGGTCATTTCTGGAGTTTTCTCACACAAGGGGCATATTGGTCATTTTATCCTTGAGGGTTTTTTTGGTATTTCACTCAAGGAATCTCTTGAGTATATTCTTATCTTCATTCTAGAGTTGAGTTATGATTATCTTGAAGATTATATGGTGGTTTTATATTATTTTTCTCAAATTATGATGTTATTGACAGTAGCGGGATATGTGACGGGTCGTGATGTCACATTCTATTTCTTTCTTGAAGACCTTCTTCTATATGTTATTGGAGTATATTTATCATCATCAGAGAATGTAAAGGTGTTCAAGGTGTGAAAATGATCACTACATACAAGAAGAAATAGTGGAAATTTTGGTGTTATATGTTGACATAATCTTGTCAACTATTATTAGTTATTTCTTCTTCAAAAATCTGAGTTGATATACATATATATGTGTTTAAAAACGTGTGTATTCAGGTGAAAATGATGGTGTACTCATTTTATGACTTGGTGACAAGTGGACCAACCAAAAAGAAGTTAGTTGGCAAAATTGTCAACTTGGAAATTCTACATTTGAAACCAATGCTACTTTGCTATTTTTGGAGCTGATTTTTGTTTGAATTGTTTAACTCCCACATGCCTATTATCTTGCCAAGGAGTTGAGGGGATAGTGGAGTTGTTATGGCTATTATCCTACTACTTTATCTTCACATTTTATTTACTATTTCAAGGTGGCAAAAATGGTCAAAAATAATATCCAAGGTGGTTTAATTATGTTGCTTCATTTTGACATGTGTACAATGTGATTAGGATGCCAGCCAATGATGTAAAAACGCTTAAGCATTGATGATGTAGATGGTGATACATTGGAGTTCTTATCTACAAGGCTCAACTCACACTATAAATAGGAGGCAAAGGTGAAGGAGAAGAACACACTTGAAGCATACTTGAAAGCAATAGTAGAATTGTCTAGCTATTATATTCTTCTCTACATTCTTGTTTCATTCTTTGTAGCCAAGGTGTTCTTGTTGTACTTGTTGGAGACATACAAGCCTCTTGAGCTTCATTTGTAAGATTGATTAGCCAAATCTATAGGGCTACATCAATAGGTGGTAGAGGTGTTGCAACTAAGTGTTGCATAGAAGGTGTTCATCCAAGTCATGAATAGGGTTGGCGTTTAACCCAAGGATCAAGCTTGGTTCTTATTTTAATTTGGTTCATACCATAGTGAAATCCAAGGAAAGATGTTCCATGGGACTGGAGTAGGTCACATTGACCAAACTAGGATAAATTCTTGGTGTTCTTATCTTGTTTCTACATTTCTGTTTTCTGCCCGTTTTTCACTGCAGTTTTAACATAACTTCTCACGTTTTGAAAAAATAGCTAAACACTTTCAAAATTTGTTATTTTTGGTGGAGTTATACTTTAGGCAGTTAGCTTTCATTTTCAACAAGAATTACTTGATTTGAGCAAGGGAAAGTTTGTCTTTCAGTCATTGCAAGATAACTGCTCCAATTTGACTTCAATCTGACCAGTTTTGAAAAAACTTGCATTCTGTTTTAACCAAGAGTTGTTTAAGGTCAGGGCCTTTTGGAATCATAAACTAGACATCCTAAGGAGTATTTGGAAATAAAGTTCAACCTTTTTGGTTAAGTATTCAAAGAGAAACACGTTTTCCAATTTCAGCAACATTTTATCCGATTCCGTCCAGATTGACCATCTGAATCTTTTTATTTGTTTGAAGGGACAACGATCTTATTTTTGTCTGGTGTTTCGACAGAGTCTTGTCACCATATTGAAGTTAAGCTCTGGAAATTTTTATAATTTTTGGAGTTATGTACAAAGATTTGTGAATTTTTCAAACACGGGTTCTGAATCTGAGGTGGTCTCAGATTCTGTTTTCCAAGGGGTTTTAATCAAGGGTAGAGTGTAATTTCCGCTAACCACTATTCACCCTCCCCCCTCTAGTGGTGTTCATTGCATGTGCACGGTCCAAAAATTGGTATCAGAGCACGGTCGACACCACTCAAAGAAGCAAGATTCAACACCAAACGAACAAGAAAAAGCCAAGAAACAACATGTCAAATTAGCCTGCTAATCTCAAATCAAAGGTACATACAATGGCCATAGTTTCTCACAAAGGTGAGTTGGAAGGTATGTCTATGCAACTTCCTCCTCTTTTCGATGGAAATAATTTCGTTCATTGGAAACTTAGAAAGAGGCCATTCTTAATGGCTATAGACATCGATTTATGGTCTATAGTTGAAGATGGGTCGTACATTCCAATGAAAACTGTACAAGTTAGTGGAGTCACACAGAAAGTAGAAAAATATAAAAGCGAATGGTCTTCCGAAGATAAAAAGAAAATGTCCATGAACACTAAGGCTATGCAATTACTGTTAAACAGACTAACAACCTCTGAAGCAAGATATGTGTCAAATTGCATAAGTGCACACGACATGTGGAAATCATTAGAATTAAAGCATGAAGGTGCTAGTGGGGTAAAAGAGTCAAAAATAAACATGCTTATGTCTGAGCTTGAATATTTCAAAATTTTGCCAAACGAATCCATAACATCTATGGTTTTGAGGATTACCAACATTTTCAATGCCCTTGAAGCTTTAGGCAAATCATTTACCAACAGTGAAAAGGTTCAAAAGGTGTTGCGAAGCCTTCCTGCTGAATAGGATCCTAAGGTAACAGCAATCGAAGAGACAAAGTCAATCACTAAGATGGATGAATTGATCGGTTCACTTAGAGTTTATGAGGTAAAACTAAACCAACGGAAGTCCGAGTCATCTAAGTCATCTGGTAAGTCTATAGCTTTCAAATCTACTAAATCACATGCAAATAATGATGATAGAATTAGTGATGATGAATTAGACGATGACTTAATATTGATAGCTAGAAAACTTAGATAGTTTTTCAAAGGGCCTAATAGGAATAGACAACGATCTTCTTCTTCTTCTTCTTCTCAACCTAAGAAAAATAACTCTAATAACAACAAATGGTACAGTAAAGAGTTAAAGTGTTATGAATGTGGTCAAAAAGGACATATCTTTTATGATTGTCCGACAAAGAAAAACACCAACAGTAATAATAATAACAATAAACAAGACAAGGAGATGCAAAAATCAAACGGAAAGGAGACCAAGTTAAGGAAAGGCAAACAAGCAATGAAGGCGAGCACGTGGAGCGACTCATCCGACTCAGAATCCGACATTGAGGAAGCTCAAGTCTGCTTTGTATCCAACGAGGTAAGTTCTTCATCTGTTGAAGATTCTGATAATGAAATGTCATTCGATGAAATGTATGAAGAGTTTTTAAAGATGCATGCTCACTGTAAAAGGCTCTCTAAAGAAAAGAAGAAACCAATTGAAGAAAACGACAAGTTGAAGACGTCCAACTTGGAGTTAGAATCTTTTAAACAAGAGTCTACTAATACTCTCGATTCTTTAGAGATTAAAACTGAATCATATAGGAAAAATGAACAAAAATTAAAAACTGAAAATATCAAGTTGAAGTCTAAGTTAGAAAGTTGTGAAAATGAGATAGTACAACTTAAATCTACTAAACTAAACTTAGAAAAAATGTTAGAACAATTTAAATCTGGTAGAAACATGTTAGATATACTTATATCATCTCAAAAATATGAAAACAATAAAACTGGATTAGGATATAAAGAAGAAAATGCCAAAGTAGATAAAAGACTAAATTTGTTTCATCTAGTACAAAACTGCCATATAATACAAAGAAATCAATTTTGCCTGCTAAAACTTCTTCTACTCCTTCTTCTGTTTATTCTAAGGCAAAAATACAACATACACCCACAAAATCACACACATATCAACATGTTACTAGGAAAAAATTTGCATCTAGACAACCTAGAAATTATGCCTATATTTATACAAATGCAACTAGACATAATAAAATGCATCCAACTTATTATGAACCTAAATATAGGCAACATTCATATAAGACTTATAGAAATGCATATGAACACACATACATAGAGCCTTCAAGAAACAAAATCATATGCCTTATACACACTATCAAAATCGGCCAAGACATAGTACTTATCAACCAAGGTATAACATGTATAACCATGCATCATCTTTTAAATGGAATGGACAATTACATGAAAATCCTTTGTATTATTCAACTTATAATAATGTCAAATATGTGCCTAGAAGGTATGTCCATGTTTGGATACCTAAGGGATATCTAAACAAGAATGGTGCCCCTAACACTCAAGGATCCAAATAAAGGGTACCTAAAACATTGTCTCCAGTGTAGGAAAATCGCAAGGTATGCAAGAAGGAGGCAAAGTCAAAGAATCTAATAACTAAATGGTTTTTAGATAGTGGATCTTCAAGGCATATGTCGGGCAACCCTAAACTATTCACCGAGTTGAAACATATCAAGAATGGAGGAAAGGTGACATTCTGTGACAACAACAAAAGACAAGTTGTTGGAAAAGGAACAATTGGGGACCCTAACACATTTCAAATACAAAATGTGTTGTTAGTAAGTAATCTTTCTTATAATTTATTAAGTATTTCTCAACTTATAGATTGCATTTATTATGTTTCTTTTCTTCCTGATTCTTGTGATATAACTAATGAAAAAGGAGAAGTTGTATTAAAAGGAAATAGGGATGGTAACATTTATACCCTTTCCTTAGATAACATGTTAGATGCTAAGGTTAAATGTTTAATATCACATGACTTAGATGTAAACTTATGGCATAGAATCTTAACTATTGAAAAGTTATCTAAGAAGAATTTTATTAGAGGCATGCCTAAGTTAGACTTAGATGATTTTCAACTATGTGAAACTTGTATTAAAGGAAAACATATTAAAGAAACAGTAAAACCAACACATGAAGTGAGTATTAGTCATGTACTAGAATTGTTTCACTTAGACTTATTTGGTCCAAGTAAAACAAGAAGTCTAGGTGGACACTACTATGTGTGTGTCATAGTAGATGATTACTCACGCTACACATGTACATTGTTCTTAACACACAAAGACGATGCTCCATTAGCAATCGAAACTTTTATCAAGCAACTCAAAAATATTTACGAAGAAAATGTTAAAAGAATTAGAAGTGATAGAGGTGGAGAATTTAAAAACAAAGATGTAATCAAGTTTTGTGAATTACATGGAATAAAACATGAATTCTCACCACCTAGAACACCACAACTTAATGGAGTAGCCATAAAGAAAAGTTTCATTCTAAGTTTCCATTGTATAAAAGACTCACCATCAAAAAGAGGAGGTATTACGGTTGACATTCCTTCTTGCTCGGTTCTATAACTAGTGGATGCCATCTCACATAGATCATTGGATCTCCTTGTAGTGAGTGTGACTGCACTCTAATACCACTTGTAGGACCTGTATAGAACCACTAGAAGGGGAGTTGAATAATGGGTGTGGAAAATTCGGTTTTTAAAAACTTTTGAACCAAAAACCTCATTCTGAAAACAGTTTCCGTTTTCAGATCCTGATTTGAAATAATTAAAAGAGCTAGTTACAGACCTCCAAAATTATGACATTCAATGAGAATCTACTCTCAGATGTTTTGCATATCTCATAAAAATTTCAAAATTTAAATTCCACTCCTAACCCCTTTAAAATACGTTTTTGGCCAGATTGCGCGAATCTGCCAAAAACCGCACTCCGAATGGAAAAATTTTTTTCGATTAATTGGTGACTCCAAATGTTCTGAAAATTTAATGACATAACCCTCAAGGTATTTATTTTAATAGGTTGAAAGAGGTTTTGAGAATTCCTTTGGGAAGTAAGTCAACCATGTTGATGTTCTCAACCTTTGCAAATCTGAAAATCAGATTGCACTAGTCTCAGAACTATCCATGTTTCACTGACTTATACTTATTCAAATGAGTTGAACTTGCGCCAAATGAAAGCTAGAATATGTGGCTATGTTTCTGCAAAATTTTGCAATTTTTGAAAATCGTTTACGATTTCTTTCTGTTGTAATGAAATTGATGCAGAATGCTGGAAACTGAAAGCAAAGTACAGTAAAGTAAGAACACCAAGGATTTTATATTGGTTCGGTTAAATCAACCTACTCCAGTCTTCGAGGACACCTTCCTCGGTTATCACTAAACACAATAAACACCTTACCACAAGGTTGACTTGAGTTAAACACTAACTCCACCCTTTTACAAACAATACGATCGAGTAAACGAATCACGGACACCACCACCGAATGAATGAAGGTTTGATCACACCTTGATCAACCTTTCAAAACAATGAATGAGTGTGGGTGGCATATTCAAAGCCTATACAATATGTAGAATATATGAACAATACGCTTGGGAGAAGAAGAAGAAGAAGAAGAAAGAAGAGGAGAAGAAGAAAGTAGTAGAGCTTCTTGCACTTGAGAGAATATGAGTTGTAGCCTTGGCCTTGTTTGCATTATTCTCCTCCTTTTATCCACTTCATGGCCTCCCCCTTAGGGCCTCTTCTATTCTTGAGAATTATCTTTAATTCCCTTAGGAGATTGCCTTGTGTAGAGATGACACCATCTTGCTCACTTGGCACACTATGATTGGAAGGATGACTTGACCTTGCTTATTTGTCACTTGATGATTGGTCCAACTTGGCATCCTTTAATGAGCTGTAAAATCTAAAAAAACCTTACAAACCCACGTGTGCCAAAAAGTAGTCAAAATATTGTCATACTACCAACCTTCAATCCCTTAAATTTTGGGATGCAAATTAAGCACCATTACGTCACCAAAATTGCCTACTCTGGCATGTGCTGAAAATTTTTCAGCATGTGTTGTAGTTTTGAATTCCTTCCATATGTAGTGCCCTCCTTTATGTCACTAATCTTATGTGGCATATTCTCCACCAATTGAGATGCAAAATAAGCTCCACCTTGGTCCAAAATGATGTAGTAGGCGTGCATATGGAGCTGCACATGTGCTGAAATTTTTCTTTAGTAAGCTTTGTCAAATAATGCACAATATTTACACATATATGGTAAATAATAATCAGCTCTATTTTAAATTTTCTAGAACACTTTAACATGTCTTGAATGTGTAAAAAGTGTCTAGATACATGTTACGTCTCATGCCAAAAAACGTTACATGTGTTGTGTTCGTAGAAAACCGAATTTTCGGTTTTTCGTTGATTACACGATTTTTCTCCGATTAAATTCAAACTTCTTGCACATGTCATATATGTTATGTCACACATAATAATCATAAGATAAAGTGTATATTCAGATCTAATGGCTGACGGAGAAGGTGTCTCATGTGCTTAAAAGATTTGAATTTGAAATCTCCACAAATTTGGCCTAAATTGTGGGTGATTTGTGTGTGCCAACATGGAATGATTTAGTGGATGATTTGAACATACGACCCAAAAAATCTTTGGCTATTTTTGAAGTATGTGGGCTGACCATCTTTATATGGCAAGTGCGTGACACGTCGGTGAAGTTTCGGTAGTCACCCGATACGACAATTTTCGGTTTATGACCTTGTAACATGTCGTTAATTTTTTCATCACCATGACTTATATCATATGATATAAGACCTGAATATACTCATAAATATGAGGTGTATATAGTGGTGTGACGTCGACGTATGTTTGTAATATATGTAATATGTCGGTAGTACGTCGGAATATATGTGTATTGTGCCTTTCTAATAAAAATATGAATATATGTATAATATATATTATGGCGCGTGAAGAAGAATAGGGAGGAGACTTTCCATTTTCAAATTTTTTGCCATAAAGCTTTGTCCAAATATGTCTCCATTTAATGAACTAGTTAGATCATTAACTTAAGCACTTCACTTAATGAACTAGTTTAGTTCATTAATTGTGGCACCTAAAAATAGTACAAAGACAACAAATGTTTGCCATATGATGTAATCTTTAACGCTTCATGGCTTGTTAGTATGGCAACAATATATATAAACATATGAAGCATGTATATCACATAAACGTGTCAAATAATAATTTAGTCATGCATTTTGTAAACTCGTACCATTTAAATAATGCATTTGTAAATCATTGAAATCTTTTTCTCAACAAATACTAAACTAGAATGTTGGCAGGAGAAATTAGAGGAAAAGGGCTTCATATTGAGTTGAAAACAAGACAGAGTATTTGAAATTTAATTTTAACAACAAAAGAATGACTTCGGAGCCTTGTGTCGAATTGGGAGACCAAGAGATTCACCTGAGTCAGAGTTTTAGGTATTTATGATCTATACAACAAAAAATAGAGGAATTGACAAGAAGTGAGTCAAAGGGTACAGACGGGGTGGTTTAAAGTGGAGAAGTGCGTCGGGTCTTTTTTAAGATATAAAAGTACTTTTAAAGCTTAAAAAAATTTTACATGATGGCAGTAAGATCGGCACTGTTGTACGTATCTGAAGGTTGGACAATCAATTATAAGCATTAATCAAAGGAAAAAGCTCTCAGAACCTGCCTGCATAATTTTAAAACCTGTCTCTTAATTTCCAAATAATGAGTCATCTGGAAGTAACTCTGAGTTTCAACACATGAAAAAGGTTGTATATATTTGACCCTCCCTTAGACTACAATAGAAAAGAGCCTCTAAGGCTATGAGGTAATGTTGTTGTTGTGGTAAAAAAGGATTCCCTCTTATTTCCTCGTAAGTCCATAACATATATGTATATGTGTGTATATATATATATATACATATATGTGTGTGTGTGTATATATATACATATTTTATCTATGATAGTCGTATAAATATGTACGCTTTTTCCTTCGCCAAGTTTTTATCCACAAGGGTGGTTTTTCTTGGCAAGGTTTTAATGCGGCATATCATATATGACTAGAGATACACAATACTTCGTTTTTTCTTCCATTTATTCACACACGACGACAACTGTACTATGGCTTCCCTCCGCCATAAGTGAGGCTTTTAGTAATAAAATCTCTCTTCAGTAAAAAAAAAATATGTATGCATGTATATATGTATATATATATATATATATAAAGCAAATTTTTCGATGTTCTCTCTGGCGATTGGGGGCACCATGGCGGCGCTAGCCGTTACAAATTTTTCTTTTCATTCCATCATCACGGCGCTATTTCGATTGTTGTTTTTGTTGTTGATCCTCTGTCTCACGTTGGTTTTCTACACGGATCAATCCAAAGATTGAACTTTTTGACGCCGTCTGCATGGATCGTCGATCCTTTGCATCGGTGCTTTGTTCTGCTGGGCCGCCATTACCACCTCGCAAGATAACTAAATACAAAGGTGTTCCTGCGATAAAATTCACTCGGGAGGAGGTTTCCACACTGTCTGATCCGTTCAAATACTGTTTAGTTGGCACATTCTGGTATGGACACCCTAAGCTTGATGCTATTCGCAAATGTTTTGATCGTATTGGTTTCTCTTTGCATATTCTTATGCAATTTGATGCTGAAACTGACTACTATAGATGCTTTTCACGTCGCACATGGACTGTATTAGGATACCATATGAGAGTGAGAAATGGTCGTATCATTTTGACCCTAAAGTTGATATATCAGTGGTTCCTATATGGGTTTCTCTCCCAGGTCTGCCCATATACTTGCACAAGCAGGAGCCTTTATTTGAAATTGCAAAAATGATAGGGCATCCGCTGCGACTAGATGCAGCCACAACACAGCTTCTCCGTCCGTCAGTTGCACGTGTCTGCATTGAGATTGATATTTCAAAGGAGCTGCCTAAGCGTGTTTTTATTCAAAGTGATGAACATCATTTTTTCCAAACGGTGGAATATGAGAATTTACCAGCATATTGTACGTCATGCCGCTTGCTTGGTCACTCTATAGCATCTTGCAAGGCCGAAAAGTCAACGGATACAGATCATAGAGAGGTTGTTTATCCGTCTGAAGCAATCAAACGTGCAGATCAATGTCCAGCACAGTAGTGGATGTAGCGCCCCGCTCCCGAGCCCTAGCCTCGGGACAGTGCATCCGACGTATCTCGCTAAGGAGAATACAAGACGTCAAATCAATCTCTTACATGTCAGAAATGACGTAAAATTTTTTCTCGCAGAAACGTAAATCATAACTTAATTTAACTCCAATAATCGTCATTACATTACTGAATAAAAATTCTGATAATAAAAGTAATAAAGAAGTCTATGAAAATCCCGAAAAGATAACTACGAAAAATCAGCTGCAGCGTCCCCCTCGTATCCTAGCTGCAGCTATCAACCAGTCCACTCAGCTATCCTCAACAAAGATGTGCTCGTAGTCCTCATCCGGCTCACCTGGGAAGTAGGGGTGAGTGACAGAAATCACCCAGTAGATGCCCGCCTCAAACAAATACAAAACGTACATACCGAAATGATATAACCACATAATACATAAAACATGATATCACATAAGCATATGAAAGAATGCAGAAAGTAATTCACTCCAGATAAAGAATGCGCAACATCGTGATGCATGTCCCACTATGCATGTCACATGCAACAAAGTCATGTCACACATAATGCCGATATCCATACCGTGCAATGCATGAACCCGGGTCCTACTGAGTAGCTGCAGGTCGTACACCCCACAGTCACCATACTGAGTGTGTGTGGCCGCACCACCGCACACCATCCTGAGTGTCGTGGCCCCGCCACCGTACAGCATCCTGAGCACCCGTAACCCGTACGTCACGACCCGCCATCAATGCAATGCACGTGCCGTGAATGCAAAAACACAATCGCCTGGGGCCCGTACGCCCATCCTCACAAGCTCCGGCACTCAATATTTGGTTTTGTAAATTTTACAAATATTGGAAAGTTGTTATTTAACATTACCCTTATTTTTCCTTAGCTTGTATTAATTTTCTAGAATTTTCTACTAATTTTCCCTATTTTTCCCTATTTAATTCTATTTATCACTAATTATTTTTAATTACTTACAATTAACCGAAATTCAGAAAATAATTGGAAATAATTTAATTTTAACCTTTTATATTTTCTGGAATTTTTTTAGAATTGTTTGATAATTAAATATATTTTCTTGGAATTTTAAACTAATTTTAATTAATTATTTATTATTTATTCATTTCAAAAATAAATTTTCAGATTTTTTTTTTAATTTTTGGTTTGGGCCAGCCTGCTACCCGGTCCGGTCCGCTGGCCATCCGGTCCGGTCCGGCAGCCTGGCCGGTCCAATAGCATTTTCCTTTTTTTTATTTTTTTATTAAATTATATTTCCTTCTAACCTTCATAAAATCTTCGTTTTAACTCCGATTGACCTCAAACCAGTTGCATTGGACTCGTTATAACGAAACACATCATTTGGAAGTTGACACGTCATCACGTGTCCGGACGCGCCGTCAGGGGCCGCGTGTGGGCCCCACGCGCCACCCCCTGAAATGCGTCTGTCAGACCCATTTTTCGACTTCCATCCCAATCCCAACCTATTCCGGGCTAGATGAACCTATTCTAAGGCCAAAACGCAATTTTAAACAACTCCAATTATGAAAATTTCTAATCTTTTGGATTAATTTGAGGGTATTTTTAATCTAACACAATGCTACCACCAAATCCATACACATACACGCATGTATCAGGCATAACCAAATCATCTCATGCTTTGTCATATAAAACATATGCAAAATTAATATCTTATACAAATAAAAACAACGAATCACATAAATATACCATCAAAGCATGCATGGCTTATACCCGTTTGAGGGGGAAGAGGCACCTACCTTGGAAAAATAATTAATTCGCGTAAAATAATGAGAAAGGTGGAATTTTGGGAAGAATTACTAGCCCCTTTCTTCTTCTTCTTTTTCTCTTTTTTCTTTTCTTTCCTCTCCTCTCCTCTCCTAGCTTGAAACGTTTTTTTTGTTGTTGTTGTTGCAGCCGACGTTCTTTGGTTGGGGAGAGGATAAAGTGTCGTTTATGATGAGGTAGGGGAGAGAACTTAGGTAGGGAAGGGATTTGGAGAATATGATTTGATTAAATTTGATTAGATTTGATTAGTTTAAATTTTCCCTTTTAGATTTCAATTATAACCTAAAGTTATCCATTGACCCTCACCTTTATCTACACGTCACACACATCACATTTATATATATATATATTACTTATTTATTTTTTACCTTTATATTATTATTATTATTATTATTTTAAAAAAATCACGGTTGTAATATCCTACCCACCTTACAAAAAGTTTCGTCCTCGAAACTTGACGTAACTTATTCGAAGAGCTGTGGATATCTCTCTCCATATGCTCCTCGAGCTCCTAGGTCGCCTCGCGCTCAGTGTGATTTGTCCACTGGACTTTAACATAAGAGATGACCCTGGTGTCTCAATACTTGGTCTTTGCGATCCATGATCCTGATAGGAGTCTCCTTATAGGTCGTGTCCGGTCGAATTCTCAACGGTGGCGCATCTAAAACATGGCTCGGATCCAGAACATATCTCCTCAGCTAAGAAACATGAAATGCGCTGTGAACCTGAGCCAAGACAGGGGGTAACGCTAATCGGTAGGTCAAGGTAACGGCCCTCTCGAGTACCTCATATGGACCAATGTAGCGAGGCCTCAACTTATCCTACAAACAAAATCGTGAAACCCCCTTCATAGGCGACACTCTCAAGTAAATCTTCTCGCCCACAGCGAACTCTAAAGGGCACCTCATTAAATCTGCCTAACTCTTGCTTCTGTCTTGCGCAACCTTGAGCCTATCACGTATCAACTTTACTTTTTCTCTAGTCTGTTAGACCAACTCAGGACCGATAATAGTACGCTCGCCAACCTCGTCCTAATGAACAGGGGGACCTGCACTTACGTACATAGAGCGCCTCAGAGGGTGCCATGCCGATGACATTGTGGTGGCTATTGTTGTAGGAGAACTCAATTAGCTTGATCATACCATTCTAGTTCCCTCTGAGGTCCAGTGCGCAAGCCCTTAACATATCCTCAAGAGTCTGAATCGTCCTCTCCGACTGCCTATCAGGTTGGGGATGAATTGCAGTGCTCGAATGTAGTTCTGTCCATTACATATATCAGCATACACGAGTTTAATATGTTTTGTCATTTTAAATTGTTAAGTCATTAAACATGTTTAGTATAGACATATAATATCTTGTGTATCATTATGTTAAACGCATGTATGACTTACGTATCATATGTAGCTCATGAATTTATAATCATTATATGTAATTTGTCACGTGTATTATGTTTATATTGTTTGTTAGTTGAGTTTTAAGCGGTACACACACTATGCGTGTTCAATTTAGTCTCTGTTTATTGTGATCTCTCTTTTTTGTACTTATATTAGTCGTTAATGATAGTTATATTTTTTTGTTACCTGTACTCTATCTTTTTCGTATAGCTTATCCTATTGTTGTATAAATATCGTTGTATATATATTTCTGAAGGAAATGCATAATTGCTCTATAATTTATTTGGATGTTCAAGTTGATAATTAAAAAAAAGAATTTTTTTTAAGTTATTTACAGTTTAATCTATTACTATACTGTCATGCAATACTATGTCGTTCCTAACTCGTAATTAGCATGATTTTCAATTGTGTATGTTAATGATTTGTTTTAAAACCGGTAGATGTATGCCTATTTCGTAACCTATGACTTGTATGAAAAGTATTTGTGTTATTGTATTGTGTTGTTTGTTGTCGTTATATATTATGATGTTTATTACTGTTTTGTTGTATTAGTTATGTTGCAGTGTCATTGAAATAGTTGTATGTATACTTGTGCATATTTACTTAACGTCGTTTAGTTACTTTTGTTTCGTGTATCTATTTGTATGATTTCTTAAATTGACTTATTTACGTTATTAATGTTGTAACAAATTGTGTTTGTCTATATGCCTCTTTATTGTTGTAAGAGACTGAGTGTTCTCTCTCTCTTTTTTTTGTAGTGGTCATTTAGCACATATACCCCTGCCTTATTGTACATCTTTTGTATATTCACTACTCCTACATTGTTATCGTATTCTACATATATTGTGAGCTTTTATCCATTACTTCGTACTTTCATGTTGTTGCTTGTATGTATAAGTATATGTGTATATAAACATTTATTATTTGTCTTTCACACTTATACTGCTTGTGTTTTGTGTGTTGATAACATTATATGGTTAATAAGTTGATTGGTTTATTACAGCTCACAGAGTCATACTGCTGTAAGGGTGCACACATTTTTTTGGTAGTTAGTATGTCTTGTGCACATTATTTTTATGCTAGTATGTTACAACAACCTGGTAAATTCTCTTTTATATATATATATGGTGGTTAATTTAATTAATTTATATTATATATTTTTTTTCAACTCATTTTTTTTGCACTTTTGTGGTGTTTATTGTTCATGTTGTACTTGAATTAGTAAATTTTATTAGGCATGGAGTGGTGGTATGTGATGGTGGGGCAAGGTATTGGTTTTGCAGATGTGATATGATTTTACTACTGACGACTTAAGTAATTTTGTTTATATGTTATGGTAGTTTATTTTGTTTCTGCCGTGCATGAGTATGGTGTGCATTATGTTGTGTTTGTGCACCTGATTTTTCTTTTATGTGGTATATAAATAATTTGTTGAATTATGTTGCTGTATATTCATAGTTCATTATGTTATCTGATATCTCTTTTTTTTGTACCGTGTTATGTTTCTTTGTGTAGTTGTGTTGGATTTTATATGGTTGATGTTTTAGTACGTGTTTGATATGTGGAAAATATGTCGTTAAGGTATGTTGTATTGATCAATGTGTGTATATATAGTTAATTAGCAAAATCGTGTATTATGGTCTTGTGTTTAAGTGTGTTTTTTTGGCTCAGCGAAACTTTGCTGAGACCAATGGTCCACTCGAACTTCGCCTTCTTCTGCTTTCGTCTGTTCAGGGCACCAGTATCGACGAGAATCCTTCAACAAATTTCCCGTAGCAGCTGGCCAAACTAAGAAAACTCCTTACTTTAGTCACCTTGGTCGGTTAGGGCTATTCAGCAATAGTCTTAATCTTATTCGGATCCACTAAGGTCCCCTCTTTTGAACTTACGCGTCTTAAGAAAGTCACGATTCTGTTGTGCAACTCTGATCATTTATCTCTGACTGACATCTCCTGTGCTGATAATGAGTCATTTATACATGGTCGCCGACGGTTGAACTCTGTTATGACGTCGCCAGCCTCCCCGACGTCTGCATCAGTCCTCACGTGGATCTGTGCACCGATCCTTCCTTCCCTTTATGTTGCTCCTGATTCTGTTGTGATGGTGGCGCCAGTCTCTGCTCAGTGCTCTCTCTCGTAAAATGTCCCGGTTGTCGTACTCATACTTGCATAATCCCCCTACACTAACCTGAGTATGGCATCCACAATGAGCACATGGCGGCGGTGGCTGTGCTCTCCTCCGCGGCCATACTTTTGTCACGTGCGGTCCTGTGATTATTAGCGGCCATGTCGTATATCTCTGACTCATGCGGTGAAGTGTCCTTCTAATCATCGAATTAGAGACATCTTGTATTTCCCCGTAGTGGAACCTCAGATCCGGTGGCGCGGTGGTGGAAGCCGCTGGTTCAACTGCTGCTGCTGTTATGCCAAAATGGTGGCCAAGGTGGCCATGGTGTCGGCCAATGCATGGAGGATGACCCCCTGATCCGGGTGGTCGTTACCACATCCACTGTTGCCTTCTTTGCCAGAGTGTTCACTACCCAACGGCATTTCCTTGAATTTCACATGAAATTTGACAAGAATTCGGATTGAACAGGAGTAATCGAGGGATTTGAGCATTTACGTGGCTCATGCGAATGGTCGGAGGTATAACGGTAATTAAGTAGGGAAAGCTCACCAACGGCACACACCTCCTATAACCCGATCATAACTTAGGTCTAGGATCATATCTTAAGTCTACTCTGTTTATCAGGGGTAAAATCGTAATTTTACAAAAGATCGTAACTTATGTCTAAGTGATCTAATTACTCCTGTGTTTCCGAGGCGGATCTGAAGCCTAGGCTCTAATACCACCTGTAGCGCCCCGCTCCCGAGCCCTAGCCTCGGGACAGTGCACCCATCGTATCTCGCTAAGGAGAATACAAGGCGTCAAATCGATCTCTTACATGTCAGAAATGACGTAAAAAATTTTCTCGTGGAAACGTAAATCATAACTTAATTTAACTCCAATAATCGTCATTACATTACTGAATAAAAATACTGATAATAAAAGTAATAAAGAAGTCTGTGAAAATCCCCAAAAGATAACTACGAAAAATCAGCTGCAGCGTCCCCCTCGTAACCTAGCTGCAGCTATCAACCAGTCCACTCATCTATCCTCAACAAAGATGTGCTCGTAGTCCTCATCTAGCTCACCTGGGAAGTAGGGGTGAGTGACAGAAATCACCCAGTAGATGCCCGTCTCAAACAAATACAAAACGTACATACCGAAATGATATAACCACATAACACATAAAACATGATATCACATAAGCATATGAAAGAATGTAGAAAGTAATTCACTCCAGATAAAGAATGCGCAACATCGTGATGCATGTCCCACTATGCATGTCACACGCAACAAAGTCATGTCACACATAATGCCGATATCCATACCGTGCAATGCATGAACCCGGGTCCTACTGAGTGGCTGCAGGTCGTACACCCCACAGTCACCATACTGAGTGTGCGTGGCCGCACCACCGCACACCTTCCTGAGTGTCGTGGCCCCGCCACCGTACACCATCCTGAGCGCCCGTGACCCGTACGTCACGACCCGCCATCAATGCAATGCACGTGCCATGAATGCAAAAACACAATCGCATGGGGCCCGTATGCCCATCCTCACAAACTCCGGCACTCAATATTTGGTTTTGTAAATTTTACAAATA
Organism: Eustoma russellianum; assembly: GCA_036186865.1. Taxonomy (NCBI): domain Eukaryota; kingdom Viridiplantae; phylum Streptophyta; class Magnoliopsida; order Gentianales; family Gentianaceae; genus Eustoma; species Eustoma russellianum. Next base: position 16,571,035 of record AP025069.1, on the reverse strand, counting down.
TTGGAAAGTTGTTATTTAACATTACCCTTATTTTTCTTTAGCTTGTATTAATTTTCTAGAATTTTTTACTAATTTTCCCTATTTTCCTCCTATTTAATTCTATTTCTTACTAATTATTTTTAATTACTTACATTTAACCAAAATTTAGAAAATAAGTGGAAATAATTTAATTTTAACCATTTATATTTTCTGGAATTTTTTTAGAATTTTCTGATAATTAAATATATTTTTTTGGAATTTTAAACTAATTTTAATTAATTATTTATTATTTATTCATTTCAAAAATAAATTTTCAGATTTTTTTTATTTTTGGTTTGGGCCGGCCTGCTACCCGGACCGGACCGGATAGCATTTTCCTTTTTTTATTTTTTTTATTAAATTATATTTCTTTCTAACCTTAATAAAATCTTCGTTTTAACTCCGATTGACCTCAAACTAGTTGCATTGGACTCGTTATAACGAAACGCATCATTTAGAAGTGGACACGTCATCACGTGTCCGGACGCGCCGTCAGGGGCCGTGTGTGGGCCCCACGCGCCACCCCCTAAAATGCGTCCGTCAGACCCGTTTTTTGACTTTCATCTCAATCCCAACCTATTCCGGGCTAGATGAACCTATTCTAAGGCCAAAACGCAATTTTAAACAACTCCAATTATGAAAATTTCTAATCTTTTGGATTAATTTGAGGGTATTTTTAATCTAACATAATCCTACCACCAAATCCATACACATACACGCATGTAGCAGGCATAACCAAATCATCTCAAGCTTTGTCATATAAAACATATGCAAAATTAATATCTTATACAAATAAAAACAACGAATCACATAAATATATCATCAAAGCATGCATGGCTTATACCCGTTTGAGGGGGAAGAGGCATCTACCTTGGAAAAACAATTAATTTGCGTAAAATAAAGAGAAATGTGGAATTTTGGGAAGAATGACTAGCCCCTTTCTTCTTCTTCTTCTTCACTTTTTTTTTTCTTTCCTCTCCTCTCCTAGCTTGAAACATTTTTTTTGTTGTTGTTGTTGCAGCCGACGTTCTTTGGTTGGGGAGAGGATAAAGTGTCGTTTATGATGAGGTAGGGGAGAGAACTTAGGTAGGGAAGGGATTTGGGGAATAGGATTTGATTAAATTTGATTAGATTTGATTAGTTTAAATTTTCTCTTTTAGATTTCAATTATAACCTAAGGTTATCCATTGACCCTCACCTTTATCTACACGTCACACACATCACATAAATATATATATATATATATATTACTTATTTACTTTTTACATTTATATTATTATTATTATTATTATTATTATTATTATTATTATTATTATTATTATTATTATTATTATTATTTATTTATTTATTTATTTTTAAAAAAATCACGGTTGTAACAGTGGACCCCTAAGAAACATCCATCACAAGATACGGCATGAGCAGTAGGACTTAATCCTCTGGATAGGCAAACTACTGGCTGAACCAGATGCAATAGCATCTGACACTCTGTTGAATCATAATGTTGCCCCACTGGAGAAACAAAATCATCCAACACCAGCAGTTACGTTTAAAGGTCCAGAAAATGTTACAGATGAACAAGATACTACATTGATACCGCCCCCAGTTACATGCAACGTTCCTGAAGTGTTAGGCACAACAGATATTTCTAATGTCCAAGACTTGGACTTACTACATTGTACATCTGCACCACTCAATCCTATTCCAGTAGACGATGTCGATCTGGCTCTATCACATGCATCAGATTTTGAAATACATACAGAAGCATCTGTGGACTCACAAGATCTGAGGGAGGCTGTTCTAGAGGTAGCCCGTGCTTTAACTCATTTACCACCATCGGAAGACGGCCAGCCTGACATAACTCATCCAGAAGTGAAGGTAGCTGTGGATAATCTTTTGAAGTTACGGACGAGGCGTCCAAGTAGAAAGAAAGGAGAGTTTCCTTCTCCTCCCCCGTCTTTAGTTGTTACCCGAGGTGCGCTAAAGCGTACAGTCATCAACTTACCACCCTCGCTGTCTCAATGAAGATTCTCCTCTGGAATATTAGAGGTATCAATACCTCCTTATCACGTTTATTGTCTCTAATTCATCAAAATTCTTTACACTTATTGGTTATCATTGAGCCTAAGCTAAGACTATCACGCCTTGAGTACTTTCGACTGAAGTTAGAGTTTACCGGCGCGTATGCGTCTGAAGATGGCAATATCTGGATCTTTATGCGAAACTCTTTCATGGATATTTTGAACTTGCGTCATGGGGTGCATAATATATCTCTACATCTAAAAAGTCATGCTACATCAAGAGAATTCCGGTTCACTATTGTTTATGCGAAGCATACAGTTGTATTGCGAAGACCATTATGGCAATATTTACGTGATTTTTCTACAGATATGTCTTTACCTTGGCTTATAGGGGGGACTTTAATACGTTCCTCTCGTTAGATGAACATAAAGCAGTTGCCCAGCCATCCATACGCACTTTAGCAGATTTCAGAGATTTTGTGGATTCATGTGGTTTTCAAGATATACCCTTCCAAGGTTCGCCATATACGTGATCGGATGAAAAGGGTTTAGGCAATGTGTGGTGAAGACTTGATCGTTTTTTTGTACACCTGCATATTCTGAGGGCTACACTTCGCTTCTAGTAAAACATCTCCATAGAGCTACATCGGATCATGCGCCAATACTCTTCCAATGTCAAACTGACGATTCCACCAGATCAGCCTCATTTCGGTATTTGGATGCATGGCACACCCATGCAGACTTTGATCAGTATGTAAAGAGGCAATGGAGATCATACTCTACTGTTGGAGGTATGCATGGATTCTATGACAACTGAAAAGGTTGAAAACAGACTTGAGAATTTGGAATAAAGAGATTTTTTGTAATATCTTTACCGAATTGCAATTGGTTGAAGAACAAACAGTTAGAGCGGAAAGAGATTATGACGCTAATCCAAGTGAATCACACCGTACAGCATATCCACAGGCCAAGGCTCAGCTGATAATGTTGCAGAACCGCGCTATGCTTTATTGGAAACAAAAAGCGAATATTAAATGGCTTCCGGAAGGTGATGCGAATACAGCTTTCTATCATCAAACAATTAAACAGCGTAGACTCAAGCAAGCAATAACCTCAATTCAAAGACTAGATGGTACTGTTTATGAATCAGCTCAATCAATTCAAACGGAAGCAGTCTCCTTTTTTGAGAGAATGTTCGCAGCAGAGCCTACAGGTGACCATGAGTTTTTATTACAACATATACCACACATACTGACAGAGGCAGACAATAATCTTTTGCTAGCCATACCCTTCTTGGAGGAGGTTCGTCAAGCGGTATGGGGATTAAGTCCATCTAGTGCATCAGAACCTGATGGATTTTCGGGATCTTTTTACAGGCATTTTTGGGATGATATTCATCTTGATGTTCTATTAGCAGTACAGGAATTTTTCATAGGCATTCGTATGCCTAAAATTATGGCGGCTTCACTGATATGCTTAATTCCAAAAGTGTCCAATCCATTTACATTTAGCGACTTCCGTCCAATTTGCCTAACGAACTTTATTTCTAAAGTTGTGACACGACTTATCTCATCTCGATTAAACACACTGCTACCTAGGCTGATATCTCCAGAGCAAACAGGTTTTATGCAGGGCAGAGGAATAACAGAACAAATACTCATGGCCAAAGAAATGGTACATGTATTGGATTGCAAATGCAGAGGAGGCCAAGTGATCATTAAACAAGATATGGCAAAGGCTTTTGATAGGGTGTCGTGGCAATATTTGGAAGCATTATTGATTAAATTTGGCTTCCACCCGCGATTTGTGCATTTAATCATCAATAATCTTAATGCAACATGCTGTTCGGTTATGGTTAATGGACAACCATGTGGTTTCTTCCGTCCATCCAGAGGGGTTAAGCAAGGAGATCCTTTGTCTCTTCTTTTGTTTATTCTTGCTTTGGAGGGATTTTTAAGAGGCCTCAATGCACTATTTTAGTCGGGCAGCATTAAAGGCTTTGCCAGTGGCCGCGTACAACCAGTTTCACACCTCGCCTTTGCAGATGATTTGCTAATCTTCTTGAATGGTTCTCATCATAACTTGCAAACCTTTAAGCAATTTCTGGAGCGGTATCAATATGCTTCAAGTCAGTTGATCAACTACCATAAGAGTCAATGTATTGTAGGTAGAGGAATATCTTCACAAAGGGCAGTCTCAATTTTAAATATGCGGCATTCAGGCTTACCCATAAAATACTTGGGCTCATTTTTATTTAAAGGTCTAAATCGTTCCCGCTACTGTACTTCTTTGCTCGCACATGTTGATGCACGTTTGACGGGTTGGTCGCAAAGGCTTTTAAGTATGGCAGGAAGGGTTACATTAATACAATCAGTCCTTACATCCTTGCCATTGCATATCATGGCGGCTTCCCGCCACCCCAAAAGTGTACTGGCAGAATTACACAAGAAAATGTCTACATTCTTGTGGAATCATCGGCATAGATGGCGCTCGTGGGACTCAGTGTGCTTTCCAAGATCAGAAGGAGGCTTGGGATTTCGGAATTTAACAGCATTGCAGAATGCATATGAGTGCAAATTATGGTGGCTTTATCATACATCTCAATCACAGTGGGCAGCATATGTGTGCCAGAAATATGGACAGGGTCAGCATATGACGGCTCTGATTTATGATTCTATGGACTGGAAGAGGTTATGTCATATTAATGATTTCTGTTTGGAGCAAACGCAACAAACTCCGGATGGACTAGTTTGGACTCCAGATTCCAGCGGCCAATTTAGTTTGAAGAGTGTATATAACATTTGCAGAAGGCAGAATGCAAATCTCCAGTGGCTCGATACATATGGTGGGCAGGACTGGCTCCAGCAGCACAGGTAACGATATGGCGTTTGTGGTACAATGCACTACCTTTTGCAGACAATGTCATCCGCTGGGTTGTGGCATACCCATCATGTTGTCCATTTTGTCGAACGAACGATGCCAACCAGACGCATATTTTCTATAAATGTCCCATGATCTGCGCACTTTGGGGTCACTTATCGGTGCTATTTGAGGGCCCTTATCCTAGAAGAGACACTATCAAACAACATCTGCGTAGTTGGTGGTGTCACGCGAAAGTAACCTCAATGAAAGTACAATTGAGTGTTGTAGTGCCAGTCCTAGCAATTACGGCCATTTAGAAAGAGTATGCAATGATCACCTTTGGTGAAGAAGTTTTTTCTTTCAACAGACTACAAGAGCGTTTACATACGGATATCAATACGTGGTGTGCATCTGTTTCTGGAAAGAAGTTCGCGGAGACTATTCCTAGTTTAGTTGCAGTCAATTATTCGCCATTTCTGAAGCCAAGGAGAGTGCGTATAGATAAATGGCGATTGCCAACAAGGGGAAAACTAAAGCTGAATGTTGATGCAGCAGTGGGAAGGCGTGGTGCTGCAGGGGGAGCAATCTTACGTGATGATCAAGGTTCATGTCTTTTAGCAGTTTCCTTTTCACTTCCCATCTTGACGCCGTTACATGCAGAATTGCAGGCTATGCTATGGGCGATTATCTACCTTCTAATGGCCGGATATCGGAATATATATGTAGAAACGGACTGCTTAGCTTTGGTTGACATGCTCTCTGGCTCTCCTAACATTTCTGGGCGGCTATGCAGCGATTATATTCGGCTTAAGCTTTTCTTACAATACATGGGAGCAGAAGTGGTTTATGTCCTAAGAGAGGCTAATGCACCAGCTCACTTTTTGTCCCAGCATGGACTCATGCACCAATGGATGGATATATTTTCTTCAGCTTCCAGTCTGCCATCATTGGTGCGCGGTAGCTTACTCACAGATATTCATACACCCCATGTACGAGCGTAAAGAAGTCTTCTCAAGTTGCAATGATTGTCCTGTCTGTATCTTATGGATACAGGCGGTTGGGTATGTTTGCTATCTCTCCATTTTTGATGCGATTCAAGGAGCCCTAAACATACAAACTTCACAAACAAGGGCCTTGAACATACTAACTCCACAAACAAGAAGCTTTTGCACAAATAGAAGATGTAAGCTAAAGAGCTTATTGTTCAAACATGTGCAAGATGAGCCAAGGAATATAGATGCATGATTTTTCTATGTTTATTGAGGCCATGATTTGATTGTCCTCGTGTTTAATGCATATCATAGGATGTAAATGTTGGTGGGAGGGCAGGATGGTCATTTCATGCGTTGTCGTTGTAATATCGAGTCTAGTTGTTTGCGTTGTCTTTATTTTAGGTCTAGGATATTTTATAGAGTCTTGTAATATGTGTTTATAGTACTGATTACCGTTTTTGAGTGTTTTCTAAGGTGACAAGGCTAAATAAGAAAAGTGGCTTGGAGAGTCCCTATTTTTCAGGAAGGCAGCCAGACACCAGTCGGTATTTTGGACACCTAGGTCGGAGTACTGATCCAAATGGGTTCAAACAACTTGGAGGTTTCAGATAACTCAATTTGTGACGATTTTCATGTTTTACACTTTTGCTAATTCGGGCTACAAGATGGACCGAAATCAGGTGCAAGTTGGGAGTCCAGAATGGAAAGTGCTGAAGTTCACTGGATATATACCTAATCTTTGGAGGCCCGTATCTCTGTCAATAAGAGTCCAAATGAGGTTATTCAAAAGCCCAAATTCAAGGAAATTTCATGAGCTACAAATTTTCTGAAGAGTGCAAACCGTAACTCGGCGTCTAGAAGCGGCTATAAGCCAGTAACCGACAGGGTGTATGAAATTTTAGGGATTTGAATTATGTAATCTTCCTTGATTAGCTTTGACTTATCTTTTATGTAAATTTGATTTAGATAGATAGATAGTAATCTAAGGATTTTTATTGATTAGTTAAGGTTTAGGAATATCAAAATATAGCATTATATTAGTGTCAAAGAGAAACGGCTGGACAGTTTTTTTGGCAGGATTTTTCAGAATAAACAAAATTTCAGCTTTCTTTTGAATGCAACCGTGTGTTGCTTTTTTCTTGTGTTTAGGCTAGATCCAATCAAGGTTTGAGCAAACCTAGTTGGTGAATCACAATCCAAGGATACGGAACGACGTGTTGGATTGGGAGATTCGAATTGCTCAACGTAGACGTTGTTGATTTCTCTTGTCCAAGAAGGTGGTGTTGGCGCCATTGTCCCACGCAAGGGTGATCAAAGGTGTCTTTTGGAGTTGAAAGAAGCGATCGTCATTTCCATACGATCCAAGGTCGTATCAAAGTGGTATCAGAGCGAAGATTTCTTCTTTACAACTCTCGTATCCTTTACTTTCTTGTGTCTCTCATTGTTTCTTCCTCCTACCCCAAACGACATTCCCCTACCCCTGCTGTTTCTTTTCCTTCAACCACAAATATCAACTTAACTCAAAACCCATTATCACAATTAACTGCTTTTCACGTTATTATATATTAAAAAAAAGTTTGCTTTTTCCATTATTCTTTTCAACTCATACGAAGACCCAAAAAAAAATCAAAAGTTCCTAGCTTTTTGCTTTAAGTCACCTTGCTGTCCTCCCAATCCATGCATGAATATGTGGCCATAAACTTTGCTTAGATTCTTTTCTTCTTTTGCCATACTTGGGCCACAACACGATCACCTTGCAAACAAAAAAAAGGCATCCGTTGGTTTTGCTGAAGGCAGTGCACGCAAGATTGGCCGTGCATAATATTTGCTCTTTAACCTTTCAAGATCATATCCATACACACTTAACAATAGGGCTCATTGTGATAGGGTTTATATACAGCTATAACATATAAATCAAGTCTATTGCTTAAACGTGCTACCCGTGTCACTTATAAGTCTTGTTGCTAACGAAGCTTTTAGTTGATCATAGACTTGTGTGACTTTGATTACATTGTTTGCTTGATTTATATTGAATATATCTTGTATCCAAGGCTGACCTTATCACTCCACGTACACGGCCACCCTGAGTCCAAAAATAAAAAGGGCATGCAGGGGCCAAGAAAAACCCCAACATGTAGGATCTGCGATGAAAAGGAAATTTTTAGGCTTTAATCGCAGTTCCTTTTCCTTTGCTTTTCAATTCTTATTCAGATATGCAACCAATGCAAATTATGAACCAGATTTTTGGCTATAAAAAAGACAACAGCCTCGGCAAAACAGTGAGGCCGCAAAAAAAACAAAAGAAGTATCATTCAGGAATCTGAGGCACGAGAGGATTGGAAAGTTAGTGTCAAATTGCTTTTATATCAAGAATACCAAAGTTCACTTAAACCCAAGTACTCATCTACTTCAAATCAAACCCTATTTCATTGTCTTGGAACTTGGATACTTGTGTATTGCAATTGATCGACAACTTTGTAATCAACTTGCATAAGGCTAAGGTTAACTAAAGATTGCCCAGGGCAACCCTTAGTTTTCTTTGGCTCAGTCTTTGACATAATTTTTGGCCTCATTTTTCTTGATTCTTAGGAGGTTAAGTGTGCTAAATTGTCTACTTCTTGGCTTGATACCTTTGCTTATTAGTTGCTGAAATTTGGTTGACACATTGGAGAAGAAGGTGCAATTGATCATCGGATTGTGTTAGCCACTTGAGAAGCTTACTTTGGTTGTATCTAGCCCAAGATTGGCCAAGGAAAGCACAAACTTGAGTGACTATACAAGAGCGAGAGAGGAACATACACATTGATTTTGATTTTCACTAACGTAACGAAATCTCTTTTGTCTTTGTGTTAGTTTTTCCTTTCTTTGTTTTCTTGATTAATTTCAGGTTACTTATGGATTCCATGGAGGATAACATTAGAGACCTCTATCGTGCAACGATAGAAGGCTTACGTCAAGCTCATTTCACTTATGGAAGTGCATATGATTTGGATGATATGAGTGATGATTCTAGTGTTGATATTGAGCATGATTCTTATGATGATGATGCTGAAATTTCAATTGATACACATGTTGTTCATGATGATAAAGTTGATGTGGCGAATGAACATGACTTACATGATAAGCTTCTTGACTTGCATGATCCTAAATTGTTTAAATCCGGTTTGTCTGAATCTGATGATGTTTTGCACTCTAAAGTGTGTGAACCTGATAAGAAATCGCATGTTGGCTTCCATGACCATATTGAAGTTGAACATGACTGTGTGAAGTTCTTAGAACGTAATTCTGACATTCGTAAGAAACTTCTAGCACAAAAAGAACATAACTTTGAGATCCTTGCAGAAGTATAAGAACAAAAGGTACACAGATTAGACTTCCTTAATAAATTGCAAAGTCTTAGGAGACTTGTTGATGTTCATCGTGTTCATATGCATGAGACTGACTTGCGTGATGAAAGTGATGAGCTTGAATCTAAAGTTGTTTGTGCTACACATGACTCACATGATTTGCTTAATTTACATACTGATTTACAAGATGATTTGAGTGGCGTTTCAAGTGAGAATAATGATTTCTTAGGTCATAAACATGATAACGTTGAGAGGCATGAATGGGTTGTCTATAATAATCCTTTGTTTGAGTGCCTTGAAAGTGACATTCCATCCCATGAAAATTCTATTTTGCGTCCGTATGTGTAGCGCCCCGCTCCCGAGCTCCACCCTCGGAAACGGTGCACCCGCCGTATCTCACTCAGGAGAATACTAGGCGTCACATCAACCTGTTACACGTCAGTGCTGACATAGAAAACTTTCCTTTTTTTTCTGCGGAAACGATAAGTCAAATACTAATTCCGAAATTAAATAACTTTAAGAAAATAACGATGGAAAGTCTAGGCTGACCGGGCCTTACAAATCAAGGTCAATTGTCTAAATTTATCAAAACATGAAATTGTTTTCATAAGTCATACTGAATATTAAAATAAAATGTCTGTGTCACCCCAAAGCATCACCAGAAGCCCGTCTCCATCCTTGCCGCACACATATCTACGAGTCACTCAGCCCATTCCACGGTATCGGACCCATCCTCAACGTAGATATATTCGTACTCTGTCTCGGCTACATATGGAATAGTAGGTGTGAGTGATGGTAATCACCCAGTAGGTGCCTCTCAAAACAATACAAAACTTACATACCCAAAACGATATCTCCACGTAGCCACATAGAACAGATAGCATGCAACCGGAAAGTAAGACACTCCACGTACTCAACATAAACTACACAACATGGCTTTTACGGAAATAAACACTCCACACAAGATGCATGCGCAAGTACGTGATGCATGCTCACATAACGTGTCACACGCAACTAGAGACATGTCAGGCAAGATGCTCCTAGTTCTATATGCAATGCATGCTCCCGGGACCTAGTTCCAGCGTCATGGTCTCTAGCCACCACTTGCCGTTCTGGACACCCACGCCCTATAGACGCTGTGTATCGTACGGCACCCACGCCCTATAGACGCTGCGTATCTCATGACACCCACGCCCTATAGACGCTGCGTATCCGTACGACACCCACGCCCTATAGACGCTGCGTATCACATGACACCCACGCCCGACCGACGCTGTGTATCATCACGGCCCCCACGCCCTATAGGCACTACGCATCCTCCGCACGCGCACACCCTCAGACAATGGGAACCTCACGCACATGCACGTGCCATGAATGCGAAAGAAAGGAAAAAGAACGATCGGACGTCATCCTCTGACGTCGATCGATCGACGTGGTCCTGAGACACGTCGAACCCTCAGCCATAGGACGTCGATCGATCGACGTGGTTCTGGGACACATCGAACCCTCAGCCTCTTGACGTCGATCGATCGATGTCCTCCTGAGGCACATCGATCTCTCACCCCCTGGACGTCGATCGATCGATGTCCATCTGAGGCACGTCGAACCCTCAGCCTCTAGACATCGATCGATCGATGTCTCCGAATTTCAGAACTCCCATTCTGAAATTTCTGCAATCCTTCCATCCAATCCCAAACGATCTTTCCCCCATCCCACATATTCATATACGCATAACGATCTCTCAACCCCACACAGAAACGTACAACAACGAGATCACGTTGAAAGCAAAACGAATAACGGAAAATAAACACGTTACACATGATCCACATAAAATCAAGAACCAACGACAACCACATCACATAAAAATACCCTTTTGTCTATGCAAGCCATCATACCGTTTTGAGGGAAAATCAATATGCACCTACCTCGATTCCTAGCGAGAGTTGATCGATATACAAGATGATGATCCCGTTAGGGTTATGGTTTCCTCCTCCTAGACCGTGGATCAAAGGTCCTTCTTTTCCTCTTCCTCTTGTTGTGGCCGAAATTGAGAGAAGGGAATGGGGAGGGGAGGCTGCCGTGTGAAAAAGAAAGAAAAAAAAGGGATTAGGGTTAATGAGGGTTAAATGAGAGAGGGGATTGAGGGAGAGATAAGGGTTAACTTATTCCATTAGGATAAAATTTAGTTGTTTAAATTTATTATTATCATTATCTCTTCTTTTTTTTTTTTTTTTTTTTGAAACTCACGGTTATAACATCCTACCCCCCTTACAAAAAGTTTCGTCCCCGAAACTTGTCGTACCTTACTCAAAGAGATGGGGGTAGCGGTCGCGCATCTGCTCTTCTAGCTCCCACGTTGCTTCATTCTCCCTATGGTTGCTCCACTGAACCTTTACGTAGGGGATAATCCTTCTTCTGAGTTCTTGGTCCTTGCGATCCAGAATTCGTATCGGTACCTCTTCATATGACGCATCAGGCCTGATCTTAAGCGGTTGTGCATCCAATACATGACTCGGGTCTGGTACGTACTTCCTTAACTGAGCGACGTGGAACACGTTGTGCACTTGAGCCAACGTCGGAGGTAATGCCAATTTGTAAGCCAAATCTCCAACTCTTTCAAGTATCTCATATGGTCCAATATATCGCGGCTTCAGCTTCCCTTTAACTCCAAATCGTGTCACACCCTTCATTGGTGACACCTTAAGGTAGACCTTTTCTCCCTCCTCGAATTCCAAAGGTCGTCTCCTCATGTCGGCCCAACTTTTGCTTCTATCTTGAGCTGTCTTAAGACGTTCACGAATTAGCTTCACTTGTTCTTTAGTTTGCTCAATTATTTCTGGAGCCGTCAACCTACGTTCACCCACTTCGTCCCAATGCACAGGTGATCTACACTTTCGTCCATATAAGGCCTCGAATGGTGCCATACCTATGGCACTGTGATGGCTGTTGTTGTAGGAGAACTCTATCAATTTGAGCATGCTGTCCCAATTTCCTTTGAAATCCAATGCGCATGCTCTCAACATATCTTCCAGGGTCTGAATGGTCCTTTCAGATTGACCATCGGTCTGAGGGTGAAAAGCAGTACTCAGTCGCAACTCAGTCCCCATCTTCTTCTGACACGCTGCCCAGAACTGAGATGTAAACTTCGAGTCACGATCCGATACTATGCTAACTGGCACTCCATGAAGGCAAACAATGTTATCAATGTACATGGCTACCAGTCTCTCCATAGTAAGTCCGGTGGGAATAGGCAAGAAGTGAGCGGACTTAGTCAGTCGATCCACGATTACCCATATCACGTCATTTCCATTTCTTGTTTTCGGGAGTCCCACCACGAAGTCCATTGTTACATGCTCCCACTTCCATTCAGGTATCTCTAGTGGTCGCATCAATCCACCCGGTCTTTGGTGTTCTGCCTTAACTTGCTGGCAAACAAGGCACCTTTCCACAAACTCAGCAATGTGCCTCTTCATGCCACTCCACCAATAGTGTCTCTTCAGATCATTGTACATCTTCGTAGCACCAGGGTGAATAGACAATTTCGAGTTATGCGCTTCTTTCAACAATTCCTTCCTAAGGTCATCAATATCAGGTACGCACAATCTTCCTTGGTACCACATACTGCCGTCATCATGAACCTGAAATCCGTCCACTTGGCTGGTTAACATTCTTTCTCGCGTCTCTCTAATTGTTGCATCATTCTTCTGTGCTTCCTTAATTTGGTCTACCAACGTTGGGGTGATAATTAGCGTCGCCAGAATGTCTGCGGTAGAATCTACAAGATCCAAATCCAATTCTGCCATCTCTTTTTCTAGAGTAGCCTGCCGTGCATGGCTTGATTTCCTACTTAAGGCATCAGCTACTCGATTGGCCTTCCCTGGATGATAGCTGATGGTTAAATCATAATCTTTCAGCAACTCTAACCATCTCCTTTGGCGCATGTTCAGCTCCTTTTGTGTGAACAGATACTTAAGGCTTTTGTGATCAGTGAACACTTCGCACTTCACTCCATATAGATAGTGGCGCCAGATTTTCAGCGCGAACACTACTGCTGCTAGTTCCAGATCATGAGTCGGATAGTTCTGCTCATAAGGCTTTAGCTGTCGTGAAGCATACGCAATGACCTTGTCGTTTTGCATCAACACGCATCCTGAAATATAAGAGTTAGACCACACCTTTAATTGTATACAAAATCAGTTGAAATCATACACAATTACCTAGCCCATTCTTAGAAGCGTCACTGTAAATGACAAACCCTTCTGAAGCGGAGGGCTGAGCAAGAATAGGGGCTGTGGTCAGTCTCTGTTTGAGTTCAGCAAAGCTTTGCTCGCATTCGGGGGTCCATTCAAACTTTGACTTCTTTTGAGTCAATCGGCTTAGGGGCACTGCAATTGATGAGAAGCCCTCGACAAACTTCCTATAGTATCCAGCCAGTCCAAGAAAACTTCTTACCTCGGTCACATTAGTGGGTCGAGGCCACTCAGTGATCGCCTCTACCTTCTTTGGATCTACAGAAATTCCTTCCTCAGAAACCACATGACCCAAAAAGGCTACACTCTTCAGCCAGAACTCACATTTGCTGAACTTGGCATATAATTTGCTTCTCCGAAGTGTCTCTAAAGTCTCCCTCAAGTGTTCAGCGTGAGTCTCTTCGTCGGGGGAGTATATCAGAATATCGTCAATGAACACTACAACATACTTATCCAGTTGTTTCCGAAATACTGTGTTCATTAGATCCATAAAGGCAGCCGGGGCATTGGTTAATCCAAAAGGCATAACCAGGAATTCGTAATGGCCATAGCGTGTTCTGAAGGCGGTCTTGGCCGTATCTCCTGATTTGATCCTCAACTGGTGATAACCGGATCGCAAATCAATTTTGGAAAACACTCTAGCTCCCTGGAAGAAATTTCGTTAGAGGTGAAGTTATCGAATAATTAAAAGTTCAAGTATAATTTTAACTTATCATTACCCGCAGTTGATCAAAGAGATCCTCAATTCTAGGTAACGGATACTTGTTCTTGATAGTGATCTTGTTGAGTTCCCGATAGTCTATACATAGTCTCATGCTCCCATCCTTCTTCTTCACGAACAGGACTGGAGCACCCCAGGGTGATACACTAGGTCGGATAAACTTACGGTCCAGCAGTTCTTGTAATTGCTCCTTCAACTCCTTGAGTTCTGCTGGAGCCATGCGGTAGGGTGCCCTGGATATGGGTTCAGCACCAGGTATGAGATTAATCTCGAACTCCACCTCTCTTTCTGGTGGCAGTCCTGGTAATTCCTCGGGGAAGACGTCTGTAAATTCACTTACCACAGGGATTTGGTCGATTTGCGGAACTTCCTGTTCAGCACCCATTGCGTAAATCAAAAATCCTTCTCTTCCTTTCTTCAGTGCTCGAAAGGCCTGAGCCGCAGTCAAATAAAGCTTCTGGGGCACCTTCTTTAATTTAGGATTCCCTCGAAAAATAGTTTCGCCCAGTTCAGGTGCCTTCATGCTGACTTGCAGTTGCCGGCAATTAATATTTGCATGATACCTTGCTAAGAAGTCCATGCCTAGAATAATGTCGAAGTCGAACATCTGAATCGGTATCAAGGTCGCAGAGAACTGCAGACCGTTAATCTCCAATTCACATCCATTGTAATGATGGTGGGACACGAGTACTTGGCCACCCGCGGCTTGTATGCGGTATGGAGTCTCAATCCATTCGGGAAGAATATCCAGATTCTTGGCAAATCTCTTTGCCATGAACGAGTGACTTGCTCCACTATCAAATAGAACATTTGCTGGCACTTTGTTAACTAAAATCACACCTACCATATTCAAGGTTTAGCACACAACATGCATCAATAGCAACTAGAATTTAATCCAAATTCAAATTTAAGTACTTAAATAAATGTACCCGTCACCACGTCGCCCGACTCCTCGACTTCGGCATCCGTCATCGCATGCACCCGGGCATTGGTCCGGCCTCGTCCTCCCTGCTGAGCCTGTGTCTGCGAGTTCACCTGTGCCGGCGCTGAGCACTCCTTAGCAATATGTCCTTGCTTCCCGCAGTTATAGCACACTCTCTGATCCCTCCGACATGGTCCCGGATGAAAACGTCCGCACAGGGTACACCGTGGGATAGGTGCCGCAGCCCTTACTGGTTGCGCATCAGTCGGTGCTGGCCCCTCAATCATCGGGGTCTGAATCACTGCACTTTGCTGTCGTTCTGGCCGGAATGGTTGCCCGGACTGTGGGCGGCGAGGTACTTTCAACCATCTCCCTGATCTACCTGTCTGTAACTCCTCACGGGGCCTCTTCAGTCTCTCTAGTGCAGCTGCCCTTTCCAAATTCCTCTCTACACGTCGACATACCTCCAGCAATCCCTCAAATGTGGTGGTCTCTGCGCAAACAATCGCCTGTTGAATGCGAAAGCTCAAACCTGTGTGGAACTTCAGCATTTTGGCCTCTTCGTTGTCCATGATGCATGACATGTATTGGCCCAGTTCATGAAATTTCTCAGAGTATTGATCCACCGTCATGGACCCTTGGGTCAACAGCTGGAACCCTGCCATCCTTCTCTGAATAGCACTACCCGGAACGTAGTGCTTCTTATACTCCTCAACAAATTGCTCCCAAGTCACTGGTGGAGTCAATTTGCGTTTCACTCCGTTCCACCACCTCTCAGCTTCCCCTTCCAAGAACGGGGTAGTCACCTCTACTTTCAGATTCACGGGTACTTGTATCAGTCTTATTTGTTCAGTTACATTTTTAAGCCAAATCTCGGCTTCCTCAGGCCGAGTGGTACCCCTGAACATTGGTATTCGGGAGTTCTGCATCTCCCTGTAATAGAACCTTAGGCCTTGCTGTGGTGCGGGCGGTGGCGGTGGCGGATGTTGTTGCTGTTGCTGCTGAGTGTGCTGAAGTATTTGGGCAATCTGTGCCTGTTGCTCTGCCATCTGGGTATATTGCTGGGCCATCTGCGTCTGCTGATGAGCTATTAAGGCTGTCAGATTGGCCAGTGTGTCTGTAAGGTTTTGGGGAATCGCCCCTTGCCCTTGACGTTCATCTCCGTCATTTCCACTATTTCCTGATGGCTCACGACGCGGAGGCATTGTCTGTGGACAAATCAAAACACGTTAGCCAAAATTGACTTAAGAGTATTGTAAGAGATACAGGAATGGAGACCAAAGGAAAAGATAACCTATCCCGTCTATATACTAACGGCACTCACCAACCAAAACCCCAATCACAGCTTATGTCTACTTCATTTTATTCAGATTTGAAAATCATTTGAAAACGGATCATCACTTATCTTAAGGTAATTAACTAATCTACTACGTTCCCGAGGCGTATCTGAAGCCTGGGCTCTGATACCACCTGTAGCGCCCCGCTCCCGAGCTCCACCCTCGGAAACGGTGCACCCGCCGTATCTCACTCAGGAGAATACTAGGCGTCACATCAACCTGTTACACGTCAGTGCTGACATAGAAAACTTTCCTTTTTTTTCTGCGGAAACGATAAGTCAAATACTAATTCCGAAATTAAATAACTTTAAGAAAATAACGATGGAAAGTCTAGGCTGACCGGGCCTTACAAATCAAGGTCAATTGTCTAAATTTATCAAAACATGAAATTGTTTTCATAAGTCATACTGAATATTAAAATAAAATGTCTGTGTCACCCCAAAGCATCACCAGAAGCCCGTCTCCATCCTTGCCGCACACATATCTACGAGTCACTCAGCCCATTCCACGGTATCGGACCCATCCTCAACGTAGATATATTCGTACTCTGTCTCGGCTACATATGGAATAGTAGGTGTGAGTGATGGTAATCACCCAGTAGGTGCCTCTCAAAACAATACAAAACTTACATACCCAAAACGATATCTCCACGTAGCCACATAGAACAGATAGCATGCAACCGGAAAGTAAGACACTCCACGTACTCAACATAAACTACACAACATGGCTTTTACGGAAATAAACACTCCACACAAGATGCATGCGCAAGTACGTGATGCATGCTCACATAACGTGTCACACGCAACTAGAGACATGTCAGGCAAGATGCTCCTAGTTCTATATGCAATGCATGCTCCCGGGACCTAGTTCCAGCGTCATGGTCTCTAGCCACCACTTGCCGTTCTGGACACCCACGCCCTATAGACGCTGTGTATCGTACGGCACCCACGCCCTATAGACGCTGCATATCTCATGACACCCACGCCCTATAGACGCTGCGTATCCGTACGACACCCACGCCCTATAGACGCTGCGTATCACATGACACCCACGCCCGACCGACGCTGTGTATCATCACGGCCCCCACGCCCTATAGGCACTACGCATCCTCCGCACGCGCACACCCTCAGACAATGGGAACCTCACGCACATGCACGTGCCATGAATGCAAAAGAAAGGAAAAAGAACGATCGGACGTCATCCTCTGACGTCGATCGATCGACGTGGTCCTGAGACACGTCGAACCCTCAGCCATAGGACGTCGATCGATCGACGTGGTTCTGGGACACATCGAACCCTCAGCCTCTTGACGTCGATCGATCGATGTCCTCCTGAGGCACATCGATCTCTCACCCCCTGGACGTCGATCGATCGATGTCCATCTGAGGCACGTCGAACCCTCAGCCTCTAGACATCGATCGATCGATGTCTCCGAATTTCAGAACTCCCATTCTGAAATTTCTGCAATCCTTCCATCCAATCCCAAACGATCTTTCCCCCATCCCACATATTCATATACGCATAACGATCTCTCAACCCCACACAGAAACGTACAACAACGAGATCACGTTGAAAGCAAAACGAATAACGGAAAATAAACACGTTACACATGATCCACATAAAATCAAGAACCAACGACAACCACATCACATAAAAATACCCTTTTGTCTATGCAAGCCATCATACCGTTTTGAGGGAAAATCAATATGCACCTACCTCGATTCCTAGCGAGAGTTGATCGATATACAAGATGATGATCCCGTTAGGGTTATGGTTTCCTCCTCCTAGACCGTGGATCAAAGGTCCTTCTTTTCCTCTTCCTCTTGTTGTGGCCGAAATTGAGAGAAGGGAATGGGGAGGGGAGGCTGCCGTGTGAAAAAGAAAGAAAAAAAAAGGGATTAGGGTTAATGAGGGTTAAATGAGAGAGGGGATTGAGGGAGAGATAAGGGTTAACTTATTCCATTAGGATAAAATTTAGTTGTTTAAATTTATTATTATCATTATCTCTTCTTTTTTTTTTTTTTTTTTTTGAAACTCACGGTTATAACAGTATGAATCTGAAATTCCACTTGACGTTACGTTGCACACTGATTTTGAAGATGATAATCTAAATGTTAGTGATGATTTGTGCTTTGTTGAGCATGATAGTTCAAATACCTCTGGTTTGGAAGTTCTAAGGAGCGTACAAGGTGTGTTGTTTATTCCTCATGTTTTACATACTTTCTCTTTCATGCATGATAAATCTTATGTGAGGATTTTTATACCTATCTTGTTAGTGCATCCTAAACATATTAGAAAAAGGTGCTTGTTGCTATGTGTTCATGTAAATATGTGTGACGATGTGATATTATTTGCACATGTCTTCATTCAATTGATTGCTCATCCCAAGCACGTTAGACTTAAATTATGCATAATCATTGCACTTGGTTTGCTTGAACTTGTATCTTACATAGTTTATGAGTCGTTTGTGGAGTATCCCTCTTATCCATTTGTGTGTTTAGATTCGAGGTCGAATATTTTTGAGGAGGGAGGGAATGATGCGATTTAAGGAGCCCTAAACATACAAACTTCACAAACAAGGGCCTTGAACATACTAACTCCACAAACAAGAAGCTTTTGCACAAATAGAAGATGTAAGCTAAAGAGCTTCTTGTTCAAACATGTGCAAGATGAGCCAAGGAATATAGATGCATGATTTTTCTATGTTTATTGAGGCCATGATTTGATTGTCCTCGTGTTTAATGCATATCATAGGATGTAAATGTTGGTGGGAGGGCAGGATGGTCATTTCATGCGTTGTCGTTGTAATATCGAGTCTAGTTGTTTGCGTTGTCTTTATTTTAGGTCTAGGATATTTTATAGAGTCTTGTAATATGTGTTTATAGTACTAATTACCGTTTTTGAGTGTTTTCTAAGGTGACAAGGCTAAATAAGGAAAGTGGCTTGGAGAGTCCCTATTTTTCAGGAAGGCAGCCAGACACCAGTCGGTATTTTGGACGCCTAGGTCGGAGTACTGATCCAAATGGGTTCAAACAACTTGGAGGTTTTAGATAACTCAATTTGTGACGATTTTCATGTCTTACACTTTTGCTAATTCGGGCTACAAGATGGACCGAAATCAGGTGCAAGTTGGGAGTCCAGAATGGAAAGTGCTGAAGTTCACTGGATATATACCTAATCTTTGGAGGCCCGTATCTCTGTCAATAAGAGTCCAAATGAGGTTATTGAAAAGCCCAAATTCAAGGGAATTTCATGAGCTACAACTTTTCTGAAGAGTTCAAACCCTAATTCGGCGTCTAGAAGTAGCTATAAGCCAGTAACCGACAGGGTGTAATTCCAGTACGAAATTTTAGGGATTTGAATTATGTAATCTTCCTTGATTAGCTTTGACTTATCTTTTATGTAAATTTGATTTAGATAGATAGATAGTAATCTAAGGACTTTGATTGATTAGTTAAGGTTTAGGAATATCAAAATATAGCATTATATTAGTGTCAAAGAGAAACGGCTGGACAGTTTTTTTTGGCAGGATTTTTCAGAATAAACAAAATTTCAGCTTTCTTTTGAATGCAACCGTGTGTTGCTTTATTCTTGTGTTTTTCCTTTGGTTTTCACAAAGTAAAATCAAGGCTAGATCCAATCAAGGTTTGAGCAAACCTAGTTGGTGAATCACAATCCAAGGATACGGAACGACGTGTTAGATTGGGAGATTCGAATTGCTCAACGTAGACGTTGTTGATTTCTCTTGTCCAAGAAGGTGGTGTTGGCGCCATTGTCCCACGCAAGGGTGATCAAAGGTGTCTTTTGGAGTTGAAAGAAGCGATCGTCATTTCCATACGATCTAAGATCGTATCAATTTTGGTCACTAATGTATTCGCTGTCAACTTACACTGTTTTTCTTTATGGTTGAGGATGCATCACAACAAGGACGGCATTTGGACCATCACAATGCCATATTCTCACCAGCATGATATAATGACAGTTGCCCGTGGCCATCTGGTTACGGGCAACATGGGTACATTCTTATCCGCTGCTAACTTGTTTATGTTTTCCTTTAACAATGAATGGTTATGTGACACACGTTTACTTGTTTCCTTGAGGATAACCACACTATACTACACGAGGCGGCTTCTACAGAACTTACAAGGAAGGATCCCCATGCTGCTGGCGAGTTCTTTCCCAAGACAAACTTATTCGATGTTGCACATGCTGCTCATGCTACTGTTACTTTATCTTGTAAACATGATTCCTGTGTCGCCAATTTCCAATTATACAAATATGTACGCTTTTTCCTTCGTCAGGGTTTTATCCACAAGGGTGGTTTTACCTGGCAAGGTTTTAATGCGGCATATCATGTATGATTGGAGGCTGACAATCATTCAAATGCTCCATTACCTTTTTGAATACGACGCTTAACTGTAATATGGTTTTCCTCCGCCACAAGTGAGGACAAATTTTAATAATATATGAGCTTCATTTAAAAAAAATATGTATATATATATATGTATATATATATGTATATATATTTTAGTGAAAGACGAGCGGTACTGTCAGGTGTTTTATTAATATAAAGCCTTACTTGTGGCGGAGGAATACCGTGGTTATAAGAAAGCCCTGAAGTCTACGGGAGACTCTCCCAAGTAAAGGTAAAACGTTAAATACACAATAACGTAAAAGAGAATAGGATAGTAAATACAATGAGAAATTAATATAAAATTCAAATCGAATGTAATATATGTAGATAGTGGAATTAGTAGTAGCTCGTATGATTGTCGTCCAGTTGTGGTTGATGATGTAGGTCGATTCGGCGACTCGCTCCAACAAAGAGCAGAATGATAAGAGCAGGGAATCAGTAAAATAAGACATATGAAAGTATAGTATTCGACAAGAGAAACAAACCAAATCATACCGGGGTCGCCTGCATTCAAAGAAGAATACAGACGAAAATAATATATGCACTGGAAGAGTTGACGGAGATCGCGTATGTAAAATCCAACATATCCTCAGCGAACAAATTATGCAATCAATAGTGAGAAAACAAAAGACGGACAATATATGTACTGAAACGCAAGAGATGAGATAAAAATGCGTATCATACCAGTGTTGAATGTATCTAGGAGATACGGGCAACGTCCAAGGCGATATGGCGTGTGTAATCCTCATATTACGAAAAACACAGTGTGGAAGTAGTTTGATCCATCAAGTAAAATCCTCAAGCAGCGGGGGGCAGAGATATAGGCGTAATATACCTTGTAGTAAATGGGAACATGCTGCAATGCTGTGCCAAATGATGGGCTACCATATTAGCCTCTCTAGGAATATATTGAAGGGAGCTGCATGTGAGACTCAAAGAGTTGTAATCATTTGAAGTCCTCGGAATGAGTCGTAATAATGTCCCTTGTGGTTGTGTAATCGTAAAGCAATCTGTTTCGACCAACATATTTCGGTGTTGTATACCAAAATAAATGAGACTGTAAATGACTACCTGTAATTCGGCCGACATAGGGGGCAGGTAAGGAAGAACAAAAGAGATGGCCCCAAGCATATTTCCATGTGAATCATGTAGAATGGCACCTGCCGAAGCCAAAAGCCTTCTGGCCAATGCATCAACATTGAGCTTGAGTTTGCCAGACAGAGGAAGCAACCATTTTACAACCTGAACCCTTGGTACCTTTAGATATGGAGAGAAACCGGTATCAATTAAGTGTGGAATATGCTCTGCATGTTTCTTTCCAGAAAGTGTAGACGCCCAAGTAAAACATAATTGCCGAGCTAATGTATATATGTTTCGAGGTGAAAGGTCCGCATCACCAAATATGACATTCGTGTATGCTTTCCAAATTGTCCAACACACAAAGGATGGTGCTACAATCTGGTATTGTCCTAAGAGTGACCGCGAGGAGGAAGCCAACCACCATCTCATTAAATAAGGGCGTATAGCGGAAGGTTCAGATAAAGGGCCATTCAAGAGCAGTTCTATTCTGATCAAAATTTGCTTATCATGAATACACTATAGAAAGATATGTGACAAGGTGGCTGAAGAGTTCTTACAAAAAGGGCATATAGAAGGGCAAATCTGAATGAAGCGGGCTAGATGATCTTCTATTGGGAGTGCTCCCTGAAATATACGCCACATAAATATACTTGTCGACTTTGATAATGTTTTCCACCATATGTATTTATGGGGAAAATAAGGTTGGGCGATGATCTCAGACATCCTTATAAGCCTGTCGCAGGGTAAATAAACCCGAAAAGGTAGAATTATGTGTCGAACAAAATGAGTGAATGGAACAAATGTGCTTCCAGTTCGGGGAATCATAGAGACAAGGTGTGAAGTCCCCTCGTGAACCGTATCGTGCTCGCATGTGCGCCGCCCAAAGTGAAGTGTTGTTATAAAAATTCCACCATATCTTACAATCATATGATTGTTGAAGCATGAATAGGTTTCGTATGCACAACCCTCCCTCATGGACGGGACGACACAATCGTGACCAAGAGATCCAGTGATGATGTTCACCCCAAAAGAAAGAAGCCATCTTCCGATTGATAGTTTGAATAACACTTTAGGAAGCCTAGTGGCATCCATAATGTGCAATGGAAGAGATGCTAAAACGGACTGTAAAAGAACCAATCTGCCGCCCGGAGAAAGTAACTGACAAGCCCATCCTGCCAATTTCGTATCAAAATGATTTAAAAGACCCTAACAATACTGCACTCAACTAGCCCCCTGTATAGATAGGATCCGAGATATTTAATAAGAAGAGACATTGATCGCCTTTCCAATATACCTATTGCCACCTGCCGCTGTGAAGACACATAAGAGCTGATGACAAATTGACTCTTATAATAATTGACTAGCTGATCTGAGGCTCGTTGGTAAGAGCGTAAAAAGACTTAGAATATCTGCAGATTTTGGGAGGAACCATTAAGAAAAACAAGTAAATCATCTGCATATGCCAAGTGGGAAACCCCTTGGATACATCCCATATTAAATCCACTAAGAGCGCCAACATTGAAGATATTTTTAATGCCCCTGCTAAAACCTTCCGAGCATAGATTGAAAAGTAAAGGTGATAAAGGATCACCTTGCTTCACGCCTCGCGACGGGGGGAGAAACCAAAGAGTTTACCATTTAGTGAAATCGATAATTTTGAGTATGTCATAGTATTCATAATGATACGAATAAAGAAATCGGAAAAGCCAAACTTCTGAAGCAAGCGCATCATGTAATGCCAATTCACCCTGTCAAACGCTTTGGCCATATCAAGTTTTATCATTACATGGCCGCCTCGAGTATCTTTGTTCAATAAATGAACCATCTCATTTTCCATAAGAACCTGCTCACTAATTTCATGTCCCTTAAGGAAACCAATTTGCTCTGCAGAAATGAGATAGGGCAATAGACCAGATAAGCGTGTAGCAATCAAACGAGTAACCACCTTGCTAACAAAATTGGATAGACATATTGGTATGAAATATGCAAAAGTCTGAGGTTGAGAATCTTGGGCAGCAAAGTGATGATTGAAGATAACATAGGCCGCGGAGCTGGAAGACCCAGGAAGAATTCCTGTACTGCCTGAAGGACATCCATTTTAAAAATGTTACTGCATGTGCAAAAGAAATAACCATTGTAACCATCAGGTCCAGCTGCACTGTTGGGATCCAGACTCCAAATGGCTTGTTTAATCTCATCTAAATTCGGGAGGCTTAGTAAATTGTCATTATCGGTAGTAGAAATAATAGTAGGAATATGCTGTATTAAGCCTCAACATCCTTTATAGCTTCACTGGCAAATAATTTTTTATAAAAATCCACCGCAAGGCGGCCTATCTCATTTTGATCCGCGTATGATACACCGGTTGCATCAGAGATTTGCTGGATTTTCTGTCGATGATAACGATCTTTAACTAGAGCATGAAAGTAGGCAGTATTAGATTCACCCTCCAATGCACATCGCATTCGAGACTTTTGTGCCCAAGAAGCCACCTGCTCAGAATTTGAACATAGTAAATTGGCTTGTGCTAAGGAGAAAGCAGCCCTATTTTCGGCGGTTGGGGACTCTTCCAACCCAGCTTCCTTTCGTATAAAATCCTACTCCACCTCCACGGACCTACTAAATATATTACCATAGACTTTCTTGTTCCAACGCTTAAGATCTTTTTTAAGCATATGAAGCTTATTATATAAACCTCGCATTCCACCTACTGTCGGATATTCCTTCCATGTGGCTGCAACAAACGAGTAAAAATCCGAATGGCCTGCCCAAGCATTCAAAAAACAATATGGTGCGTGTGGTTTTTCACTGTTTAGATCACAACTTAACAAAAGAGGACAATGATCCGAAGAAATGCGTGGTAAGTGACAGACAACAAAAGAGATCAACAAAAGCATTATTACTGAACAATCTATCCAAGCGACATGTATATGATTAGCTCCGCTCACTCTAGCCCAAATAAATAAAGAACCCACAGTGGGAAATTCCTGCAAATGACAGTTACTGACAAAATCACTGAAATCAAATAAAGAACGGAGAGTAGGGGATGTTTGGCCACAATGTTCCTCCAACCGTAAAAGTGTTGAAACTCCACCTATTACCCAAGGCTCCGCAACTTGCTGATAATGGGAGAAGAGAGTATCCCAAAGGGGCTTTCGATCATGAATAGTATGTATTCCATAAACTATTGACCATGCCATATTCTGCTGAAGGGGCAGCCATGTAAAACGGAATAAGGAAGCTTGCATAGAGTGATCAAGACTAAGAAACCGAATACTAGATGCCTGCCAGAAAATCCATATGTTATTATCACCTGTAGCTAATGCAAGCTGAAATCCCAGTTTCATACGATAAAATTGCAACTTGGTATCACGTTACTTTGGTTCAATCAATATTAAAAGATCATCACGGTGATCATACAATATTGTCAATAAACAATTTAAAGAAGTCCGAATACTGCCAACATTCTAAGTAAGCGCTTTCTTGAGAAATTGATTCAGAGATATTATGTGAAGATGAAAGATGGCCACGTGTGACACTACGAGTCTCTATGGATGATGGCGGTCAAGGCGATAAATCTTTCAGAGCACAACGGCAACACCTAGGTAGAACAGGGATAAAACCCTCGTTATCAACCCCAGGTTGATCAGAAAGTGAGGCTAAAATACTCGCATCATCAAAAGAGGTGGGACATGAAAGCAGACGTTTGCCTATATTCTCTGAATCAGATTTCATTCTGGTGGAAAATAAAGTACGAGATTCCATCTCCTCTGAATGAATGTCGATATGTCCCATGTCTGAATCTGAAAGTTGACAATAATCAGGATCATCATGTGTTTTATGCTGTAAAATTATCTCATTTTCTTTGTCATCCTTTAACTAAGCAAGATCTTGCAAGTTATAGATAGGAAGATTTGGCTGGGGGGATAAAGATTGCGGATCAGACAAAGGATTTGGCTGAGGACCTTCAGTAATATTTGCACGAAAAACCACATGCGTCAACATTGTAACCGGATCCCCAAGTGTGTTACCTGCTTCTCTTTGAGAAACTGTTTTCTTTGGCGTCCATCTGGTTGTAGGTTTTGATATCTTTTCTGCAGGCAGGTGAGAATGATCAGCCCAACGACCCGTAGCATGTCCCAAACGGCGACATGTTGAACAAAAGGCAGACAAATCTTCATATATAATCTTTTGTAATTAGCACCTTTTGTTTTGCCTGAAGATATATTTTCTGGGGAAGATCCTGTGAAACGTCTACCTCTACACATACCTGGGCAATAGAGGGATGTAAATTATCGGCAGTGCCACATCAAGTTTAATTGGAGTACCTATCAGGCGAACAATTTCATAAAGAGCAGATTTGTGCTGAAGATGAACGGGAAGCCCTAGAAACGCCACCCACACCGGAATGATAGGCACATCAGATGAGGGATCAAAATCAACAGTCCATTTTGTTACACGCATGTGACAACCGGCTATACTCCATGATCGCCGGTAAAAGCATCGAACATAGTCAGGTTCATGCCGAAAATTCAAAAGAATATGCATTTGATCAATTAATGTTTTCCGCATATCATTACGAAAGCCGATTTTCTCAAAAACAACACGTATTACCTTCAAAGAGGGCCATCCATACCAAAATATACCAACCACTGAAAACCGGAATGGGACAGCCAAGGCATCAATTTCATCATCTGAGAATGTGATCATGGGAATGCCTTTATGTCGTGTGATTGTTTTAGGTGAAATGGCAATGTTGTTAGAAGTACCGGAAACAATCGCAGGAAACGACGGCGGCTGCAATGTCTGTGGCGTTGTAGAGATCGCAGGCAAAAAACAATAAAACAGAGAAAGATAAGAGAATGGAGGACGAGCACATAGAGATCAATGGAGAAGATGACGGCGGCGGCAGTTACGCCCGCCAAGTTGCTAGAGCAAAAAAGCTGCATTCTTTTTCCAATCGATATATATATATATATATATATATATATATATATATATATATATATATATATATATATATATATTAACTGAAAGTTCTTTTGTGGCGATGACGCTGTGAAAATTTTAAAATGCAAACAAACAAAGCTTGCGGCTGATGCACAAGCTGCACAATGAAATAATCATATCATTGAATTTAACTGACAATTGATCAAAGAATAAAACTCATGACAAGGGAGAAGAGAACTGCAGAAAAAAAGTGTGCAAAGAAGGATGGAAAGAAGGAGAGAGAGAATGGCCAGAATAACTGCTTCAATCTTCAGTTCTTTTCACAACATTTCGTCGAACGAACATATACAGGGAAAAAGATGAAAATAACAGAATACATGTGAAATTATAAGAAAGTCCCCTCTAACTAACTTCAATACAACATAACCCATAAGGGCAAAACAATAACTTCAACCCCTTTTAATTCTTTCCCGCCTAACATCTTCTTCCTCCAGCCATGTCTTATTCCAATGCGTTTCTCCTCGATTTTGTCACGTGATCTTCACCTTAAGATGCCCAAGACTCAACACAACCAGTGCACACCATGGATTAAACACTTCATTCAACGATCTAGATAATTTTCCTCTTGGATCATTGCATCCTTGCTCCCCACTGCTCTGATCTCTCCCCAGGCTGCCATCCTCTTCTCCACTGCTTGAATTGCTTATATCTTCAACACCCCCCCCCCTCAAGCCTTGCTTGTTATAGATGTTATATGCTTCTAGTCTTCTTAATAGCTCATTCAAACGTTTACTGTCCAGGTGTTTGGTAAACAGGTCTGCCAGTTGAAACTGTGTCCTTATTGGCATCAGTTTCACCACCTTATTCTGAACCTTCTCCTTTACAATATGACAGCCAATATCAATGTGCTTTGTACGCTCATGAAATACTGGATTCTCAGCAATGTACAAAGCACTTTTAATGTCGCAAAACATCTCAACTAGTTCCTGATTCCCGATCCCCAAATCACTCCTCAAATACAACAACCACTGGATTTCACATACAGCTTATGCCATAGCTCTATACTCCACTTCTGCAGAAGACCGTGAAACTGTAGTCTGCTTCTTTGCTTTTCAGGAAATCAGAGCCTCTCCTAAAAACACACAATAGCCAGAGACAAATCTTCTACTTTCATTACATCCAGTCCAGTCAGAGTCTACAAATGCTCTTAATTTCATGTCACTTATACTAGGTAGTAGAAGTCCTTAGCCAATGGTCCCCTTGAGATATCTCAGGATCCTATGTACATCTTTCAAATGATTAATTGTGGGACAATCAAGAAATTGACTCAGTAGCTGAACACCAAAAGAAATATCAGGCCTAGTGGTGGTGAGATATATTAATTTCCCTATAAGTCTTCTGTAGGCAAAAGTATCCTCAAATGGCTCAGAGTC
This sequence comes from Eustoma russellianum, assembly GCA_036186865.1. Taxonomy (NCBI): domain Eukaryota; kingdom Viridiplantae; phylum Streptophyta; class Magnoliopsida; order Gentianales; family Gentianaceae; genus Eustoma; species Eustoma russellianum. The sequence goes on along the minus strand of AP025069.1, from coordinate 16,542,691 downwards.
ATTGTCGGCTAACTTCAAATGAGTCTCCATTGGGATAACAACTTGTTTGCATTCCAAAAAACCAGATTCTTCCAGCAGCTCCAATGTATATTTTCTTTGGTTGATCAGCAATCCCTTCTGTGATCTTGCAACCTCTATGCCCAGGAAGAATTTCAAGTCGCCAAGATTTTTTATCCTGAACTTCTTATGTAAAGCCTCCTTAATCCACTCAATTTTCTGCAAATCATCACATGCTAATATCAAATCATCCACATATACCAAAAGCACCAACAATGATCCTTCTGTTCTTATTGTGAATAAGGTGTAGTCATTTTTGGACTGTGAAAATCCCATTGAAATCAGAAAAGCTGTCATCTTAGCATTCCATTCTCTACTGGCTTGCTTCAAGCCATAGAGGGACCTTTCTAATTTACAGACCAATCCTTCTCGTGGTAACTTCAGTCCTTCAGGTGGAGTCATATATATCTCTTCATGCAATTCACCATGGAGGAATGTATTGTCCACGTCCAACTGATGTACATGCCATTTTTGCCTGGCATCTATGGCCAGCAACATTCTCACAGTACTCATCTTTTCCACAGGTGAGAATGTATCTTGGTAATCCACCCCAAGCTGCTGTGTATATCCCTTAGCAACCAACCTGGCTTTAAACCTCTCCACTGAGCCATCTACCTTTGTGCTTTATTTTACATACCCATTTGCAGCCAATGGCCTTCTTTCCAGGTGGTAATGCTGTAAGTATCCATGTTTTGTTATCTTGTAAGGCAGTTATCTCATTCTTCATAGCCTTCTGCCACTCAACAAAATCAGCTGCTTCTGCATAAGTTTTGGGCTTTGTACATGCACTAATACTTAAAGCATATGCTTTGAATTTGGTGTTAGTAGATCAAGGGTGAAATATTTTTGTAGAGAATGTGGAGGTGTGTGTCCAGGAGTACCTTGTGTGATAAGGCAGGAAGATGACTTGGAAGATGACTTGATTGAGGCTGGCATTATCCTTGGCTGGTTTGTCACTTGACTGCAATAATATTGTTGCAAATAAGAGGGAAGCTGTTTGGTTCTGTGAGGTCTTGCAATAGGAAGTGGGATATCAATGGAGCTGATGGGAATAGGAATTGGCTTATGTTGTTTTGGGAAAAAAATGAATGATTACTAGGATTGGTGGTGTAGCTAGGACTAGAGGGGGAATTATTGAGGGAATGAGAATTCTGGTTATTTGAGGACAGTTGGATAGGTTTATGGGATGGTGTTTGATCAAGCTGCTGATAGGAATGGTTAGGCTGAGATGGTGTTTGATCAGGCTGATGGGAATGATTGGGCTGAGATGCTATTTGTCAGGCTGATAAGAATGTTTGGGCTGAGATGGTGTTTGATCAGAATAGTGTGCCCCCTAGATGTAGTAGTGTGTACAAGATGAAAGTCAGTGCCACAGCTGGTTACTGGAGACTGATGAGGAGATGAAGTAGAGGAATAAAGAGGTAAAGTATGTGGTGTATTTGAAGAAAAGGGAAAAACTGACTCTTGAAAAACAACATCGCTGGAGATAAACACATCTCTTGAAGTTAAATCTTGAAGAATATAGTCTTTAACAGTGTGGGATAATCCCAGGAAAATACTTTTCCTTGATATTGGGCTAAGTTTATCTTTTGAAGGAGTATTGATGGTGGCATAGCAGAGACTGTTGAGAAAAAGAGTTTGAGTGATTCACAAAATGCATGATTCAGATAACGTGTGTTAAAGAAATACATGGCACAATTTATTACTTGACACGTTTTTGCGACAAACTTGCCTTATATACTTTATATATAATGTTGCCGTACTAACAAGCCATGAAGCTTTAAAGATTACATCAAATGTTAAACATTTGTTGTGTTTGAACTATTTTCAGGTGCCACCATTAATGAACTAAACTAGTTTATTAAGTGAAGTACTTAGTTAAATGAACTAAGTAGTTCATTAAATGGAGATATATTTGGAAAAGGCATGAAGGCAAAAAATTGAAGAATGGAAACTCTCCTCCCACCTCTTCACACGTTTTGCATATTATATATATATATATATATATACATATATATTCAGATTTTGTTTAAAGGTACTATACACATATATTCCAACGTACTACCAACACGTTATATATTACGAATGTACGTCAACGTCACACCACTACACTTACCTTATATTTATGAGTATATTCAGGTCTTATATCATATGATATAAGTCATGGAGATGACAAAATTATTACGACACGTTACAAGGTTCTATACCAAAAATTGTCGTATCGGGTGACTACCGAAACTTCGCCAACGTGTCACGTACTTGCCATATATAGATGGCCAGCCCCTACACTTCAAAAATGGCCACAAATTTCGTGGCTTACATGGTACATTCAGCCATAAAATCATTCCATGTTGGCACACAAATCACCCCCAATTAAGGCCAAATTTTGGAGATTTCAAATTTAACATTTTTGTCACATGGGGCGCCACTTTTAATCAGCTTTCAGAGCTGAATATTCAAGTTATTCTATGTATATATATATATATATAACATGTGCAAAAATTTTGAATTTAATCAGAGAAAAATCGCGTAATCGACAAAAGTCGAAAATTCGGTTTTCTACGAACATGACACATGAAACGTTTTGGCATGACATGTAACATGTATCTAGACACTTTTTACATATTCGATACATACTAAAGTGTTCTAGAATATTCAAATTAGGGCTGATTGGAATATACCATATGTGTATAATTATTGTGCATTATTTTACAAATCTTACAAAAATAAATTCAGCACATGCACATTGGTTCTACACATAATTCTCAGCTATGATAGAGCCTAGATGAAGCTTATTTGGCACTTATTTGGAACTTTAATTGGTGGAAAATAAGCCACACATGATGGATGACTTTGAAGAGGGCAACACACAAGGAAAGATTTCAAAAATGCAACACATGTTGAAAATTTTCAGCACCATGTGAATAGTGGCTGAATTTACTATTCCTTTGTCCTTAATTTGCATCTCAAAATTGAAGGGATTGAATGGTGATTATTTGGTAGTGTTTTGAATTCTTTTTGGCACATGTTTTTCAAGTTAATCTCAGATTTTTACAGCACACTAAATGGTGACAAGGTTGGACCAATCATGAAGTGCCAAGTAAGCAAAGCCAATACATTCATCCAATCAAGTTGTGCCAAGTAAGCAGGATAGTGTCACATCTATACAAGGCATTCTTTCAAGGACTTAAAGGAGAATTCTCAATATGGAGGAGAAGCCCTAGGGGGTGGCCAAGACCAAATAAAAGGAAGAGAAGAGAGCCACTCAAATGCAATCAAATGCAAGACAATTCTCATATTCTCTCAAGTGCAAAAAGTGTCGTCCACTTTCTTCTACTATCTTTCTTTCTTCTTCTCTCTCAAACCTATTGTTCTTATATTCAAATATATTGAATATATAGACCACCATACACACTCATTGTTGTAAAAGGTTGATCAAGGTATGATCAATCCTTCATTCGTTCGGTGGTGGTGTTCGTGAATGGTGTGATTGCTTGTATCGTTTGTAAAGGGTTGGAGTTGGTAAGGTGTTATTTTGTTTAGTGATAACCAAAGAAGGTGTCCTCGAAGACTGGAGTAGGTTATGTTAACCGAACCAGTATAGAATTCTCGGTGTTATTACTTTCAGCATTTTACTTTCAATTTCAAGCACTGTGCATCATTTTCATTGCAGTAGTAAAAATATCAAACGAATTTCAAAAATCACAAAAATTTCTAGAAACATAGACACACATTTTAAGTTTCATTTGGCATAAGTTTCAACCCTTTTGGACAAGTATAAGTCATTCAAACGTTAATAGTTCGGAGACTAATGCAATCTTATTTTCAGACTTGCAAAGGTTGAGAACTTGGACGTATTTGACATACTTCCTAAAGGAATTTTTCAAAACGGCTTCAACCAATTTAAATATATATAGTAAGGGGTTTGTCATTAAATTTTCAGACCATTTGGAGCTATGGATTAATCGGAATAAATTTTTTAAGTCAGACTACTGTTTCTGGCAGATTTGCGCAATCTGACCACAAACAATTTTTCAAGGGATTAGAGATTGAGTTTTGATCTGAAATTCTTAGAAGATACTCAAAACATCTGAGATTACAATCTAACAAAATTTCAGAATTTTTGAAGGCCTGTAACCTAGTTTTTCAAACGTTACAAAACAGGACCTGAAAACAGAAACTGTTTTCAGAAGTTAGGTTTTTAGATTAAAACAATTTTAAAAACCAAATTTTCTGCACCCACTATTCAACCCCCTCTTCTAGTGGTGCCTTATGGGTCCTACAGGGACACCCAAAGACTTTGAGTGTGTCATATGAAGGGGCAGTGTTATAGAGGATTTCATGGGGTGTTCTGTGATTCAGTATAGGTGTAGGGGTGATGTTTATCAAATACACAACATGTTGTACACAGAAGCCCCAGTAAGGTGTGGGAATTTGAGATTGAAGCTTAAGGGACCTGGCTACATTCAGGATGTGTTGATATTTTCTTTCAACAATCCCATTTTGTTGTGGTGTATATATGCAACTTGTTTGATGTATGATTCCTTTTGAAGAAAAGAATGAATCCATTGTGAATTCAAGACCATTATCAGTTCTAATCACTTTTATTTTGATATTGAACTCTGTATGTACAAAATTCCAGAAACTTTCAACAATACTTCTGGTTTCTAACTTTGTCTTCATCAAGTATATCTCGCAGTACCTACTATGGTCATCTACTATAGAAAGAAAATAACGTTGCTGGTACATGGTGGGGTGCTTATAGGGGCCCCAGATATCAATGTGGATAAGAGAAAAGGGAGAATGAGTTACAGAATGGGATATGGGGAAGGGAAGTCTTTTCTTCTTTGCTAGTGGACAGATTGTACATGACTCAGAATTGAAGTTAGCATCTACTGAGGAATCAATCTTGTTCATCTCTCTCATTCTTGATGATGCTTGATGCCCAAGCCTAGAGTTCCAAAGAAAAGATGTAGAAAGGGATACTGCAAATACTTGACAAGATTTTTACAAGGGATCATTATTCAGTGATTCATCAAGCAGATGATATAGTCCCTGAAACACTTTAGCTGAACCAATCATCTCCTTGCTCACATGATCCTGAATATAACAGATATTGGAGTGAAAGGATAAGTCAATATTGCCAGCCACTGTGAGTTTACTAATTGATAGCAGGTTAAAGGTAAAAGAAGGTATATGCAAGACATTATGTAATTTGAGATTGGGAAGGACACTACTGTCCCAATGTGCTTGACACTGATTGATTGGCTATTGGGCAACTTAACTGACATATTAAGTATGGGCTGATAGGATTCAAATAGAGAGAGGGAACAACAGATATGATCTGTAACACCAGAATCCAAAATCCACATGTTAGAAGTATTAGGCATTACATTACCTTTCCACTTATCAGAATCATTGACTTGTTGGGATGACAACACAGTGTGATGACTCTTTGCCATTTCTGTAGTATTTGGACTCATCACAATTCCTCTATCCTTGTGCTCCTGTAACATGTTAATCAACTGTACATATTGCTCTTGTGTCAAAGAAGGAGCTGAGTGTGTAGATGCCAGTGCAACATTGTCATTCACAACCTCACTGCCCTGATAGGCCTCATATCCAGATTGATTAATCATAGATGGATCCTGTGGTACATTATCCTCGTTGTCTACACAGTTCACCTGTCCTTTGCCTTTATACCCTGGAGGAAATCCATGCTTCCTATAACATTTGTCAACAGTGTGTCCTATCATATTTGAATATGTGCACACAGGAGCTTTAGAATTATAACCAGACTTCTGGTTCTGATAATCCTTCCTAACACCTTTACCACCAGGTTTTTGCCAACCAGCATTACCACCACTAGGATTTCCAGGTCTAAGTCCATAGTTACCTTGCCTAGAGGCACCATTAGCATTAAGAACCAGTGACTGATTATTTGAGAATTGATCCTGGCCTGTAGAATAATGCAATTTTCTCTCCAATTTTACTGCCATGGCAAACGTAGTTTTCATATCTGGTAAAGGACTTGACAGCAACACTTGTGATTTCGCATATTCATATTCATCATTAAGTCCTTTTATGAATCTGATAACATGATCATCTTCTATAAACATGTAAATTTGACTAGACACATTACATGTACACCTATTGCACACACAGTTAGAAATGACCCTCAACACCATGAGTTCTTCCCACAGGACCTTAAGCCTAGTGTAATACTCAGTTACAGAGCCATCTTCTTGTCTCGTGGCATAAAATTGCTCTTACAAATCTGACAACCTAAACACATCAGCGTTGCCATACCTATGTTTTAAATCATTCCAGATGTCTAAAGCATTTTCAAACCACATTACACTTTGTGCAATATAAGGAATAATAGAATTTACAATCCAAGAGGCTACCATATTATTTGACTTGGTCCAGGTAGCAAACCTTCGACTAGTCTCCATAGGTTTGAGGATATTCCCTGTGATGAAGCCAATCTTATTCTTCGACTCAAGTGCTCTACGAAATGTTTTGCTCAACCGTGATAATTGTTGCCATCCAACAGCGGTTGAACAAGTACTAGAGAAGGACTGTCTCCAGGATGTATGTACAACGGATCCTCTGAAGGATCTACAGTTCCAGATGTCATATTGATGGGAGAATGATTTGAACTGCTCGGTGAATCTTGATTTGAATTCATGAATGTACCTTGATCAATTGACAATCTGTCTAATACCATGTGAAAATTTTAAAATGCAAACAAACAAAGCTTGCGGCTGATGCACAAGCTGCTGCACAATGAAATGATCATATCGTTGAATTTAACTGACAATTGATCAAAGAACAAAACTCATCACAAGAGAGAAGAGAACTGCAGAAAAAAGTGCGCAAGAGAAGGATGGAGAGAAGGCGAGAGAGAATGGCCAGAATAACTGCTTCAATCTTCAATTCTTTTCACAGCATTTCGTCGAACAAATATATACAGGGAAGAAGATGAAAATAACAGAATACATGTGAATTACAAGAAAGTCCCCTCTAACTAACTGCAATACAACATAACCCATAAGGCCAAAACAGTAACTTCAGCCCCTTTTAATTCTTTCCCGCCTAACATCTTCTTCCTCCAGCCATGTCCTGCTCCAACGCGTTTCTCCTCAATTTTGTCACGTGATCTTCACCTTAAGATGCCCGGGACTCAACGCAACCAGTGCACAACGTGGAGTAAACACTTCATTCAACGATCCAGATGATTTCCTCTTGGATCACTGCATCCTTGCTCCCCACTGCTCTGATCTCTCCCCAGGCTGCCATCCTCTTCTCCACTGCTTGAATTGCTTATATCTTCAACAGACGCTTCGTTATTTTCGCTTGACGAATTCTCCTCCTGCGACCTGCCGGCGGTGTTTCGCCGCTTTTGATTGTTCTTTGCTTCTACGTCACACATTCTGCTTTTCTGCATCGGTTTTCCTGCAGAGTTTTTGCTGCATATGACCATAACCACATACGATGTCCAGTCTCCACCACCTTTCGATCATCTGACGATGTTGACGGTGTCGCCATTTCATACAACCTCTACGATAGAATCACCGGCTCCAGCGGCGAGAACTTTTGCGTCAGTTGTCTCCCAAACGCCTGCAGCGCAAACGTGTGCAATTTCCAAATTCAAAGGGCTTCCTTTTATCAAATTTACAGACGAGGAAGTCGTGCAACTTTCCCTGCCATATCGGTACTCCCTTGTGCGTTCATTCTGGAATGGTCGTCTGACAAAGAAACAACTAGAGTCCTCACTGGAATGCATCCGGTTGAAGGTAACACCAAAAATTGGAATTCTTGATGATAAGCATGTTTTGCTTAATTTTCATAATCAGGATGATTACCACCGTTGCTTTTACCGCCATTCCTGGACTATGTTTTGCTATCATATGAGGATTACTAAATGGACTCTGACTATGATCCCAAGTATGACAAACCTGTTGTGCCTGTGTGGGTATCCATCCGAGAGCTTTCTGTTTTTCTCCACAGTCAGGCTGACATTTTTTACGTTGCAAGAATGGTAGGAACTCCTTTATGTCTCGATTCCGCAACTATTAAGGGGCTTCAGCCTTCCATGGTGCGGGTGTGTGTTGAACTTGACCTAGCTAAGCCACAGTCCACCCGTCTTCATGTCCAAGGGGGCACATATAAATTATATCCAACGGTAGAATCTGAGGATGTCCCAACTTTCTGTTCAGACTATTGTATTCTGGGATGACGACAGTCACCGGTGTGGTCAAGCGCCCCCCCAAACCTCAACAATCTGAAGGGATTGTCACCGAAAAACCAAACAAGAGCTCTGCTCTGTCATTGCCTCAACGATGGACGCCAAAGAAGCATATTGACATCAACGCTGAGGTTCCTGTTCCGCAGTCTCATTCTACCACTCCTGCGGATTACATTGCCCCACTGGATAATCTTGGCGAGGACTCTCCTACTGGTTTGCAGGTCCCTCCACCAGAGAACCATATGGAGTAACTTCTGGTGTCATCAACACAGGATGTGTCACGATTGGGACACTCAAACACTAAGACGATATCAACTCCGCTGGGTGACCCTCAATTTGTAAATGTTTCTGACTACGAAATTGATGATCTTCAACGAGTAGCCCATCATCTTGTTTTTTCCAGAGGAGACCTCCCCACTGATGCAGATATTGAAGAACAAGTACGTCGAGAGGTATTTGATTCGGTTTTCGCACGTGATGCATGCAGCATCCAACCTTTCTCCTCTTCGATTGACCGTCGTATCGCGGCACTTCCATAGAATACTAGAGATCTTTTGGTTGACGAGTTTCCTCTTCCATCAGCGCGCTGTCATCGCAGATTCGCAGGTCTCTGGCACCTTTACCACCTCAACCCCCAAGCTCTGTCGTCACGCGTTTTGGGCGCCAAGGTCTCACAAAATATGACAACCCCCTGTTACAATGAATAGCTTATTAGGGAATGTAGGGGGTTGTGTACCTCAGTGATGCGTGTTCGACGCTTGATTATGTTGGAAACAATCAATCCTGTACCAAGACGCAATCGTACCGTGTGTGCGTATGAAAACAGAAAACAGTAAATAAAACCCGGGGCGAGTCGAGGACTCTGTCCTTAAGACATATTGCTCCGGTATATTGTGCCTAACCGGCGTTAGGAACCGTCTCCCAGGATACAACGGGTACCTGTTCAGTTGAGCGGCACTGCTGAACTTGAACTACAGCGAACCTTCGAGTGTCCTGACTTCTCTTGGACGTTATGCAGAAAGTATAATGCTACGAATGCTTAGAGCGAGGGTGAGTGTAGATCGCACCCCTTGCCCTGTTTATATAGGGGAGTCGGTTGAAAGTTGGTTTTCGCAGATGGAATCGTGACCGTCGGATCATAACCGTAGATCGACCAGAACCGTTAGATGACAACCGACGCGTCATCTGTTGGCGATTTGAACCTTTCAAATCTCAGCCGTTGGATGGAAACCGATTCGTCTTGGAGCGTTGGATGAAAACCAAAAGCGGTTGGGCGGTTAGGACAGTTCGGATTTCAACCGTTCGATCAAAGCTGCCTTTCCGTCACCGTTAGATCAAAACCGTTTGATCTTATCACACACCGGAGGAGACCATTTGAAAAATTAACCGTTCGATTTAAACCGTAACCGAACAACAGAACGCCTGTTTAAACTGAAACGAAACGCGTTTAGAACGCGTTATTAGTTACTGGACCGCGCACATAGGAGTACTGGACTAGACCGCGCACACAGGAGATCATTTGGGCCGCTGCACGACTAGGCCCGAAGCCTTTAACTATTTACAAAAAATAATTAATCCAAAAGCCCAAATAAATTTCCTCCAAAAAGATAGGAACCGGCCCAGCCCACGAGCACACGAGCCACGAGCTCGAGCCGAGCCGAGCCGGCCGGACAGGCCGGCGGCGGCGGCGCGCGCGTGTGGCACTTTATAGGTCTTCCCTCCCGTCAAAAACTTCTCATGCCCCAAGGACACATCTAAAGTGTCCATTCTAGCCATTTATAAGGTGGCTAAATATATCCAAATGTCCAATGTGGTATTCCTCCATAAGGGTGATGTAGCCTCCTAAGAATAGGACACATCACCCATTAACCATGTTTTCCATCCACTTTGAGCATTAATTTCTCATTCACCTGGTATCGTAATTGAGTGATTCCAAAGCATAAAATTAACTATTCGTTACGTAGATAATTAAGGATCCATTAGTTTTCGATTTTCATTAACGAAAACTAATCATAATTAAGCTCAAAGTATGTTGCTAAACCAAGTTATGCAACTTTCCTTAATGGGCCAAAGCCCAAACTTTTAACTCTCCAACAATCCCCCACAAGACTTCATAATCGTGGAGGCAATTTCTTGTATCATTGAGCAAATTCTATGTCATGCAAGAGAAAGATTCAAATGTTAGAATTCCCATTCGCTCTGCGAACAGAGCGGTATACTGGAAACTTCTTCGATCGTTCCACTTCTCCAGTCAAGGAAGGAGCCGACTAGAAGTGTACCCGGGGATATCCCAAGATTCTAACTAGAAGAATGGT
>AP025069.1:16347843-16532058 GCA_036186865.1 Eustoma russellianum | reverse complement strand
AAAAGGGAACGTATAGGATAACTAAAAAGCATAAATAAAGCAAAATAGAAATCGAGACATAAAAGACTAAATGTGTAAAATGGAAGGGACCAAGACTTCATAATCGTGGAGGCAATTTCTTGTATCATTGAGCAAATTCTATGTCATGCAAGAGAAAGATTCAAATGTTAGAATTCCCATTCGCTCTGCGAACAGAGCGGTATACAATGGAAATTAATGCAAATGCAGATGCAGACTCTAAGGAGAAGTCAGACATGAAAATATTGCATCAGAAGAGGTAGCTTCTGGCTTTGAACCTTTCATAGTGATGTACCATCGGATTCACTCGGCTAATTAGAGAATTGATGTCTTGAACCAGTCAGCCTTTGCTGTGAACCTAGACAACGATACTCACACAACATTTCCTTTAACACCCTTTTGGTTCTCATGGTTGTGTTCGTTTTGGCCATGAACAACCTGGTTTTCAGAAAGTGTTTTAGAGAAATCTTGCCTCCCAGATTTCTCATAGAAGCGGCCCCACATCACACTTACATAGGTAATTCCTATCAAGAGTATTCTGCCATACTCCACTTGATGTATCAAGATATAGGACATCATTGAAAGCTTTAGCTTACCCTAAATATTCTCTGCAGACAGCAATTTTATGTGACGGAATGAGTAAGTGCTAAACTGAAACTTTATAGCTTAGTTGTCTCATTGAACCAAGATTCTGGGATCTCCAGTCAACAAGGCTGGGTTACCGTTACAAAGATTTTTGCATCATAGGCTTTAAACCCATTCCGTTTGTCAAAATTGACATCCGATCTCTAGGCAAGCCTTTTGTAAGCGGATCCGCAAGATTCTCCATTGATTTTATGTAATCAATGGAAATCACGCCATTCAAGATCAACTGTTTAATGGTGTTATGTCTCCAACGTATGTGTCGAGACTTACCATTGTAGATGCTGCTTTGAGCACGTCCTATAGCTGACTGACTATCACAGTGTATGCTAATAGGAGCGATTGGCTTAGGCCAGCATGGAACATCTTCTAGGAAATTTCGAAGCCATTCAGCCTCTTCCCCAGCTTTATCCAGTGCTATAAACTCAGCTTCCATAGTGGACCGAGCTATGCACGTTTGTTTCGTGGATTTCTATGACACAGCAGCACCACCAACAGTGAATAAGTATCCACTGGTGGACTTCGAGTCCTTACTATCTGATATCCAATTTGCATCGCAATATCCTTCTAATACTGCTGGATATCTCGTGTAATGTAATCCAAGGTTCATTGTGTATTTCATATACCTCATCACTCTATTAAGATCTTTCCAATGATCATCACTTGGATTACTGGAAAACCTGCTCAATTTGTTTACTGAACAAGCTAAGTCTGGTCTTGTACAATTCGTTATGTACATCAGACTCCCGATTACCTGAGAGTATTTTAATTGAGCTACAGGTTCGCCTTGGTTTTTCCTTAAGTGTATACTTAAGTCAAGTGGGGTTTTTATTGGTTTTGTTTCAAACATATTGAATCGTTTGAGAACAGATTCAATATAGTGAGTTTGCGACATAACAAGACCATCAGCCATCCGAGAAATTTTAATTCTTAGAATAACATTGGCAACCCCCATGTCCTTCATATCGAAATTTCGTGTTAACATCTTATTTGTATTCAAGATGATGTCACGGGTACTACCCATGATTAGCATGTCGTCTACATATAGACATATTATCACATAGGCATTTGGTGTGCTCTTGATGTACACACACTTGTCACACTCGTTGATCCTGAAGCCGTTTGACATCATTACCTGATCAAACTTTAAATGTCATTGCTTGGGTGCTTGTTTAAGTCCGTACAGAGACTTAACAAGTCTACAAACTTTCCTTTCTTGTCCTGGAACGACAAACCATTCGGGTTGTTCCATATAAATCTCTTCCTCTAACTCACCATTAAGAAAGGCAGTCTTCACATCCATTTGATGAATTTCTAAATCATAGACTGCAGCAATAGCCACTCGCATCCTTATGGAAGTGATCCTAGTCACTGGTGAGTGGGTGTCAAAGAAGTCAAAGCCTTCTTTCTGTCTGTAGCCCTTGGCTACTAACCAGGCCTTGTACTTGTCAATAGATCCATCTTCTTTCAGTTTTTTCCTAAAAATCCACTTGCATCCGAGTGGTTTACTTCCTGGAGGAAGATCCACCAACTCCCAAGTGTGATTTTGAAGAATAGAATCTATCTCACTATTTACTGCCTCTTTCCAGAAAGGAGCTTCTGGAGTTCTCATTGCCTCAGAAAAAGATCTTGGCTCGTTTTCTACCATGTAGGTTAGAAAATCTGGTCCAAAAGACGTCGGTATTTTGGCTCGTTTTCTTTGACGAGGTTCCTCAGTCTCTTGAGGAGTTGTCTCACGCACTCGCTTACTAGTGCTAGCTTCTTCATTATTTTTGTCTTTCTTCGGGAAGACATTTTCAAAGAACACTGCATTCCTCGACTCCATGACAACATTTTCATGTATCTCGGGATTGTTCGATTTGTGCACTAAGAAACGATATGCACTACTGTTCGTTGCATAACCTATGAATATGCAATCAATTGTTTTAGGCCCGATTCTCACTTGTCTTGGTTTAGGTACAGCAACCTTCGCCAGACACCCCCACACTTTCAAGTATTTATAACTAGGCTTATAGCCTTTCTAAAGTTCATATGGGGTTTTATCCGTCTTTTTAGACGGAATCCTATTTAAAATGACGTTGGCGGAGAGAATTGCTTCCCCCCACAAGTTCTGAGGTAAACCCGAACTTATCCACATAACATTCATCATCTCCTTTAGAGTACGGTTTTTGCGTTCTGTAATACCATTAGATTGAGGTGAATATGGTGCAGTCGTTTGATGAATAATGCCATGTTCTGAACAGAATTCATTAAACGATGCGTCATACTCCCCGCCTCTATCACTTAGAATTGTTTTAATTCATTTGCAAAATTGATTCTAAACTTCATTTTTATAGTCTTTAAAAGCATCAATGGCCTCATCTTTGCTACTTAGCAAATAAACATGATAGTATCTAGTGCAATTGTCGATAAAAGTTACAAAGTACTTTTTACCTCCTCTTGTTTGCATAAACTTTAAATCACACAAGTCTGTATGAATTAAATCCAAAGGTTCAGTGTTTCGTTCCGTTGAAGGAAATGGTGCTTTTGCCATTTTTGCTTCAACACATATTTGGCATTTTTCTATATTATTAAAATATAGTTTGGGTAATAAGTCAAGATTAATCATTCGTTGCATTGACTTGTAATTAACATGTCCAAACGAAAATGCCATAAACAAGAAGACTCAAGCATGTAAGCAGAAGAGGAAACAATTTTATTAGCCTCAGTGGGCGCAACTTTCTTGGGTACAATCGTCATAACATTTAACCTAAACATGTTATCAGTAAGGTACCCCTTTCCCAAATACAAGCCATTCTTAGAAAGTGTAAATTTGTTTGCCTCAAAAACTAGTCTGAATCCATGACTAACTAGAAGAGCGCCAGATACCAAGTTCTTCCGGATGTCAAGAACATGCAACAATTCTGCAGGGTCAGCTCCCGTCCTGAGGTCAGTTTTAGAACCACCTTGCCCGAGTCTTCAATCTTCGAGCTGTTGGAGTTTCCCATGAAGAGTTGTTCGTTGTTTGTCGTGAGTACATAGTCACTGAACATTGCCTTTGAAGCGCCTCGACCCAGACAGCGGAATCCGAACCGGTACACCCGTCGTAGCTTACTAAGAAGACTACAAGACGTCTCATCTCTCGAATACACATCATCAATGACGTAAGAGAAATAAACGCGGAAACATATCACGTCAACCTAAACCATCAATGCAGTACGTCAAAAGACAATGTGAATACCAAAAGAACTGTGTATAGTCACAGCCATCTAAAATCCCAAATGAATTAAGAAACAGAAATGACAGAAAACTATCTAATCAATCCACACCACACGTTCTAAACATCCCATTCTGCCCACTCGCCGTCGTCCTCAATGAAAATCATGTCGTAACTAGATTCATCTGCAAAGACAAAGGCAGTACCCTTAGCGAAAACGCTAGCAAGTAACCCGCTTATAAGACATACGGGATCAACACATGGCAAGACATGAGTAATAGATAATTCAAGGGAATTGTGGGGCACATGTCTTGTAAAACTTCCAAATAAATAAACGAATCACGTAATAGCAAGTATAGCCATCCACACGCAATTAACAAATCAATGACCATCAAATACCACGCACATCCATACCACAACGACTCTCGTGATGCATGTCAAAATATGCATTACACTACACACTCACAAATGCATGAGCCATTTCTTTTCAAATCAGTGCAATGCATGTCACAATGTCCGGTCTCGTAACTCGTTATCCTGTAACGCACCCCGGTTTATATTTCCATCCCGGTTAACGTTACAGGCTCGTTATGCTCTGTGATGCACCTCAGCTTATATTTCCATCCCGATTAACATCACAGACTCGTAATACTCTGCAATGCACCTCGGCTTATATTTTCATCCCGATTAACATTGCAGAGGACTTTATACCCTGTAACGCACCCCGGCTTATATTTCCATCCCGGTTAACGTTACAGCCTTTTGTGCCTTGTAATGCACATCGGCTTAAATTTCCATTCCGATTAACATTACAGGTCACCTTCGCAAATCAGCGCCGAAGCACAGCTCTTTGTTCAAAACCATATGCAATGCAAGTGCCATGATGCAAGACTCCTCGTTTCAATCACATTTCTCATTCACGTATGCAGTTCATATTCACATGCGCAAGTAAGAGCAACACACAAGGTTTCCCTGACTTACACATCAAAGCTTAGGCTTCAACTAGATCGTCAACACTTAACCTTGATTTCAAAAAGTCCCAAACCAATGGGAGAACCCCTATCTTCCTTCATTGAACCCTATAAAACCTCGTACGTTCATTTCTTAACCCTCCTAAGTCATCCACGTTGAACTCCGATTCGAATACCCTTCAAATTCTCCAAACTTGATTCACCATCTTAAGTCATGTTCCCAAGACTTAGGCTAGTCTTAATCAGGTCCTAAGAAGTCCCTAAGGTCACCCAAAGGGTCCCCTAGCTTCCCTCTTTCTTCCCTCACTTTCCCACAAAACTGGTTGACGTCATACCCTGACGTCGATCGATCGATGTCCATATGAGGCATGTCGATCTCTCACTCAACCTACGTCATACCCTCACTTACTACACGTCATACCCTCACCCTGAACTACGTCGATCGATCGACGTGCATCTGAGGCACGTCGATCTCTCACTCCTTCCACGTCGATCGATCGACGTGCATCTAAAGCACGTCGATCTCTCACCTGCTATACGTCGATCGATCGACGTCATAATTTCTCAGAATCTTCATCCTGCGATTTCTGCAGAAACTGCAGATCTATAACCCAATCATTTTCCAATTTTCTTCCCCTCAATCCAAGCCTAATCTTCCCTCTCAATCCATTCTTAATTCCCTCAGGAAGATCCTTCATACGCACGTCAACGATTCAATCCTAAAACTCGAATCCTTCATCAAATCAAACCAAAACCTAATCTTTCCACTCCTCCCTCCCTTCAACCGCCATTATCCACAAAGTGGGGGTCAAGGGGTGGGGATTTACATGATCTCACGTAATCAACGAACATCAAACAAGATTTCAACATATAATGGCCAAATCTCAAACCAAAACACATAGATCGCACAAATAGATTCACATGAAGAAATTACTGCATGGTGATCCAAATTGATACCAAAATAGGCCCTTTTTTTCTTTCGCAAAACGTAAGAACTTATAAGAAAGTTACTTGCCTTGGATAACTCGAAGAAGAATTGAAGAACGGAGGGAGAACGGATTGCAAATCTTGAAAGTTCTTCGCCTAGGGTTTCCAAGGGTGGCGCCTATAGGGAGAGGGAAGGCTGGCGTCGACTTCTGTGAGGAAAAATGGAGAAACTGACGTTCAGTCAGTTTTTATATGGAAAGGGGAAAGTTTGGAGTTTCTAAATTATATCTTATTTTCTTATTTACCTTAAAGGATAATTCCTAATATTTATTTCTAAAATTGAATACAATTTAATTCTAATATTTAACCCTTCATTAAATGCCAATTAATCCTAATACTTAATTCGCAATTCATTACGGTTGACCGTCATTAATCTCATTTTAATTCCTTCTTATCTTTCATTTATTTTACGAAGGGTGCGGGGCATAACAGCCTTGCTGGCACATACATGTCGAGTGGCCCCTGTGTCCACTTACCACTCACGCGGATTCCTCACTGTGTTGCATTTGGTCATCACTGCGCAGAGATTCAAATCTTCCATTGTGCCGACCAGATTCGCTTTTGCTTTGGTTTCATTCTGATTTTTTTGGGCTTTCGGCAGTCACTGCTACGATGCCCTGGTTTCCCACAGTTGTAACACTTACCTGTGAACTTCTTTGCAATCTCCTTGCCTTTGACGTTCACACCCAAAGTGTTATTCTTCTTCTTGTTCCTCGCCTCAGCAACATGAGCCTTGGCTTGACCAGACGAAGTGATTGGCTTTTTCTTGGCATGACGATTGTCCTCTTCAATTCGAAGCCGGACAATCAAATCCTCCATCTTCATTTCCTTTCGTTTGTGCTTGAGATAGCTCTTAAATTCCCTCCACGAAGGAGGTAGCTTCTCAATCACAGCCGCCACTTGGAAAGATTCACTGAGCGTCATGCCCTCCTCTTCCATTTCAGATACCAACATCTGAATTTCCTCAACCTGCGAAATGACAGTTTTGGAATCTAGCATTTTATAGTCGAGAAATCTACCAACTATCAACTTTTTTGTGCCAGCATCTTCTGTACGATACTTTTTATCTAAAGCCGACCACAAAGCTTTTGCAGTTTTATAAGTACAAAAAACGCCATAGATAGTATTATCCAGGCAACTCAGAATCAAATTCAAACAACAAAAATTGGTATACGCCCATGCTTCAGCACCCAAGGCGTTCTGCATGTTTTGATGTTGATCCTCCACAGGTTCAACCACGGGTGGATCCTCGCTCATCATTTTGGCCAATCCCAGGGCTGTGAGATAGAACAACATCTCTTGCTGCCACCTCTTGAAGAAACTGCCAGCAAACTTTTCCAGCTTCTCCACGTGTGCGGCTATGGTAGCCGGATTCATCTGAGGCCCTCCGCTTGGTGCCAAAGGAACCGTGTTGAACAGCGCACCTGCAGCAACGTTATTAGCCCTGTCAGGTGCAGACAAGGAGTGTGCACCGTTAAAGCCTTGAACAGAGTTCGAGCTTTCATTTTCTATTCCTGTTCAGTTCGATCAAAACGTACAGATCAGAACAGAGTCGGATACAAGAAATGGGTAGAAGCAGACTACAAATCAGTATAAACACTGCTTTGCGTAAAAAAAAACATTACAGAAATTAATTGAATCAAATACGTCTTAAGATTGTTGGAAACAATCAATCCTATACCAAGACGGAATCGTACAGTGTGTGCGTATGAAAACAGTAAACAGTAAATCAAACCCGGGGCGAGTCAAGGACTCTGTCCTTAAGATGTATTGCTCCGGTATACTGTGCCTAACCGGCGTTAGCAACCGTCTCTCAGGATACAACGGGTACCTGTTCAGTTCAGCAGCACTGCTGAACTTGAACTACAGCAAACCTTTGAGTGTCCTGACTTCTCTTGGACGTTATGCAGAAAGTATAATGCTACGAATGCTTAGAGCGAGAGTGAGTGTAGATCGCACCCCTTGCCCTGTTTATATAGGGGAGTCGGTTGAAAGTCGGTTTTCGCAGATGGAATCATGACCGTCGGATCATAACCATATATCGACCAGAACCGTTAGATGACAACCGACGCGTTATCTATTGGCGATTTGAACCTTTCAAATCTCAGCCGTCGGATGGAAACCGATTCGTCTTGGAGCGTTGGATGAAAACCAAAAGCGGTTGGGCGGTTAGGACAATTCGAATTTCAACCGTTGGATCAAAGCTGCCTTTCCATCACCGTTAGATCAAAACCGTTTGATCTTATCACACACCGGAGGAGACCATTTGAAAAATTAACCGTTTGATTTAAACCGTAACCGAACAACCGAACACCTTTTTAACTATTTACAAAAAATAATTAATCCAAAAGCCCAAAAAAGTTTTCTCCAAAAAGATAGCAACCGGCCCGGCCCACGAGCCACGAGCCACGAGCCCGAGCCGAGCTGAGCCGGACGGACGGACGGGCGGCGTGCGCGCACGCGTGTGGCACTTTCTAGGTCTTCCCATGCCCCAAAGGCACATCTAAAGTGTCCATTATAGCCATTTATAAGGTGGCTAAATATATCCAAATGTCCAATGTGGTATTACTCCATAAGGGTGATGTGGTCTCCTAAGAATAGGACACATCACCCATTAACCATGTTTTCCATCCACTTTGAGCATTAATTTCTCATTCACCCGGTATCGTAATTGAATGATTCCAAAGCCTAAAATTAACTACTCGTTACGTAGATAATTAAGGATCCGTTAGTTTTTGATTTTCATTAACGAAAACTAATCATAATTAAGCTCAAAGTATGTTGCTAAACCAAGTTATGCAACTTTCCTTAATGGGCCAAAGCCCAAACTTTTTAACTCTCCAACCGATTATTCGACACAAGATTCGCATGTTAGTTCTTTTGGAGCCTAAGATGCAGCCCTCTCATCTGATTCGATATCAACTAAAATTTGTTTTTTCGGATTCTCTCACTACATTGGGTATTTTGGTCCACGGAGGTATTTCAAGTGCTGGAGGTGGACCATGGAGAGCAAGCCACCCACATTAGGTTTGCGTTCCAAGGAACTGACTTTTCATTCTTGTATACGGTTGTTTATGGCCTCCACACTATCACGGATAGGAGGCGTCTATGGCTAGAGCTGGTTGGTTTATTCTGGCGTTTGCAAGACCCGTGGCTTGTGGATGGAGATTTCAATACATTCCTCCTGGTCACCGAGCACCGGTGACAATCCATGCCGAATCTGTCCTCCTTGGCAGAGTTTGCTGAGTGTGTTGATTAGTGTTCTTTGATAGACATTCCTTTTGAAGGCTTTCCATTCACGTGGGTCAATGGACGAGGGTTGGTATGGTCAAGCACAGACTCGACCGCTTTCTTTGTTCAGCAGCTTTTAGTGATTATTTCTCCACCTTGAAAGCCAGTAACTTTTCGCGTGCTACTTCTGATCATAGACCGCTGTTGTTGAGTTGTGTCAATGATGCATTTTTTGGGCCACGGTGTAGCGCCCCGCTCCCGAGCCCTAGCATCGAGAACAGTGCACCCGCCGTATCTCACTAAGGAGAATACAAGGCGTCGATACAAATCAACTACACGTCATCATAATAACGTAAATTGATGTCAGCGGAAGTCATCGTTAAAATCCTCGATAAAATGATCATCATCACTAATACAATGTCTAAGAATTTCTAATCAATACAATAGTCAAATGTATGTAAACACTAATCTCGAAAATACATAACCTCGAATATCGAAATAACTGTCTCATCCAATTCTCGAAAGTCTTTTCTGAATATCCTTAATTTTGAAACCTCTCGTCTCGATCTTCCACGGTATACCAACTCCTGTGTAAGTATACCCTAATTTCTCATGCCTGCAAAACTGGTGAGTGGTGGTGTGAGCCAAAATCAACGGGCTCAGTAAGCAACCTACTTATACTTGTTATATGAATCATACATGCAGAAGCAAATACAAATAACATTTACAGTTAACATACATGTCCTTAGTCCACAATAATTTTACTCGATTATCTTTAACAGTTAAGACTTCGAAAATAAATACAAAATAAATAACTCATCAGCCCAATCTACCTTACCGTGATGCATGCTCTTCTCAAGTATGACATATACAACAAAAAAATAATCACATAAACAAAGAAAAAGACAATGTATACCAACGAAGTAGATAAGCCGCAGAAAGTAAGTCACTCCACATAATAATGCGCAACTTCATGATGCATGTCCTATTATGCATGTCACACGCAACGAAGTCATGTCACACAGAATGCCGATATCTCCACCATGCAATGCATGAACCCGGGTCCTAACTGAGTGGCTGTGGGTCGTACCCACCCACAGTCACCATCCTGAGTGTACTTGGCCCCGCCACCGTACACCATCCTGAGCGCCCGTGACCCGTACGTCACGACCCACCATCAATGCAATGCACGTGCCATGAATGCAAACAACACAATCGCCTGAGGCCCCTGGCCCATCCTCACCATCCTCCGGCACTCGAATCTAAGTTCAGTTATTTCTGGAATTTATTTCTAATTTTCTGATATTTATTTATATTTTCCTATAACTATTACTATTAATTAAGTTACATTTATATCATGTTCTGGGTCGAGGCCTGCCACCGCAACCGGCCCGTTGGCCATTCGACCCGGCTCGACGGCCTGCCTGGCCCGACTCTCATTTCTTTCATCTCACTTTCATTTTTATTCTCATTTCTGTTCTTCTCATCTTCCTTTAATCTGGTGTATCTACACTCATACATACACACAATTCACATGTAGATACATATATCACATATGCACACAATTCACATATAGAGGAAATTCAATTACAGATATGCAACAATAACACACTGATGCATGATAAACATAATGAGCATAAATAGACCACTTACATCTGATGCATTACAACATGACGAGCACAAATAGACTATTTACCTCTGATGCATGACAATATGACGAGCATAGATAGACCACTTACATCTGATGCATGACAACATAGCGAGCACAAATAGACCACTTACCTCTGATGCATGACAACATAACAAGTACAGGTAGACCACTTACCTCGAATCCGGTACTCACTTCCTTCTCTTCTAGGCTTGAATCTAAACAATTGTAGTATAAAAATGAATACCTAATAATAAATGTTAATTTGGCTTACTTAAAATAATTAGTTCATAGCTTTCTATTTTTTTCTTTATAAGGTGAATTTTAAAAATATGCGATGCACTTGTCAAAATCATTTTCCAAGTCCAAAAGTTAGTCAAAATCACCAAAAGGCCCAAAATGAAAGAAATCCAAACGAATAGTCCAATTATTTTCTAAAGTTGCCAAAATGTCCAATAAACCAAATGTTTCAAATTAAATATACCAAATAATCTCACAATCCCAAAAAAAAAAACCAAAATTTTCAAATTTATTTTACTCGAATTCAAATCCAAAAACTCTAGTTTTTATTTCCTATAGAATTACACCAATTATAACTACAATGTTGATGAAGTTGTACCAAAAGAGACCCCCACCAGCAGCTGCCCCTTGCACCTCACACATCCTGGCCATACCACTCAATTTTCCTAGAACTAATTTACTTTTGCACTACCCATACTCACAGTTTCAAGCACTCTTCATATTCAATTCTAATCACAACATATTGCGCACTCCTAGGCCATTAAAGGCCAGCAACATACACAATTGCAATTTGCACATAAATATACATATACCTAATTTAAGTATTTAGGTAGCTTTCTTTTTTTTTTCTCCACTGACCGAATTTTACCCATTTTGAACACCAAAGAAATAATTCGGCTATGAAGCATAAAACAACAAGAAATTCGGAATTACAATTTCATACTATGTAATAGTTGCAAATACATAACGTCTACTTATTTACATTCGGCACCCCCATATTCATATATATATGTATATACACACACACATAAATATAGATTTAACAATCTATGAAGACGCGAGTATTCATGTACGATCCAAAGATGTTACGAAAAATATACTTGTATATTTTGTGCAAAAACATAGCAATATAGGCAGGTTACTTACATCTAATTCATATACACATACAAATGGTACAAAACCTATAGAAAATTCATCTATGAAACTCAAAAGTACTAATGCATGATCCAAGTCAATACCGAGAAAATATAGACATATAGTTTGCCAAAATCATGGTAGATACGCCAAAGTTACTTAAATCGTTTGGATTATACCATACCGTATTTGGAATCAGGGTTGAATTTGAACGAATTCTTCTTCTTCTATTTTTTTTCTCTTTTTCCTTTTCTCCTACTAGTCTCGGCTGTGGGAGGAGCTGGGGAAAAATGGTTGGGGTGCAATATATTTTCCTTCAATTGTTTCGTTTGTTTGCTGAGGGGAGAAACGCAGAGGGAGAATAATGGTGGGAAAAAGGAAAGGAAGTGATGGGCATGGCCAGGAGGTAATCAGGGGGTAAATTGAGGCATAAATTGTGGGGTTGATTTAATGGGATTAATTAGTGGGGGGGAAGTTGAAGAGCCCCCCACGACTGACGGTTAGGTTTCTTTTTTTTTAATTAAACTCTTTTTTTTTTCCTTTTAACAAACTTGGGTTGTAACATACCTTCCCCTTTACAATAAGTTTCGTCCTCGAAACTTGCGTGTTACGTAGTCATAGCTTAGTATAATGCTACTAAATCCATTCCAATAATATACGTCTCGAATATCATCACATGAACCTTACTTTTTAGGTTGTTAAGCTCTGACATTCACTTTCATCATATAATAAGTATCATTAAACTTATATACTAGTAATCTACAATCTCCGGATAACTCATCATTTATGATTCACCTCCTAGATATATAATCAACTAAATATCCATTGAGTACTCCGATATGTTAATCATTACACTCTCTCAGCACAGAATTGAGTCCTTAAGTCACTTCTTATATATTTACGAACTAACTCCATAACCATATCCTTACTCCTTCGGCATACCGTCAATAACCTAATATACGAAATATGTGTATGGACATGTTTTTCGTAACTTATGTAACTACAATTTGGATTATAGCTTTAATTATTTAAAATACTATCCATTCAATTTTTTTTTTAAACATAAGAGCCAAAGTGGTATATACTTGTTCTCGCAAGGCGGTGTCTCTCGAAAATGCTTAACAAAAATAATGATATAACTAGTTTACAGAAGTATTGTGGTAAAATCGCGTTAAAGTAACAGTTGAAACTTAGCAATGCAAGGCTTTATAAAACGATTTGCATCCGATGTCTTTATTTTTCTTAAAGAGGTATTTGTATTTTTAAAACGGCTTTGTTTCACAAAATTAATTAAGATCACCGCCAGCGAACAAATAACTTAAAAACATTTAATGGATAAAATGCTTGCAATATTGATAATCGACAAATTTAATTTATTTCGACAACATGGCTGTAACCACAATTGAAAATTTGTAGTATTATATAAAGCATATATATAAACATATTGTTATTAGAAAACAACGACAGCGTAAGGAAAAAAAATATATTTTTCAGCGATAGTTGGAGGTTCATTATATTGATACCGGAATTCAGAAAAAAAAAATAGCCTTGTAAAGTTAATAGACTATATAAAAAACGAAAACTAGTTGAAATACTTAGAAGCAAAATCTTTAAAATACCTTTACAATATGAAATATATTTTGGTGTATGTGCTTAGATGAAAATATTTAACTACTTGAAAAGTAATAGTCCAATACTCGTATACTTCTTCTAAGTCATACTTACAGTCAAATGAAAATCCACATATGTATCATTTCTTAAAAGTCCAGCCTTCGCCTACTATGGTGAAATCCTTAACTTTAACTATCCAATTCTAGCATAGCACACTAAAATATTGACTGACTTAAGGTATTCCGATTCGCCATGCCTCCGCGCGCCACACTGACCTACCGTATTTCTGTATTTGGTTATTTTAACCATTAATTCACATGAATAGCAACCACTACTTATTTATACTTACTGTATTTCAACTCAAGCCTACTAGCCTCAAGCCGGGTAGTTCGATGTTCCTGAGAATCGACATTTAACCAAAGATTCCGTGATAATTTATCATTCCACTATACTTACTATAGCCGATTCTCGCATGTCGCTATCGATCAATATCTCTAATGAAGCTAATATCGTCGGCCTATTCTGATATTCTAAAATTCAACATCTTAACCATAACAATAAACCTCTTATACGATATTCTTTGTACTCTACGGGTCATAATGCCAATAAATCATTTCTAAGTCTCTATCATTCTACTATAAATCATTTTCATTGCTTAAGAACTACGATCCCAACTTAGACCTAGTCACGTTCGGACACTACTGTTAAAGTAGGGGCATGAACCCGCTTCATTTATCATAATGGAATTGGGTTTGCAAAGGTCAGATCTAAGGAATTATACAAATGATTATAATCAGCACTTAGGTAATACAAATGATTCAAAGTCGTATGGAGTGCCCTAGGTATACGTGGGCATATCCTTTATCCGATCATCACTAATGTCTAATGTCATAACTTATTTCTAGAATCGATACTTAGTATCATCATTCCTTACGTCTAAGATCATTACTTATTTCTAAGTTCAATACTTAGAATATAATCACAGCTTACAACTAAGATCAGTGCTTATGTTCAAATCATCACTTATGTCTAAGATCACTTCTTAGTTACAAACCATACTTAATATATAATCAGTGTTTAGACATAAGTGACAATCTTGATTTTGACTTAAGCATCTAAGATCATAAGCCTAAATCTATGCTTCCGCCGTGGATCTAGAGCCATTCTCTGATACCAACTGTAGCGCCCCGCTCCCGAGCCCTAGCATCGAGAACAGTGCACCCGCCGTATCTCACTAAGGAGAATACAAGGCGTCGATACAAATCAACTACACGTCATCATAATAACGTAAATTGATGTCAGCGGAAGTCATCGTTAAAATCCTCGATAAAATGATCATCATCACTAATACAATGTCTAAGAATTTCTAATCAATACAATAGTCAAATGTATGTAAACACTAATCTCGAAAATACATAACCTCGAATATCGAAATAACTGTCTCATCCAATTCTCGAAAGTCTTTTCTAAATATCCTTAATTTTGAAACCTCTCGTCTCGATCTTCCACGGTATACCAACTCCTGTGTAAGTATACCCTAATTTCTCATGCCTGCAAAACTGGTGAGTGGTGGTGTGAGCCAAAATCAACGGGCTCAGTAAGCAACCTACTTATACTTGTTATATGAATCATACATGCAGAAGCAAATACAAATAACATTTACAGTTAACATACATGTCCTTAGTCCACAATAATTTTACTCGATTATCTTTAACAGTTAAGACTTCGAAAATAAATACAAAATAAATAACTCATCAGCCCAATCTACCTTACCGTGATGCATGCTCTTCTCAAGTATGACATATACAACAAAAAAATAATCACATAAACAAAGAAAAAGACAATGTATACCAACGAAGTAGATAAGCCGCAGAAAGTAAGTCACTCCACATAATAATGCGCAACTTCATGATGCATGTCCTATTATGCATGTCACACGCAACGAAGTCATGTCACACAGAATGCCGATATCTCCACCATGCAATGCATGAACCCGGGTCCTAACTGAGTGGCTGTGGGTCGTACCCACCCACAGTCACCATCCTGAGTGTACTTGGCCCCGCCACCGTACACCATCCTGAGCGCCCGTGACCCGTACGTCACGACCCACCATCAATGCAATGCACGTGCCATGAATGCAAACAACACAATCGCCTGAGGCCCCTGGCCCATCCTCACCATCCTCCGGCACTCGAATCTAAGTTCAGTTATTTCTGGAATTTATTTCTAATTTTCTGATATTTATTTATATTTTCCTATAACTATTACTATTAATTAAGTTACATTTATATCATGTTCTGGGTCGAGGCCTGCCACCGCAACCGGCCCGTTGGCCATTCGACCCGGCTCGACGGCCTGCCTGGCCCGACTCTCTTTTCTTTCATCTCACTTTCATTTTTATTCTCATTTCTGTTCTTCTCATCTTCCTTTAATCTGGTGTATCTACACTCATACATACACACAATTCACATGTAGATACATATATCACATATGCACACAATTCACATATAGAGGAAATTCAATTACAGATATGCAACAATAACACACTGATGCATGATAAACATAATGAGCATAAATAGACCACTTACATCTGATGCATTACAACATGACGAGCACAAATAGACTATTTACCTCTGATGCATGACAATATGACGAGCATAGATAGACCACTTACATCTGATGCATGACAACATAGCGAGCACAAATAGACCACTTACCTCTGATGCATGACAACATAACAAGTACAGGTAGACCACTTACCTCGAATCCGGTACTCACTTCCTTCTCTTCTAGGCTTGAATCTAAACAATTGTAGTATAAAAATCAATACCTAATAATAAATGTTAATTTGGCTTACTTAAAATAATTAGTTCATAGCTTTCTATTTTTTTTCTTTATAAGGTGAATTTTAAAAATATGCGATGCACTTGTCAAAATCATTTTCCAAGTCCAAAAGTTAGTCAAAATCACCAAAAGGCCCAAAATGAAAGAAATCCAAACGAATAGTCCAATTATTTTCTAAAGTTGCCAAAATGTCCAATAAACCAAATGTTTCAAATTAAATATACCAAATAATCTCACAATCCCAAAAAAAAAAAAACCAAAATTTTCAAATTTATTTTACTCGAATTCAAATCCAAAAACTCTAGTTTTTATTTCCTATAGAATTACACCAATTATAACTACAATGTTGATGAAGTTGTACCAAAAGAGACCCCCACCAGCAGCTGCCCCTTGCACCTCACACATCCTGGCCATACCACTCAATTTTCCTAGAACTAATTTACTTTTGCACTACCCATACTCACAGTTTCAAGCACTCTTCATATTCAATTCTAATCACAACATATTGCGCACTCCTAGGCCATTAAAGGCCAGCAACATACACAATTGCAATTTGCACATAAATATACATATACCTAATTTAAGTATTTAGGTAGCTTTCTTTTTTTTTTCTCCACTGAACGAATTTTACCCATTTTGAACACCAAAGAAATAATTCGGCTATGAAGCATAAAACAACAAGAAATTCGGAATTACAATTTCATACTATGTAATAGTTGCAAATACATAACGTCTACTTATTTTCATTCGGCACCCCCATATTCATATATATATGTATATACACACACACATAAATATAGATTCAACAATCTATGAAGACGCGAGTATTCATGTACGATCCAAAGATGTTACGAAAAATATACTTGTATATTTTGTGCAAAAACATAGCAATATAGGCAGGTTACTTACATCTAATTCATATTTCTACACATACAAATGGTACAAAACCTATAGAAAATTCATCTATGAAACTCAAAAGTACTAATGCATGATCCAAGTCAATACCGAGAAAATATAGACATATAGTTTGCCAAAATCATGGTAGATACGCCAAAGTTACTTAAATCGTTTGGATTATACCATACCGTATTTGGAATCGGGGTTGAATTTGAACGAATTCTTCTTCTTCTATTTTTTTTCTCTTTTTCCTTTTCTCCTACTAGTCTCGGCTGTGGGAGGAGCTGGGGAAAAATGGTTGGGGTGCAATATATTTTCCTTCAATTGTTTCGTTTGTTTGCTGAGGGGAGAAACGCAGAGGGAGAATAATGGTGGGAAAAAGGAAAGGAAGTGATGGGCATGGCCAGGAGGTAATCAGGGGGTAAATTGAGGCATAAATTGTGGGGTTGATTTAATGGGATTAATTAGTGGGGGGAAAGTTGAAGAGCCCCCCGACTGACGGTTAGGTTTCTTTTTTTTTAATTAAACTCTTTTTTTTTTCCTTTTAACAAACTTGGGTTGTAACACACGGTCATTACGTTTCTTGAACGCCTGGGTGGATCATCTGGATTTCCTCAAATTTGTCAAAGAAGCGTAGCAATCTTATCCGACAGTTGGTGGAATGCAAGGTTTATATGATAAACATCATCGGCTGAAGACAGACCTGCGTTTCTGGAACAAACACATATTAGGAAATATTTTTGATGATTTGGCTCTTCTTGAGCAGGAAGTGGTGCAGAAAGAACATGCATTTGGTACGCAGCCAACACCATCCAACCACATCCAGTATCAGGAAGCCCTGGCTGCATATAAGCTTGCAGCAAATCAGGAGTTAACCATTTGGGAGCAAAAAGCACGGGTTAAATGGTTACAAGCTGGCGATGCTAATACCAAATTTTACCACAGCCGCGTAAAGGATCGCCGTAGATGGCAACATATCCGCACTATTCGTACTGTTGATGGGATAGTTTGCGACACCGCTGGCTTAATTCAGGATGAAGCCATACGATACTACACGCAACTGTTTGCAGCTAAAGAAGTGGATAGTTCGGATCAATTGTTGGAGTGCACTCCCACGGTGCTAACACCTTCAGATAATGCTGCTCTTACTAAGATGCCATCATTACAGGATGTCAGGGATGCGGTGTGGCAGCTAGACCCTCATAGTGTGGCAGGTCTTGATGGATATAATGGATACTTTCTCCGCACTTATTGGGAGATTGTTCACCCTGATGTATATAAAGCCATTTAAGAATATTTTCTGGGATGTGCAATACCCCGTGCTATGGGCAGCACATTACTCTCTTTAATCCATTTCAACACCGACTACATTTACGGATTTTCGACCTATTAGTTTGTCTAACTTTATTGCAAAGGTGGGGACTCGCATTCTTACCACCCATTTAGGGCTCTTGCTTCCCAAACTTATCTCCCCTGAACAATTAGGCTTCGTCCTTGGATGTGACATTGCAGGGCAAGTAATACTCGAGCAGGACATGAACCACTTGTTGAATAAAAAGTTACGCGATAACCATGTCATGATTAAGCTGAATATCCAAAAAGTTTTTGATCGTGTGAGCTGGTCTTTTCTTTAGGCTTTATTATCGAAATTTGGATTTTCGCACCATTTAATTAAACTAATTATGAATCATCTCAGTAGTACCCATATTCCGAGTCTTGACAATGGTTTACCTTGTTGCTTCTTTCAGCCTACACGCGGTGTCAAGTAAGGGGACTCATTATCTCTTCTTTTGTTTATTTCAACATCTAAGGTGTTTTCCTGTGGACTTAATAGATTGATTAGCGTAGGATTATTACGGCCTTATCCAATGGGGCGTGCTCGGCCTATTATCACGCACTTGGCGTTTGTAGATGATCTGCTCATTTTTCTTAATGGCTCCAGTTCAACCCTATGCAGATTTCATATATTTTATTGCAGTATCAGAGTGTCACAGGCCAGCAAATTAATTTTCATAAGAGTCATCTTATATGCCCATTTAATTTATCTCAGATTCGGGCCCACAAAATGAAAGATTTGCTCCAAATGCCGTCAGCTACGGTCCCAGTTAAGTACCTCAATGTCCCACTCTTTATTTGTTGTCCATGATTCAATTACGGAATTATCTTCTTACCCATTTTGATTCGAAATTGTTGGGTTGGTACAATCGTTTTTTATCGCATTCTGGGTGGCTCATTCTCATTAAGCATGTTCTCTCTTCCATTCCGCTGGATACTCGGTCACCTGTAGCATTGCCTAAGTGCATTATCCGTCATTCTCGGTCACCTGTAGCATTGCCTAAGTGCATTATCCGTCATTTGCACCGTAGAATCTGTAGTTTTTTCTGGGGCTCTACGACGGACACTTCTAAACATCATTGGATAAGATTGGCAGGATTTTTATCCAGTGCATGAGGGAGGACTTCGCATACGCCTCTTGGATGTACTACAGCAGGCATATATGTGTAAGCTATTGTGGAAGTACCATACATCTAATGGCTTGTGGCGATCTTGTATCAGATATAAGTATGGACAGCGTGTAACTTACCTCCCAAGATTAATGGACTCTGACGTGGAAGAGATTATGTTCTGTCCACAATCCGAAATATTGTGGCGGTGAATGGATTTGGAGCCTAGAGGCATCGGGCAGCTTTGCACTCTGTAAAACCTATGATATGTATCGGCCCGTGCGTTTATCTCAACTTTCACATGAATATATTTGGCATAATGTAGAAATTATGAAGAACAAAGATGTTGGAGGCTGAATGAATCTTATTCAGACTTAACTTGAATGTACAAATGGAAGTCCTTATATAAGGAAGAAGGCAACGGCTAGAAAAGTGTCCAACGGGAAGTTGGCCAACGACTAACTTAATTGTAGATGTGCTACAGTGTATATACGTGCTACAGTGTATATATGTACATGTATTTGTCAATGTATATTTTTATACTCCCCCTCAAACTTGGTGTATATGTTTATACAGCAAGGCTTGACAACAAGTGTTTGAGATATGTCCCATCTTGATATTCTTGTAATCACTGGTTTGGTGAAAAGTATCTGCAATGTAATTGACGTATGAGTTGAGTTATGTTCCATCTTGATAACTTCAGGTTCTATCTTCATGTTAGGCAGGATTTTTCCGAGTTTGATTTCATCACTTGTATGCGTCTGTCTTTGATTTTCCTAATATATTCCTTGACCCGATGCTTTCTTCAAGTACCTAAAAGAAACCTTGAACCAAACTTGAAGTATTCGTTAGTATAATCACATGTAAATTTAACCAACTATAACAGTTATCAAGAGTAATATGAGATAAACAGTTTGTTTTTCAAATAGACAATCAACTATACTTAACTTGGTATTCTAAAACTTAAATAGATTATGGTTATTATGCATAAATTACTATACATGCTTTATACATTCACCATACTCCACAGAATACACATTGACTTGCAGCAACCTCAACTTAGTATGAGTTAACCTCCTTTCCATTTTCAAAACAACTATGCATTTTCAACAGGATGACATACAAACTTTCAGATATTATCTTCTAGCAGTAAACTTACATAAGCTAACATGAACGTATTGTAGTGTAATAATACAAACAATTAAGTGATGGAAACATAACATGCATCATTAGCATTTCATTAATGTTCTGTATTAGTAGAGACTTCCAAAAAATGAGAAGGGCAAAAGGTCAAAAAATTACCATGTGTACAGATCTTAACAAACGATAACCAGAGACAAATTTTGGTTTCAAGACATTTTGAGGATACTGCAATTCACAAATGTTCATACTATGAATCCTTTGGCAGAAAGATTAATCTTGTTCAAAAAATAACACTGCATACATTGGACATAAGAAAACACATTGCGCATTTCTCAGTACAAACGCAAAATCTATTTCTTAATGACCTTTAGATATATTAAGAGTGACAACTATCAATGAATATTTGACAAGACTTTGGCAAGTTCTTCTAAGAACTGTCATTAATACATGACCATCCAGTAGTGAAGCAAGCCACATAAGGTACACTGTGTCGTGTACCAGAACGAAATGTATATTAAAAATGCAGGAAAAAAATTTAGATGAGTTTATGTCTATGTCGTGTACCATGTACAAAAGAGAGCATGATGGATTAAATAATCAACCTTAAATAACCAATAAAAAGAAAAAAATATCTGAGTCGATGTTATGGAACTGCAAACCTTTTACCTTTCTTGGCTCCAAAGGGTGGTCATTATTAATATGTCAACATAGTCAGACAATATTGTAATATTCAAAAACATAGGAGGCAAGGTTTAAATGGTTTGCAAGAAACAGGTCATAGGTCATTTGGGAAATGCTTTGGAGGGTTCCTTTGTTCTTCAGGGATGTGAACGCAGCAGCTTCCACCTGAACTTTATTTATTTCTCCACCAAAATATTTAACCGGAGAATGGCGTTTACTTGTACTGATAGCGGAAACTTAATGGCCATAGCTCAACAAGTTATCAAGCAAAAGCAACAGCCAGAACAAAAAACAGAATTAATTTCAGCATCAGTAGCAAATCTTGTGACATCCCCCTTTTTGCCTCCCCCTTTGGAGTTCTTCTACTACTCTCTCCCTGGTTCAAGCTCCCTCTACTGGGATTTGCAGAACCATTACAGGTCACCGAGGCAGCCTGGACCAACACTCTGTTGAGTTTCGATTTAGTGGCTTGGACGCTACCGGTCTGGATATTTCTGATGTTGCAGCTCTCGTGGTTCATTGATGCCACACCTCTTCACACTTTTACAGCAATTTCTCAAAGAAAAGACAGCGCACAAAAACAATCGAAAGATTCTTCACAGATCAAAAACATAGATCATGCAAGAATACGAGAAAATTATTCCCAGTTAATTTCTGGTTTGTGATGGTAACAGGAGGGGACCAGGGGAACAACTATAAATCCCATAAGACCTCTGTTGACTGTTTTTCTTCTGTGCTCCCAGATGTAATTTCATGCCCTCATATAGGAGAAACTTCTATTATCTTAGCCACTTCGTTCATGGATGAAACAGGGAGCCATCCTCCATGTTGTTGTTGTGCAAGATCCAGCAAAGAAATGACTGCAGATTGCTTGTAGTTGGATGGGTAGTAAGATAGTATTTCTTTCACCTTAGCTTTGTTAGTTTCGGAGAACTCCCACGGAGCATTCGGATAATCATAGGGCGTATCAATATGATAATTCAGGGCAGTGGAGAACGATCGATGTGCTTGAGGGAGTTGACAGAAGGCTTGACGAATCTCAAGAACGTGTCGAGAGACAAGACGGCCAAGCATTTTCCTTCTTCGATTGATTTTGTTGACGGAATTTTTTATAGCAGAGGCGAGCCTGCAGCTAAAAATGAAGAGTTTTGGAGCGAAGAACAAGAGGAGCTCGCAGCATCCGACTCTGTATCAAAAGGAGTGGATTTGTGTTGATTGGAAATGAATAACAGATGAAGATTTTTGTGAAAGAATTATGGAGCTTGGAGGCAAATGGAGCAGAGAAGAAATGCTAGATGAAAAACTTGCCGTGCAGGAGTAAAAGAATTGAAGTGAAGGGAGTTATTAGTTAAGTTCTGAAGTGAAAGGAATTATTGAGAATCACTTTCACCGTTTATTGGGAAATGAAAATTTAGTAAATTTTAAAAAAATAAAATGGATGACACTAACGACAGCTGGTGTTGAGTTTTTCCTTAGGAATATATAACAATTGCTAATAAGTGAAATTTGGAAACACGTGTTAAGACATGTTTGATGAAATGAGTATAATACATGTAGCTGTGTGGTGGTGTAATAATTCTGGGATGAGATCTTCTCACCCTCACTTTCTTCACCGCCTTTTTGACCACGCGACACGTGGCAACAAGGGAGGGTGGTGAGGCTAGATGAGGGTCACCTGCATCTAGCCTCACCACCCCCTGCTGCCATGTATCGCGCGGTCACGCGTCACCGCACCCCCTTGCGGTGAGGGGATCCTATCCCAATAATTATAGTGTGTAAATAAAGATGTAGTAAATGAATTGTGAAGGCTGATGTGACTTGAAACACAGCTGTCCAGATGACTTTATTATTTAACAAAGGCAAACCTACAGGCTTGTGTCGGTTTCAAATGACAACAGGAGCTACAGAAACCCTCGAAAACAAAAATCGAGAGGGTTTCCTGAGAAGGGTTCCTGACTTTGGCAAAGAGATGGCAAAGGATATACAAAGCATAGTAGTGGGTAAACGTGTGCAAGTGAGTTCGGAGAGAGTGGGTGAACATATGCCACGTCACCACAGGCACTTTATCAACATGGGTTGTGAAATCTCTTTCTAATTAACTAAGGACAAGACAATCATTTTCTCCATCCTTTCCAAAATAATATACATTTCAAAGGACAATTTTGTCCATCACACAAAACAAAAGAGATAGCACGGTGGAGAAGTGACTATTTGAAGTGGTAGTGGTTCAGACATCAATTTATCAATTCACTTATACCATTTTCTTTCTCTCATTTTTAATTGAGAATCTGAGCTTTTCCACACCCCCACAACACTTCCCAAAATCGTCTGATATAAACTTAGGAACTTCTTTCCAAATGGGTATCTCTTTGAACACAAGTAATTCGAACAGGAATCCCTCAAAAAACCCACAAGTTCTGCATTCTAATCAACTATTTTCTTCTTGGTGCAGCCTCTAATTGCAGTTTCCTAATCCTCTCTCTCTGCTTCAGTAATGAAAATATGAAACAAAGACCCTTTTTTTAGCAACAAACCTATTTTTATGTGAGAAATGCAACAAATGATTTCAAAGAGATCCAAATCTTCAGCTTCGCAGAAGAGGACATAGTTTGCCGTGGAAACTCAAGTAGAGAAATAGGAATGAAGTTATTAAGAAAAGAGTATATGTCTGTCCCGAGCCAGTTTGCATGCATCACGATCCTTCAATAGCTCTTGGAGACCTTACTGGAAAATTGTTTTTGCAGAAATTTGCTGATTTCTTCAATTCTTTGTATCACGAATGGTTCTTGGACACATAATTCCTTTCAATTTATATCTTTCTTTAGATGTCATCTGGAGTAGATTTTGTTTTTATCACAGATTTCAGCTATCAAAAAACACTTTATAGCCGAGGCTCTTGTTGCCTATTCAAGGAAAGATTCTGGTCTTATACCAAGGCTCTTCATAGCTTCTTTGAAAAAGATTCCGGCACTAAACCAAGGCTCTTCATAGCCTCTTGGAAGTTTATAGACACAATGGTCCTTGGAAAAATAGTGAATGGCCTGGAAGCTGTTTGGCTTCAAGGACTAATAGAAGATTTTGTTTTAATTTTATTTTTCTGGCTCTTAATGACCAAGGCTCTGTGGCCTCTTAAAAGAATAGGCTCTATGGCCTTGAAGAATTTATGGCTCTATGGCCTTTTGAAGCATTTGAGGCTCTATGGCCTTGAAGAATTTATGGCTCTATGGCCTTTTGAAGCATTTGAGGCTCTATGGCCTTGAAGAATTTACGGCTCTATGGCCTTTGAAAGATTTCGGCCCTATGGCCTTGATGACGAAAAGATATGTATTAATAGGTTTTTTCCATTTTTCTGAGAAGAAGAAGCTACAGGTTTTGAAGATATATAGAGACATCACAGAAATACCTGTGAGAGTTCGAAATGGACCTTGAAGAATTGCCTGAAATCCTTTGCTTTCGCAGTTTTTTTCTCTTTCTTTTCAGTAAATGCTCGAAGTTAAAGATAAGTTTCGTGGAACTTTCGAATATTGTTGAGCCAAATAATCCAGGTGAGATTTCAAGCGCTTCTCAATTCTTCTTTTCAGAACTGAGGCTCAGAGATTCGTTTTGGTAAACTTACTTCAAATCTTCTCTTCCCTTCAACCATGGCTCTGATACCATGTATAAATTATGAAGCACAAAGATGTTGGAGGCTGAATGAATCTTATTCAGACTTAACTTGAATGTACAAATGGAAGTCCTTATATAAGGAAGAAGGCAACGACTAGAAAAGTGTCCAACGGGAAGTTGGCCAACGACTAACTTAATTGTAGATGTGCTACAGTGTATATATGTACATGTATTTGTCAGTGTATATTTCTACACATAAACTGCAGCAGCCTGTGATTCGATTGTTCTTATGGCGTCTTCAACATCTGGCATTACCTTTTCCAGAGAATATTGCATCCTTTGGAGCCTCATTCCCGAGTATTTGTCCATTTTGTTGCCAAGCTCAAGGCGTGGGCGAACATGTTCTGTTGCGATGTCCACTTATTCCGGACCTTTGGTACTTCTATGTAGGATTTTTGGGTGGACCATTCACACACTATTAATCTCTACACATACTTACTACATTTGTGGATGTCATCAAACGTCAACACTTTATAGGGTTGTCTTCGCCTCATTGCACCAGGCATTCTAGCATGGTCCATCTAGTGTCATTATACAGGTATTGTCTACGGTGGTGAATGATTTAACATTCGTCAGCTTGCTCACAACGTTCATCAAAATATCTACATATGGTGTATGTCCATCAAACATACAAAATGTAGAGAAAAAGGGGTTTGAGTGATTTCAAAATATGTGATTTAAATGAGCATGACAAAAAAACGTGTGCATAATATAAACGTGTGCATGATATATTGCTTATTACTTGCCTTATTTAGGTCATATATAATGTTGCCGTACTAACGAGCCATGAAGCGTTAAAGCTTACATCATATGGCAAACATTTGTTGTGTTTATACGATTTTCAGGTGCCACCATTAATGAACTAAACAAGTTCATTAAGTGAAGTACTTAGTTAATTAAACTAAGTAGTTCATTAAAGGAAGCTACATTTGGACAAGGCACAAAGGCAACAAGACTAAGAAAGGAAAGTCTCCTCCTCCCCATTTACTACATATGGCACGCCTACACATATATATAAATATATATTTTCTGACTTTTTGAAAAAGGCACATACACATGTATTCCAACGTACTACCGACATGTTATATATTTTACGTACGTACGTTAACGTCACGCCATCATACTTAACTCATATTTATGAGTATATTCAGGTCTTATATCATATGATATAAGTCATGGTGATGACAAATTAAATACGACACGTTAAAAGGTTCTAAACCAAGAATTGTCGTATCGGACGAATACCCAAACTTCGCCAACGTGTCACGTACTTGCCATAAATAGATGTCCAACCCCTACACCTCAAAAATCATTATTAATTTCGTGCATATGATGATAATTCCAGCCATAAAATCATTCCATGTTGGCACACACAAATCACCCCACATTAAGGCCAAATTGTGGAGATTCCAATTTTAATTTTGTCACATGTTAATGGCACCACTTTAGACCAGCCAAGTGCTGAGAATTAAAGTTTATATTATATATATTATGTGTAACATAATATATATAACATGTGCAAAAAGTTGAAATTTAATTAGAGAAAAATCGGATAATCGATAAACATCGAAAATTCGGCACAACACATGGAACATTTTTGGCACATTATACGACACGTATCTAGACACTTCTTACATATGTCATACATCTTAAAGTGTTCTAGAAAATTAAATTAAGGGCTGATTGGAATATAACATGTGTGTATTATTAAATATGCACTATTTTACAAAGTTAGCAAAAATAAAATTCAGCACATGCATATACATGTATACACGCCCCTACAGCTGAGATGGAGCATATGTGGAGCCTTGTTGGCATATTGGTTGGTCAAGAATGAAGGATACAATGTTGATGACATAAAGAAAGAAGCTACACAAGGTAATAATTCAAATTTTGTCTCAATTGTGACATATGCTGAAAATTCAGCATGTGTGCTAATGTATGACCGATTTTTACCACCACTATGAGTGATATTTTACTTCTTAATTAAGGTAGATTAATTGGAAGATAATTTGGAATCATCTTGAATAAGTTATGTAATTTAAGTGGTGATATTTTTCAATATCACACATGCTGAAAATTTCAGCATGTGTGAATGTATAATGGCCGAATTTTAGGCTATATTATTGTCTAGTTTTTATCCCATAAAAGAGGAAAATATCTTATACTAAATGGTGATTCATTTTTAAAAGATAAATCAAAGCAAACATGGCAACATTTTGAAAAGAATACCCGTGTATCACATGCTGAAATTTCAGCATGCAAAGTCTCTTAATGGTCGAAATTTTCATGCTCTTTTTGTGAGAAAATTATCTTGCTAACTTTATGTGATAATCTTGTGAATTATGGCAACTATTTCATGATGATTTTGGCACATGTTTTAAGTGGTATTCTCAGATTTTCCTAGTCATCAAGTGATGACAACATTCAACCAATCATGAAGTGTCAAGTAAGCAAAGGTTAAATGATCGTCCAATAAGAAGGTCCCAAGTAAGCAAGAACGTGTCACAATGATGCCACACATTCTCCCAAGGACTTAGAAGATAATTTTCAAGAGGGGAAGGCACCAATAGGGGGACGGCCATGTTGCTTAAAAGGAAAGGAGATGAGCAAAAACAAAAGACAAGAACAAGCATTACACTCTTGAGATCAAAAACGCCAAGCACCTCTCATCTTCTACACTCTCTTTCTTTCTTCTTTCTTGAAAGCCTATTGTACTTATATTCTTACTCTTGAATAGGCTTTTAATATACCACCACATACTCTATATCTTTGTAAAAGATTGATCAAGGTGTGATCAATCTTCAATCTTGCTAGGTGGTGGTGTTCGTGCGAATTGTATTCATTGTACAAGGTTTGTAAAGGGTTGGAGTTGGTGTGTAACTCCATCAACCATGTGGTAAGGTGTACTTGCGTGTGTGACTAGTTTTAACCGAGGAAGGTGTTCCTCGAAGACTGGAGTAGATTGTTTATAACCGAACCAGTATAAAATTGTTGGTGTCATTTACTTTCAGCACTTATATTCTGTTTCTGTACTTTTTACTCTTTTTGTTTACGTTCGTAAAAATATTAAACGATTTTCAAAAATTACGAAAATTTTCAGAAACATAGCCACACGTCTTAGGTTTAATTTGGCATACGTTTCAACCCCTTTGGATAAGTATAAGTCATTCAAACATCCAAAGTTCTGAGACTAGTGCAGTCTGATTTTTAGGCTTGCAAAGGTTGAGACTTTGAGTGTATTTGACTAACTTCCCGAAAGAATTTTTCAAAACTGTTTCAACCCATTTAAATAAAACATATAAGGGGTTAGTGGTTAAAATTTCAGAGCAATTGGATTTAAGAACAAATAGGAATAAATTTTTCAAAACAGTCTACCGTTTCTGGCAGATTCGCGCAATCTGACCACGAATGATTTTTGAAGGGGTTAAAGGTTGAATTTAAGTCTGAAATTTTTAGGAGACACTCACAACATCTGAGGCTAAATTCTTTAAAAATTTCAGAATTTCTGAAGACCTACAACCTAGTTTTAAAAATGTTTTAAAACTAGTCCTGAAAACAGAATCTGTTTTCAGAAGTTGAGTTGTTTGGCTTTAAACAAATTTTAAAAACCACACTTTCCACACCAACTATTCAACCTCCCCTTCTAGTGGTGCCTTGCAGATCCTATAAGTGGTATCAGAACGCAGGAACACTCACTACAAAGGATCCAACGATTCAGTGAGATGGCAACCACAAATCTCAAAACTGAGCAAGAAGGTATGTCGAGCCAAAG
Organism: Eustoma russellianum; assembly: GCA_036186865.1. Lineage (NCBI taxonomy): Eukaryota > Viridiplantae > Streptophyta > Magnoliopsida > Gentianales > Gentianaceae > Eustoma > Eustoma russellianum. The sequence goes on along the minus strand of AP025069.1, from coordinate 16,503,149 downwards.
GCCTCCTCTTTTTGACGGTGAGTCGTTTATTCACTGGAAACTAAGAATGAAGCTTTTTCTTATGGCTATAGATATTGGTCTTTGGTCGATTATAGAAGATGGTCCTTTTGTTCCATCTAAGTTATCCACCGTAGATGGAGTTACACTAGAAGTTGTCAAACCTAGACAAGAATATACAAGTGATGATAAAAAGAAACTTAGCATGAATGCTAGGGCTATGCAATTGCTCTTGAATGGATTAAGTAAAAGTGAGTCTAGTTATGTCTCAAACTGTTCGAGTGCACAAGAAATGTGGAGGATACTAGAAGTGCAGTCAAGTAAAAGAGTCAAAGATAAACATGCTTATGTCCACACTTGAGTCGTTTAAACTATTGCCTAATAAATCTATTGTTGATATGGATCTTCGTTTGACTAACATCTATAATTCTCTTGAGTCTCTTGGTAAAGCTTTTACCATGCAGGAAAAAGTACAGAAAGTCTTAGGAAGCCTTCCATCAGAGTGGGACCCTAAAGTAACTGCAATAGAAGAAAGCAAAGAAACAAACTCAATTAAGATGGAAGAGTTAATTGGATCTCTTAAGGTGTATGAAAATAAACTCACCATACGGAAATCGGAATCATCTAAACAAGGTAAAGCTATTGCTTTTAAATCAAATGAATATGTCTCTACTTCTTCCGATCGCGTAGATGGTAGTGATTCTGAATCCGATAACGATGACCTAATTCTATTGGCTAAAGGATTAAGAAAATTTATGAGAAGGTCATTTAGAAACAAAAATAAGGGTACTACAACTAAAAGAAATAAGAACAAGTCAAATGATAAAGATGTTAAATGTTATGAATGTGACAAACTTGGACATTTATCATATGACTGCCCCAATAAAGAAAAGCAAACAAATAAATACCCTGACAAGGAGCGGAACAAGAATAGACTCGTCTCAGAACCCAAACAAAGGAAACGTGCTCTAAAAGCCTCCACCTGGAGTGATACATCGGATTCCGAGACTGAAACCGAAGAAGAGACTGCACAAGTATGCTTTGTGTCCAAAGCATCTAATGAGGTATCATCTGATTCTGATTCTGACTCTGAGCCTTCTTATGATGTTCTTTTTAGTCAGTATTTAGAATTGCATAAATTCACTAAGACTCTTGCTAAGGAAAAGAAGCGATTAATTGAAGATAAGAAACTGTTAGAATCTTCTAACGAGAATCTTGTTGCTCAATTAAACGATTCAAAGAAAGAGTCATCATGTATCATCACTGCATTAAAGACAGAGATTTCATCATTAACCACTCAAAATAACAAAATGAAATCCGAGATTTGAAATTTGAAATCAAGGAATATAGACCTAGAGAAAATGATGAAACAGTTTGATACGGGATCTAACATGCTGCATCGTATTATCTTATCACAAAAGCATGACAGTGACAAAACGGGTTTGGGATACGTTGCTACTAATGAAGTATCCACCAAACCAACTAAGTTTGTTGTGTCTAAGAAAGTAGACACCCCAAAGCCTCAAATAGCGTCTAAGATGATGCAAAAATCGCCCCTTCCCTCATCACACCCCACTTCCTCTTCATATCATGCGAAATACAATTTTGTACCATATAGATATGAAAAGAAAAGAGTAATGCATACACGACATTCATTTCATCCACGCACTACGCACACACACACAAGGACATATTGTAGAGAAAAAGGGGTTTGAGTGATTTTCAAATACATGATTTAAATGTGCACAAAAACGAGCATAAGATAAATGTGCATGATATTGCTTATTACTTGCCTTATATAGTTCATATATTATGTTGCCGTACTAACGAGCCATGAAGCTACAAAGCTTACATCAAATGGCAAACATTTGTTGCGTTTATACTATTTTCAGGTGCCACCATTAATGAACTAAACTAGTTCATTAAGTGAAGTACTTAGTTAATTAAACTAAGTAGTTCATTAAAGGAAGCTACATTTGGAAAAGGCACAAAGGCAACAAGGCTAAGAAAGGGAAGTCTCATCCTCCTCATTTATCACTCATATACACGCCTACATACATATATAAATATATATTTTCAGATTTTTTGAAAAAGGCACATACACATGTATTCTAACGTACTACCGATACGTTATATATTTTACGTACGTACGTTAACGTCACACCACTATACTTAACTCATATTTATGAGTATATTCAGGTCTTATATCATATGATATAAGTCATGGTGATGACAAATTAAATACGACACGTTAAAAGGTTCTAAACTGAAAATTGTCGTATCGGACGAATACCGAAACTTCGCCAACGTGTCACGTACTTGCCATAAATAGATGGCCAGCCCCTACACCTCAAAAATCACTAAACTTTTCGTGGGTATGATGATGGTCACAGCCATAAAATCATTCCATGTTGGCACACACAAATCACCCCACATTAAGGCCAAATTGTGGAGATTCCAATTTCAATTTTGTCACATGTTAATGGCGCCACTTTAGACCAGCCAAGTGCTGAGAATTAAAGTTTATATTATATATATTATGTGTAACATAATATATATAACATGTGCAAAAAGTTGGAATTTAATTAGAGAAAAATCGGGTAATCGATAAATATCGAAAATTCGATTTTCTACATACACAATGCATGGAACATTTTTGGCACATCATATGACACGTATCTAGACACTTTTTACATATGTCATACATCTTAAAGTGTTCTAGAAAATTAAATTAAGGGCTGATTGGAATATAACATGTGTGTATTATTAAATGTGCACTATTTTACAAAGTTAGCAAAAATAAAATTCAGCACATGCATATACATGTATACACGCCCCTACAGCTGAGATGGAGCATATGTGGAGCCTTTTTGGCATATTAATTGGTCAAGAATCAATCACACAAGTTGGTGACTTAAAGAGAGAAGCTACAAAAGGTAACAATTCAACTTTTGTCACAATTGTGACACATGCTGAAAATTTCAGCATGTGTGTTTAAGGGTGGGCGATTTTTACCTATTTATGAGGTATATTTCACTTCTTGAATTAAGTGAATTAATTAGAAGACAATTTGGAAGTGTTTTAAATATTTTATGGAATAAAGAAAGTGATATTCTTGGATATCACACATGCTGAAAATTTCAGCATGTGTGCAATGCATCTAGGCGTTTTTAAGGCCTTATTAGTGACTAATTTTTATTCCAAAAATGATAAAAATGTTGTCTACTAAATGGTGATTTATTTTTAAGAAATAAATCAAAGTAAACTTGGCATTATTTTGAATGAAATGGAAATGATGCACATGCTGAATTTTCAGCATGGTATGGCCAAATTTTTCATGATTTTTGAGAAAATTATCTTGCTTGATTTGAGTGATAATCTTATGAATTAAGGTAATTATTCTATGTTGATTTTTGGCACATGTTTTGAGTGAAATATTCAGATTTTCCAAGTCATCAAAGGATGACAACATTCAACCTATCATGAAGTGCCAAGTAAGCAAAGCTTAAATGATCACCCAATGAGAAGGTGCCAAGTAAGCAAGATCATGTCACAATGATGCCACACATTCTTCCAAGGACTTAGAAGATAATTTTCAAGAGGGGAAGAGCAATTCAAGGGGGCGGACTATGTGATAAAAAGGAAGGAAGAAGAACAAAACAAAACAAGAACAAGAGTTGCTAATTCAAAAAGATCAAAAGTGTTCTAGCCTTCTTCTTCTACACTTTATTTCTCTATTTCTTGAAAGCCTATTATACTTACATTCATATTCTTGAATAAGCTTATCTTAGACCACCACTCATTCTATATCTTTGTAAAAGATTGATCAAGGTGTGATCAATCTTCAATCTTGCAAGGTGGTGGTGTTCGTACGTATTGTATTCATCATACAAGGTTTGTAAAGGGTTGGAGTTGGTGTGTAACTCCATCAACCCTGTGGTAAGGTGTATGTGTGTTGTGTGACTAGTGTGAACCAAGGAAGGTGTTCCTTGAAGACTGGAGTAGGTTGTTGATAACCGAACCAGTATAAAATTCTTGGTGTCATTTACTTTCAGCATTTATTTTCTGTTACTGCACAGTTTACTCTTTGTGTTTGTGTTCGTAAAAATAGTAAACGAATTTAAAAATTTACGAAAATTTCCAGAAACAAAGTTACACGTCTTAGGGTTAATTTGGGACAAGTTTCAACCCTTGTGGACAAGTATAAGTCATTCAAACATCCAGAGTTCTGAGACTAGTGCAGTCTGATTTTCAGGCTTGCAAAGGTTGAGACTTTGATTATATTTGACTAACTTTCCCAAAGAATTTTTCAAAACTGTTTCAACCCATTTAAATATAACATATAAGCGGTTAGTGGTTAAAATTTCAGAGCATTTGGAGTTGTGTACAAATAGGAATTAATTTTTCAAATCAGTGTACCGTTTCTGGCAGATTTGCGCAATCTGACCACCAACGATTTTTCAAGGGGTTAGAGGTTTAATTTTAATCTGAAATTTTTAGGAGATACTCATAACATCTGAAGATAAGTTCTCTCCAAATTTCAGAATTTTTTAAGACCTACAACCTAGTTCTAAAAACGTTTTAAAACTGGTTCTGAAAACAGAAACTGTTTTCAGAAGTTGGGTTTTTGGTTGAAACTTATTTTAAAAACCACATTTTCCGCACCCACTATTCAACCTCCCCCCCCCCCTTCTAGTGGTGCCTTGCAGATCCTACAATTGGTATCAGAGCGCTGGAACACTCACAACAAAAGGATCCAACGACCTACGTGAAATGGCATCCACTAGCTATAACACCGAGGAAAAAGATATATCAAGCCAAATGCCTCCACTATTTGAAAATGAGGTAAATTCTGATTCTGACTCGGATTCTGAACTATATTATGATGATTTATATGTTGAATATCTTGAATTACATAAGTTTGCTAGAACTCTTGCAAAACAAAAGAAACGGTTAATTGAAGACAAGAAATTGTTAGAATCTTCTAACAAAGATCTTGTGCCTCAATTAAACGATTCAAAAGAAGAGTCGTCGTGCATTATAAATTCATTAAAGTCTGAAATTTCATCATTGACATCCGAGAATACTAAATTGAAATTCGAGATTTCAAACTTGAAATCAAGGAATGAGGATGTAGAGAAAAAGGTGAAACAATTTGACACGGGAACAAACATGCTAGATCACATCATTTCTTCACAAAAGAATGATAGTGACAAAACCGGACTAGGATACGTTGAGAAAAGTAAGTCACTAAATAAACCAACCAAATTCATTCCATCTAAGAAAATAGATGCATCAAAGACATATGTGGCATCTAAGAAGATGCATAGACCTTTTCCTATGACATCTCATCGTGCTTCTTCTTCACATCATGCAAAATATAATTATGTGCCATATAGATATGAGAAGAAACAAGTGATGCATACGAGACACTCATATCACAAAAATGCATCTAGATCACGTCCCGTGCATGCAAACCGAAATGCATATCAAAAACAGAAACCATACTATATGCATGATGGGATTCTTGGCCAAAGGCCAAACGCATTTGGCCCTAACATATATTATGTTGCATTCTCATCACCTTTCTCACCTTTTGGAAGACCTAGAAAGGTCACTTAAATTTGGGTACCAAAAGAGACATTTTCAAAGGGTTGAATAAATAACCCTTACGAACGCACGTTATATGCAATACATGTTTTTTCTTCTTCATCTTTACAGGCATCTTTTGATTTACTTTTCAAAATAAAGGGGGAGAGATAGCATGATTTAAGGGGGGAGAGAGATACTAATTGCATAAATTAAGGGGGAGCGACTCGGAATTTAAAATTCAAGTTTTGATTTTATGCATGATTGAAGGAGGAGCGATAGGATTTAAATCATGAGTATAGGTTATTTTGAAAATCATCAAAAGGGGGAGATTGTAGAGAAAAAGAGGTTTCTGTGATTTTCAAATACATGATTTAAATGTGCACAAAAACGAGCATAAGATAAATGTGCATGATATTGCTTATTACTTGCCTTATATAGTTCATATATTATGTTGCCGTACTAACGAGCCATGAAGCTACAAAGCTTACATCAAATGGCAAACATTTGTTGTGTTTATACTATTTTCAGGTGCCACCATTAATGAACTAAACTAGTTCATTAAGTGAAGTACTTAGTTAATTAAACTAAGTAGTTCATTAAAGGAAGCTACATTTAGAAAAGGCACAAAGGCAACAAGGATAAGAAAGGAAAGTCTACTCCTCCTCATTTATCACTCATATACACGCCTACATACATATATAAATATATATTTTCAGATTTTTTGAAAAAGGCACACACATGTATTCTAACGTACTACCGACACGTTATATATTTTATGTACGTACGTTAACGTCACACCACTATACGTAACTCATATTTATGAGTATATTCAGGTCTTATATCATATGATATAAGTCATGGTGATGACAAATTAAATACGACACGTTAAAAGGTTCTAAATCGAAAATTGTCGTATCGGGCGAATACCGAAACTTCACCAACGTGTCACGTACTTGCCATAAATAGATGGCCAGCCCCTACACCTCAAAAATCACTAAAAGGTTTTTGGGTATGATGATGGTCACAGCTATAAAATCATTCCATGTAGGCACACACAAATCACCCCACATTAAGGCCAAATTGTGGAGATTCCAATTTTAATTTTGTCACCTGTTAATGGCGCCACTTTAGACCAGCTAAGTGCTGAGAATTAAAGTTTATATTATATATATTATGTGTAACATAATATATATAACATGTGCAAAAAGTTGGAATTTAATTAGAGAAAAATCGGGTAATCGATAAATATCGAAAATTCGATTTTCTACGTACACAATGCATGGAACATTTTTGGCACATCATATAACACGTATCTAGACACTTTTTACATATGTCATACATCTTAAAGTGTTCTAGAAAATTAAATTAAGGGCTGATTGGAATATAACATGTGTGTATTATTAAATGTGCACTATTTTACAAAGTTAGCAAAAATAAAATTCAGCACATGCATATACATGTATACACGCCACCTACAGCTGAGATGGAGCATGTGTGGAGCCTTGTTGGCATATTGATTGGTCAAGAATCAATCACACAAAGTTGTTGACTTAAAGAGAGAAGCTACAAAAGGTAACAATTCAAATTTTGTCACAATTGTGACACATGCTGAAAATTTCAGCATGTGTGTTTAAGGGTGGGCGATTTTTACCTATTTATAAGGTATATTTCACTTCTTGAATTAAGTGAATTAATTAGAAGACAATTTGGAAGTGTTTTAAATATTTTATGGAATAAAGAAAGTGATATTCTTGGATATCACACATGCTGAAAATTTCAGCATGTGTGCAATGCATCTAGGCGTTTTTAAGGCCTTACTAGTGACTAATTTTTATTTCAAAAATGATGAAAATGTTGTCTACTAAATGGTGATTCATTTTCAAGAAATAAATCAAAGTAAACTTGGCATTATTTTGAATGAAATGGAAATGATGCACATGCTGAATTTTTAGAATGGTATGGCCGAATTTTTCATGATTTTTGAGACAATTATCTTGCTTGATTTGGGTGATAATCTTATGAATTATGGTAATTATTCTATGTTGATTTTTGGCACATGTTTTGAGTGAAATATTCAGATTTTCCAAGTCATCAAATGATGACAACATTCAACCTATCATGAAGTGCCAAGTAAGCAAAGTTTAAATGATCACCCAATGAGAAGGTGCCAAGTAAGCAAGGTCATGTCACAATGATGCCACACATTCTCCCAAGGACTTAGAAGATAATTTTCAAGAGGGGAAGAGCAATTCAAGGGGGCGGACTATGTGATAAAAAGGAAGGAAGAAGAACAAAACAAAACAAGAACAAGAGTTGCTAATTCAAAAAGATCAAAAGTGTTCTAGCCTTCTTCTTCTACACTTTCTTTCTTTCTTTCTTGAAATCCTATTGTACTTACATTCATATTCTTGAATAGGCTTATCTTAGACCACCACTCATTCTATATCTTTGTAAAAGATTGATCAAGGTGTGATCAATCTTCAATCTTGCAAGGTGGTGGTGTTCGTGCGTATTGTATTCATCATACAAGGTTTGTAAAGGATTGGAGTTGGTGTGTAACTCCATCAACCCTTTGGTAAGGTGTATGTGTGTTGTGTGACTAGTGTGAACCAAGGAAGGTGTTCCTTGAAGACTGGAGTAGGTTGTTGATAACCGAACCAGTATAAAATTCTTGGTGTCATTTACTTTCAGCATTTATTTTCTGTTACTGCACAGTTTACTCTTTTTGTTTGTGTTCGTAAAAATAGTAAAAAACTTTCAAAAATTACAAAAATTTCCAGAAACAAAGTTACACGTCTTAGGGTTAATTTGGGACAAGTTTCAACCCTTTTGGACAAGTATAAGTCATTCAAACGTCCAAAGTTCTGAGACTAGTGCAGTCTGATTTTCAGGCTTGCAAAGGTTGAGACTTTGATTGTATTTGACTAACTTCCTAAAAGCATTTTTCAAAACTGTTTTGACCCATTTAAATATAACATATAAGGGGTTAGTGGTTAAAATTTCAGAGCATTTGGAGTTGTGTACAAATAGAAATTAATTTTTCAAATCAGTGTACCGTTTCTGGCAGATTTGCACAATCTGACCACCAACGATTTTTCAAGGGGTTATAAGTTGAATTTTAATCTGAAATTTTTAGGAGATACTCATAATATCTGAGGCTAAGTTCTCTCCAAATTTCAGAATTTTTGAAGACCTACAACCTAGTTTTAAAAACGTTTTAAAACTGGTTCTGAAAACAGAAACTGTTTTCAGAAGTTGGGTTTTTGGTTGAAACTTATTTTAAAAACCACATTTTCCGCACCCACTATTCAACCCCCCCTCTCTAGTGGTGCCTTGCAGATCCTACACATATCAAAAACGTCCTTCATACAATGAGTATAAAGGAGTTCTTGGGCAAAGGCCCAAAGTGCATTCATCACATGTCTACTATATCGCACCTTCATCTACATTCTTGCCATTTGCTAGACCGAGAAGGATCACCCAAGTATGGGTACCGAAAGGTACTTTTACCAAGAGGTGATTAACTAACTCGCAAGGACCCAAAGTTAAAAGGGTACCTAAATCATTTTTGCACATTGCAGGGAGCCCACACATCAAAAGACACAACTATAAAGTGGTTCCTTGATAGTGGCTGCTCGAGGCACATTACGGGTGACCCGAGCTTGTTCACAAAATTAAAGAAGGTCACAAAAGACGGATCCGTGACCTTTGGAGACAACAATGAAGGCAAGATCATCGGAAAAGGTACGATAGGAAATCCAAGCACTCTTCAAATCTCCAACGTCTATTTGGTAAGCAACTTATCTTACAATCTTCTTAGCATTTCTCAATTTATTGACAATGGCTTTAATGTGTGTTTTACTCACCCTTGCTGCAATATAATAAATAAAAATGGAGAAACCGTTTTAAAAGGAAAACGAGAAGGTAACATTTATACGCTTTCTATGGATGATATGGTAGACGCTAAAGTTAAGTGCTTTATGTCAAACGAACCCAATGTGAATTTATGGCATAGACGTTTAGGACACATTGGTATTTCCACACTAGAAAAACTCCTACGAAAGAACCTAGTACGAGGATTGCCTACACTTGATTTAGACAACTTTCAGTTGTGTGAATCTTGCATAAAAGACAAACAAACACGTGAGTCACTTAAGCCTAAGAATGAAATAAGCACGACTAGAGTCTTAGAACTACTACACATTGATTCGTTTGGTCCTAGTCGCGCTACAAGCCTTGGTGGGCGCCACTATGCATGCGTGATTGTTGATGATTTTTCTTGTTATACTTGGACTTTATTTCTTGCACATAAGGATGATAGTGCCATTGAGATTGCGAAATTAAAACAACTTGAAAACCAATACGGTGTCAATGTGAAAAAGATAAGAAGTGATAGAGACGGTGAATTTAAAAACAAAGATATGATTTCACTTTGCGAAGAAAAAGGAATCAAGCATGAGTTTTCGCCACCTAGAACTCCACAATTAAATGGAGTAGTAGAAAGAAAGAATCGAACATTACAAGAAATCGCTAGGACTATGTTATGTGAAAATAAATTGCCTAGATTTCTGCGGGCAGAAGCCGTAAATTGTGCATGCTACATAGTAAATTGCTTATCTATTAGAAAGAAAATAAACAAGACGCCTTATGAGATATTGAATGATCGCATGCCTAAGATTGACTATTTTCGTGTGTTTGGATGCAAATGTTTTGTTTTAAATACAAAAGATAATTTAGATAAATTTGAATCCAAATCAATTGAGTGCATTTTTGTTGGATATTCTATAAATTCAAAGGCATATAGATGTTATGATCCTCTCACTAGACAAATCATAGAATCTATTCATGTGAAGTTCAATGAATTTGGTGAGATTGATAAAGATAAAGAATATGATGATGACTTTGAATTGAAACCCGTGTTGAATGAAGATGATGGTACATTTGATATGCATGACATGAATGACACACTAGAAATGCATGATCACATAGAAATGCATGATAACATAGAAAATAATCAACCAAGATGGCATAGAGATCACCCACATGATCTCATCATAGGCGACATCACTCACGGTGTGCGACCACGTAGAAGAATTACTTCGGATGAAATAAATCAATTTCATGCTATGATTTCCGAAATTCAACCCAAAAATGTGCATGATGCTTTGAGTGATTCTTCTTGGATTGATGCTATGCATGATGAGCTAAATCAATTCGTTAGAAATGATGTATGGGATTTAGTGCCATGACCACAAGATAAGACCATAATAGGCACAAAGTGGGTGTTTAGGAATAAAATGAATGAAGGAGGAAAGGTCGTTAGAAATAAAGCTAGACTTGTAGCACAAGGCTATAATCAAGAAGAAGGAATTGACTACGATGAAACATTTGCACCCGTAGCACGATTAGAAGCTATACGACTCTTACTTGCTATTGCTTGCATGAAAGATTTCAAATTGTATCAAATGGACGTAAAAAGTGCATTCCTAAACGGATTTATACAACACGAGGTATACGTGAAGCAACCACCCGGTTTTGAAGATTTGAAACATCCTGATCACGTGTACAAATTAAAGAAGGCACAATACGGACTAAAGCAAGCACCAAGAGCATGGTATGATCGTTTTGCTACTTTCCTTTTAGAAAATGATTTTAAACGAGGTACTATAGATAGTACACTATTTTTGAAACAAGATAAAACGGATTTACTTATTATTCAAATCTACGTTGATGACATTATTTTCGGTTCTACATCACATAGACTTGTTGAAGAGTTTGAAAATTGCATGAAATCCGAATTTGAAATGTCTATGGTTGGTGAACTTAACTATTTTCTTGGCTTGCAGATTAAGCAAACGAGTAAAGGCATTCACATAAGTCAAGCTAAATATATAAATGACATGATTAAAAAGTTCAATTTTGAAAATTTGAAACCATCCCCCACCTCTATGAGTGTCACCACCAAATTGGATAAGGATGAACATGGTAAAGATTTTGACAATGCTTTATATCGGTCTATGATTGGTTCTTTGCTATATTTGACTGCTGGTAGGCCTGATATCATGTTCAGTGTATGCATGTGTGCACGTTTTCAGAGTCAACCTAAGGTGTCTCATTATAATGCGGTAAAGAGAATATTCCGTTATATTAAGCACACGCCCACCTTAGGAATTTGGTATGATAAAGATTCCGAATTTAACTTACATGCTTATACTGATGCAGATTACGGTGGCTGTAAAATAGATAGGAAGAGCACGAGTGACACTTGCCAATTTATAGGAAACTCAGTCATTTCATGGTTTTCCAAAAAGCAAGCAAGCGTTGCTTTGTCCACTACTGAGGCTGAGTACATGGCACTTAGCCTTTGTTGCACACAGTTATTGTGGATAAAACAACAACTTTCGGACTTTGGAATTACCGTAAATAGAATTCCTATATACTGTGATAGTATGAGTGTCATTAATCTGTCTAAGAACCCCGTGTTACACTCTAAGGCTAAGCATATAGAAGTACTCTATCACTTTCTTCGTGATCACATAAACAATGGTGATATCGTCATAGATCACGTACGCACAAAAGCACAAGTAGCGGATATCTTTACAAAAGCCTTAAATAAAGCCACGTATGAATCTCTTCGGTCTAAATTAGGCATGATTTCAGCTGATATGATTTGATTTGACGTGATTTGATTTTCTTTCCTTATTTACAGGCATCTTTTGATTTACTTTTCAAAATAAAGGGGGAGAGAAAGAGAAAGCATGATTTAAGGGGGAGAGAGATACTGATTGCATAAATCAAGAGGGAGCGGTTTTAAATTTAAAAATTCAAATTTCGAATTTTATGCATGATTGAAGGGGGGGCGATAGGATTTAAATCATGTGCATAAGTTATTTTGAAAATCATCAAAAGGGGGAGATTGTAGAGAAAAAAGGTTTGAGTGATTTCAAAATTTGTGATTTAAATGAGCATGACAAAAAACGCGTGCATGATATATTGCTTATTACTTGCCTTATTTAGGTCATATATAATGTTGCCGTACTAACGAGCCATGAAGCGTTAAAGCTTACATCATATGGAAAACATTTGTTGTGTTTATACGATTTTCAGGTGCCACCATTAATGAACTAAACAAGTTCATTAAGTGAAGTACTTAGTTAATTAAACTAAGTAGTTCATTAAAGGAAGCTACATTTGGACAAGGAACAAAGGCAACAAGACTAAGAAAGGAAAGTCTCCTCCTCCCCATTTACTACATATGGCACGCCTAACATATATATAAATATATATTTTCTGACTTTTTGAAAAAGGCACATACACATGTATTCCAACGTACTACCGACACGTTATATATTTTACGTACGTATGTTAACGTCACACCATCATACTTAAATCATATTTATGAGTATATTCAGGTCTTATATCATATGATATAAGTCATGGTGATGACAAATTAAATACGACACGTTAAAAGGTTCTAAACCAAGAATTGTCGTATCGGGCGAATACCGAAACTTCGCCAACGTGTCACGTACTTGCCATAAATAGATGGCCAGCCCCTACACCTCAAAAATCATTATTAATTTCGTGCATATGATGATCATTCCAGCCATAAAATCATTCCATGTTGGCACACACAAATCAACCCCACATTAAGGCCAAATTGTGGAGATTCCAATTTTAATTTTGTCACATGTTAATGGCGCCACTTTAGACCAGCCAACTGCTGAGAATTAAGGTTTATATTATATATATTATGTGTAACATAATATATATAACATGTGCAAAAAGTTGGAATTTAATTAGAGAAAAATCGGGTAATCGATAAACATCGAAAATTCGGTTTTCTACGTACACAACACATGGAACATTTTTGGCACATCATACGACACGTATCTAGACACTTCTTACATATGTCATACATCTTAAAGTGTTCTAGAAAATTAAATTAAGGGCTGATTGGAATATAACATGTGTGTATTATTAAATGTGCACTATTTTACAAAGTTTGCAAAAATAAAATTCAGCACATGCATATACATGTATACACGTCCCTACAGCTGAGATGGAGTATATGTGGAGCCTTGTTGGTGTATTGGTTGGTCATGAATGAAGGATACAATGTTGATGACAAAAAGAAAGAAGCTACACAAGGTAACAATTCAAATTTTGTCTCAATTGTGACACATGCTGAAAATTCAGCATGTTTGCTAATGTATGGCCGATTTTTACCACCATTATGAGTGATATTTTACTTCTTAATTAAGGTGGATTAATTGGAAGATAATTTGGAAGAATCTTGAATAAGTTATGAAATTTAAGTGGTGATATTTTTCAATATCACACGTGCTGAAAATTTCAACATGTGTGAATGTATAATGGCCGAACTTTAGGCCATATTATTGTCTAGTTTTTATCCCATAAAAGATGAAAATATCTTCTACTAAATGGTGATTCATTTTTAAAAGATAAATCAAAGCAAACATGGCAACATTTTGAAAAGAATACCCATGTGTCACATGCTGAAATTTCAGCATGCAAAGTCTCTTAATGGCCGAAATTTTCATGCTCTTTTTGTGAGAAAATTATCTTGCTAACTTTATGTGATAATCTTGTGAATTATGGCAACTATTTCATGATGATTTTGGCACATGTTTTAAGTGGTATTCTCAGATTTTCCTAGTCATCAAGTGATGACAACATTCAACCAATCATGAAGTGTCAAGTAAGCAAAGGTTAAATGATCGTCCAATAAGAAGGTGTCAAGTAAGAAAGAACATGTGACAATGATGCCGCACATTCTCCCAAGGACTTAGAAGATAATTTTCAAGAGGGGAAGGCACCAATAGGGGGACGGCCATGTTGCTTAAAAGGAAAGGAGATGAGCAAAAACAAAAGACAAGAACAAGCATTACACTCTTGAGATCAAAAACGCCAAGCACCTCTCATCTTCTACACTCTCTTTCTTTCTTCTTTCTTGAAAGCCTATTGTACTTATATTCTTACTCTTGAATAGGCTTGTAACATACCATCACATACTATATATCTTTGTCAAAGATTGATCAAGGTGTGATCAATCTTCAATCTTGCTAGGTGGTGGTGTTCGTGCGAATTGTATTCATTGTACAAGGTTTGTAAAGGGTTGGAGTTGGTGTGTAACTCCATCAACCCTGTGGTAAGGTGTACTTGCGTGTGTGACTAGTGTGAACCGAGGAAGGTGTTCCTCGAAGACTGGAGTAGGTTGTTTATAACCGAACCAGTATAAAATTCTCGGTGTCATTTACTTTCAGCACTTATATTCTGTTTCTGCACTGTTTTCTCTTTTTGTTTACGTTGTAAAAATAGTAAAAGATTTTGAAAAATTACGAAAATTTCCATAAACATAGCCACACGTCTTAAGGTTAATTTGGCATAAATTCAACCCTTTTGGATAAGTATAAGACACTCAAACATCCAAAGATCTGAGACTAGTGCAGTCTGATTTTCAGGCTTGCAAAGGTTGAGACTTTGAGTGTATTTGACTAACTTTCCGAAAGAATTTTTCAACACTGTTTCAACCCATTTAAATACAACATATAAAGGGTTAGTGGGTAAAATTTCAGAGCAATTGGAGTTAAGAACAAATAGAAATAAATTTTTCAAAACAGTCTACCGTTTCTGGCAGATTCGCACAATCTGACCACCAACAATTTTTGAAGGGGTTAAAGGTTGAATTTAAGTCTGAAATATTTAGGAGACACTCACAACATCTGAAGCTAAGTTCTCTCAAAATTTCAGAATTTTGGAAGACCTACAACCTAGTTTTAAAAATGTTTTAAAACTGGTCCTGAAAACAGAATCTGTTTTCAGAAGTTGAGTTGTTTGGCTTTAAACAAATTTTAAAAACCACACTTTCCGCACCAACTATTCAAGCCCCCTTCTAGTGGTGCCTTACAGATCCTACACAAAATACGCGTCTTTTGACCCTGAATTGCATGCACTTGGGATATTCCCTAGATTACAATCGCGTGAAGTCCGTGTGATCCATTGGCGATCCCCCCTTTCGGGTCGTTACAAATTAAACGTTGATGCGGCTCATATAGCATGTTCGCCTGGGGGTGCTCTAGTTCGTAATAATGGTGGAGCGGTAGCAGGGCAAATTTCCGTTCATTTACCTCTTGGAACGCCATTGATAGCGGAAATAAAAGCTGTTCTCCTAGCCATGCTATTTTTTGCCATACGTTACATGACTATTGAGCTAGAGGTCGATTCACTTTTGCTAGTGCGCATGCTTCAAGATTACCGTAATGGCCATCTTCCAGCACCCAAATATATGTCTATCCATCATCTGGCAACCTTGTTATGCCTTGGAAAACACTCACTCTCATGCATCCCGCACCAGGCCAACATGGTCACATATTATCTGGCGCAACACGGTCAACTGCAACACACTCACTTTCAAGGCCTCCATGACTTGCCTCCTCAACTACTGGCTGCATACTTACAGATATGCACACGCCATACATTAGACCGTAGCATTGGTGTGTGCGGGTTGCTTCTCGAAACATGCTTGCAGCCTGCATCACGCATTGGTACATGCCGCCTGGGTACTTTTCTACTCATTTTCATTACTCTGGCTTATTATTATGGCTTGTACTTGATGCTACCTGATTTTGCCTCTTCTTTGTACATCTTTGAGTACTATCTACTGCTGCCCGATCGCCATCCCATACACATTCTAAAGGGCGTTTTCACTTTTGACGTTGCCTGTAATCTTTAATACAGGCAATGGAGGTATGACTTCTTTTCTGGATTTCTATTGGCCTATTATTGTTTTTTACACAGAGGTAACCTCTTTTGATTTTCATTATGTTTGCATACCATTATTTTGGGCCCACGGACGCTAACGACCCTATATTGCAACACTGCGTCTCCTCTAACGAGTATCATTAGTGGCTGCGGGCCACATACAGCCATTTCGGTTTTGCACTACTCTGTTATAGCATTTTGATGACCGTTTACATGGTTGGCATGCCCGTCTTCTCTCTTCCGCGGGTCGTTTAGTCTCATTGCGCTCGGTCCTTTCTGCGCTTCCCCTTCATGTCATGGCTGCGGGAGGATTGCCAAAGTCTGTCATTAGAATGATTAACAAGAAAATGGCTACTTTTTATTGGGGGGATTGACACCACTGGGTTGCCTGGTCTAAACTTGCTTTGCCAGTTGAAGAAGGTGGCTTGGGGCTAAGGGATCTCAATGCGTTACAGCAGGCATATCATTGCAGAATATGGTGGTTATATCATAAACAAAACACTTTATGGAGTCGTCATATGCATGCCAAATATGGACGGAGAGGAGATTTTCAACCACGACTACCAGATTCGCCAGTTTATAAGCTTATTTGTCGGATTAATAATGTATGTCTTTCGCACGCAGCAGGCGTGAATACGCACCTCACATGGCAACCGTCGCCCTCGGGAGAATTCACTCTAAAATCTGCTTACGAAGTTTGTCGATCATCTAGACCAACATTGCTCTCCGCCAAGTTCATTTGGTTTAAGCATCATTCACCATCCATCAAGTTAATGTTGTGGCGTTTGTTTCATGCTGCTCTGCCATTTGAAGATTATATTGGCAGTTATGCTGCAGCCCGTCCTACGCAATGCCCCTTTTGCAAGCAGCACTCAGCAACGGTTGATCATGTTTTCTTGTATTGTTCGCCAATTCGGCTATTCTGGACGTTTTTTGCCGCAGAGTTGCAGGGTGTTTTCCTCACTTCTCTACCTCTACGCCAATATTTATTGTCTTGGTGGTACAGATCCTCTTCTGCTTCGATATATGGGGTTCTTAAAATTGTTGTCCCTGGAATCTTGGTACATAACATATGGCGTTGTTATGCTAGTTTAGTCTATGGGGACCAGACATCCTTTTCTATATCTGCGCTACGGGCAACAATCCATTTTGATATAGACATGTGGGTTCATACACTCCACGGTTCCAAGCTAGCCGCAGGGTCTCCCCCTCCGATATCATGGATTCCAAAGGTTCGATCTCCACGTCTCCAAGTGATCAAATGGCTCACTCCTCCATCAGGACGGTTTAAACTTAATGTTGATGCAACTGTTGGACGCCACTATGCTGCAGGCGGAGTCATCCTGCGTGACTCTAATGGCGCTTGTGTGCGTGCCATCGCATTCCGTCTGCCTCCGCGTACGCCACTGCTGGCTGAAATTCAGGCAGCATTATTTGGATTGCTTTATTTTCTTCCTTTCTATAGGACACTTATCATAGAGACAGACTGTGCTCAAATGCTGCAGCGGTTACGTCAGCGACAGCCAATCTTTGGCAACTTTCATCTCAAACTACTACACATTTTGGTTATTCAAAACAACTTGGACATCAATCATATATATCGAGAGGCCAATATGCCAGCACATTACCTTGCTCATCATGCAATGACATCGCCGCTCACTTCCCACTTTTCCTCCTCCAATCTGCCTCCTATGGTTTGGGCTGCAGTCACTTTGGACCTCACGTCGGCATCCTTGCGTAGGCGGTAATCATTAGGTCTTCCGAATGGATTGGCGCACTTTCTTATCCTCTGCCTGTGCTCATGTGAGTGCAGGCAGACATGGTACGTTGCCGGTACTTTTTCATCTACTCATCATTGGTCTTCTCAATACTTATATACACATTATTTTCCCTTCCGCATGGATTACACTTTGCGAGGGTTTGAGGACTATCACAGTATATGGCGGGTGCAACCATACCAATGTCTTCCATATGGATTGGCGTCTATATACTGTCGCTGCCTGCACTCTTGTCAGTGCAGGCAGCTTTGGTGAGATTAACATCTTGTCGCTACATTTTCTTAGTAAGTATTTCCTGTGCATGATTGATGTAATTTTTGGTAATACTGCTGCATGGGCGTTTTGGTGTCTTCAACATCTGATGGTCGCCGCTCTCCTGAGTTTCCGTATGGATTGGCTCATCTTTCGCTCCCCTGCCTGTGCCTCGGAGGGTACAGGCAGACCGGGTATGTATTACATTCATTGGGTTGGTTTCTTTTCTTTCTGTGGCCAATATGTGTTTCACGCATGCTGTTGTTTGCATGCTGCATGGACGGACACGATGGATGCTTGTTTCCACGAGGATGCTGTATGTACTGCCAACGGCAATTGGAAGCTTCTATGGCGTCTTCATAATCTTCTTCAAACGCAACTCATGATGATGCGTAAATTCTCATGTAGAGAGCTTGGTCACGCAATGGAGGTGCTTCTAGCTTGGACGACAATACATGCCAGATCATTGTATTCAATCTTTTACACACTTGATATCAATGACAGTCGTATAAATATGTACGCTTTTTCCTTCGCCAAGGTTTTATCCACAAGGGTGGTTTTACTTGGCAAGGTTTTAATGCGGCATATCATATACGACTGGAAATATATCATCCTTAGCTTTTTAATTCATCTATTTGCATATTCGGACACTTGTAATATGGTTTTCCTCCGCCATAAGTGAGGCTTTATCATAATAAAATTTCGCTTTTCAAAACAAAATATCTATATATATATATATATATATATATATATATATATATATATATATATATATATATATAGGAGCGAGATGGCGCAGGGCCTCTGGCAAAACCTCGGGCGGCTCTAGCCGCCGCCGCCGCATTCCCGTATTTCGCCGCTGACGTACATCCCCTTGCTTCTAGGGCATTCGCCATATTCACTCCTTCCTCCTGTTTCGTTAATCAGCAATAGAATTCACAGGTTCAGAATGTCGGCATCGAAAACATCCTTCGCCGACATCGTTGCCGGTACCACGTCCGCGCAAGCCATCAATATTTCACCCAAAACAGTTTCAAGACACAAAGGTATTCCCATGATCTCATTTCTTGATTCTGAAATCGATGCTCTAGCCGCGCCATTCAAATATTCCTTGGTTGGCACGTTTTGGTATGGACGCCCTCCATTGAAGGTCATTCGAGATGTTTTTGAAAAAATTGGTTTTCATCATGATTTGCGCATAACGCTCATTGATCAAACCCACATTCTATTGAATTTCCGTCGAGAAGAGGATTATCTCCGATGTTTTTATCGCCGATCATGGCTTATATCAGGATGCCATATGCGTATCACCAAATGGACTGTGAACTTTGATCCTTCTGCTGATGTATCCATTGTTCCAGTCTGGGTTGCCCTACCTGGTTTGCCGATCCACCTGCATTGCCGTGATGCTCTTTTTGAAATAGTGAAGCCGATCGGTAGCCCCTTCAAGCTTGATGTTGCAACCACTGATGGCCTCAGGCCTTCTGTGGCACGAATATGCGTTGAGGTTGATGTATCACAGGATCTGCCACAAAAGATATATGTACAGGCAAAGAAAAGGCTTATACTGCAGACAGTGATTTATGAGGACTTGCCCAAATTTGGTACTGTTTGTCATCGGCTTGGACATGAGCAATCGTCTTGCACGCCAAAGCTGTCGACGCCATCGGCAATTCCACCACCTCCACCGCCACCCCCGTATCGACTGCCGAAACAACGATGGACACCTGTTAAGAAGAAAGTAACAGCGCCACCTCCAACAACGACATCACCCTCCCTGCCTTCTCCAGTTAATATGCCTGACGTGCCACCGGCTGGGATGCCTCTATCGGAGGATCGTGCTGTCTGCGAAGCTTCAGAAGATGTGGAGGATGGACAGATTATGGATGCTTTCTGTGATGCCACTGATCACCAAATGCCAGATGACGTAATCAATACAGATATTGGCCATTTGTCGGATAATGATTTGCCAGATGATCCAACGGCTGAGGCCGAGACCTTTCCTACGGTACCCGCAGAAGTTGCACGTCGCATGTAACTGCTTGACCTGTCGCCTGATGATGACGTATTAATATCTAGACTGCATGCTCAGACGGAGGAGGCGCCGTTTATTCCAGTGGTACCTTGGCGGAAGCACCGAACTAGAAAGGACCTACCTCCACTGCCACCATCGACTATTCTGACACGCAGTGCATCTCACGCCATTCAGGGAAGTGTCTCTAGCCTTACTCAATGAATATATTAATATGGAACATTCGAGGCATGCGCACGTCATTACCTCGATTGCAACAATTGATTAGGGAACATCGTTTGAATTTAGTAGCTTTAATTGAACCTAAGCATCCACCAGCACAAGTACATAGATTTGGTTTGCGTCTTGGTTTTTCACATAGTTATGTTTCACAGTCCGATCATATCTGGTTTTTCTGGCGTGATAATGAGTTTCGATTGCTTGCCACACAGGATCAGGATCAAGTGATCCACCTGACATTGTCATCTATTTCGCAGCAGCACACTTTCATTCTCTCCTTAGTTTATGCCAAACACACTGCTACGCAGCGTCAACGGTTATGGCGCACATTATGTGATTTTTCTGAGGGGTTACAGTTTCCTTGGATGGTTGGAGGAGATTTCAACACATTTCGCACCCTTGAAGATCATAGTGGCCGCTCCACCCCTTCTTTATCTGCTTTACAGGATTTTAATGTCTCTTATGTCGCCACCCTATCAAGGTTCACGATTTACTTGGGCTGAAGGCCGCGGTCTCGGACGTGTACGCCGGAGACTCGAGTGGTTTTTTATTAATTCTTTGATGCATGACATGTTTGACACTCTGCGGCTTTCACATTTACCACGCGTTACATCGGACCATACTCCGCTTTTGATACAGTGTCAGTTGAGCACACAGAATATTCGCCGGTCCTTCAGGTTTCTTGACACATGGCTTTCTCATCCTGATTTTCATAATTATGTGAAGCATGCATGGTTATCATACCCAACTACAGGCGGCATGCGGGGTTTCTACTCCAAATTATTTTCACTTAAGAAAGACATCCAACTTTGGAATACGAATATCTTTGGGAACATTTTCAGCAATCTGAAGGATGCAGAGGAACATCTTAATACGGCTGAAGTTAATTGGGACGCTAACCCCACGGAAGCAGCGCGTGAAGCTTTTTATCAGGCCAAAGCGCATTATTTACTCGCATCAAAATATGAGTTACAGTTTTGGAAACAAAAGGCACGTGTAAAATGGTTACAAGAAGGAGATGCTAACACTCGATACTTTCACTCCCTAGTCAAAGGTAAACGCTCACAGCTATGTATTCGCCAGCTCCGAAACTCGCAGGGAACACTGTTGACAGAGCAGGATGATATTCTGGCAGCTGCGGTTGATTTTTATAAGGACCTATTCTCTAGTGTGCATACGAAATCCTTCCGACATATTATTGCACATACCTCATCTAGTCTCTGAGGAGGATAATCTCATGCTTACACGGTTGCCATTGGAGTCAGAGGTAAAAGCGGCTGTATGGAGTTTAGACCCCCAAAGCGCAGCGGGTCCAGATGGGTTTCATGGGAATTTCTACCGTTCATGTTGGCCTATAATACATTTGGATGTTACTAAAGCAGTGCAAGAATCTTTCATTGGCGTTCCGCAGCCGGCTGCCATGGCTAGTGCATTACTTACGCTCATTCCGAAAACACAGTCGCCACAGACATTTGGAGATTTTCGTCCTATTTGCCTTACAAATTTTTTAAGCAAAGTCTGCACTCGTATCATTGCCACTCGGTTGGGTCAGCTGCTGCCACAGTTAATTTCACCAGAACAAACAGGTTTTCTCCTGGGTCATGATATTTCGACTCAAGTGCTTTTGGCACAAGAAATGGTGCACATGTTGGACAGAGGCGGACCACAGTTGTGTTTGAAATTAGATATGATGAAGGCATTTGACCGAGTAAGCTGGGAATATCTTCAGCTGCTATTGCGAAAATTTGGTTTTTCAGAGTTTTTCATTCGGATTATCATTAATCACCTAAGTGCAACACGGATGTCAGTGTTAATTAATGGGCAGCCATCGCCCTATTTTCGGCCTTTCAGGGGCGTCAAACAGGGAGACCCCTTATCACCGTTATTGTTCATTCTATCATCTGAGGGGTTCAGTCGGGGATTGAAGGCATTGGTTACAGCGGGACACGTCCAATCATTTCGTCTAGGGAGAATGCCTATGTCCATCTCGCACTTGGCTTATGCGGATGATTTACTTATATTCTTGCGAGGTACGCAACGAAATCTCAGGCGATTCCACTCTTTTCTTACTACATACGAAACTGCGTCAGGACAAAAGGTAAATTTTAATAAAAGCAGTTTCATACCGTTGTCAAATATCACATCACGCCAATGCCGAAACTTCAAAGACATTCTAGGCATGAGACCAACGACACTGCCTTTTAGATATCTTGGTTCTTATCTTCATAAGGGCATCACACAAGCTATGCATTGTTCAACCCTCTTGCAACATGTGGATGACCGGTTACACGGCTGGCATTCTCGCCTTCTCTCTTCGGCGGGCCGACTAGTCCTTCTACGCTCCGTCATAGCGGCACTTCCACTACACATTATGGCAGCAGGCGGCATGCCTAAGTCCATCATTCGCATGCTTGACAGGAAAATGTCAGCATATTTTTGGGGAGATAGACATCATTGGGTTGCATGGAAAAACATCACCAATCCAGTTGAAGAAGGCGGTTTAGGGCTACGTAACTTCAGTGATTTACAGCAGGCTTATAAATGTCGAATTTGGTGTACATACCAACGTCATGATACATTATGGAGTCAGTATATGCATTTGCGGTACGGAAGGCGGGGTGATTATATTCCGCGGCTTCCAGACTCAGCGGTATGGAAATCTATTTGTCGCATTCATCATACTTGCATATCTCATACAACTGGTGATGGATCATTCTTGACATGGACAGCTACACCCACAGGACAGTTTACTCTCAAATCGGCTTTTGATATATGTAGGGTGTCGCGACCAACGCAACTGTCGACAAAATTTATTTGGTCCAAGCATCAATCTCCATCTATACGCATACTATTGTGGCGCTTATTTCATTCAGCCATGCCATTTGAGGATTACATTGGCCAGTATTTGGTGGCGCGCCCAACACAATGTCCTTTTTGCAGGGAATACTCAGCCACAGTGGATCATGTTTTCATTTACTGTACCCGCATTCGTTATCTATGGAGTTTCTTTGCTGCTGAACTGCATGGTGTACCTCCAGTATCTTTATCTCTGCGGCAATATTTGTTAGCATGGTGGTATCGATCAACTTTTTCAACCCTATCTGGAGTATTAAAGATAGTCATCCCATCAATTGTAATTTCAAACATTTGGCGTCAATATGCACAGTTAATATATGGGGACGCTACAACCTTTTCGACGGCGGGCCTGCGCAATTCGATACACTTTGATATTCACATGTGGATGCTGAAGATTCAGGGTACCAAACTGGCCGCGGGTCCGACATTATCTCTCGCCTGGATCCCTCAGATTCGCCCTCCGCGCCTCAGAGTTATTAGATGGAAAACACCTCCTTCAGGCAGGCTCAAGTTAAATGTGGATGCAGAAGTAGGTCGTCTATATGCTGCGGGTGGGGCAATATTGCTTGATCCAGAGGGCCGTTGTATTGGTGCCCTTTCCTTTCGTCTGCCTCCTAGCACACCTTTGCAGGCAGAGATTCAGGCTACTCTTTTTGGACTGATGTATTTTCTTCTGTTCTATCGTTTGCTAATTATTGAGACTGATTGCGCTCAAATGCTCTCATGCCTTCACAAGCCACGGCATGTTTCTGGAAACTATCATCTCCGCCAACTCCATTCACTGGTTCAGCAGCATCGACTGGACCTTATACACACGTATCGTGAGACTAATATGGCCGCTCATTATCTAGCTCAACATGCGATGATTCATCCTGCAACAACTGCTTTCAGCGGGCATAATCTTCCTCCTTTTGTTCGGGCATCAATCACGTTGGATGTCACCTTGGCCAGCCTGCGCCCCGCATGATAGCCTATTCTACCTCATGGATTGCCAATTTTTACTGCATTCTGCCCGTGTCGTAACAGTCACGGGCAGGCACGGTACGCATTGCATTCATTTGCTTCAACGCTGCACCCTTTTCATACTTATAATTTTTATTGCTGTCCTTGTTCCCGAGCTCAATGACCGCCAGCGATTTTGCAACGGCCATATGGTGCGGAGGTGCCCTTTTTGCATATCTGCGATTTTCCCATAGGATTGGCAACGGAAATTTTACCTGCCTGTACTTTGTGCAGTACAGGCAGATTTGGTACGTTTCCTTTTCTCTCGTTGTGCTGCAAACATATTATATCTCACACGCTGACACTGCCAATTGGTTTCTTGATATGTGTTTGCCCGGACACCACACAATGGGGGTCTCTGGCTGTGAGACTCCTTTATAACGTGAACGAATACCCTTGTCGTGCTCACCATCCGACGTCATTGGTTTGTACACGCTGTTCTTTTTGCTTGCAAGTCTTCCACAAGGATTGACGTGTACCAAATATCTCTGCCGGCACATTGAGTCGTGTCGACAGGTCAGGTTTGATCTGTCCCCAGAAAATCTTTTATGTTTTAATATATCCTGGACTGATAACTTACTCAGACATATATGTTTCTTGTGAGTGGATGCGAGCATGGATCAGCCTTCTTCTCCACATATGCTATGCATATCACATTTGGATCTTGTTATGCTGTCGACGGCGGGACGCTCCCATTATAGTTCTTTCCCGTAGCTGCACTGTGGTAACTTGGAATGCAAGGACGGAAGCCAGCACCACGCTTCATTTTTCAGACATACATGGGCGGCTGATTACATGGCACTATATATTTTTCCGTTTGAGACGTATTCGGCTTGCATTTTGGAATTCACTGTACAATAGCGCATATCAACATATCATCTATATAAATATGTACGCTTTTCCCTTCGCCAAGGTTTTATCCACAAGGGTGGTTTACTTGGCAAGGTTTTTAATGCGGGCATATCATATATAGATTGTTTGTTGATAATCATTCACTGCTATACTTTTCATGTTTCATTTGATGGTACTATGGTATTCCTCCGCCATAAGTGAGGGCTTTTCTTACTAAAATCTCCTTTCTCAAAAACAAAAATATATACTAATACATATATATATATATGTATATATATACAGATATATATATCTACCATATATATATATATTATTACATATATATATATATGTATATATATATATATAGATGTTACACCGGCGTTTAAAAAAATATATTAAACACCCATAACCCCCATTTCCTTATTTCTCTCTCATAACCCCCACACCCCCACTATTCCCCATTATACCCCATAATTCCTACCCATAACTCCCCTATTACTTAAATAACCTGTTACCCTCCTTCTCCCTCCTCGTTTTTAGCAGCCGTCCATCACACTTAAGAAAAAAAGGATAGCAACCTAGAGAGGATAGGGAGAGCAAGGAAGGAAAAAAGAAAAAAAAGTACCTTACCCGTATTCATTATTTTTTTTTGCAAATTCTATATGTATATTTTTGCATAAAAGTCAAGGATCATGCATAAGTATTTTCTGTTGTGTAAATAGATGCATATATATGAGTATTTCCGTGTGTACATATGTGTACATGTATGGATATTGAATTATGTGTTATGGTAATGGTCGAATCCGTACATTTTTTTTGTTGGCAGCCTTATTATCGATCAAATATATGTGTATGATTTATATGTAGTACATATTATATGTATATATATAAATATTTTTTTACAACAATATATATTCTTTTTTTAAAGCGAGAAGAAATCTATTATGGAGCCTCACTTATGGCGGAGGAATTCCATAGTAAACAAACCATATCATCATATGAAAATGTGAATGTAAAGAGCAAAAAAATTGTCAACCTCCAATCATATATGATATGCGGCACTAAACCTTGCCAAGAAAACCACCATTGTGAATAAAAACTTGGCGAAGGAAAAAGGCGTACATATTTATATGGCTGTACCGTTGATATTATACATTACAACCCATCCTAAAGCATGTGAATCGATTGTGTGATGTATTCCTGTGAAACTTGGAATTGTGAAAAGGATGCATATTGTAGCGGATCGTAGAGTATGGCTAAGCTGACAAGTAATCCTCCAATGTTGCATTCCGCAGTCTTTGTGAATCTTCGGCCACCAAAGTTGAATAAATGCGCATGTATAAACCTCGTCGTACAACCGAATATATATGAATACCGGCAACTAAATGAAAGAGGGCGCCAACCCATCGGGAGATAGATGTCCATATGGTGCTGACCATGATATTGCACCAATGATCCATCGAAATTATCAAAAGAAAGACAATAGGAATATGAAAGAGTAACTATGAAGCATTAGCAGCAGAACAAAAAGCAATTAAACGAATGGAAAGTGATCATACCGAGGTTGCCTGTGTCTATAGATGACACATGCAACAACCCGAGAGACATGCCAACCCGATGGGAGACTGTGTAATCAAACGCAAATAGAAGCAAGGGTAACATCAGAAGAAACAACACCACGAAGGCAGGTAAAGACTGAAGAGTCTTGTAAACACTGAACTGACATTGCCAAAGACCTTCCTGCAATAGGTAATGTGTCATAGTATTTGTTTCACGTAGAAATAAAAAGATAATAGAGTTACTCAACCGGATTCAAACTGTGCAAAGCGATGAATCATAGAGTGGAAGGCATGGATTGAATTACAGTCATCCCGAAAAGCAGAGAATTCCCACTGTAAGTCACTACAGTCAACATCGAGATCAAAATTTGAATAGTCATGCTGAAATATAGAAATGCCAACAGTGCAGCATGCAACTCCAAATATATGGAATCTACGCAGAGAAATGGGAAAGGTGGATAGCCTCAAGTCTAACGACCAGTGTGATCTCGGAGTATTGCCCCTCTGGCAACAGAGAAACAGCCTAGTGTTGCATCTGTATTTAGCTTCAGATGACCAACAGGTGACAAAAACCAACGAACAACTTTCACCCATGGAAGGTACATGAAGGGAGACAAACGAGCATTTACCAGTGAATGAATATAAGCTGCGGATTTCGTATCAATCAGAGAAGAGTTCCACACATGTATTGTGTCTCGAATATGTTCAATATCGCGACGTGAATTCCACTTGGAAATCCCAAACATAATGCCTGCATACGCTATCGAGACGCACCAACATATGATTGCCGGTTAAATCACATAAACAAGGCCATGAAGATTCTTAAAATTTCTTCGCAACCACTAATTCATCAAATGGGTGTGGAGAGTGGTAGTCCATGAACCAATTAGCGGACCATCAACTAAAAGTCCGTAATAGTCCTAAATGAAAGAAACAATAGGACAAGTGAGGAAAATATGGATAATAGTAATATCATGGGATTTACAAAATAGACATCAAGACGGCGAACTTGGTATACATCAGGCAAGTTTTCAGGAAAAGGCATAGCACTATGAAACAGCCGCCACATAAATATACTCACTTTGGAAATTGATGTAGGAGCCCAAATAAACTTGTGCGTGAGCAACTCAGGTGTCGCGACTCGTACTGCCTCATAAGCTGTACGAAGTGAGAAGACACCATTAGTAGTGAGCTTCCATGATGGTAGATTATCTTCCCAATGGCAAAGATTTATACAGACCGAGTGAATGCTGCAAATACGTTGCCAGTCGGTAGAATCATAGAGACGATGGGTATAATCTCGGCGCAATCCATATTTCTGTTGCATATATGTAGCCCATAAAGTATCTCGTGTATGATAATTCCACCAAAACACGACAAGAATATGCCTTTTGAATGTCAAACAAATCCTAAACGAAAAGGCATCCCTCAATCCGAGGGCGACAAATTGCATTCCACTTTAGCTAATGGCGCTTGGCATGTCCAGATTGCACTCCCCAAAAAATTTGCCATAAGGCAATGCAACTTGCGAATAACACTAGTGGGCTGCCTAGTGGCTGCAAAATAATGAAGAGGAACAGAAGGTAACATTGTTGTATTAAGATGAGACTTCGCGCTTGTGATAAGATGTGATAATGCCAACCAGATAAATACTGCTCAAAGTGCCGAATGATAGACATACAATGGGAAGGCTGAGAAATGCCCCGATGTAAATAGGAGCCTAGATATTTAACAGGAAAAGAAGCTTTAGACATCTGTAATGTAGTCTTTATAAGTGTTAGCAGCCAAAGGGAAATAGAGGATGGAGGAATAAGCTGACTTTTGTCAAAATTTACCATCTGCCCACTAGTTGTTTGATAACTCAACAGGAACTTACGAAACCTTTTTAGATTGGATGTAGCCCCATTTAGAAACATAAGGAGATTGTCAGCATAGGCTAGATGAGAACCACATCGATGCGGCCCACTTGAAAAGGCAAGTGATGGCCCGATGCCATCAAACTCTTTAGACCACGATTGAATCCCTCTGCAACTAAAATAAATAGGAGATGAGACAATGGATCACCCTGTTTAACACCCGGTGTAGGCTACAAAAATCCCTAAGGCACCCCATTGATAAGCACCGATAAATAAGAACCTCTTAAATGATTCATAATGAGACGTATAAAAAAAGGAGTGAAGCCAAACCAATTGAGTGCACGGCTAAAATATTGCCAGCACACTCTATCAAATGCTTTGGCCATGTCAAGCTTAATCATAACAATAGAGCCACGCACCTCTCGATCCATATGATGAACCATCTCGTTAGCTAATAATATTTGTTCTGAGATATCATGATGTGGAACAAAACCAATCTGCTGAGGAGAAATTAACTGATCAAGATGGGGTCTCAGTCACATAGCTAAGATCCATGTATTGATTTTTCTGATGAACGTAGATAA
Organism: Eustoma russellianum; assembly: GCA_036186865.1. NCBI lineage: Eukaryota > Viridiplantae > Streptophyta > Magnoliopsida > Gentianales > Gentianaceae > Eustoma > Eustoma russellianum. The sequence continues at coordinate 16,473,803 of AP025069.1, read as the reverse complement.
ACAAATAGGACGATAATCCGCAAAAGTCTGAGGTGTCGCTTTTTTTGGAAACAATGTAATTAAGGTGCTTCCAACCGCCTTCAGAATTAGAACCCCAAGAAAGAATTCCATGACCGCCTTATGGACATCATCGCCAACAATCTCCCAGTCAGAACAAAAGAAAACACCACTAAATCCATCAGGACCTGGCGCACTATGTGGATCAAGTGCCCATATAGCCTGCCTCACCTCATCTTTCGACGGCAATATCAATAAACCATGGTTCTGCTGGTCTGAAATCATCCAAGGAATACATGAAAGGATAGGCTCATAATTGCTGGTGTCCCCTGCTGTGAACAATTGTGAATAAAACTGAATGACCTCCTACACAATGGCCACTTGCGTGTCACACAATACACCTATGGAACTATGAATAGTCAAAATCTGCTGCATAGCATGACTGCCTTGGACTAGATTGTGAAAAAAGGTGGTATTAGCATCACCCTCACGAAGCCATTTTACATTGGCTTTTGTTTCCAAAATAGTCGTTCATATTTTTCCGCTTGCAACAATTTGGCATGCGCTGCTGAATATGCAATACGACGGTCCTTCGAGGGGTCTGCATCATACAATATTTCTACCTCACTGGCCTCTTGGTCTGCCTACTGCACCCACGAAAATATATTACCGAAAACATGCTCATTCCAAGAGTGTATGTTACGTTTGAACCATCATAACTTTTGACACAAAGCTCGCATCCCACCAACCAGTGGCTGAGCCCGCTGCGCACCAGCCTCCGTCTGACCACTTGCCGGGATCATCAGCTCCCCTAGGCTCCCCCACTCCACATACAGCACCGCCCGAAGAGCCAACTCCGATTGCAGCCCGTCCGAAGAGCACATCGGAGACCCTACAGACCCTCAGCTGGATAATTTTGCAACATGCAAAATTGGCCATTCGTCCGACAATGATTTACCAGAGTTCCATAATCAGGAGATACCAGTTGTTCCAGAAGAGGTTGCTGTCGCATCCAGCTAATCCCTCCTCTCCTGATACAGACACTTTAATTTCGCGATTACAGGATTCACAGAAGATTTTATAACGGTGGTTCCTCGTAGAAAACGTCGAGCTAAGAAGGATCTCCCTCCTCTACCGCCATCGTCCATTCTTACGCGCAGTGCATCACATGCGATTCAGGGAAGTGACTCTTCACTTTTACAATGAATTTTTTAATTTGGAATATTAGAGGTTTGCGGACCTCAAAACCACGACTGCATCAATTAATACATGAGCATCGATTGAACATACTTGTTATCATAGAACCTAAACAGCATCAGTAGATATCTCTCGTTATGCTTTGGAGTTTGGTTTCTCTCATTCATATGCCTCTCATTCTGAGCGCATTTGGTTTTTCTGGCGCGACACTCATTTTGACCTCATCGCAGTACAGGATGAAGACCAGGTGGTACATTTTACTTTGACTATAGGCCCCTACAGTATACATTTGTTTTGTCGGCAGTATATGGCAATCATACTCCATCTCAACGTCGTTCTCTGTGGACTTCATTATGCACTTTCTCTGCAATACAGCATTGCCTTGGGTTCTCGGTGGAGATTTTAATACCTTCCGATCTGTCTGATCATGATGGTCGTTCGCGACCATCCTTATCAGTCTTACAGGACTTTAATGATTGTATCGACTCATGTGCTTTGATGTCGCCGCCATTTCAGGGCTCTAGATTCACCTGGTCAGATGGTCGTGGACTTGGACGAGTTCGTCGACGCCTAGACTGGCTATTTCTGAATACTGAATTCCATGACAAATTTGAAGATCTACAGCTTACACATCTTCCGAAAATTTCTTCAGATCATACCCCGTTGTTGCTCAAATGCCGAACAGTTGAAGCCTCTTCTCATCGATCGTTCCGCTTTTTGGATTCGTGGCTTCAACACCCGGATTTCTATACTTACATGCGAGATGCATGGGCTTCATATCCAACATCGGGTGGTATGCATGGCTTTTATACAAATTATCTAAGTTCAAAAAGGATGTCCAACAATGGAATAAAGATATTTTCGGAAATATTTTCTCTAAAGTACAGCAGGCTGAAGTTCTCCTTGCTCGTGCGGAAGAACGCTGGGAAACACACCCTACAGAGGCAAATCGGATAGACTATAATCGTGCTAAAGCAGAATTTCTTCAGGCTTCTTCTTATGAGATGCATTTTTGGAAGCAAAAGGCGAGAGTTAGATGGTTAAAGGAGGGAGATGCAAACACTCGATATTATCATACTATTGTTAAGGGCCGCCGATTACATCTTCGAATCCGGCAAATTCAAAACAGCAATGGCACGATTTGTACAACCCATGACGATATCAGTGCCGAAGCAGTTACATTTTATACCGCATTATTTGCGAACGAGCCGGCTGTCAACTGTGAGCTAATTACTCGACATATACCACGTATTGTTTCTGCGGAGGATAACTCCGCTCTAACGCAGCTACCATTACCAGAAGAATAAAAGATGCAGTTTGGCACTTGGACCCCCATAGTGCAGCAGGACCAGATGGTTTTGATGGAAATTTTTATAGATCATGTTGGTCCATCATTCATAAGGATGTGATTTTAGCAGTACAGGAATTCTTCCTTGGCGTGCCCCAGCCTCGAGTTATGGCTAGCGCTTTAATCACTTTGATTCCGAAAAAATCTGCTCCTGTTACTTTCAGTGATTATCGTCCCATATGCCTTACTAATTTTATTAGTAAAGTCTGTACCAGAATTGTTGCTAGCCGCCTGTGTAAATTATTATCACGACTTATCTCTCCAGAGCAAACAGGCTTCTTACCAGGTACAGATATTTCTACACAGGTGTTACTTGCTCGTGAAATGATCCATATGCTTGACAGAGGTGGATCACAGTTATGCCTCAAATTGGACATGATGAAGGCCTTTGATAGAGTTAGCTGGGAGTATTTGGAGCTAGTTTTCCAAGCATTTGGTTTCTCGGGATTCTTCACTCGAATAATTTTGAATCACTTGCGGGCTACAACTCTATCAGTGTTAATTAATGGCCAACCTTCTTCATACTTTCGGCCACATCGGGGGGTTAAACAAGGTGATCCATTGTCTCCTTTATTATTTATTCTAGCAGCAGAGGGCTTTAGCAGGGGACTGAAGGCATTGACGGCAGCAGGAGATTTACAGCCTTTTCGATTGGGTCGTATTCCCTTTACCATTACACATTTAGCATATGCAGATGACTTGCTGGTATTCCTCCGAGGCACTCAGCGTAATCTCCAACGTTTTCGAATATTTCTTACACAATATGAAGCTGCTTCTGGTCAAAAAGTTAACTTTCAGAAAAGCAGTCTTATTCCTTCTGCTAATATCACGTCTCATCAACAGACATTTGCAATATTCTGGGTATGCGTCTTTCCAGTCTCCCATTCCGTTATCTTGGCTCTTATTTGCATAAAGGCATTCCACGTTCACATCACTGTGTTCCGTTACTTCAACATATTGATGATAGGCTCCAAGGGTGGAGCTCCAAATTATTATCTACAGCTGGACGGCTAGTCTTGCTTCAATCAGTCATCGCTGCATTACCTATTCACATTATGGCAGGTGGAGGAATACCAAAATCGGTTATTAAGATCATTCATCGTAAGATGGCCACTTTTTATTGGGGTCCTAGACATCATTGGGTCTCCTGGTCTAAGCTCTCTAAACCGCAGGCAGAGGGAGGAATAGGACTTCGCGATTTAAATAGTTTACAACAGGCTTTCTATTGCCGCATCTGGTGGTTATATCATCAGAATTCTACTCTATGGAGCAGATACATGCATGCAAAATATGGTCATCGTCATGATTATTTCTCCTCGTTTGCCAGACTCTCCTATTTGGAAAATTATATGTCGGATTCATTCCTTTTGCTTAATACACGTTGATCAGCAGGCTGGTCAATTCTTCTGGGTGCCGAACCAGCTGGGAGAATTCTCCATAAAAAGTGCTTATGAGATATGTCGACCGGCTCTCCCAAATTGCTTTCTGCCTCATTTATCGTCGAAACATCATTCTCCGACCATAAGGTTATTCTTATGGCGTATTTTTAATTCTGCTTTGCCATTTGAGGATTATATTGGTTCCTACATCCAGACTCGACCAACACAATGTCCATTCTGCAAAATGAGTCGGCTACGGTGGATCATGTGTTTTTATACTGTCTTTTGTGCGTTCAATTTGGTGCTATTTTGCCAGTGAGCTCCATTGTCCTCTTCCCACATCCATACAGCTTCGTCAATATCTTCTTTCGTGGTGGTATCGCTCGTCCCTTTCCACACTTATTGGAGTTTATAAAATCGTCATCCCAGCGATAATTGTACATCGTATCTGGTGTGTTTATACCTCTATGGTCTATGGTGGCAGCACTCATCTCACAGCGTCTTCCATTCGATTTTCGATACAATATGAGATTTCGTTGTGGCACAAAAAGATTGCAGGTACTAAGTTGTCTGCTACATCACGACATGTGTTTAGTTGGCTACCGGTAGTTCGGCCTTCTCGTGCTTATTGTCCGATGGTTCACGCCGCCTGCCGGGAGATTGAAATTAAATGTTGATGCAGCTGTGGGTCGTAATTATGCGGCTGGCGGAGCATTACTACGGGATAACAGGGGATCCTGCATTGGTGCGATTTCCTTTCGTCTCCCTTTAAGCCCACCCTTACAAGCGGAGATTCAAGCGGCAGTTTTTGGACTCTTTATTTTTTACCACTATACCGGCCCATCATACTGGAATCCGACTGTTCCCAGTTGATTGATCGATTGACTCGGCCAACAACTGTTCATGGTAATCCACATCTCCACCGGCTACACTCTCTTGTTCATATACATCGTCTCCCTTGCTATCACATTTATCGTGAGGCAAACCTCCCAGCACATTATTTAGCGCAGTATGCGATGGCACACCCATGCACGGAGCGGTTCACATCGAGCACTCTACCCTCGTTAGTCCGTGCGGCGATTACACTGGACCTTACTTCTGTTAATTTACGAGTGCCATGACTACAGTCTTCCATAAGGATTGGCCAGAAATCTATTCTACTGCCTGTTATCTTCGTGTAACAGGCAGGCTCGGTATGGCCAACAAACCATTACTCTATGTTTTATGCTTTATCATTCATGTATAACATGCTTTTTTGTCTCATGCGCACACTTTGGATATGTCATCACCTATCTTCTTACTTAACGGGATGTCCATAAACATGTCGGAGCTCACCGTTGCGTGCGACTTGTTTTTCTTGGGATCCTAATTGCCGATATTTTATCATTGTCGCCTTGGCCTCCTGGTCAGGGCGACCCGGGTACGCATTTTCATCACTGGTTAATGTCTCTTCATTTGGACAATGATGATTTATTTATGTCATATTCATGTTTATGCGAGTTTCAAACCACAATGGCAAGTGTTAGTCCGAGTGTCAACGCAACATCTTCGGCCCTAATGATGTGGCAGGCACTGGCTTTTATTTCTTCCTTGTCACCTTGGTACTTCAACTGCCAAGGTGGCCCCGGTACGTGCTTGCTCATCAGTCTTGCTTGTTCAATTCTATACTCACATTAATCAATTTTTGCTCTGGATGTCTTCTGAGGTTGGGATTCTCAAGAATATTCCAAGACAAGGAAGCGGCCACAAAAGCTCCATCAGCACTTTACTGTTTATGCTAGCGACATTCATGGATTTGTACCACGGGATATATTCTCATCATATCAATGACAGTCATATAAATATGTACGCTTTTTCCTTCGCCAAGGTTTTATCCACAAGGGTGGTTTTTCTTGGCAAGGTTTTAATACGGCATATCATATATGACTGGAGATATATCATTATTGTTTCGTTATTTCATTATTTCGAGTACTCTGATAATGTAATATGGTTTTCCTCCGCCACAAGTGAGGCTTTGCTTTAATAAATAAATTTCGTTTAAAAATAATATATATCTGCGTGTGTGTGTGTTTAGATGAAATTGTAAGTTGTGCGGTATATGTATATGAGAGCTGATGGATATATATGTGGATGTAGGTTTCAGCAAATTGTTTTCAGCATAAGTTATGGTATAATTTGTTAAGTATATGATCTATAAGTTGTGAAATATATGGGTTTAAATTTGATATGAATTTTATAAATTGTATAGTTTTTGGACAGTTTGATATGAGTAAAAAATGGGTTTTGCATGATTTAGTGGTGGGATAAGGTTGGATATAACATAAGTTCAATTCTGGTGGGAAGAGGCCCCGATCAGTGGTGGCACATGGGCCACACGCACCGGCAAGTGGCGGTGCGTGACGGTGCATGGCGGCGTGTGTGCTAATTGGCAGTGTGTTTGGGATGGACTGTTCTAGCTGTCTGTGGAATTAGAAGTGAGAAACTATGAGTGAATTTTAGAAGTAGACCGAGGGGTGTAGAGTGTGGGGAAGTCAAATTAGGATTTTGGGGAGTAGGGGGAGGGGCTGGCTGAGGCAGTGAGCTAGGGGTGGTGGTTCTGGCGGTGAGCGGTAGGGGTTGGCTGAGGGTGTTGGAGTGAGGTGAGTGAGTTGGGTACTGGTTTGGAAAAAAAATGGACCGAGGGAGGTATCTATATGTATATGCATGTATATGCACATGTATGAGCATGGACATGCATACTTATATAAGTACACTTGAGTAGTGATGGATGAGACATCAAAATTGGTAAATTGTTATTTGGTAAATCGTGATTTTCGACATTTGCTATATTTGTGATTGGTGTTGGAAGTTTATCGAAATTGAAATCGCATTTGGACATATGGATATTTGAAGTCGTTTTGGAAAATCGAATATTTTGAAAATTGTTTTTTGAAAACCGTGCATATTGTGAAATTCACCTTTACAAGGGAAATATATCAGTGAGCCAGATTGATCCCAAACAAACAGAGCACCCGGGCACATTTGACTATTTCGATAGAGCGTCCAGACATATTTGACCGCCAATTGGAGCGTCCAAGCATCTTTGGCTATTTCAATAGAGCGCCTGAGCATATTTGACCATTAAGGTGACAATTTGTAAGACGTGTGATATAAGTCACTTGTAAAGAAAGTGTTATAGCTATCGCATCAAAATTGTATTTGGAGTCGAAAATTTGATACTGCATCATATGGTATCGTATCGTATCGTATCGCATTGAATCAAAATTGGATTTTGGAATATTGAAATCAAACTTTATTTTGACATGCACCGCATCGATTTGAAAAATTGCATCATCAAATTATAATTGTGACTAACATTTGAATAAATCTGAGTGGTTACCTGATTTGTTGATATTGTTGCCTTGATTGTGGTGTTATAAGGGTAATTTAGTAATTTATTTGCAAATAGAAAACCAGGTTTTTTCTATGTTATTTATTTATTTTTTTACACATGTTTCTCCATATATGATCCCATAGTTATTACAGACAGGGTACTTGATGAGAGATGTTTTGTCGCTCATTCTTTATTTTTCATGACACTTGCAGATAATCAAGGCTACAACTTAAAGTTCGTAGAGGACGTGTCGAAGTGAGGTTCCTGAGGACACAAGGATTGTTGAGGAGATTTATTTATGTATTCATTTCAGAACTTGTACTTATGGATTTTAGTTTGATATTTCGAGTTGTTAAAGATATTTGTTAAGTTTGATTTTTTTAATAGATTTGGATATTGCCTAGATATTTTATATTAATGATTGGAGATTATTTTAAGGATTTTATTTTATGACTTCTGCTGATATCAGTTTAGGTCACTTTGCTGACGCGTAACTGATTTGTATCGACGCCTTGTATTTCTCTTAGCGGAATATGGCGGGTGAACTGTTTCAAGTACTAGGGCTCGGGACGGGTCGCTACAGGTGGTATCAGAGTATGACTCTAGATCTATGGCAGAAACGCAGATTTAGGCAATGATCTTAGAATTAAGTGATGATTTGAAATAATGATATTTATACTTAGGCATTGATCTTAGAAATAAGTATGATCAGGCTTACGGGATAATCGGATGAAGGATACGTGCACCTAGAATATACTAGTGATTTGGTTACTTGTTTTATTTAAGTTTTGATTACGCCTTTCACATGCCCCTTAGCCCTCGATCATCGTAAATTCTTAAATTATTTGAAATATTTATTCAATTGTATAAATTACAATGTTACAGTCAAAATGCCGCCAAGAAGAGATCACAATGGTAATGGGAACGGGAGCCAGAGTTAGTACCGGAATGCTTTGCCATAGGAGTTGATTGATGCATTCATTCAGATTTATTGATGCATTCACTCAGATTGGCACAGAGAGGTCGACCACGGTCCAATGCCTGAGCACATGATGACAAACACCGGGGTTTAGGGGCGAATGACGTGGTCACATGTACTTTTAAGTTCTAAGTTTTTAATTGATAATATCTGTATATGTGTAATCATGTACCTGAACCCTTAAACTTGATAGGTGTCCTATTAGTAAACAAAGGCCCGCTGAATGTGTTATTCGATAGTGGTGCGAGCCACTCCTTTGTCGCTAAGAGGTTTGTCAAAAACCTCTAGAGCTACCCTGAATGACTATACACTCCATATCTTGTCTTAGCAGTCAGAGATCAGGTGATTATCTCGCACGATCTGCACAAGAACTGTGAGCTGGGGATGGAAGACCGCACCTTCGATGCTATGAATACCAATCCAGATGAGCAACTTTGACATCATAGTAGGAATGTACTGGTTGGCAAGATACCATGCGCACATCGACTTACGCGATGGTGTTTAAAACCCTATTAAGAAAGAGTTCACTTTCCAAGGGAAACCAAAGCTGAAGAAGTTGCCTCGGGACATCTATATAACAGCAGCATAGGCTCACAAGACACTCAGAAAAGGAGACAGAGGATTTCTTGTACATGCCATGAATACTAAACAGAAACGCCCTCTATCGAAGATATCTCGGTGGTGTATGAGTTTAAAGATGTATTTCCGTACGAATTACTTGGTTTGCCACCTTGTCGGGAAGTAAAGTTTGAGATCAATCTGATACCGGGAGCTGACCCCCTACAGAATGTCACTGGCAAAACTGAAAGAATTGGAGGAGCAATTGCAAAAGCTGCTAGATTGAAAGTTCATCAGACCCATTGTTTTGCCTTGGGAAGCAATGGTCTTGTTTGTGAAAAAGAAGGACACTAGTATGAGACTATGTATCGACTAACGGGAGCTGAACAAGATCACGATCAAGAACAAATATCCACTACCGAGGATCGACGACTTGTTTCGATCAGCTGAAGGTAAGTAACTTCTTATTAATTCAGCAACTCGTATTTTACACAATTATTAATGTGAACAACATGCATCTATGTTGCAGGGTGTAAAGGTGTTCGCAAAAATCGATCTGAGGTCAACATATCGTCAGATGAGGATTAAGGCAGAAGGCATAGCGAAGACGGCGTTTCGTACCAAATATGGGCATTATGAGTTTTTGGTGATGCCTTTTGGACTAACAAATGCCCTGACAGCCTTCATAGATTTGATGAACACCGTTTTCAGGGAGCAATTGGACAAGTGTGGTGGTGTTCATTAATGACATCCTGATATATTCATCGGACGAGGAAACTCACGCTGGACACTTGTGAGAAGTGCTGGACATTCTAAGAAAGAGGAAGATATATGCAAAGTTTAGCAAATATGAGTTCTGGTTGAGAAGCGTGAGATTATTGGGTCACGTAATTTCAGAAGAAGGTATCTCAGTGGATCCAAAGAAGATCGAGGCGATTATCAAGTGGCCAAGACCTACTAATGTTACTCAGGTGAGAAGCTTCTTGGGTCTCGCTGGTTATTACAGAAAGTTCGTTGAAGGATTCTTGACGATCGCGGCTCTACTTAGCAAACTAACCCAGAAAAAGACAAAATTCAAGTGGACCTCTGAGTATGAGCAGAGCTTCACCAAACTGAAGAAGAGGTTGACCATTGCACCAGTATTGGCACAACCCTCCGACACTGAAAGGTTCGTGACATATACAGTGACACCTCAAAGAATGGCCTAGGTATATGTATGTTAATTTCATTCCAATGATTATGTACATATAAATCGTGGCCTAATACTTTTATTTTAGGATGCGTACTGATCCAAGGTGGAATTGTGATTGCTTACGCATCGAGGCAATTGAAGTCGTAAAAACAAAATTACACCACTCTTGACTTGAAGCTTGCCACAGTAGTGTTCGCACCGAAGATATGGTGACACTATCTTTATGGAGAAAAGTGTGAGGTCTACATCGACCACAAAATTCTCAAGTATCTATTCACACAGAAGGAGTTAAATATGAAGCAGAGGAGATGGTTAGAGCTGATCAAAGACTATGATATGACCATCAACTACCATCTGGGGAAGGGAAACAGAGTAGCTGATACGCTGAGTAGAAAGTCAAGTCACTCAAGACAGACTCCGCTAGAGAGGAAGATTGAAGAATTTGACTTAGACATTGTCGACTCCACAATGGATGTTTTGGCTGCACTGATCATTATGCCTACTCTAGTGGACCGGATTAAAGAGGCATAAAAGCTGGATGTGAAACTTCAAGGTATTCGAGACATACTCCATACTGAACAAGTTGAAGGTTCCAGGTGTTAGATGATGAGAGTCTTTGGTTTCAAGGGAGATTGTGTGTGCCGAATGCTGAAGTTCTCAAAAAGAAATATTGGAAAAAGCATACAACTTGAGACTGTCGATTCATCTCGGAGCCACCAAGATGTACAACAATCTGAAGAAGAGTTATTGGTGGAGTGGTATGAAACATGAGATCACTGAGTTTATTGCCCGATGTCTAGTTTGTCAACAAGCTAAGGCAGAACATCAGCAACCAGGAGGACTCTTACACTCGTTGGAGATACCGAAATGGAAACAGAAGCATATTAGGATGGATTTTATGGTGGGCTCCCTACAAAAAGAAACGGCAATGATGTGATTGGGATGATTGCGGATCGACTAACAAAGTTTGCACATTTCTTGCCAGTGTCAAGTGAAGCTACAATGGAGAAGCTGGTGACATTATATATAGACAACATTGTTAGCTTACATGTAGTACCAGTCAGTATTGTGTCGGTCCAAGATTCACATCACGATTCTGGACGACGAATGAGCGAGTCATGGAAACCGAGTTGAGAATGAGTACTGCATTTCATTCACAGACAGACGGACAGTCGAAGAGAACCATTCAGACTTTGGAAGATATGTTGAGAGCTTGCACGCTGGACTTCAAAGGAAACTAGGATAATATGGTGAAGCTGATGGAATTCTTGTACAATAATTGTCAACATAGCGAGATTGGTATGGCGCCATTCTAAGCTCTCTACGGAAGGAAGTGTGGATCTCCATTTTACTGGGATGAAGTTAGGGAAATGACTATCACTGGACCCAAGCTAATTGAGCAGACGTTGGAGAAAAATGATCTGCTCAAGGTAGCTCAAGATCACAGTAAGAGTTTGACAGGTTCTAAGTCACGACCGCTGGAATCCGTAGCGGGTGAAAAAGTATACCTAAAGGTTTCCTCAACGAAGGGCATCATGAGATTTGGTGAAAAAGGCAAGCTAAGTCCTCGCTATATTGGACTGTATGAAGTGTTTGAGAGGATTAGGACATTGGCATATCGACTAGCACTACCTCTGGTGTTATCGCAAGTGCACAATGTCTTCCATGTATCCCAGCTAAGACGGTATGTTCCTGATCCAATTCATGTATTGGAAGCTCAACCGTTGAAGGTGAGAAGCGATACGACATACAAAGAATTACCAATACAACATCAAAAAAGATAGTGTCAAATCATCCACCTTTAGGAGGCATAAAGTTAGATGTATCAGGGAATCCAATAGAAGCTATTCCTTACAAAAATATGACAGAAGATTCTCTTACAAATACTAAACATATTATTCAACAAAATAATTATACAAATACACATCTACATACAATAGGAAAACAATTAGATAAGTTAGAAAAATATTGCCAAACAACAACAATAAATCTACAAGTGAAGAAATACCTAACCAAAAATTTAATAGATCTGAACAAAGTTCATTTTCAAATGATAATTTAAGATTTTGTATTTTAGTAATTATCTTTGGATCCTTTAAATATTGTTCTATTTTATTAATATTTACTGTATCTTTTAATGATTGTAATTGAAAAATTTTACTTTTAATTATTGCATTTACTTGTTCTTTATGAATAGAACAAGATTTTATTAAATCTAAATTTTTTGTTTTAGGTTTTTCTAAAAATTCAAAATGTAATTTTTTATTTCTTATTTTAAAAGAAATAGAATTAATTCCTACTTTATATGGTGTAATTAGATTCATAAAAGGTGTTCCTAGTATAACTGCATGATGAATATCATCTACAACTAAAAACATTGTTTTAATTGATGTATTGGATTTTATAATATAAGCTAACCAAAAACTACCGACACTAAAAGATAATACAGGAATATAAATAAACTCAGTTTAACTAAATTATACCACACCACATACAGGAATATAAACTACCGACACTAAAAGATAATAATAATAAACAAAATATCAAAGCAATAATGTAAAAAAAGTAAAAACTGTAAGTAAAACAAGATATAAAAACAGTAAGTAAAACAAAATTAAATGAACACAATTTAAATGGGGGTGATTAAACCCCAAGAATATAATAAAAACAGAAAATAAAAAGGGAGATGGAATAAGATTAGAGAGAACTAATTCCAGCCAATCATAATAATATATATATATATATATAATATATATATATATATATATATAATTAGTAGGAACAGTAAATAAAAAGGGAGAGGGAATTAGGTTAGGCGGAACTAATTCCAGCCAGTCATAATAATATAATTATATATATAAATAATATTAATAACAATAATTAGGCGGTATAACCGACCCAATTATATAGATAATAATACATAAAACAAAGAAAAAAATTAAAAACAGTATATTAAAGAACTCAAAAAGTAAAAGAATTCAAATCATACCATATTTTATTTCTTCAAAAATATTGGAGATACAACTATTGTTTGAAGATTGGAGATCTTCAGGATATTGGTTTCAAAGGTTTATGAAAGATATTCAAGAACAATAAAGTGTTCTTGGTATGGGATAGTATCGGAGAAAGCTTGGAAGTATCTTGGATGGAAATGGAAAGTAGGAATTATGAGAGAGAAAATGTAAGTAGTATGGTAGGAAAAACTGGCTCCTTTCAAATGAGCATACCCCCTCTTTTATAGGAATTTGAGAGGAATATGGCCAAATAAGGATCCCTCTACTATAACTTGCTTGGTCATTCCGCACAAATATTTAATAATTTTTTTTTAATAATTTTTTTAACTTGCGTGGAATTTTCCGCAAATTTTTTTTTTTTGCATTCTATATCAACTATTTACATCATTGAACATTACATCAATTCAATATTACAAATATTGAAATTATTACAAATATTACAAATGATCAACTTATTCTATCAAATCAACGTCTTCATCCACTGCATTAGTCGATCCTGAAGATGATGAAGGTTTTGCTCTTGCAATAAAGGAGCAACATTTCATCAAAATATTTTGCATTTCTTCAGGGTCTTTTCGCCATTGCCAGCTGAGATTGCATCCTTGATTTGTGTAATAAAAATTGTTCATGTCCGGGCTTCACCGGTGCTGTTATTGTTTTTCTGCTATCTGCAATTTGTTTTGTGCATTCCATATTTTTATTTGTTCCATTACTTTGTGAGGGTAAATGGATTCTGGAATATTGAATGTTGTCCACCATTTGATATAAAATTTTCTTTTATCAAGGGTACTTTTATATTTGGAGTATATTCTGCTCTCCATTGGAATACCCATGGTAAATAGAACTTCATATGAAATATCATCATTTCCGAAAATATCTTCTCTTCATCTGTAGGGAGAATACATCTTCGTAAATACTTGTAGTGATGGTCTCACTACATCATTCAAATATTCTGCACAGGAGCCAAAATGATCCCACCATTGCCTGCGAACCAATATGGAATATTCTTCGTCGTTATTCTTCTGGTATCAAAAAATATCAACCAGGTGTGTGAACCCCTGGAGTTTTGAAAATATAGGGAATTATACCAAGCTTGTTGGTAACTCCACAATAATTAAAAGAGACATTTGAAAATAAATTTGAATTATATCCTGCAGGAAAATCATTTCCTCAGATAAAGATCCAATTGTTTTTTGCCATTGCTCCGGTTGTCATTATAGACACTATTTAAAGTTGGAGAAGGCATACTCTATATTATCTTTATTAAAATGATGTTTTTATTTTCACAGAATTTGTCATTATCAACAGATGTTGAATAATATTCTGTAGTTTTTTGCAATATTCCATGATTTATAGAAAAACTCTTTTCCAAAATAATTTTGTAAGAAAATTAATGGATTTTTATCATAATATGATTTTCATAGTAGTAACTATATTGATAAAAGACTTTCCACAAACTGGGTTGTCTGCATCGGCTTTTTATATGTGGGCATTTGCTGGTAATTTCTTCGTGGATTGGTGTTTGAAAACTTTATTGTTTTTTTGGGTTATTGAAGTAGTTGGCTGATGTTTTGATATTGCTGATGAAGTCCTCTGCTATTCTGTAGATTTTGGAATATTGAATTTTTCAAGCAATGCTTGAAATTCAGAACTATTGGATAGGCTTTCAATAATGGATATTGGTGTTTTATTTGGAGATATTTGGGATATTGGAACTGCGGCTATTGGGGTTTTTCGAAGAAGTTCTTCCTCTTCTTCAACTTTATCTGCCCACGTTTTCCGTGTGATATTATTGTCATTATCCGCCTGTAGCTTTCCTTTGTCTTTGGAATTCCTCGGCATTATGTCTGTTTTGGAGGAATTCTCTGGTCAGAAAGTCTGGAACAAATTTGTATCTCCTTTTATATATTCAATATCAAAATCATAAATACTTAATAAAGCTTGCCATCTAGCAAATATTTGTTTTGAAGCTAAATTTTTAACATCTTTTTGCAAAATTTCTTTCGCAGATTTGCAATCAATACGTAAAAGAAATTTTTTATTTAATAAATCACTTTGAAATTTATTAATACATAATACGATACTCAAAATTTCTTTTTTAATAGTAGAATATGATTTTTGGGTATCATTCCAATGACCAGAAGTATATTGAACTATAGACTCTTTCCCATTTTGTAATTGTTTTAATATTCCACCATATCCTATATCAGAAGCATCTGTTTCAACTATTTTAAATAAATCTGGATCTGCTATATATAAGCAGGGTATATCAGATACTAGACTTTTTATTTTCTTAACCACTGAAGTATGTTCTTCAGTCCATATTGGTGGATTTTTCTTTAATCTATTATGTAATGGTTTTGCAATTATTATTATATTTGGAATAAAATCAACAACATAATTTAAAGATCCAAGAAATCTTTGTAATTGATTTTTGTCCAATATTTTATCTGGAAATTTGGATGCAAATTCTAAAGATCTTTCTATTGGTAAAATTGTTCCTTGAGTCAGATGATGACCTAGGAATCTTATTTTAGTCTGAAATAAAGACATTTTAGATTTAGATAATACTAAACCATTTTTCTTTGCTATATAAAAGAAGGTTTTTAAATGTTTAAAATGTTCTTCTATTGATTTGGAAAATATTAATACATCATCTATATAGACAATGCAAAAATTAGAATAATCCATAAATATATTATTCATAATTCTTTGATATTCAGAAGGTGCATTTTTTAATCCAAATGGCATTACTTTCCATTCATATTGCCCAAATGGAACTGTGAATGCTGTTTTGTATCTATCTTTTTCAGATATTTGTATTTGCCAAAATCCTGATTTCATATCAAATTTTGAATATATCCATACAGAATGTAATCTTGTTAATAAATCTTTCTTATTAGGTAATGGGTATCTTATCCATTTTAACGCTTTATTTAGTGGTTTATAATTTATTACCAATCTAGGTGTTCCTCTTTCTATTTCTGCATTTTTATTGACATAAAAAGCAGCACAACTCCAAGGAGACCTTGATTTTTGGATTAATCCTTTTGATTCTAGATCTTGTATTTCTTTTTTGCAATGTTTTTCTAATTCTGCATTCATCTGAATTGGTCTTGCTTTTGTAGGTATATCTTCTTCTCTGAATTCTGGAGTATATGGAAGATCAACTATATGTTGTTTCCTTGACCAGAAAGCATTTGGAAGATCTGAACAAAGTTCATTTTCAAATGATAATTTAAGATTTTGTATTTTAGTAATTATCTTTGGATCCTTTAAATATTGTTCTATTTTATTAATATTTACTGTATCTTTTAATGATTGTAATTGAAAAATTTTACTTTTAATTATTGCATTTATTTGTTCTTTATGAATAGAACAAGCTTTTATTAAATCTAAATTTTTTGTTTTAGGTTTTTCTAAAAATTCAAAATGTAATTTTTTATTTCTTATTTTAAAAGAAATAGAATTAATTCCTACTTTATATGGTGTAATTAGATTCATAAAAGGTGTTCCTAGTATAACTGCATGATGAATATCATCTACAACTAAAAACATTGTTTTAATTGATGTATTGGATTTTATAATATAAGCTTCAGTTTTACTTTTGACTTGTAATTTGGTATTATTTGCTGTAGAGAGTCTAGTAGTTGTAGATTCTCTATATGATTTTGGACCAAATTAGTTTTAATACAATTAAGATCTGCTCCTGTATCAAATAGAGCAATTGTATCTAAATGATATTGTTCTGAGAATTTTATTGTTATTCTTATTAAATATTTTCTTGATGTTATCTCTCTTAAAACAAATAAAAAATCTTCTGGCACATTAGAAATATTTTCTATGATATTGTTATCTATATTTACTGGTTCTGTTTCTGAAGATTGATCAGACTCTTCTGTAGTCTGTAATTTTGTAAGTATTAATTTCATAACTTCTGAATCTTGTTTTTGTTTATTTTTTTAACTCTTTTAATTCTATTTTTATTTCTTTTATTTCTTTTTGTAAATCTGGGATTGTTGCATTTTTATTCTTTGTATCTTTGTTTTTATTTAATATACTAGTTAAATCATAATAACTAGTTGAAACATTTGGTAATATAGCTGGTTTATTTGTTTCTTTTTGTTTTGAATTTATATCTATTATTCTATCTAAATATTCTTTTTGTAATTGGGGATTTTCTATATGTTTTAACATTTCTAATATTGTTTCTTGTTCTTTTGTTAGAACATAAAGATGTTTTTCTTCATCAGAGGTTTCTGAAGAAGATGTGTATATTTCATCAACTTGAAGATCTTCAGCAGACTCGAAAGATGTTTCTTCTGTCTCCGAAGAAGATTCAACAAGTAGATTTGAAATTTTTTCTAGTATAGATTCTTCTAGATTTAATTCTTGTAATTTTGTTTTTAATCTACAATAATTTGCAGTATGACCTTTCTTATGACATTTATAGCATTCAATATTTTTGTAATCTTTTGTATTTTTATTTTTCTTGTAATTTGTCTTTCTGTAAGGTTTTTTAGTATACTTATTGTTGTATTTATTTTTATAGAATTCATTAGAGGATTTTTGAAATCTTTTATTATATTTAGTGTTTTTATTATATCTATTGTTATATTTATTATTATATGGCTTTCTAATATTTCTATTATAAGGTTTTCTAGAACATTCTCCTTGACATTCTTTATGATAAGGTTTATATGGATCATTATCAAATTGTTTGCAGAAAGTTCCTAATTCAGACTTAGTCTGTCTTAATTCTTTCTTTAAACCACTTTGTAATCTTATGTCTTGGACATAATCTTAATCCTTCTTTTTGTATAAAACTTATTAATTCTCCATATGTATAGTTTGAATAAGATATTATTTGTTGTCCTGAATTTTCTCTAATTTTATTTCTAACCTTTTCTCCTAGTAAATTTGGTAATCCTGCAAGGAATTTTTCTTTCCAAAATGGCTGATTAGAATCTTCTCTAATCATGACTCTGGTTAGAAAAGTATTTTTATACCATTGAAAATCACTAAGTTTTCTACATCTTAAATTTGCTAATAATTCAGCATTTTTATCTTTAATATGTGATGGGTCGCCTATAAAATGTAAGGATATACATAATATAAGTGTAGCAACCGAATCAGATATTGTTCCTTCATCTATAATTATAGGATTATTTTCTTCATCAACTTTTATTGCATTTAATATTTCTTGTCTCTGTATGGGAGTTAAATAATGATCCCACCAACCTTTAAGTTGTCCAGAGAAACCAGAAATAAGATATTCAGCAATTGCTTTATCATCAGGTGTTAACTGAGTTCTATAAGCATTGGCTGCCATTGTCATTTGTTGTAATACATTTATTATTTGATATTCTGACATACCATCTATATTCCAAGAATATATTGATTGTGCATTAAAACGATATTGGGAAATAGGTTTTATTTTTAGATCGGTAGACATTTGTACTGGTATTATAGATTTATCCCATTCTATTTTTTCCACTTTATTAGAATTGTTATTCTGGAATTGTTCAAATGCTTTGCTTATTTCATTATCTGAACTATCAGAATTATCCGAATTATTTGAAGATTCATTTTCTTCTAAATTATTAATTTTAGAAGAAGTAACTTCTTTTTCTTTATTTCTAGTTCTGCTAGCTATAGAAGTATTAACATTTGAATCTGCAACTACCTCATTTGTTATAGAATTACTATTTTCTAGACTTTTTTCTATACGACTTAATTGTTGTTTTATAAATTGATTGAAATCATCTTTATTAGATATAGTTTGCATACTAGAAGATGATATTTGAAAAGGTTTGAATAATGGTTGTTTAAATTTTTGGTTAGGTATTTCTTCACTTGTAGATTTTATTGTTGTTGTTTGGTAATATTTTTCTAACTTATCTAATTGTTTTCCTATTGTATGTAGATGTGTATTTGTATAATTATTTTGTTGAATAATATGTTTAGTATTTGTAAGAGAATCTTCTGTCATATTTTTGTAAGGAATAGCTTCTATTGGATTCCCTGATACATCTAACTTTATGCCTCCTAAAGGTGGATGATTTGACACTATCTTTTTTGATGCTGTGATGGTTATCCATTCTTTTGGTTTTTCAATTATTGGGTTTAAAGTTTTAAAAGGAAATTCTATATTATTTTGTGAAGCATATATTTGAAACCAATCAAAGAAATATATATGTATTTTATGAGTATTTATAAATTCATAATATTCTTTTGTATTTGTTTTCTAATATTACAATAATGTTTAAAAAACCATTCTCTTTTACTAGTATTTTCCTGGCTATAAAAATCATTGTGTAATATAATTTTATTTACCTCAAATTCTTTTTCTATAACATTTAATTCATTTGCAATATTATCTGTTATTGCTGATTGTGTTGGACTATTAGGTTCACTAAAGTCTGATTTATTGTAAATATTTTGTGATGTACTGGGTGCATTAATATCAGATTTAGAATAATACTCTTTTTTAGAATAAACTGGTCTAGGAATTTCCGTAGAATAATCAGCTTTTCTAAATGAAGAGGTTGCATATTCAACATCTGATGTTGAAAATAATCTTTGTTTTTGGTAAGGAACATCTATCACAGATGGTATCTGTGAAAATCTTCCTAAATTTATTGTGCTAGAAATAGATGCATTATCTCTTTCTCTAGCGGAGAAACTTCTAGCAAAACTCAGTTTAACTGATCCATCATTTAATTGTCTTATTTTGTTGATCTCAGTATTTGGTTCATGTATTTTATTTGTAGCTTTAACTGCTCCTTCCAAGACCCATTCATCTGGAAGATTTACATCCTTCCATTTTATAGATCTTGAAATTACAGCATTAGATCTGGTCAGATCTGTATGTAAAATCATTGTTTCTCCTCTTTTTAAAGAGTGTTTGGGTTTCGGACCAATAAACATGGAACTCATTACCTTGTAATGAATCCGATATATTAAAGCCAATGGAATTGATCCTGGCAACATATCATATCCATGTGTTTTGATTTGAAGTACTAAAGCTTTCAATATTTGTGTATCTTTCAAAGAACATGAAAAATTAGGATAACAATCAAAAGAGATTGGTCCTGTACATAGACTAGACTCTACAGAACTAAGAAGTGATTGTTCAAAATTATTATGTCTTATATCTCTTAAGACTACTAATATTGATGTATCTAAACCTTCTCTTGTTAAAGGTTTGATACCCACTTGTATTAAACCAACATGTAAATATTGATATCCTTTCTTTTTATGTTTTTCAAGTGATTTATAAGATAAAAGTTGTATTGTTTCAAACGGTTTAGAGAGTGGAATATCTCTTTCCTCCGTTTTAATTATATAATCTGATTTTAACATATTGAATATGGAAGACTCATATATTTCATTTTTCTTGATCTTTGGAATGACCCAGTTATTTACTGCTTTGTCAAAATTCTCTATTATTATTTCTTCAGTGTTGACAATTTTATTCTTATTTGCACATGTTACCGAGCTGCACGAAGCAGATCCTTTGAACATATCTTCCATTTTTATATATGCTTTCTTTTATACTTGTTTGGATCTTTGGCTACAAACACTTTGACGCATACATGATTTATTGCTCTTCAAAACGAGACTGATAACCCAGCGTGTACAAAGCAAACACTCACCAAAGATTTACACAAATATAATTAAAAGATATATAAAACTGAATGAGCTGTCGGTAGATCTGAACCATATGGCTCTGATACCACACCATATACAGGAATATAAACTACCGACTTTCTACAGCAGATAACTCAAATTACAAGTTAAATGTAAGACTGAAGCTTATATTGTAAATCAAATACATCAATAAAAACAATGTTTTTAGTAGTAGATGATATTCATCATGCTGTTATACTAGGAACTCCATTATGTGTTGAGAAATCAGGGTTTGAGTGATTTGAAAATGTATGATTTAAATGTTACGTGTTTACAAAATGCATGAATAAATTGTTAGTTGACATGCGTATATAAAAGCTTACATCATATGGCAAACATTTTTTGTCTTTATACTATTTTCAGGTGCCATGATTAATGAACTAAACTAGTTCATTAAGTGAAGTACTTAAGGAAATGAACTAACTAGTTCATTAAATAAAGACATATTTGGAGAGAGCTATTTGGAAACAAACTTGAAATGGAAAGTCTTCTCTCCACATCTTCGCACACGCCATATACATACATACATACATACATATATATATATATATATATATATATATATATATATATATATATATATATATCTATGTATCATATATGCATAATTTTTTTATAACGACGAATTATACGTTTCTATCCCGACATTCCACCGACATGTCATAACACATCATAAACGTACACCGACATCACCTCACCGTATATACATCATATTTATGAGTATATACAGGTCTCATATCATACATTACAAGTCATATTGCAATCAAAATTATAACGACATCTCACGAGGCCATAACCGAAAATTGTCGTATCGGGTGACTAGCGAACCTTCCACCGACATGTCACATACTTAACATATAAAGATGGCCAGCCTATATACACTCAAAACACTCAGGAAAATTCATGCTCCACATGTCAAAATCATCCCCAAAGTCATACCATCTTTACACATATCAATCACCCACATTTTGGTTTGAATTGTGGAAAATTCAAACTCAAACTTCTTGTCACATGGGCATTTTTGTAGGACCTGCAAGGCACCACTAGAAGGGGGGAGGGTTGAATAGTGGGTGTGGAAAATTTGGTTTTTTAAATTGTTTTAATCCAAAAACCCAACTTCTAAAAACAGTTTCTGTTTTCAGGACCTGTTTTGTAACGTTTGAAAGACTAGGTTACATGTCTTCAAAAATTCTGAAATTTGGAGAGATCTTAGTCTCCGATGTTCTAAGTATCTCCTAAAAATTTTAGATCAAAATTCAACTTTTAACCCTTTTAAAAAATCGTTTGTGGTCAGATTGCAAATCTGCCAGAAACGGTAGTCTGACTTGAAAAATTTATTCCGATTAAATGGTGTCTCCAAATGGTCTGAACATTTAATACCAAACCCCTTACTATATGTATTTAATTTTTTTCGAAACAATTTTGAAAAATTCCTTTGGGAAGTTAGTCAAATACGTTCAAAGTCTCAACCTTTGCATGTCTGAAAATCAGATTGCACTAGTCTCAGAACTATGGACGTTTGAATGACTTATACTTGTTCAAATGAGTTGAAACATGCGCCAAATGAAACTTGAAACGTGTAGAAATGTTTCTTCAAAGTTTTGTGATTTTTTAAATTTGTTTGATATTTTTACAATCGTGATGAAAATGATGCACGATGTAGGAAACTGAAAGTAAAGTGTTGAAAAGTAGAGAACACAAGGAATTTTGTACTGGTTCGGTTAAATCAACCTACTCTAGTGTTCGAGGACACCTTCCTCGGTTATCACTAAACAAAATAACAAACAACACCTTACCACACAGGGTTGATGAAGTTGTACACCAACTCCAACCCTTTACAGCCTTACAAAGAATCACAATGATCACGAACACCACCACCGAGCGGATGAAAGATTGATCACAACCTTGATCTTTTACAACAATATAGCATGTATGATGGTTTATATGAAGTCTATACAATATGTTTGAATATGAATACAATAGGCTTTGAGAAAGAAGAAGAAAGAAGTGTAGAAGAAGGAGAGTATGAACACGTTTTTGCCTCTTGGATTTGTAAGATTTTCTTGTTTTTGATTTGCTCTTCTTCTCCTCTTTTAACAATGTGGCCACCCCGTTCTTTCTATTTTCCCCCTTGGAAATTATCTTTTAAGTCTTTGAAAGAATATCTTGCATCATTGTGACATTCACTTGCTTACTTGGCAACACTTCATTGGATGATCATCTTGGCCTTGCTTACTTGACACTCATTGATTGGGCGAGACTTGTCATCATTTGATGACTGTATAAATCTAAAAATATCACTTAAAAACATGTGCCAATTAGTGTTTGAAATATTGCCATAAGTCACATAATCAATCTTATAAATTTGCAAGACAAATTATCTCTATTAACTTCACAAAAAATCGGCCAATTCATATTTCCACATGCTGAAATTTTCAGCATGTGCACCATTCAAGACACATTCAAAATACTTCCATTTTATCATCATATCAATCCATTTAAATTGAAGAAGTAAATATGTCACAATTAAGTACATAAAATCGGTAGCCTTATTTGCACATGCTGAAATTTTCAGCATGTATCACAAATGTGACATAGTTTGAAACATTACCTTGTGTAGCTCCCTCATTTATGTCACCAACCTTGTATACTTCATTCTTGGACAATCAAGATACCAACTAAGCTCCACATATGCTCCATCAAGGCTGAGCTAGGCGTGTGATGTAGGATTGGCATGTGCTGAATTTTATTTTTGCAAACTTTATAAAATAGTGCACAATAATTATACACATATGGTGTATTCCAATCGCCCTAAATTGATTTTTCTAGAACACTTTAGAATGTATTGAATATGTAAAAAGTGTATAGATACATGTTATATGTCATGCCAAAAACGTTCCATGTGTCGTGTTCGTAGAAAACCGAATTTTCAACTTTTGTCGATTACGCGATTTTTCTCCGATTGAATTCCAAATTTTTGCACATATTATATATATTATGTCACACATAATATACATAGAATAACTTGAATATTGAGCTCTAAAGGCTGAAGTAAGTGGTGCCCCATGTGCTTAATAAGTTGAATTGAAATCTCCACAATTTGGCCTTAATTGGGGGTGATTTGTGTGTGCCAACATGGAATGATTTTATGGCTGAATATACCATGTAAGCCACGAAATTTGTGGCCATTTTTGAAGTGTAGGGGCTGGCCATCTATATATGGCAAGTACGTGACACGTTGACGAAGTTTCGGTTGTCACCCGATACGACAATTTTTGGTTTAGAACCTTGTAACGTGTCGTAATAATTTTGTCATCACCATGACTTATATCATATGATATAAGACCTGAATATACTCCAAAATATGAGGTAAGTATAGTGGTGTGACATTGACGTACGTTCGTAAAATATATAACGTGTCGGTAGTACGTTGGAATATATGTGTATAATGCCTTTTTTAAAAAAATCTGAATATATATATATATATGTGTGTGTGTGTGTGTGTGTACGATGTATATATATGTATCGGATGCTGCCCTTCTTCTCCGGCGATCTCGCCTGGTTGGCGGCGTAGCCGCCGTCGGCTATCTCCGCAGGCATCATCTCCCTCCCTCACTTCTTTTGGCATTCCTCTATCCCTATTTCTATCTCCGATTCCTCCCATGACGAACAATGATCCCGCTGCGGCGGCTCCACAAACAGCGCCCAATAGATCATTCGCATCCTTGTTTGCGTCCCCTGCATAACGAATTCACCCTAAACCAGTCCAGAAATTCAAGGGCAGCCCATGATTTCTTTCACAGATGAGGAAATCCAGTCACTTGCTGCACCATATCGCTTCACATTGGTTGGCACTTTTTGGTATGGCAGACCCCCCTTGCAACGATACGCGCCGCCATCGACAGAATCGGTTTTGCTGGACCAGTAAAGGTCGGCCTTTTAGATGCTACTCATATGTCCTTCACTTTGATCTGGAGCAAGACTACACTAGATGCTTTACCCGACGAGGATGGATAATCTCCGGCAAACAAATGCGCATCACAAAGTGGACACCAGATTATGACCCGGCAGTGGAAGTGCCTATTGTGCCTATATGGGTATCCTTTCTGGGCCTTCCAATCCACATGCATCGTAAAGATGCCATCTTTCAGATCGCGTCCATGCTTGGAGATCCTTTGAAACTTGATGCAGCCACATCGATGTTAAACCGGCCCTCTGTGGCTCGAGTTTGTATTGAACTTGACGTGTCCAAGGAACTACCCCAACGTGTTTACATCCAGACATCAGCTAGAACAATCATGCAATCGGCTGAATATGAAGATCTTCCCCGCTATTGCTCCGACTGCTATCGTTTAGGTCATGTGGTTGCCGAATGTGGTAAGCAAGCTGATCCTCCATCAGATGCTACGAAAGACGCGGTGGAGTCAAACCCTAAGCAAAAAAAATCTGATAAAGCTAAAAAAACGGTGGACTCCTAAAAACCCTGATCCACCAGCTCTCGATCAGCAGTCGCCTATGAATGAAACCAGTCCCAGCCTCGCTGGAAATGGCTATCACTCATGCGGTGTCAACGGTGCAAGACTTTTCTAGATTCAAAGGAATTGATGACTGTCTTCTAAGGGATCTCCCTGGGACATCTATATTGTTCTCACATTCTGATAATGAATGTGAGCCTTTGGACGATAATTTGCATGCAGAGCATGAAGAGCATGAAGGACAGGCTATCGCTAGTCTAATCGAAGCAACGTATGTGGATGCACGCTCTGCGGAACACCCACACAATGAAGAAGTAGCAATGGCACAAGCAGGCGATGACCCCCTCTTCACACAACCCTAATCACGGGCCACGTCTATTACGGCGGAATCCCCCCACGTCTCCTCGCTTAACCAGGTTACGCGCAGCGGACCTCTCTAACTCTTTTGATGTTTTGTCTCAATGAAGATATTGTTGTGGAATGTACGTGGAATACGTAACTCTTTGCATCGTCTACTTTCACTAGTTCGGAAACATAACGTATACATTCTTGTAGTTATTGAGCCAAAGTTGCGTCCAAGTGCCTTGACATCTTATCAACTGCAACTTGGTTTTACTAAAGCTATATCTGCTTGTCATGATCAAATTTGGTTTTTCTGGAAGATGCACTTCTCAAGCTGGAAGGAGAGCAGCCTGGACACCAGCATCATTCTATTCAGTATCGTTGGCTGGCCACGGGACATTGCTTTTGGCTGACTGGTGTATATGGTCGGCACTCAATGCTACAACGACGCATATTGTGGGATGAATTAGGTCAATTTTATGAGTCAAACACACTCCCATGGCTTGTTGGTGGAGATTTTAATACCTTCAGAACATTAGACGAACACCGAGGCAGATCGCATCCATCAATACGCACGCTACAGGATTTCAACGATTTCATACAGCGATGTCAGTTACAAGAAATATCATTCCAAGGCTCTTGTTACACATGGTCAGACGGAAGAGGCTTGGGGCGCGTATGGAGGCGTCTTGACCGTTTTCTATGCTCACCATCATTTTCAGAGATTTTTTCTTACACCAAAGTTCAACATCTTTCAAGAGCTATGTCGGATCATGCGCCTTTGCTTTTAATATGTGATTCGGATGACCCACGTATCCCATCCCTGTTTCGATACCTAAATGTGTGGACCACACACGCAGATTTTGATGATTACGTTACTCACAAATGGCAATCTTATCCCACAGTAGGCGGAATGTGGGGCTTTAATCGCAAGCTATCATACCTTCGCAAGGATTTAAAGCAGTGGAATAGAGACACCTTTGGAAACATATTTGATGACGTTTCCAATGCAGAAACAGAAGCCAAAATGGCGGAGCATCTTTATGACAGTAGCCCTACCGATTCCAATCGTCAGCTATATCACCAGAAAGTGGCAGAACTACATCTTGCGCAGAAACGTTCCTTTCTTTATTGGAAGCAGAAGGCCAATGTGAAGTGGTTAAAAGATGGAGATGCGAACACCTCTTTCTTCCACCAAACAGTCAAACAAAAGCGCTGCCGCCAGCTCATTCGCAGCATCAGGAAAATGGATGGTACTGAGCTCATCTAGCCGGCAGATATCAAAGATGAAGCAATTCGATTTTTCACAAGTCTTTACACCGACGAGCCAGTAGCGAACTATGACTCAATCCTACAGTTTATACCATCCCTTATCACAGCGGATGACAACAGTGCCTTGAAGGCAATTCCTCTGCTAACCGAAGTTAAGGCAGCAGTTTGAGATCTCAGCCCCTCAAGCGCTGCAGGTCCGGATGGCTATCCAGGATCTTTTTATCGACACTTTTGGCACTTGATACGGAGCGACGTGCACAAAGCAGTACAAGAATTTTACTTGGGTGTTCGTATGCCCAAGGCCGTTGCAGCAGCCTCCATCATACTAATTCCGAAGGTAAACAATCCCCAGACGTTTGCAGATTATCGTCCCATATGTCTTACTAATTTCATTTCCAAGGTCTCACGCGTTTGTTAGCGACACGGCTGGGCAACATCTTGCCAAAATTAATCTCTCCGGAACAAGCTGGCTTCATGAAGGGTAGAGATATCACAGAACAAGTGTTATTAGCGCAAGAGATGGTCCATGTCTTGGATAAACGGACAAGGGGTGGACAGGTTATTATTAAGTTGGATCTGGCCAAGGCGTTTGACCGTGTAAGCTGGAGGTATCTTGAACAGCTGCTTCAACGACTGGGTATGGATGACCGATTAGTCCGCATCATTATTAACAATTTGAGTGACACCAGATGCTCCATTCTACTAAACGGTTCTCTTACAGAATGTTTCTCTGTTAGTAGAGGTGTTAAACAGGGGGACCCCTTATCGCCATTACTATTCATTATGTCACACATAATATAAATAGAATAACTTGAATATTCAGATCTAAAGTCTGAAGTAAGTGGCGTCTCATGTGCGTAAAAAGTTGAATTTGAAATCTCTACAATTTGGCCTTAATTGGTGGTGATTTGCGTGTGCCAACATGGAATGATTTTATGGCTGACTTATACCATGTAAGCCACGAAATTGGTGGCCATTTTTGAAGTGTAGGGGCTGGCCATCTATATATGGCAAGTACGTGACACGTTGGCGAAGTTTCGGTTGTCACCCGATACGACAATTTTTGGTTTAGAACCTTGTAACGTCTCGTAATAATTTTGTCATCACCATGACTTATATCATATGATATAAGACCTGAATATACTCCAAAATATGAGGTAAGTATAGTGGTGCGATGTTGACATACGTTCGTAAAATATATAACGTGTCAGTAGTACATTGGAATATATGTGTATAGTGCCTTTTTTAAAAAAATCTGAATATATATATATATATATATATGTGTGTGTGTGTGTGTGTGTGTGTGTGTGTGTAAAGGCGTGTGATAAGGGAAGGAGAAGACTTTCCATTCTTCAATTAGTTCACTTTGTGCCTTTTCCAAATATGGCTTCATTTAATGAACTACTTAGTTCAATTAACTAAGTACTTCACTTAATGAACTAGTTTAGTTCATTATTGGTGGCACCTGAAAATAGTTCAAACATAACAAATGTTCGCCATTTGATGTAAGCTTTAAAGCTTCATGACTCGTTAGTACGGTAACATTATATATGAACTATATAAGGCAGGTTTCATGCAAAAACGTGTCAAGTCATAAAACGTGTCATGCATTTCTTTAGTACACGTTATTTAAATCATGCATTTTGTAATCACTCAAACCCCTTTTTCTCAACCGTTTTTACCCTCACCCATAGCAGCTGAAAATACACTTTATTTTATGTATATTATGTGTAACATAACATATATTACATGTCTAAGAGTTTTGAGATTAATCGGAGAAAAATCGCATAATCGACGAAAGTCGAAAATTTGGTTTTCTACACTTAAGCATACATGAAACGTTTTTGTCTTGATATAATATGCATGTAGACACTTTTTGCACATCTAAGACATATTAGTATTCTAGAAAAATCAATTAAGGGTTGATTGCAATTTACCATGTGTGTGAAGATTATGCATTATTTGACAAAGTTTACCAAAAGAGAATTCAGCACATGTTGCAGGTGTATTTGTTGGGTGCATCAATTATCCCGTGGCGTAGGCCGGTGGGCGTAGGCCGTGTGGGCCAAGTCACAGTCGAATGCCGTGGGCGCTTGTGTGCTGAATGCACTATAAGGCTAGGGTATGCGCATCTCCTGCCACCAATTGGTTTTGGGAGAGATGGTAGCGCCTGAGGTCCTACAA
Organism: Eustoma russellianum; assembly: GCA_036186865.1. Taxonomy (NCBI): domain Eukaryota; kingdom Viridiplantae; phylum Streptophyta; class Magnoliopsida; order Gentianales; family Gentianaceae; genus Eustoma; species Eustoma russellianum. Next base: position 16,444,801 of record AP025069.1, on the reverse strand, counting down.
GTGGTATCAGAGCAAGGTCACGGGTTCGATTCCCAGCGGGAGCAATTGCTGAGGGGGAGATTGTTGGGTGCATCAATTGTCCCGTGGCGTAGGCCGGTGGGCGTAGGCCGTGTGGGCCAAGTCACAGTCGAATGCCGTGGGCGCTTGTGTGCTGAATGCACTATAAGGCTAGGGTATGCGCATCTCCTGCCACCAATTGGTTTTGGGAGAGATGGTAGCGCCTGAGGTCCTACAGTATTGACATGCCTTTTCACCTCATTTGGAGCCAAAGTGGAGCTTTTTTGGAACTTTGATTGGTGGAGGATACCACATGTGATTTGTGACATTGAAGAAGGCAAGATACACATAGAAACATTTCAAAATCAAACAAGTGCTGAAATTTCAGAACATGTTAATGGTCTTCCAATTTTCTTCCAAAATTGTGGGGCAATCACATCTTGATTTATTGAAACTTAACTTGTGTGTATTTGAGCATGTGTTTTAGATTTTTCGGTTTAATTTCCAGCTCATTTTATGGAGTGCCAAGGTGGATAAACGATGGCCAATCATGAAGTGACAACTAGGCAAAGACAAGTCGTTCGTCCAATCATATTTCGCCAAGTAAGCAAGGGTGTCTCACCATATTACACAAGGAATCTTGCAAAGGTATTCAAGACAATTTTCAAGGAAGAGGTCAGCCCTAGGAGCGGCCACAAAAACTATAAAAAGGGGGCAAGATGATTCAAGCAAAGCTAAGCCAAAGTTTATATTCTTTCAAGATTAAGCAAAACACTTCTCTTCTTCTCTTAATCTTTTCTCTTGCTCTTAGCCTCAAGCCTATCATACTTATCTTCTATATACTATATATGCTTTGTGTATACCACCCACATACGTTCATCTCTTGTACAAGGTTGATCAAGGTGTGATCAAACCTTCATTTGTTCGGTGGTGGTGTTCGTGTTGTTGTGTTTGTTTGTTTGATTGTAAAAGTGTGGAGTTGGGGTTTAACTCTAGTCACCCTTGTGTCAAGGTTTTATTTGTTATTAGTGATTACCGAGGAAGGTGTCCTCAAAGACTGGAGTAGGTCAATTGACCGAACCAGTATAAAATTTTTTGTGTTATTTACTTTCAGCACTTTTACTTTCAGTTTTCTGCATCATTTTCATACTCACGTCAAAAATAGCAAAAGTTTTTCAAAAATTACAAAATTTTGCAGAAACATAGCCACGCGTCTTAGATTTCATTTGAGGCAAGTTTCATCCCATTTGCATATATATAAGTCAGTCAAACGTTCATAGTTCTGAAACTATTGCAATCTAATTCTCAGATCTGCAAAGGTTGAGAACATAAACGTCGTTGACATACTTACCAAGAGAATTTTGAAAAACTGTTTAACCAATTAAAGGACACATCTTAAGGGTCATACCATAACATTTTCAGGTCATTTATAGTTGTCAATTAATAGGAATAAATTTTTTATTTTGAAGCACAGTTTCTCGTAGATTGACACAATCTGTGCAAAAACAAATTTTCAAGGGGTTGCACTTAGAGTTTTGATCTGAAATTTTTGTGACACATTAACAACATTTGAGAGGACATTTTCACCAAATTTCACAATTTTTGGAGGTTTGTAACCTGGTCAACTAGTTAATTCAAAATAGTATCTTAAAACAGAAACTGTTTTTAGAAGTGAGTTATTTGGTCTAAAAAGTTTTAAAACCCAATTTTGCCGCACTCACCATTCAACCCCCCCCTTCTAGTGATGCTACACAGGTCCTACAAGTGGTATCAGAGTGCAGGCACACTCACTACAAGAAGATTCAACGATCTTTGTTAGATGGCATCCACTAGTCATAAGACCGAGTAAGAAGGTATGTCAAGCCAAAGCCTCCTCTATTCGACGATGAGTCTTTTATAAAATGAAAACTTCATATGAAACTTTTCCTTATGGCTATTGATATAAACTTATGGTGCATCATAGAAGACGATCCTTTGTTCCATCTAAGATAAGTACAATTGATGGCGTTACATTAGAAGTTGTAAAACCAAAGCAAGAATATACTAGTGATGATAAAAAAATTAAGTATGAATTCTAGAGCCATGCAACTTCTTCTAAATGGTTTAAGTAAAAGTGAATCAAGTTATGTATCAAATTGTTCTAGTGCCCAAGAAATGTGGAGATGTCGTGAAATGAAATATAAAGGTACTAGCAAGTTAAAGAGTCCAAGATAAACATGCTTATGTCTACTCTTGAATTCTTCAAATTATTACCAAATAAATCTATTGTCGATATGGATTTAAGATTGACTAACATCTATAATTCTCTTGAGTCTTTTGGCACGGTATTTACTTCACAGGAAAAAGTGCAAAAGGTATTGAGAAGCCTCTCATCCGAATGGGATCCTAAAGTCATAGCAATCGAAGAGAGTAAAGAAACCAAGTCAATAAAAATGGAGGAATTGATCGGATTTTTAAAGGTATATGAGAAAAAACATAATCTAAGAATTTCTAAATCGACTTCTAAACAAGATAAGGCTATAGCGTTTAAATTAAATGAATACGTCTCTACCTCTTCTGATCGCGTAGATGATAGTGATACAGATTCCGATAATGATGATCTAATCACGTTGTCTAAAGGATTAAGAAAGATCATGAGAAAGTCGTTTAGAAACAAATCTAAGCCTACTTTAACTAAGCGAAATAAAAATAAGAATAACGATCAAGATATAAAATGCTATGAATATGGAAAACTTGGACACCTATCATATGCTTGCCCGAACAAGGACAAACCGATAAACAAAAACCATGACAAGGAATGGACCAAAAATAGACCTATCTCAGAACCTAAGCAAAGGAATACAAGAAGAGCTCTCAAGGCCTCCATTTGGAGTGACTCATCTGATTCTGAGACTGATGAACACGAAGAAGAAACAGCACAAGTATGCTTTGCATCTAAGGCATCAAACGAGGTATGTTCTGACTCTGACTCTGATTCCACACCATCTTATGATGATTTATTTAGTCAATATCTTGAATTTCATAAATTCACGAAGACTCTTGCAAAAGAAAAGAAACAGTTCATTGCAGACAAGAAGTTGTTAGAATTTTCTAACACGAATCTTGTATCTCAATTAAACGATTCAAAAAAAAAGAGTCTTCTTGCACGATTAATGCATTAAAATCTGAGATTTCATCATTAACATCTGAAAATAATGAGATGAAAGCTAAGATTTCAAATTTGAATTCAAGAAACGTGGATTTAGAAAAGACAGCAAAACAATTCGATACGGGCAATTGCATGCTAGATCGTCTCATTTCCTCCCAAAAGCATGAAAATGATAAAACCAGATTAGGGTACATTGAAGATAATAAAGTACAAAATAAGTCTAAAAACATTATTCTATCTTCATTTAAGAAACCGCATGCATCGAAGACAATTGTACAACATAAGAAAATGTCTAGCGCAACATCCATTATATCTCATCGAACTACTTCTTTATCATCACGTACAAAGTATAATCATGTACCATATATATATGAAAGAAATCAATTGATGCATATACAACACTCATATCACACTAATGCATCTAGGTCACAAACTATTCATACAAATTGAAATGCATATCAAAATCGAAAATCACATTATGCTCACATTGATGATTTCGGCCGTAGGCCAAATCGGAATGCTCCTAAAATATATTTTATTGCTTCTTTATCTCTCTTATCACCTTTTTAAGACCAAGAAAGGTCACCTAAGTTTGGATACAAAAGGTACACTTGCAAAGGGTTGAATCAATAACCATTAAAGACGCACTAGAAATGCATGATTCTATATTATAAATTGCTCTTTCTTTCAGTTGTTACTAATGCTTTTGATGTGATTTACAAAATAAAAGGAGAGAGAAAAGCATGATTTAAGGGGGGAAGAGAGATAAAATTAAGTGGGAGCAAGGGGAGAGAGATAAATTTAAGGGAAAGCACGATATGAAATTCAAATTTTGCTTTTCAAAATTTATGCATGATTGTAGGGGGAGCAAATATAACACATTTAAATCGTGAATAGAGGTTATTTTGAAAATCATCAAAAGGAGAAGATTATTGAGAAATCAGGGTTTGAGTGATTTGAAAATACATGATTTAAATGTTACGTGTTTATGAAATGCATGAATAAATTGTTACTTGACATGCCTATATGATATATATGCTTTGCATGCTTATATATATTGTTGTCGTACTAACATGCCAACAAGTGTAAAAGCTTACATCATATGGAAAACATTTGTTGTCTTTATACTATTTTAAGGTGCCATGATTAATGAACTAAACTAGTCCATTAAGTGAAGTGCTTAAAGAAATGAACTAACTAGTTCATTAAATGAAGACATATTTGGAGAGAGCTATTTCGAAACAAACTTGAAATGGAAAGTCTTGTCTCCACATCTTTACACACGCCATATATATATATACATATATACATATACATATACATATATATATATATATATTTCATATATACATAATTTTTTTATAACGACGAATTATACGTTTTCATCCCGACGTTCCACCGTCACATCATACACATCATAAACGTACGTCAACATCAGAACACCGTATATACATTATATTTATGAGTATATACAGGTCTCATATCATACATTACAAGTCATACTGTTATCAAAATAATAACGACATGTCACGAGGTCATAAACCAAAAATTGTCGTATCAGGTGACTATCAAACCTTCACCGACATGCCACGTACTTACCATATAAAGATGGACAGCCTATATACACTCAAAACACTCAGAAAATTCGTGCTCCACATGCCAAAATCAGCCCCAAAGTCATACCATGTTTACTCACATCAATCACCCACATTTTGGCTTGAATTGTGGAAAATTCAAACTCAAACTTTTTGTCACATGGGGCATTTTTACCCTCACCCATATGTATAGTATGTGTGACATAACATATATTACATGTCTAAGAGTTTTGTGAGTAATCGGAGAAAAATCGCGTAATCGACGAAAGTTGAAAATTCGATTTTCTACACTTATGCATACATGGAATGTTTTTGTCTTGATATAACGTATATGTAGACACTTTTACACATCTAAGACATATTAGAGTATTCTAGAAAAATCAATTAAGGGTTGATTGCAATTTACCATGTGTGTGAAGATTATGCATTATTATTTGACAAAGTTTACCAAAAGAGAATTCAGCACATGGTGCAGATGTATTGACACGCCATTTCACCTCATTTGGAGTCTAAGTGGAGCTTTTATGGCACTTTGATTGGTGGAGGATAAGCCACATGTTATTGGTGACATTGAAGAAGGCAAGACACACATGGAAACATTTCAAAATCAAACAAGTGCTGAAATTTCAACACATGTTATTGCTGACCGATTTTTGTCCTTAATGGTCTTCCAATTTTCTTCTAAACTTGTGGGGCAATTACATCTTGATTAAGTGAAACTTAACTTGTGTGTATTTGAGCATGTGTTTCAGATTTTTCGGTTGAATTTCCAGCTCATTTTATGGAGTGCCAAGGTGGATAAACGATGGCCAATCATGAAGCGACAACTAGGCAAAGACAAGTAGTTCGTCCAATCATATTTCGCCAAGTAAGCAAGGGTGTATCACCATATTACACAAGGCATCTTGCAAAGGTATTCAAGACAATTTTCAAGGAAGAGTTCAGCCCTAGGGGCGGCCACAACAACTATAAAAATGGGGCAAGATTATTCAAGCAAAGATAAGCCAAAGTTCATATTTTTTCAAGATCAAGCAAGACTATTCTCTTCTTTTCTTATTCTTTTCTCTTTCTCTTACCCTCAAGACTATCATACTTATCTTCCATATACCATATAGGCTTTGTGTATACCACCCACATACGTTCATCTCTTGTACAAGGTTGATCAAGGTGTGATCAAACCTTCATTTTTTCGGTGGTGGTGCTCGTGTTGTTGTTTTTGTTTGTTTGACTGTAAAAGTGTGGAGTTGGTGTTTAACTCTAATCACCCTTGTGTCAAGGTGTTATTTGTTATTAGTGAATACCAAGGAAGGTTTCCTTAAAGACTGGAGTAGGTCGATTTGACCAAACCAGTATAAAAATCTTGGTGTTATTTACTTTCAGCACTTTTACTTGAAGTTTTTCGTTTTTTGCATCGTTTGCATACTCACGTCAAAAATAGCAAAAGTTTTCCAAAAATTACAAACTTTTGCAGAAACATAGCCACGCGTCTTAGATTTTATTTGAGACAAGTTTCATCCAATTTGAATAAATATAAACCAGTCAAACATTCATAGTTCTGAGACTATTACAATCTGATTCTCAAATTTGCAAAGGTTGAGAACATAAACGTAGTTGACATGCTTACCAAGAGCATTTTTAAAAACTGTTTTAACCCATTAAAGTACACATGTTAAGGGTCATACTGTAGAATTTTCAGGTCATTTAGAGTTGTCAATTAATAAGAATAAATTTTTCATTTTGAAGCAAGTTTCTGGCTGATTGACACAATCTGTGTAAAAATGGTTTTTCAAGGGGTTGCACTTAGAGTTTTAATCTGAAATTTTGGTGACACGTTAACAACATTCGAGAGCACATTGTCACCAAATTTCACACTTTTTGGAGGTCTAAAACCTGGTCAACTAGTTAATTCAAATTAGTATCTTAAAACAGAAACTATTTTCAGAAGTGAGTTATTTGGTCTAAAAAGCTTTAAAAACCAATTTTTCCGCACTCATTATTCAACTCCCCTTCTGGTGGTGCTATACAGGTCCTACATTACGAACTTAATAACTCCATATAAAGTAGGAATTAATTCTATCTCTTTTAAAATAAGAAACAAGAAACTTCATTTTGATTTCATATAAAAACCTAGAACAAAAAATCTAGACTTAATCAAAGCATGTTCAATTCATAATGAACAAGTAAATGCAATAATAAAAAGTAAAATTTTTCACTTAGAATCTCTTAAAAATACAGTCAATGTTAATAAGATAGAACAATCATTAAAAGACCCCAAAATAACAACTAAAATACAAGATATTAAAACATCATTTGAAAAAGAACCTTTTTCTGATCTTCCAGATGCTTTCTGGTCAAGGAAACAACATATAGTTGATCTTCCATATACTCCAGAATTCGGAGAGGAAGACATACCTACAAAAGCTAGACCAATTCAGATGAATACTGAATCGGAATAACACTGTAAGAAATCTAAGATTTAGAATATAAAAGATTAATGCAAAAAATCAAGGTCTCCTCAGAGTTGTGATGCTTTTTATGTAAATAAAAATACAAAAATAGAAAGAGAAAGACCTAGATTAGTAATAAATTACGAACCGTTAAATAAGGCACAAAAATGGATAAGATGCACGTCACCTAATAAAAAAGACCTATTAACCAGATTAAAATTCTGTATATATATATATATATTCAAAAATTGACATGAAATTAGGATTTTGGAATGAATATCTGAAAAAGATAGATACAAAACTGCATTTACACTTCCATTTGGGTAATATGAATGGAAAGTAATGCCTTTTAAAAAATGCGCCTTTTGAATTCCACAAATCATGAATAATATATTTATGGTTTACTCAAATTTTTGCATTGTCTACATAGATGATATATTAATACTTTTCAAATCAATAGAAGAACATTTTAAACATTTACAAACTTTCTTCTATATAGCGAAGAAAAATGGTTTATTATTATCTAAATCCAAAATGTCATTATTTCAGACTAAAATAAGGTTCTTAGGAGACCATCTTGATCAATGGACAATTTTATGGATGTTACACCAGCGGTTTAAAAAAATTAAATATATTAAACACCCATAACCCCCACTTTCCCATTCCCTCCCATAACCCCCAACCCTATTACTCCCCATTATACCGTATAATTCTTACCTATAACTCTCCCATTATTTAAATAACCGATTATCCTAGTTTCCCCTCCCTATTCCTAGCAGCCGCCCATCGCACATAAGGAAAAAAAGGATAGCAACTGAAAGAGGAGAGGGAGAGGAAGAAGAAGAACAAAAAAGGAGAAGAAGGAAAAAAGGAAGAAAAAAGTAAATACCCTACCCGTACTGGTTATGTTTTTGCAAATTCTGTATGTATATTTTTGCATAAAATTCAAGGATCATGCATATGTATGTTTGGTTATATATATGGATGTATAAAAATGAGTATTGCCGTATGTATATATATGTATATGTATGGATATTGAATTACGTGTTATGGTAGTGACTGAATGCATACATGTTCTTTTGTTGGCAGCCTTATTATCGATCGAATATATGTGTTTATGATATATATATATATATATATATATAAATATATATATATATATAGCATATGTTATATATGAGTTTATATGAAATTGTATGTTGTGTGGCATATGTATGTGAGGGCCGATGGATATATATGTCGATGGAGATTTTAGCAAATTCTTTTTTGCATAAGTAGTGATATAATTTGTTAAGTATATGATTTATAAGTTATGAAATATATGGGTTCATATTTGATATGAATTTTGGAAATTGTATGGTTTTTGGACAAGTTGATATGGGTAAAAAATGGGTTTTTGCATGATTTAGTTGTGGGATAAGGTTGGATATAACATAAGATGAATTCTGATTGAAAGAGGCGGTGGTTAGTGGCAATGTTTGGGCCACATGTGCCGGCGAGCAACGGTGCATGGGCGGCGCATGGTGGCACGTGTGAATTGGCAGTGTGTTTGGGATGGGCTTTTTGTATATCTGTGGAATTAGAGTGAAAAAAATGAGTGCTGTGAATTTTGGAGATAGGCCGAGGGGTGTAGAGTGTGGGAAAGTGAAATTAGGATTTCGGAGAGTAGGAGAAGGGGCTGACCCAAAGAGTGGGCTGGGGGTGGTGGTTCTGGCGGCGGGCAGTAGGGGCTGGCCGAGGGTGTTGGGGTGAGGTGAGGTGAGTTAGACAATGGGTTGGGAAAAAGTGGGCCGGGATGTATGTGTATGTATATGCGTGCATGTGCAAATGTATGGACGTGAGCATGTATACGTATATAGGTACACTTGAGTAGTTGTGGATGTGACATCGAAATTGGTAAATTGTTATTTGGTAAATCATGATTTGCGACATTTGTTATGTTTGTGATTGGTGTTGGAATTTGATCGAAACAGAAATCGCATTTGGACATATAGATATCTGAGGTCATTTTAGAAAAATGTATCGATGAGGGGGACTGATCAAAAATGATCAGAGCGTTTAGGAATACTTGACTATTTCGATAGAGCGCCTAGGCATATTTGACTATTAGGATGATCAATTCGTAAGACTTGCTGCATACGTCATTTGTAAAGAAAATGCTATAGCCATCGCATCGAAATCGTATTTGGAATTGAAAATTTGATATCGCATCGTATCGTATCGCATCAAAAGAAAATTGGACTTTGGAAAATTGAAATCGAAATTGATTTTGACTTACATCGCATCGATTTGAAAAATTGCATCATCGGATTCTAGTTGTGACTAACATTTGGCTAACTCTGAGTGGTTATTTGATTTGGTGATACCGTTGACTTGATTGTGATGTTATCTTAAGGGTTATATGGTAATTTATTTGCAAATGAGAAACCTGATTATTTTCTGTGTTACTTATTTATTTATTACACCTGTTTTTCTGTGTTTGATCCCATAGTGAGTACAAGAAGGTTACTTGCTGAGCGATGTTTTGTCGCTCATTCTTTATTTTTCAAGACACTGGCAGATAATCAGAGTTAAGACTTAGAGTTCGTAGAGGACATGTCGGAGTGGAGTTACTGAGGATACGAGGGTTGCTGAGGAGATTTTTTTGTGTATTCATTTCAAAACTTGTACTTATGGATTTTAGTTGATATTTCTAGTTGTTAAAGATATTTTGTTAAATTTGATTTTGTAAAAGATTTGGAAATTGCCTAGATACTTTATATTAATGATTGTAGATTATTTTCATGATTTTCTTTTTGACTTCTACTGATATCAATTTATGTGATTTTGATGGCATGTAATTGATTTGTATCGACGCCTTGTATTTTCCTTGGCGGAATACATCGAGTGAACTGTTTTGAATATTAGGACTCAGGATAGATTGCTGCAACATCTATACTTCAACTCCAGTATTATAGTCCTACGCCGAAGAAAACGTATTTCCAATGCCAAAAACTCATTCACGACCGAATAGCAACCAAGAGTTTTCAGTTTGCGATCTGATGTACACAATCTTACCCTACATTTGTGTAAGATGCTGTTTCTGCGGCTCGAACCCATGACCTCAAGGTCACAAAGAAACAACCTACTAGTTTTTCCAAGGCCCCGCCCTCAAAGGAAGGGATAGTAAGAAGAATATATTTATGCATATAACTATTGGAACAAAAATAGTTCAGGTAGCTGAATGAATTGAGAAAAAAGTGCAGATGACAAAAGTAAAGACAAAGGAAACTTAAAGTTTCTTTGGTTCCTCTACGGAATTTGCAGCGAATAGTAGGAAGACTTAGTTTCTGGTGAGCCTCGTAGCTTTGACAACCAAAGAATACTGTCAATAACAAAAGAGGAAACCTTAATGCTTTTGTCCCAAACTCAGTTGCTTTTTTCTTTTTCTTTCAAAGTCATCCCTCATTTAAATCTGTAAGGATAGTTTGTAAAAGCAATGAGATGAAGAATGAAGGTGGAGTGGTGTTTAAATAAGCAAGAATAAATTGGTTCGTGACATGGATCGATCCATGTCTTAGTTGGATCGATCCATGTGGCTTGAAAATGAAGTTGAGTATTCTGTCGGACATAGATCAATGACTTCGATCGATCGATGACTTCGATCGATCGATGTACCGTGAGTGCAAAGTTGAAGTACACTGTCCAACATAGATCGATCACATAGATCGATGTGACTTCGATCGATACATAGATCGATCGAAGTAGTTTGGATGAAAAGTTGGAGCTCTCTGTGAGACATCAATCGATGTCACATAGATTGATCACGTCCATCGATCGATGTGCCCGACAGATGTGTTTTATCACCTAAAGTTGCAACTTTTGCACCAAGTGACGTATTCTAATCACCCAAGGACGGTTTGAACATCTGAAATGAAGTTAAAATGCCTATAAAAAGGCATGTTTAACACATTTCAAGAAAATTTAATCTATTCTTCAAGATCAAGCATCCTAATTCTTCTTCCTACTCCAAAGCATTCTCGATTGAAAGTTCATTGAATTTCTATCTTTATTGCTGAGGATAAGAGATCATTAGACTATTGTATCCTAGGAGGAAATTTGTCTACAACCCTGTAGCAACTAGTGGGGGCAAATATTCCTTACGGAAAGTGTAATACACACCTCAAGCCATCAAACTTACTCGTACCACTCTTGTTCTTGCATCCATTTTCTAACAATCGTAAGGAATATTTGGAGATGGATTTAAATACGTTCCTTAATCAAGAGAGCATGAAGTTAGACCGCTTTGATGGCACCAACTTTCTGCAGTGGAAGGACAAGATGATGTTCTTTCTCATCGTGTTGCAGATTGGGTACTGTCTAGACCCAAATTTAAAGGAATTGCCAACCCCCCCCCCCCACGATGAGGATGATGAGGCGGTGAAGGCCGCCTGGCAGAAGAGGCAAGAGGATGAGGTTCTGTGCCGGAGACACATCCTCGACAACCTGTCAGATCGTATCTACGATCTGTTTGCGGCAACAACATCACCAAAGGAGATATGGAACGCCTTGAAGTTCAAGTACAACAATGAGCAAGGCACCGAAAAATTCCAGGTGATGAAATATTTTAATTTAAGATGATTGAAAATTTTTCAATCATGGACCAGGAGCACGAGTTGCAGGTCATTGTTTTCAAACTCAAAGAGTTGGATGTAGAAGTTTCTGAGGCATTACAAGTAGGAGGGATAATTGCAAAGCTTTCCCATAGTTGGAATGACTACAGGAAAAAGTTTCTACACTCAATTGAATCATTTTCTCTTGAGCAACTTCAGAAACATTTGCAAATTGAAGAAGAGACGAGAAGTCTCGTCAAGAGGCATGTTTCTGATGATGCACCTAGAGTGCATTATGTCAAAGAGAAAACAGGGAGTTGGGTTGGAAACAAAAAGAAGAACTCCGAATCTTCTGAACCCACAAACAAGGTAGAGAATTCCAAGAAAGGCAAACAGTGCTATAATTGTGGCAAGAAAGGACACCTGAAGAAGGACTGTTGGTTTCGAAAGAAGCAAAAACAGGGTGGTAATTCTCAAAATGTCAAAAATACAAATATGGTAGACATTAGAACTGATCAACTAGTGCAATGGTCTCCAGTCTGCATATTGGCATGGTGACAGAGTTGAACATGGCTACGAACGAAATCACAAATGATTGACGGTTCGATTCTGGTGCAACAGTGCATGTATGCAACAACGAGGATCTATTCAAGATCTATCATGTTGTGGATGATAGCCAACAGGTTCTAATGGAAAACCGCAGTGCCAAAAGAGTCTTGGGGAAAGGTAGTGTAGAGTTAGACTTTACTTCTAGAAAGAAGTTATTAGTCAACGTTCTACATGTACCCAAGGTTTTAAAAAATCTCATTTCTGCGAGCCTAGTCTGTAAAAATGGGTTCAAGATTGTAATGGAGGGGGACAAAATTATAATGTCCAAAAATGAGATCTTTGTTGGCAAGGGTTATTCTTGCAACGGGATGTTTAAATTGAGTATCAATAAAAATCCTGCAGTTTGTGTTTACTCTGTTGATTCTTCTTTTTCATTGTGTCATGATAGACTTACACATGTAAGTAGTGCAACGATTAAATTTATGTCTAAGTATGCCTTAATATCTTGTAAAGATGGAAATGAAAGAACATGTGAGATATGCATACAAGCTAAAATGACAAAGAAACCATTTCCTAAAGTAGATAGGAAAATTGAACTCTTCGAACTTGTCTATTCGGATATTTGCGAATTGAATGGTGTTTTGACCCGAAGTGGAAATCGATATTTCATAACTTTCTTTGATAATGCCTCCAGATATACATATGTATATTTGCTAAGGCATAAAGATGAAGCTTTTGACATGTTCAAAGTTTACAAAATGGAAGTTGAAAATCAATCGGGATTAAAATCAAAGTTCTAAGAAGTGATCGTGGTGGTGAATACTTCCCTCTTGAATTTATTCAATTCTGTGAGGAGAATGGTATCATACACCAGAAAAGTGCACCATATACACCCCAACAAAATGGTTTGGCTAAAAGAAAGAATAGAAGTTTAGTTGACATGCTAAATGCAATTTTAATAAACTCCGGTTTGCCAAAGAATTTAGGAGAAGCCTTGTTAACGGCTTGTCACATTCATAATACAATTCCTTCTAAGAAGTTTAAGGTTTATCCATATGAAATATGGAAAAAACAAACACCAAATCTAAGTTATCTTAGAGTCTGGGGCTGTCTAGCCTATTATAGAGTTTCGGATCCAAAAAGAACTAAGTTGGGGTCAATAGCCCTCAAAGGTTTTTTATTGGATATGACAAAAACTCTAAAGCATATAGGATTCTAGATATAGAATCCAATGTGGTTGTTGAATCTAGGGATGTTGAGTTTTTTGAAAATAAATTCTTGAGAACAGATTCAAATCAAGATTCAACAAATGGAAATTTGAATGAACCAATAGCTGGAGATTTTTCCAATGATCCTTCTAGTGTTGATCAAAATCAAAATTCTCCAAGTGAGGTTAAGAGAAGTCAACGGGCTCGAAAGGAAAAGCATTTACATCTAGATTTCATTTCTTCACAATCCATTACTTTCTTAATTGAAAGTAATAGGACAAAGGTATTTAATCAAATATCTATCGTACTAAGTGTAGAAGATGATCCTAAATCCTATAAAGAGGCGATGCAATTGAGAGATACATCGTTTTGGAAGGAAGCAATTGATGATGAGATGAACTCGTTATTGTCAAATAATACGTGGGTTCTCACTGATTTGCCTCCGAGTTCTAAAGCAATTAGATGTAAAAGGGTATTTAGATGAAAATACAATACGGATGATTCAATTCAAACTTTCAAGGCTTGTTTGGTTGCAAAAGGCTTTAGACAAAGAGAAGGGATAGACTATTTTGATACTTATGCTCCGGTTGTGAGAATAACATCCATTAAAGTGTTGATAGCATTAGCATCCATAAATAACCTGTTTATTCATCAAATGGATGTTAATACTGCATTTCTCAATGGTGATTTAGACAAAGAAGTCTATATGGAACAACCGGAAGGTTTTGTTCTACCGGGTAATGAGCACAACGTGTGCAAATTGGTAAGGTCATTATATGGATTGAAACAAGCACCGAAACAATGGCATGAAAAGTTTGACACTACCATTTTAAAGAATGGTTTCTGGCATAATAGTGATGATAAGTGTGTATATTCCAAGTTTACATGCACATATGGTGTGATTATTTGTTTGTAAGTGGATGACATGCTGATTATCGGCAATAATATGGAAGGAGTAAATGAAACTAAGAAGTATTTGACTTCACCATTCCAAATGAAAGATTTGGGTGAAGTAGATACAATTTTAAGGATAAAAGTGTCTAAACATAGTGGGGATTTTGCTCTTTGTCAATCTCATTATATTGGTATAGTGTTGAATAAGTTCAATCACTTAGAGATCAAAGAAGGAAACATACCATTTGATGTCTCATACAAATTGACTAGACATACCGGTGGTGCAGTTGCTCAACTTGAATATGCTAGTGCAATTGGTAGTTTAATGTATGCTACATATTACACTAGACTGGATATTGCCTTTGCGGTGTGCAAATTATCGAGGTATACTAGTAATCCTAGTATGGACCATTAGAAGGCAATCAGACGAGTACTTAGGTACTTGAAATGATGCGTGCAAGACATGGGCTCCAAAAATTCCACCTTCCAAACGTCCTTCACAAAGGGTTAGGCACAAGGAAGAAGACTTCCCCTTGCTTCCTTAGTGAAATAACGTGTGGTTCAAATGGGTAAGAACCAACACATCAAGGTGGTCGTTGATCAAGTAAACCACAATGGCCCTCCTGGACGGCACCTTTAAGCAATGGCAACACCTTCAAAATGATCAACTTTGAAGGATCTTAACTTAGGTTTTTCATGCAAAACCAAGAAAACAAAGTTGCACAAGAAGTGAATGGAATATCAAGAATGTTTATTCATCCAAAGTTGTTCCTAAAACTCGACCAAAAGGCCCTATTTATAGACGCCTAAGACTATGGGGATAACTTGATGTTATCTCTAAAGAAGGAATCTAGAAAGCATTTAAAATGAACTTGAAATTTGAAAATTGTTTGAATTCAAATATAAGACAAATTCTAGCTAACATTTGCAATGCTTGTAGGCTGCCATCCAGCCGTGTATGATGATCAAATGAGGCCTTGGAGAAGATGATTTGATGAGTAAGATGAGGTTGAAGTTGAATTCAAAAGTTAGGTGAAGTTTGAATTCAAGTTGAGTTTGAATTTGAGTGCACTTTGAATTTGGTTCTTGCATATCCTTTCCATCATCCTTCGAACCGATTTTGATGAGTAATGGAGGTGTTTGAAATCTGATTTGGTGATGATAAAGTGGTTGGGGTTGAATTCAAAGGGTGGTTGAAGATTGAATTCAAATAGAGTTTGAATTTGAATTCAAACTTGGATTCAATTTGAATTGTGATCTACCCTTCTCTTAACCTCCAAGATGGCGTGTACATGGCTGAAGATATTGGCTAAAATCTTCTTGAAATTTAAGTCTCCAATTGGTTGAAAGTTGAATTCAAATCATGGTTGAATTTAAATTCAAGTTTAACTTCGAGTTTAAATTCAATTTGATCTTCATCCGTGCACTTCAAATGGCCGGCCCTTTTGTTGTTAGTTGGAGATGATTTTGAGTTTAACTTGAAAAATGAATTCCATCTTTGTAGCACCCCGCACCCGGCCTAGCCGGATATGGTGCGCTCGCCGTACTTCACTACGGAGAGTACCAGGCGTCAATCCGTATCATGTTGTAGTCCATAACAAAGTATATGGACTTTCCTGCTTACACATCAACAGATAAGCGAAAACTGAGGCAGAATAAAATTTTTTAAGTAAAACAATCTAAACATCCGACATAAGTCTTACAACCATGTTCGCGAATTAAGGAAATCCGAAAATCAATGTTCCCAACATAAGTTCATAGAAATTCCATCAAACATAACCATCATAACAAAAATCCTTAAGCAGTCCTCCTCTGGCACTTCTATGGATAGGGAACCCTAGGTTCGTCCTCGATCCACTCAACCCTGTTCCATGCAGGTTCTGGGAGGAAAAATAAGGGGTGAGTGACAACGTCACCAGCAAGTATACCATAAACGATCATGAATTAAATGGAAAGTATACACAAGAACCAAACCCCAAAATTTGGTTTCGTAACATACCTGAACTTCCGTCCATTATCCTTAAGTAACAAGATCATAACTTATACAACACGAAATAACATTAAGATCATAACTTAGGGGATATCAAATCATAACATCCTAGCCTAAGTAACCGTGTACCAAACACGCGACTAGCCATTAAATGCAACATGTATGAATATGCACGTGTGATGTAGTATGATAAAATAAGGACAAATTCGTTCATTCTTTCTTTCAAAACATCATTGTCAATAAAAACAAGAGAGAGAGTTCAGATCTATTATATCCGGATCTGAGGCGGTCATGTCCATCCCTTCGAATCTATTATTTCCGGATCCGAAAACGGTCACATCATCAATCATAGTCATCAGGTCATTTCTCTCCGGGCCTGTACGGTCATACTCGTTATAATCAGGTCTATTCTCTCCGAGCCTGAACGGTCATCATCAGGTCTATTCTCTCTGGGCCTGAACGGTCATAATCAGGTCTATTCTCTCCAGGCCTGAACGGTCATAAATCATCAGATCAATTAACCCCGGATCTGGAGCGGGTTAAGCTGGCCAGAAATAAATGATACCATAGGAATCTTTCTTTCAAAACTGAAAATTTCTTTACTTTAAAAGCGCTTTTTCATCATTCCTTGGGATAAAGGCAGTTTCATAAATGATGTAAATGAAGATGATGCAATGCATGACGTACAATATGCAATTCGTGACAAAATGCATCACATAAATATAAGTATGGCCTTGTTCTTTAAGCTGGAAACATTTTCCAGAATTTACGCTCTGTTCATGAGGCCTCCAACTTAACAAATCGGGCGTATTCTCATGATCTCTTGCCATACATATGCATAATGGAGTCTTAGACATATGTCATAAAAATTTCGTAACATTCCGAAATGTCTAAAGTCCTCAAAACATCAGATAACCATAAAAAGGGTACTGCTGAAATCAGCAGGGCAGTACCCGCCTTACCTCAGTTTCATGGATCATAAAACCTCATTCAACTTGGGCCATCTCCTGGTAAACATAGCTAACATACCAAGGAACAATATTCATGTGGCCAAACATCACATTCAAGCCTAAATGAGCAAAATCAAAGCCTTACAACTTATGTCATTAAACTGTCCCGTTTTACAGTTTGGTACCACTAATTCCAACTCAGTTGTTGACCATCAAAATGGTGGTTTTAAGCTGGTTTCTTTAAATGAACATGTACATCTATGTCTAAGGTAAGTTCCATGAAAATTTCAAGGCAATCCAATAAGTTTAAGGGGGCCATTTAATTATTTTCCCAAGCTAGGTACATACAGAATCCGAAATGACCAGTCCTCACTAAAAATTACATTAAGGACAAACCACAACTCCTTTTACCGAAATTCCACCTCTCAAATTTACTAAACATATCAAGTTATAATCATACCAAAAATCAGCTAATTTGCACATTCCTAAGGTTCTCTTTCAGGACGAACAATTTGCTACTCAAAAACTGTTCCATTACCAGTTTTGTATCATTAAATCCAACTCAGTTATTAACCATCATAACAGTGGTTCCAAGTTAATTTCTTTGCATGGACATGTTAATCTATGTCTTAAGTAATTACCATAAAAATTCCAAGGAAATCCAATAGGTTTAGAGGGGTCATCTAATTATTTTTCCAAAACTGGATACATGCAGAATCTGAAATGACCAGTTTTACCAAAAATTCCATTATGACCAAACCACAAGTCCTTTTACCGAAATTCCAACTCACAGATTCACTAAACACATAAATATAACATCATGCCAAAAATCAGCTCATTTGAACTCTTGTAAGGTTCGTTTTCAAGTCACTCAATCAGCTACACAAAACTGTCCAGCTCTAGTAATTCCAGCATTTCATCATTTTGTATTGTTCAAACAATTTCCGACCAACTTCATTCCTTAAAATAAATTACTAACCATTAAATACAAATTTCAACATGGTCATTCCAGGTCTCATAACATTCTTTAGTTTACCCATGAATCATGTCAAAACAGTCACAACACATTCATGTAGCAAATCATTCAATCATGCCAACACCTTTCTTTATAACAACTAGTTCTCATGTCTTGTACTTAGAATCTTCAACTAAGATTCATAGCTTAAAAAGGGCTAGTCATTCAAGCATACACTTTACAAATAAGTCAAGATTGTCTAGAGTATACTTGCCTCTTTTATGCTAGGAACCTTCCTCTAGCTTGAATCTTGGATGAAATGAAGTGAAGTCTCCCTCCAACTTCAATCACACCCCACAGTTTTGGAGGAAGAAAGAGAATGAATGTTAGCTATTATCTTAAGTGAAGAATAAGCTAAATTAAGGCTAGATTAGCTTACCAATATGAGGCTTGAATGGAGTTCAAACCACCAAGAAGCTAGCACCACTTAGGAGCTTGAAAAGTTTGAACCTAGTGACCATGGGGGTCACGGTTTTGGGGCAAGCATAAGAGTAGTAATGTGAGCTTCATTCTATGAATTATGAAATTCAACTAAGTAGCTTGACATGAAACTTACCTAGAGGATTCTTGAGGCCTGAAGATGAAGATGGTCTTGGCAATTCTAGCTTCACTAATCCGTATGGAGTGATGAAGGTGAAGCAATAATCTAAGTGTTCAAGGCACTATTGTCTTGCTTGTACGATTCTTGAAGATGTGGAGCTTGAAGATGGAGATGAAGCTACTAACTAAATAGAAGAAGAAGACTCCATTATTGGTGAAGGGGAAGGCCGGCGCATGCTTGGTCAAAGGAGGGAGCACAAGGCATGAAAGGAAGGGAAAGAATCTTAAGGTCTTGGAATTTGACTAGCACGTTGTCCCCCATGCTTGCATGCATGGTTTATTTTATAATCTTTATATAAAATAATAGAATGGGAAATAAAAGGAGTCTTCTAGAATCCCTTGGTAGTGGCCGAATTCTAGGGTGTTGGGAGGGTTATTTCTATTATTTCCCATATTTTCTTATTTCATGTTGGTATAATTACCCCACTACTTGTAATCTCTATTTTCTTTTGGGCTTGGTTTTAAGAAGGCCCTTATGATAAGCCTTCTTATAATTTGAAAAACCTTCTAAGGCCCTTTAAGGCCTTGTGGCCGAAATCTCTTAGGGTCTTGGGGGTGAATTGGCCATTTCACATGCTTCATAACTCATGCTTGTATAATTATATAATATTTGCTTTGAGCAAAATTTAAGTAAAGAAGTAATAATAAAACTTGGTAAAATGTATTTGAAGGATGCAACTTTTCATTACTTCACTTATACAAGTCTCAAGTACAATATGATTTCTCGTTGGGTACAACATCCTCCCCCCCTTATTACAAGTTTCGTCCTCGAAACTTAAGAGCGCTAATCAAAAAGATGAGGGTACAAGTTCTTCATGTTTTCTTCCATCTCCCAAGTGGCTTCATCAATAGTGTGGTGCTTCCATTGCACCTTAACCATAGGAATAGATCGTTTCCTCAGAGCCTTTCTTTGCGATCAACAATCCTTTCCGGTTCTTCTACGTATGTCGCGTCGGCTTCAACTTTCAAGGGCCGCTCCTCAATGACCTGGCTAGGCTCGTGCACGTACCGGCGAAGCTGGGATACATGAAACACATCATGCAATTAAGACAGTGATGGCGGTAGTGCTAGCCGGTAAGCGACTTCTCCAATCCTTCCAAGAATCTCGTATGGCCCAATAAACCTTGGGCTTAATTTGCCCTTAATACCAAATCTTTTAACTCCCTTTGATGGCGACACCTTCAAGAACACTTTCTCTCCCGCCTGAAACTCCAATGGTCGTCGCTTTTCGTCAGCCCAAACTTTGCTTCTATCTTGGGCGGCTTTCAACCTTTGCTTGATTATCATCACTTTTTCTCGGGTTTGCTCCACTAAGTCGGGTCCTGTGAAAATTTTATCTCAAATTTCATCCCAATAGAGTGGAGAGCGGCACTTTCTCCCATATAGCGCTTCATAAGGAGCCATCCCAATGGATCGATGGTAGCTATTATTGTAGGAGAACTCCACTAGCTTGAGGTTCTTATCCCAACTTCCTCCGAAATCAAGTATGCAAGCTCACAACATGTCTTCCAATGTTTGGATGGTTCTCTCCGATTGGCCATCCGTCTGAGGGTTAAATACTGAGCTCATCCATATCTCAGTGCCCATTGCTTTTTGGAAAGCTGTCCAAAATCGAGAAGTGAATCGAGGGTCGCGGTCACAAACAATACTCATGGGCACTCTATGCAGGCACACAATCTGATCAACATACATAGTAGCTAACTTCTCCATAGGGGCCTTGATCATCATAGCCATGAAATGGGCAGATTTTGTCAAACGATCGACTACAATCCAAATAGCATCATGTCCATTCTTCGTCCTTCGCAGGTCAGTCACGAAGTCCATAGTAATGTGATCCCACTTCCACTCGGGGACTTCAAGAGGTTGTAGTAATCCAGCGGGTCTCTGATGTTCCGCTTTCACTTTCTGACAGACAAGGCATTTCTCCACGAACTCCGCAATTTGCCTCTTCATGCCATGCCACCAGAATCTTTGCTTTAGGTCTTGGTACATTTTGTTGGCTCCAGGATGGATAGACAAACGAGAATTATGAGCTTCACGAAGAACTTTGTTCCTTATATCATCGTCATTGGGTACGCACAGTCGTCCCCTAAACCACAAGCTATCATCATTTTTGATCTCAAAATCCTCAGATGGTTTCGTTTTCAACTTGTCATTAGTTTTCTTCAAAGTTTCATCTCTTTCTTGACCCTCTTTAATCTTGTCAATCAGCGAAGGAATCAATACCAACTTAGCGAGCATGCTATCAATGGAATCAACCACCTCAAGATCAAACTCTTCCATATCACGCTGCAAAGGTGGTTGGCGTGGATTGCTTGTCTTTCAACTCAAGGCGTCGGCAACTTTATTAGCTTTTCCCGGATGATACTGAATGGAGAGGTCGTAGTCCTTCATCAACTCTAGCCATCTACGTAGACGCATATTTAATTCTTTCTGGGTGATGAGGTACTTAAGAATCTTGTGGTCCGTGAAGATTTCGCACTTTTCGCCATACAAATAATGTCTCCATATCTTTAGGGCAAAGACTACAGCTGCAAGCTCAAGATCATGTACCGGGTAATTTTGCTCAAACGGCTTTAGCTGTCGAGATGCATACGCAATCACTCGATCTTTCTGCATTAACACACATCCAAGTCCATTCTTAGAGGCATTACTATACACTACAAAACTTTCACCCGAAATAGGTTGTGCCAAAACTGAGCAGAAGTCAGCTTCTCCTTCAATTCAGTAAAACTCCTTTCGCAATCTGAGGTCCATTCGAACTTGGTCTTTTTCTGTGTCAAACGGGTGAGAGGCATAGCAATTCGAGAAAACCCTTCAACAAACTTGCAATAATAGCTGGCGGGACCAAGAAAACTCCATACTTCCGTAACGTTTGTCGGCCTTGGCCACTCTGTGATTGCCTCGATCTTCTTGGGATCTACAGATATTCCATCCTCATATATAACATGTCCTAGAAATGCTACACTGTGCAGCCAAAATTCGTATTTACTAAATTTGGCATATAGTTGCTTCCTTCGTAATATGTCAAGGGCGATCCTTAAATGGGCTACATGGGACTCTTCATCCGGTGAGTAGATCAAGATATCATCGATGAAAACCACAACAAACTTGTCCAGTTGCTCTTAAAATACTCGATTCATCAGATCCATAAATGCCGCAGGGGCGTTGGTCAATCCGAACGGCATTATAAGAAATTCATAGTGTCCATAACGTGTCCGAAATTCGGTTTTTGGAACATCCTCGGCTTTGATCTTTGATTGGAAGTATCCAGAACAAAGATCAATCTTACTGAAAATTCGTGCTCCCTGTATCAAGATATCTTTAGGCAGTGTTCAAAATAGAATTATCATTGAAACAAAAACTTTTAAATTTCTTACCCGAAGCTGATCGAACAGATCATCGATCCTAGGCAATGGGTATTTGTTCTTTATCGTGATCTTGTTGAGTTCTCGATAGTCGACACACAAACGCATACTTCCATCCTTTTTCTTTACAAACAGTACGGGAGCACCCCAGGGCGAGACACTTGGACGGATAAGCTTCTTTTCCAGCAGCTCACGCAGCTGCTCCTTTAGTTCTTTCAACTCAGCAGGCGTCATTCAATAAAGAGCCTTCGATATCGGCTCAGCTCCTGGAATTAGTTTGATTTCAAATGCGATTTCTCGATCTGGGGGAAGGCCTGGTAATTCCTCTGGGAAGACATCAGAATATTCTCGAACTACTGGAACTTGCGAAAGGTCATGTGGCGCTTGATCAACGTTTAGCGCATAAACTAGGAATCCTTCGTGTCCTTTCCTCAATGCTTTACTGGCACGGATCGCATTCACATAGCTGTTTTTAGAAGATTTCTTTAGCTTTGAACCTCCCTAAAAAGTCACCTCCTTTTGTGTTGGGTCCTTAATAGTAACCCGTCTTTCACTGCAATCGATGTGTGCGAAATTCTTGGAAAGCCAGTCCATTCCAAGAATTATGTCGAAGTCGCTCATGTGTATAGGGATCAAGTCTTCTATAAATCGTTGTTCATCGAATTCAATTTCACAGCCGTTGTACAATTTATGGGAAACAAGCACCTGGTAACCAGCTGCTTGAACTCTATATGGTGTTTCAAGAGGGACTGGATTATGGTCAATATTCTTGGCGAATTTCCTTGAGATAAATGAGTGGCTAGCGCCACAGTCAAACAATACATTTGCAGGCACAGAACACACTAACATAGTTCCTGAATCATGCAAGATTGACTAAGCAACAACAATGCAACGATACTTTTGCAAAAATTTAAACATTGCATGAATTTTAAAACATACCCGTCACCACGTCATTAGCTTCCTCAACCGCTGCGTCAGTAATAACATGGACTCTTGTATTTGCTCGCTGACGCTGATTCCTTGGTTGTTGCTGCTACTGAGTCCCCTTCTCTGCGCAGTCTTTACTTATGTGTCCAACTTTTTCACATCCGAAGCACGTGGTCCCTTATCCGGACAATCCTTGAGGATATGGCCCACCTTGCCACACCCAAAGAACTTACCTGCCTGGATAAAACACTCTCCAACGTGACGCTTCTTATAGTGAGAACAGGCCGGAATAGCTGACTGCTGGCCCTGATTCTTTGTCTGATTCTTCTGCTGAGAACGGCGCTGAAAACGGTTATTTCCTTGTCGTCCTGGGCCTCTGGAATTCTGCTTAGATGCTTTGCAGGACCCTCCATTTCCTGACACTTCCCTTCCTCTTTTCTGTCCCATCTCGTCTCGACAAATAATATCTCTCTCGATTCTGTAGCAAGCATCCAACAGTGCACCAAAACTGACTGGATTTGCATTAACTAACCATGTTTGGATTCTTGGATTTAATCCTCTCTCAAATTTCAATATTTTGGTCTCCTCGTTATTCATGGTAGATGGCTAAAACCTGCCCAAGGCTATAAACTTATTGGCATACTCCGCAACCGTCATTCCTTGCTCTTGTATCAGCGATTCGAACTCATGTCTCTTTTGCAACTTTACAGAAGATGGTATGTAAAATTTGTTAAATTCTTGAAGAAATCTCTCCCATGAAATCGGCCATGGCAAAGATTGCAAATTGGCCTTCCACCACTGGTTCGCTTCCCCAAGTAAGAATGGCCTGACAGCTTGAGTCTTCACCTCCTCAGGTGCACGAATCAATTCGAAACACTTTTCCACCTCGTCCAACCATTTCTCAGCAGCATCTGAGTCTGATTTTCCCTCAAAGGGCGGGACATTAGCTCTTTTCAGTTTCTCGAAGTAATACTGGGCATCCCTGACAGGCTCATGAAGCTGAGGAGCATTCTGCTGTAACATCACTTGACCGATCTGAGTCACGGTCTGGCAGAAATTCTGAAAAGCATTAATGTCTGGAATCATCTATGGCAAAGGCCCCTGAGGTGGAGGAATATTTTGAACTGGAGGCAGATTCTGATCCTGTGGTGGTGGTGGTGGAGGAACCTGAGCAAGTGGAGGAGGACTAGGCTCCTGCACCTCTGGTCTGGCCCTAGCAGGTCTGCCTTGTGGTCGTGCCATCTGCACTATGGAGTGTCGAAGTTTTATTCAAGGTAAGAAAATATATCCAGATAAGTAACAGAATTTAATTCGTAATCTAATAGAAATTTAAATGGACATTCCGTAAGATAACATACGAATTAAATTCTATAAAACTTCATCGTCTAGGGTTTTATGATTAAGTTAAGGCCCTACTTTCCAGTCTAAGTCATCATAGTCTAAGGTCAACTCTCATTTAAGATAATGACTTAGATCTGATATCAAACTTAGATTTTCTAAAATCATAATTTAATTCTATATTTTGCCCAGATCTAGAGCCTCGGCTCTGATACCACCTGTAGCGTCCCGCACCCGGCCTAGCCGGATATGGTTCGCCCGTCGTACTTCCCTACGGAGAGTACCAGGCGTCAATCTGTATCATGTTGTAGTCCATAACAAAGTATATGGACTTTCCTGCTTACACATCAACAAGTAATCGAAAACTGAGGCAAAATAAAAACTTTTATGTAAAACAATCTAAACATCCGACGTAAGTCTTACAACCATGTTTGCGAATTAAGGAAATCCGAAAATCAATGTTCCCAACATAAGTTCATAGAAAGTCCATCAAACATAACCATCATAACAAAAATCCTTAAGCCGTCCTTCTCTCGCACTTCTATGGATAGGGAACCATAGGTTCGTCTTCGATCCACTCAACCCTGTTCCCTGCAGGTTCTGGGAGGAAAAATAAGAGATGAGTGACAACGTCACCAGCAAGTATACCATAAACGATCATGAATTAAATGAAAAGTATACACAAGAACCAAACCCCAAAATTTGGTTTCGTAACATACCTGACCTTCCGTCCATTATCCGTAAGTAATAAGATCATAACTTATACAACACGAAATAACATTAAGATCATAACTTAGGGGATATCAAATCATAACATCCTAGCCTAAGTAACCGTGTACCAAACATGCGACTAGCCATTAAATGCAACATGTATGAATATGCACGTGTGATGTAGTATGATAAAATAAGGACAAATTCGTTCATTCTTTCTTTCAAAACATCATCGTCAACAAAAACAAGAGAGAGAGTTCAGATCTATTATATCCGGATCTGAGGCGGTCATGTCCATCCCTTCGAATCTATTATTTCCGAATCCGAAAACGGTCACATCATCAATCATAGTCATCAGGTCTATTCTCTCCGGGCCTGTATGGTCATACTCGTTATAATCAGGTCTATTCTCTCCGGGCCTGAACGGTCATCATCAGGTCTATTTTCTCCGGACCTGAACGGTCATAAATCATCAGATCAATTAACTCCGGATCTGGAGCGGGTTAAGCTGGCCAGAAATAAATGGTACCATAGGAATCTTTCTTTCAAAACAGAAAATTTCTTTACTGTAAAAGCGCTTTTTCATCATTCTTTGGCATAAAATCAGTTTCATAAATCATGTAAATGACGATGATGCAATGCATGACGTACAATATGCAATTCGTGACAAAATGCATCACATAAATACAAGTATGGCCTTGTTCTTTAAGCTGGAAACATTTTCCAGAATTTACGCTCTGTTCATGAGGCCTCCAACATAACAAATCGGGCCTATTATCATGATCTCTTGCCATACATATGTATAATGGAGTCTTAGACATATGTCATAAAAATTTCGTAACATTCCGAAATGTCTAAAGTCCTCAAAACATCAGATTACCATAAAAAGGGTACTGCTGAAATCAGCAGGGCAGTAGCCGCCTTACCTCAGTTTCATGGATCATAAAACCACATTCAACTTGGACCATCTCCTGGAAAACATAGCTAACATATCAAGGAACAATATTCATGTGGCCAAACATCATATTCAAGCCTAAATGAGCAAAATCAAAGCCTTACAACTTATGTCATTAAACTGTCCTGTTTTCCATTTTGGTACCACTAATTCCAACTCAGTTGTTGACCATCAAAATGGTGGTTTTAAGCTGGTTTCTTTAAATGAACATGTACATCTATGTCTAAGGTAAGTTCCATGAAAATTTCAAGGCAATCCAATAAGTTTAAGGGGGCCATTTAATTATTTTCCCAAGCTAGGTACATACAGAATCCGAAATGACCAGTCCTCACTAAAAATTACATTAAGGACAAACCACAACTCCTTTTACCGAAATTCCACCTCTCAAATTTACTAAACATATCAAGTTATAATCATACCAAAACTCAGCTAATTTGCACATTCCTAAGGTTCTCTTTCAGGACGAACAATTTGCTACTCAAAAACTGTTCCATTACCAGTTTTGTATCATTAAATCCAACTCAGTTATTAACCATCATAACAGTGGTTCCAAGTTAATTTCTTTGCATGGACATGTTCATCTATGTCTTAAGTAATTACCATAAAACTTCCAAGGAAATCCAATAGGTTTAGAGGGGTCATCTAATTATTTTTTCAAAACTGGGTACATGCAGAATCTGAAATGACCAGTTATATCAAAAATTCCATTATGACCAAACCACAAGTCCTTTTACTGAAATTCCAACTCACAGATTTACTACACACACAAGGCTAATATCATGCCAAAACTCAGCTCATTTGAACGCGTCTAAGATTTGTTTTCAAGTCATTCAATCAGCTGCACAAAACTGTCCAGCTCCAGTAGTTCCAGCATTTCATCATTTTGTATTGTTCAAACAATTTCCGACCAACTTCATTCCTTAAAATAACTTACTAACCATTAAATACACATATCAACATGTTCATTCCATGTCTCATAACATTGTTTAGGATACCCATGAATCATGCCAAAACAGTCGCAACACATTCATGTAGCAAATCATTCAATCATGCCAACACCTTTCTTTATAACAACTAGTTCTCATGTCTTGTACTTAGAATCTTCAACTAAGATTCATAGCTTAAAAATGGCTAGTCATTCAAGCATACACTTTACAAATAAGTCAAGATTGTCTAGATTATACTTGCCTCTTTTAAGCTAGGAACCTTCCTCTAGCTTGAATCTTGGATGAAATGAAGTGAAGTCTCCCTCCAACTTCAATCACACCCCATGGTTTTGGAGGAAGAAAGAGAATGAATGTTAGCTATTATCTTAAGTGAAGAATATAGCTAAATTAAGGCTAGATTAGCTTACCAAGATGAGGCTTGAATGGAGTTCAAACCACCAAGAAGCTAGCACCACTTAGGAGCTTGAAAAGTTTGAACCTAGTGACCATGGGGGTCACGGTTTTGGGGCAAGCATAAGAGTAGTAATGTGAGCTTCATTATATGAATTATGAAATTCAGCTAAGTAGCTTGACATGCAACTTACCTAGAGGATTCTTGAGGCTTGAAGATGAAGATGGTCTTGGCAATTCTAGCTCCACTAATCCGTACGGAGTGATGAAGGTGAAGCAATAATCTAAGTGTTCAAGGCACTATTGTCTTGCTTGTACGATTCTTGAAGATGTGGAGCTTGAAGATGGAGATGAAGCTACTAACTAAATAGAAGAAGAAGACTCCATTATTGGTGAAGGGGAAGGCCGGCACATGCTTGGTCAAGGGAGGGAGCACAAGGCATAAAAGGAAGGGAAAGAATCTTAGGGTCTTGGAATTTGACTAGCACGTTGTCCCCCATGCGTGCATGCATGGTTTATTTTATTCTTAATCTTCATATAAAATAATAGAATGGGAAATAAAAAGAGTCTTCTAGAATCCCTTGGTAGTGGCCGAATTCTAGGGTGTTGGGAGGGTTATTTCTATTATTTCCCATATTTTCTTATTTCATGTTGGTATAATTACCCCACTACTTGTAATCTCTATTTGCTTTTGGGCTTGGTTTTAAGAAGGCCCTTAGGATAAGCCTTCTTATAATTTGAAAAACCTTCTAAGGCCCTTTAAGGCCTTGTGGCCGAAATCTCTTAGGGTCTTGGGGGTGAATTGGCCATTTCACATGCTTCATAACTCATGCTTGTATAATTATATAATATTTGCTTTGAGCAAAATTTAAGTAAAAAAGTAATAATAAAACTTGGTAAAATGTACTTGAAGGATGCAACTTTTCATTACTTCACTTATACAAGTCTCAAGTACAATATGATTTCTCAAGGGGTACAACAATCTTGGACACATTTGAATTTGTCTTTGTGGAGACAAACATTCTTCTCAAGACAACATTCCTTTTGTCTCCTTTTTTGAAGCACACGCCTATAATGCCACTTTGACACTCCACTTGGCTTGTAAATTCCATGTACCTATTTCACCTACAAAGCAAACACATAAAACAAATTTGCCTTGCCCTCCTTCTTGTCATAGGACCCGTGACCTCTTGATGTGGCATGATAGACTCACACACGTGCACTCATAAACGCTCAAAGTGTGGGTTCCATGAAGTGAACCCAAGGAACCTTAGGTTCATCTTGAACATGCTTGTACAAGAAGGTTCCAACTTGATGTCCAAGTTCTCTTGTCCTACTTCTTGTCATAGGACCCGTGACCTCTTGATGGGATCTCCGATCCTTATCTATCCCCCCCCCCTCCTCCAAAGGATTCGTCCTCGAATTGAAAGGGTCATTAGTGAAAGGTGTGAGTTTAGCAACATTAAAAGTAGAAGAAATAGAAACCATACCTCTTGGGAAGATCAAGGATGTAGGCATTACCACCTATGCATTTTAAGATTTTGAATAGTCCATCTCCTCTAGGCAATAATTTGGACTTTCGTTCATTGGGAAATCTTTCTTTTCGCAAATGTAACCAAACCAAATCACCTGGTTCAAACATAACTCGCTTTCTATGTTTGTTGGCTCGTTTTTCATAAGCTTGGTTTTTCTTCTCAAGTTGTGTTTTTATGTGTTCATGCAATTTCTTTATCTTTTTTGCTTTTTGTTTACCATCAAGACTTGAATGTTCATGCACGGGAATAGGAATCAAATCAAGGGGAGATAAGGGGTTGAAATCATACACGATTTCAAATGGACTATGCAAGGTACCGTGATGGCCACTCCTATTATATGCGAATTCGATATATGGTAAACAATCTTCCATATGTTTAAGATGTTTTTGCAAAATGGCACACAAAAGTTGAGAAAGAGTACGATTAACTACTTCAGTTTATCCTTCAGTTTGTGGGTGAGCTATGGTAGAAAACAACAATTGAGTACCAGGTTTAGCCCAAAAACACGCCAAAAATGACTCAGTTTCGTATCTCTATCACTTATAATTGTATGTGGCATGTCATGCAATCTCGCAATTTCTTTAAAGAACAAGTTAGCAACATGTGTAGCATCATCAACTTTCCTACATTCAATGAAGTGTGCCATTTTTGAAAATCGATCTACCACGGCATAAATGCTATCGCGCCCTCCTCGAGACCTAGGAAGTCCTAAGACAAAGTCCATGGAAATGTCAATCCAAGGGGAATCAAGGACGGGTAAGGGCGTGTAAAGGCCATTTGGTTGGGACTTTGATTTGGCTTGTTTACAAGTGATGCAACTACCACATAACCTCTCGACGTCTACGCGCATGTGGGGCCAATAGAAATGTTCCTTAAGGGTTTCAAGGATTTTGAACACTTCGAAGTGACCCATTAACCCTCCCCATGGGCTTCTCTGGTCAATGCTTCTCGTAGGGACAATTCGGGAACACGCAATTTATGATCTTTGAAAAGGTATCCCTCATGCATGTAGAATGTTCCGAATGGTCCCTCTTTACATGCCTAGAAAATGGTGCCAAAATCATGGTCGTTGGAGTATAAGTCCTTAAGTGATTCGAATCCTAAGAATCGTGAGGATAATGTAGTCACTAATGTGTATCTCCTAGAGAGGGCATCAGCAACTATATTGTCCTTTCCTTTTTTGTACTTAATCACGTAAGGGAATTGGTCTATGAACTCTACCCGTTTAGCATGTCTTTTGTTCATCTTTCCTTGCCTTCTAAGGAACTTGAGGCTTTCATGGTCAGTGTGGATCACAAACTCTCTATGTTGAAGGTAGTGTTGCCAAGTTTGTAGGGATCTCACAAGGGCATAAAGTTCCTTGTCATAGGTAGAGTAATTCAATGCAGCACCTTTCAACTTTTCACTAAAATAGGCTATGGGTTTCTTACCTTGGGTCAATATCGCTCCAATACCCACTCCACTTGCATCACACTCAATCTCAAAGGTCTCATCGAAATTTGGTAACCTAAGTATGGGTGCAGTGGTTAGCCTCTGTTTAAGCTCATCAAATGCCTGTTGTTGTGGCTCTTCCCACCTAAAAGGCACATCTTTTTTCACAATCTCATTTAGGGGTGCAGCTATGGATGAAAAATCTTTGACAAAGCATCTATAAAAGCTTGCAAGTCCATTAGAACTGAGAACTTCCCCTACATTCTTAGGTCTAGGCCACTCCACAATTGACCTAACCTTTTCCTCATCCATTTCTACTCCCTCAGCCGAAATGACAAAGCCTAGGAAGACTACTCGTTCCAAACAAAAAGAGCACTTCTTAAAGTAGGAGTAAAGTTGTTCTTGCTTAAGCTTCTCAAAAATGGCTCTAATATTGTCAAGGTGGTCTTCTATGGTTCGGGAATAGATTAGGATATCATCAAAGTAAACCACAACAAATCGTCCTATGAAAGCTCGTAAGACTTCATTCATTAACCTCATAAAGGTGCTAGGGGCGTTGGTGAGCCCAAAGGGCATCATTAACCACTCATAGAGCCCAAACTTGGTTTTGAATGCAGTCTTCCATTCGTCCCCTTCTCGAATCCGCACTTGGAAGTACCCTTGCTTAAGGTCAATTTTGGTGAAATATCTAGATCCATGCAACATATCCAACATATCATCCAGCCTAGGTATTGGGTACCTATACTTGACTGTAATTTTGCTTATGGCACGGCAATCGGTACACATTCTCTAGGTTCCATCCTTTTTGGGTACTAAAATAACATGGACGGCTGATGGGCTTAGGCTCTCTCAGACTTGTCCACTTGCTAGGAGCTCTTCTACTTGCCTTTGGATTTTTGGTTTCTTCCGGGTTGGCTCGATAGGCTGGTTGATTTGGTGAAACGGCTCCTGGGACAAAATCAATTTGGTGTTCTATTCCTCTAATAGGTGGTAATCCAGATGGTGGCTCGGTGGGAAATAGAACATCGTACTCTTGGATAATGGATGCAACAGAGGTAGGTAAATTTGGTGGGAGTTCTTCTAATGAAAGGTGACACGCCTTGGGAATGAGAATGAGAACGGTTTGGTTGTTATAAAGGGCTCGTGTGACCTCTCTTTTCTTTGCAAAATATCCACACTTCTTTTTGGAAGCGTTGACACTTACGGGCACTACCTCTTTTCCTTTACTCTCTTGTTTTTTGTTCTCACTTTTCATGCATTCCACAAATTTTCTCTCCGCTTCTTTTTCCTTATGATCGGTCATAGACTTAGACATGCGTTGGTGATTCTCGTGGACTTTGTCGGGTGGAAGTGCATGCAATTTGTAAAGTTTGTCATTCAACTTGAAAGAATAATGATTCAAATATCCATCATATGTCACATGTCGATCAAATTGTCATGGCCTACCAAGTAAGATATGACTAGCATGCATTGGTGCAACATCACGTAAAACATCATCTTTGAAACTACCAATGCTAAGAGAAATCAAAACTTGCTTACTGACGCTAACTTCACCGCAATCATTTAACCATGCAAGTTTGAAAGGATGCGGATGATTAATCATAGGCAAATTCAGTTTTCTTACTACTTCGATGCTAGCCACATTCGCACAAGAACCGGAATCAATGATCATGGTGCACACTTTACCATTTATCATGCAATGAATATGAAAAATGTTTTCTCTGTGTTGTTCGTGGTCATCTAATTTCGGATATGCACTCAAAGCTCTACGCACAACAAGAAATTCCTTAGTGTCAAAATCATCTAGTGCGCCTAGATCCTCTTCAGTTTTAGTTTCATTATCATGCTCAAATTCTTTTTCATGCTCGGACTCAGTCACATATTCATTAGTCTCCTCAATTAACATGATTCGTTTTGCATTAGGACACTCTTTTCCTATGTGACCACGTCCTTGACATTTATAGCATTTAATGTCACTAAACCTGTTTGAGAGATCAGAAGAATTCCCTGTAGGAGCCTTTTGTTGGCCTCGGTCATCTTTCTTTTGTGTGGACTACACACGGTTGTCCATCCTTTGTGATGCACCTTGGTCGCGTGTTTGGCCTCCTGTAGGCCGTGAGCTTCTCGTGCCTGAAGGCTTGCTTGAAAACCTTGATGAAGATTGATTAGTACGATAAGTGGAATTGAAATTGGAGGAACTACGTACCTTTAGTTGTTGTTCAATCTTCTCAGCCATATGGACCATGGTTGGAGGTCGAGGTAAGGTTGAAGCTCAACCCTTTGCGCAATCTCCCTGTTTAGACCATGTAAGAAACGAGTCTTGGTTGCTTCTTCGAGTTCCTGCAGGTTAGACCTTTCTAACAATATTTCTAACTCTTTGTAATATTCGCCTACACTTTTGGACCCTTGTCTTAAGTTTTGCAAACTTGTGAAAATAGAACTCTCAAAATTGTTTGGGATAAAACGTTGTCTCATTTTCAAATTTCATTTCTTCCCAAGTGACAATTGGAGGTTGTCTTGTCTTAGTCTTATTTCTACACAAATTTATCCACCAATTTAGTGCGTAACCAGAAAACTCAATAGAAGCGTACCTCACTTTTTGAAATTCACTGTAGTTGGTACAAGAAAAGATTAGATCCACTTTCGTTTCCCGTTCCAAATATTCCTCCGCATTACTTTTACCATAAAAAGTTGGAATATTTATTTTTGTTTTGAGAAAATCTTCATCTTGTGGGAAAAGGGGGTTTTGGCATCTTTGGTAACCACGGGGAGGGTGGTCATCAAAGTCATAATCATCGTTTTCAAATGGAATGTAATCATCATTGTACCTTCTTGGAGCGTACCTTCTTGGTTGCGTTGGAGGAACAAACCTTCTTAGCTCGATGTGTGGTGGTCTAAGGTTTTCATCCTCAACTTCTTCTGGGGGATGACGCCTTGGTTGTGGTACGGGAATGGCCCTGCTCGTGCCTTGTCCATCACTCGTCTTGTAGCTCCGTTCAATATCCTCCAATCGATGTTTGATTACCTCGTTGTCATGCATGAGTTTCTTTAACATCTCCAGCATTTGTTGTTGAGTATTGTCAACAGTCTCGGCCTCCTTTGACTTTCTAGATGTGGAATGAGTGCTGCTCTCCATGTTTTATCTAAAGAGATCAAACGAAAACAAAAAGAAAAGAAAAGAAGCAAACTAACACAAAGACAAGCAAACGTTAAGTGATTAGTAAAAAAACAAAATATGAACACTCCTCTTTCTCTTATTTCCACTCTCTTACCACTTTGCTTCTTGGATAACCTGAAGTTAATAAGATTCAAAGCGATCAATTAAGAAAGTGTTTGCCAATGATTCTCCAAACCACAATGATCTCCAATTGTTTCTCCCTTTTTTGCTTTCAATTTGCACCAAATAGTATCAAAACGGAATCAAGTGAAATAGAAACAACTTGAACTTTTCTACTAAGGTTCAAAGAAATTAAGCAACAAAAATTTATGTATAAGGCTGAACCAAAAGTAAACTAAGGGTTGCCGTGGGCAATCTTTAGTTAATTTTGATTCTATGCACTTACTATCCACAAAATGGTTCAAGTCATGCAATAATCGAGCATCCAAGTGTGTGATTGGTTCAAGAAGAGCAGTATAAGGAAAATAAATATGGGGAGGACGGTTTATGTATAGTGAAATGAAAGATGGTATTCAAGGTTGTCAAATTGCACCAAAAAAATTTAAAATGATGCACAAACATTTTGACCTTTTCCTTTTCTCTTGTTCTTTTGTTT
This sequence comes from Eustoma russellianum, assembly GCA_036186865.1. Lineage (NCBI taxonomy): Eukaryota > Viridiplantae > Streptophyta > Magnoliopsida > Gentianales > Gentianaceae > Eustoma > Eustoma russellianum. The sequence continues at coordinate 16,410,441 of AP025069.1, read as the reverse complement.
TTCTTTCCTTTCTGGATATTTCAACGTAAGCAAGGTTCAGATTCTTTTTTTTCTTTGACCAGGGGCAGAATTGAAATTTCACGCTTTTGCCCTAAGAATTTTTGTTTTTGGGCAGAATAGTGCAATGATCATGAATTACAGTGTGATACCTTCAATTGCAGTAAAATAACCTTGGAAGTGAGGAAAGTTGTGGTTGGAAAGTATTAGGGTTAGGGTTAGGGTTTTAAATTTGGGGTTTTTTGGACGTTTTTGGGTATTTGTGGGATTTAAGTTTTGGGAACTGAATGGACGGTATATATGGGCTATTTGGGTTGGTAATTGAGGATTTGTGTGGTCAATTTGGGTAGTAGATGGTTTTAGGAAAGAATTGAACAAAGTTCAAATTCTAAGGTTAGGGTTTTTTGAATGAATTGGGAACTTTTGGCTCGGACTTTGCTTGGCAAAATTGGTTTGGGGCTTTTTGTTAATAGGGTAAATAAGGTATGTTGGAATCTGGTTGGTGAGTTTTAGGGTCGGGTTTGGGTTGATTTTTCTTGGGTCGTGGGGATGGGGAATTGTTTAGAGTTTTGTTGGAGTTGAAAATGACTTGTGAAGACAAACACATGTATGACTAGCTGGATCTAAAGCATAAAATCAATCACTATGTGAATCAAAAGATGCATACAATCATCACCAACTAAAAGCTTCGGTAGCAACAAGATGATTTGAAACCGAGGTGGCTTTATAGGCTGATGGTTGTAGTGTCTAAAAGAAAGCCGAATGTGACCTAAATGCAACAAACCCTAACTTGTTCAAGTTTGAATGACAAAGATCAAATAGTGACGCCAAAGTTGAGAAGAAAAAAATGACACTTGAATGATGGAATTGAGAAGTATGGGATAAGTTCACTTGTGATGGAAACCCAACATTTCCTAGCATACCACTAGTCAAAGGTTCAATGGGTAGCAACAAGTCACAAAGTCAGGGATTAAAGCACTAAGATTGATCTTTAAAGAATCAATCCGCACTTTATTGATCCTTAAATAAGTCAAGTCACAAAGTCAGGCATGTCAAGAGGAGACAAACAACGGTGTCTGTCAGAGCAATTGAAATCCTCAACGTAGAAGGGAAGAGGAGTAAAGGCAGACCCAAACTGAAGTGGGATGAGCAGATTAGGCATGACTTACTAGAGTTGCACATCTCTAGGATATAGTCCAGGATAGGAGTTCATGGAGGCAGAGGATTAAGGTTAAGGAGGGATAGACAGGATATAGGGGCGCCCTAGAGGATTAGATAGTACTTACACTATAGGTTGACTTTGCACTTTTTTTGGTATTTGTCTTTCAACTATTTGTGCATATCTACTGTTATGACAATTTTATTATCGGGAGATTTCCATTTATGTTCAATAAAATCCTTTCACTAGTATATATTCCTATTATTGTGTTAATTCTGCAGGTACATATAGAGCCGGGGGTCTCACTTGAAGCAAACTCTCTATCCCCTGGGATGAAGGTATTGTTTGCTTGCCGCTCACCCTCCCCAGACCCTAGCGATAGCTTTTGTTGTCGTTGGGATATACTGTGTATGATTGTTGTTGTTGTTGTTGTTGTTGTTGTGTTAAATGAGGGTGAGTGTTAAAGCACTCTTAATGAAGGATTAAGAGGAAATATCTTATTCTTCACCTATATGAACATGGGAAGTGGTGTCGCTTGGACAAGCAATGATCTTGAAATGTTCATGAATATTAGGGGAAGCATAAGACCATAAAGTGCAGTTTAAGATGAACTTCTAGGGAGAGTGTCGTTTCATGTGTATAATATTTCCGATTTTAACACATAGGAATCTGATTCAAGGCTTTTAAGCTATCAAGATTTCATTAGAACTTTGAAGTATTATACTAATAATAGGTTCAAAATCGAAAAATACTTCTTAGATGCATGAATTGTCATAATTTGCTTTACAAACTAAGTGGGGGATGGTAGGAACCTCCATGTGAACTTCCTCCTCAAGATCACCATTTAAGAATGCATTTTTGATATCTAATTGATACAGTGGCCAATCAAGATTCACAGCAATAGTAAACAGAATTCTAATAGTGTTGAGTTTGGCAACTGGAGCAAATGTCTCTTCATAGTCAATGCCATGTGTCTGAGTAAAAGCCCCTTGCCACTAGTCTAGCCTTGTACCTGTTAATAGAATCATCAGAGTTGTACTTCACAGTAAATATCTGCTTGCATCCCACAGGTCTGATGCCCTCAACAGCAGGTATCAGCTCACATGTTTGATTCTTCAGTAAGGCAGTCATTTATTCATGGATAGCTTACTTCCACTTAGAATCAGACAAAGCTTCTTGGATGGACTTTGGTACCTGAATGTATCCACAATTGAAACAAATGATTTCATATGTTTGGATAAGTGATCATAAGATACAAAGTTGTTTAAAAGATATAGCCTCTTAACACACTCCCTGACCCCCTTTCTGATATTAATAGGTCTGCCATCATGAGGTGTAATATCTCTGTAGGTTGAGGAGGCTTCAGATAGATCAGCAGTGTTTCTTTCTTCTTCAGCATCTTGAGAAGCATCCCTTGCCAGAGGTTCACCAGACCCCCCCCCCTGAGCTAGAGTCTTCTTGGTTATGGTGGCATCAGTCTTAGTGATGTCAATAATGCTCCAAAAATCAGCTTCATTCTTACTGTCAAGCTCAGTAAAATGCTTAGAATAGAAAGCAGAAGACTCATTGAGTATGACACAAGAGACACATACATCCTCCTTGATTGAGGAGAGTAACATTTGTATCCTTTTTGAGTGTGAAAGTGACCCAGAAAAATGTATTTCTCAGACCTCGCATCCAGCTTACTCCTGAATTGTTCAGGGATATGTCTGAACACGGTGCATCCAAACACCTTTAATGGTAAATCAAAAAACAAACAGGTGTTGAGATGATCATTGACAAGAATAGACTTAGGTGTATGATAGTTTAACACCTTAGAAGTCATTCTATTGATCAAGTGTGTAGCAGTTAGAACACCTTCTCCCCAATAATGCTTAGGCACTTTCCTACTCATCTTGAGGGCCCTAGTAACCTCAAGAATGTGTCTGTTCTTCCTCTCTGCTATCCTATTTTGTTGAGGAGTGTAAATGCATAATGTCTGATGATGAATGCCTTTAGCGCTTAAGTATGCGGTTAATTGTTTTTCAAAATACTCCAATCCATTATCAGACCTGAGAGGTTTTATAGTGACATTAAAATGATTCTTAACCATTTCCACAAACCTCTTGATTATATCACCTACTTCAGTTTTATTTTTAATTAGATATAACCAGGTGACTCTAGTTTGATCATCCACAAAAGTAATAAACCATCTTGCCCCATTGATGTTTGAGACCCTTACAGGACCCCAAACATCAGAGTGGATAAGATTGAAAGCAGAAGACAGAACATGATTCTTTCTAGGATATGATGCTCTACAAATCTTTGCATACTGGCATTCTTCACAAAAGAGGTTAGAATGATTTACATTAGAAAATAAATTTGGCATAAGTATTTTTAGATAAAAAAATTGGGATGTCCTAATCTTCTATGCCACAACAAAATGCTCTCAGTAGTCCTACTAGTTGCAGCCATGTCTTCAATCCTAGTTTGAGTACTGAGAGGTGGAGGTTCTTTTACTTTTAAGAGGAAGAGGCCATTAATCTTGTTAGCACTGCCAATCATCCTCTTGGAGGAGGTCTCCTGAAAATAACACTTAGATTAGGAGTACTTAACTTCACAATGATTATCCTCACTAATCGTGCCAACAAAGATTAAATTAAAGCTCAGTTGTGATATAAACAATATATCTCTTAGGCACAGTTCAGGAGTTATTGATAGGTTTCACTTACCAACAATGTTTATGTAGGCACCATTAGCGATTTTAACACTAGTGTGTGTGTGAAACAATGTTAAATCAGTAAGGTGATCCCTGCACCATGTCATGTGGTGTGTGGCACTAGAATCGATAAAGTTTAGAATTGTTACCATAGGAGGCCATGGTGGCCTGAAGTGCTTCCTGGTTGATGTCAAGTGGCCTTGACTAAGCTTGATGTTGTTTCATGAACTGCAGAATGGCATCAAGCTGGCTCTAGATAGAATCCTTGGGAATAGGCCTTGTGGCACAATGGCTGGAATGCCCTCCGTTGTAACTGTTGCTGGGATTAGGCCCCTTCCAATTCCCTGCTGGAGATGGCTGAAGCATCTAAGTATATGACTCAGAATTTCTCCAACCCACAGGAGGCCTACCATGTTTGTCATAGCACCTTTCCTCAAGGTGCCCATACTTCTTACAGAATTTGTAGAATTTGTTGGGATCAGGACCTCTTCCTTGAGGATTTTGGGTAGGTGAAGTGTACCTTCTGCCTGCAACACTAGCAACAGCCTCAGTAGGAAGCTGAGGAGGTTGCTTAGAACTAGCAGCCATAACTGCTCCCTCAGTGTTGGAGGAAGAACTCATCATTAATTTGATTCTACTCTCCTCCTGCCTAATCTCATAAAATACACTGTTAATAGAGGGTAGACGTCTTGTTCCAAGAATTCTGCCTCTGGCAGCATCAAACTCCTTGTTGAGGCCTGCCAGGAACCTAAAGTTCTTCTGGTCTCAGTGATGGACTTGTACATTTTGTCAGCTTCTTGAGAGGGCCATTTATGTGTGTCATGCACATCAATTTGCTTTCATATTTGTTTCAGTTGGCCAAAGTACAAGTTGACAGGTGGATACCCTTGCTTAATGTCATGTAACATGACAGCAAGCTCATAGAACTCAGAAATGTTATCCACCTTGGAATACATTTCTTGAGCTGCCTTCCAAATCTCAAAAGCAGAGTCATAAAGGATGAAGTTATTACTTACACCCGTGGTCATGATGCAATAAGCCATGACATGATCATGGCATTCTCAGCATTCCACAGCTTGAAGCTTGGGTCATTCTCCCCAGGAATGCTGGAATCAGCTTTGAGGTAGTCCTCCTTGCCTTTACCTGTAATAAACATTTTGACTGCTCTAGACCAGGCAAGGTAGTTGCTACCATTCAACTTATGATTAGTGATGATAACTTGAGTAGAATCAGCAGAACTAGAGGCTTGACTAGATCCAGATGAACCAGTAGGTGTTGCAACAGCAGTAGGTCCTAGTATAGAGGGTGATTCACTTCCAACTGACTCCATAACTTATCACAATGAAAGAACAATAGGATAGATCACTTATTTAACTGATATCAGGAAGATCGCTCGAGAAAGAATTCAAAAAAATCAACAGAGCTCATAGAAGAAGATGATGAACAGTAAACACTTCAAAAAACATCACTTGCACACGATGAGCTCAATGGCTCTGATACCATATAGAAAAATATCACACAACAATCACTTGAGTCTCACTTGAAGTGAGAAGAAAAAACTTCTCATTTACTATATTATTGAATTCACCGGATGAATGCTTATATACAACGGAGAAGCCAATTATCCATTAGCCTTTGATGTGACAGGTGCAACAGCTCTATTTATAAACCAATGCTGAGCTACACGCGCCTAATTAACCCCGAAACTGATGCCTAATCTAAAGATTAATGATCATACAATGAATATAAGAAGCTACATTACAATTATATACAATGTAGAAGGAGAATTAATCATTGCAATAGGTGTTCGATGCATTCAGCAATCTGCTTGACAAAATGTCCCAATGAACATACTGCACTGATTAAGAAACTGCCTCAGACAGTCTTCACGCATCAGGATCCTCTTGCATTCCAACAAACAATATTGTCAGGGCCTTATTTAGTGAAGGTAATCCACATGATTCTCGGATATGCTGAATCATCGACCTTAACCATATGCATTCACAGCTTGCTTCATGTAATGCCAAAATCTCGGAATGGTTAGAAGATGTGACTGTTAATGTCTACTTCACTGATCTCCATGATATGGCTGCACCTCTATAAGTAAAGACATATCCACTATCTGGTATTCCCGTATGAGGGCTAGATAAATAACCAACATCAACATAACCCACTAGTTGTGGCTCGGAATTCTTTGAGTAGAATAAACTCATATCAGGTGTTGCTTGAAGATACCGTAAATCTATTTGACACCATTCCAATATCTTTGTGTTTGTGTAGAGCTATACATTGTCAATAAATTTACTGAAAATACTATATCTGGTCTTGAACAATTGGCAAGATACATAAGTGCACCAATAGAACTAAGATACAGTACTTTTGGACCTAATAACTCTTCATGTTCTTCTGGTGGTCGAAATGGATCTTGCTTTACATCTAATGATCGTACCACCATAGGACTACTTAATGGATGAGCTTTATCTATATAAAATTGTTTCAAGATCTTTTCTGTATATGAAGATTGATGGAAAAATATTCCATTAGGAAATGTTTAATCTGTAGGCCGAGACAAAATTTGGTCTTTTCAAGATTTTTCATCTAAAATTCTTTCATAAGATAATTCGCAGTTTTAATGAGCTCTTCAGGAGTCCCAACAAGATTTAAATCATCAACATATACCACAATTATAGAGAATCCATTACCAGATCTCTTGATGAATACACAAGGACAAATTGGATTATTTATATAACCTTCTTTGACAAAGTACTCACTAACACGATTATACCACATCTTGTCAGATTGTTTTAATCTATACAAGGACCTTTGTATTGTGATTAAGTATAATCCTTGTGTACTTTGATTACATGTTGCAGGAAACTTTAATCATTCAGGGATCTTCATATAAATATCATTATCTACTGATCCATATAAATATGCAGTAACAACATCTATTAACCGCATATCCAAGTTTTTATTTATTGCTAGGCTGATTAGATATCGTAATGTTATGGAATCAATTACTGGAGAAAATATTTCATCATAATGAAGTCCAAGTCTTTGTGAAAAATCTTGCGCGACAAGACGTGTCTTATATCGCACAACCTCATTTTTCTCGTTGCATTTTCGTACAAAAACCATTTATGTCCAATAGGTTTTATCCCTTCAAGGCTTTGGACTACATGTCCAAATACTTTGCGACTTTCCAATGATTTTAGTTCTGCTTGGATTGCATCTTTCCATTTTAGCCAATCATTTCTGCATTGAGACTGTTCAATGGATCTTGGTTCAGGATCCTCATTTAGAATTTCACATGCAATACCATAAGCAAAAACATGATCAATAATAACCTTTTGTCTATCCCAATTTTCTCCTGAACTTACATAATTCAAAGAGATCTCTTCAAAATTTTGTTCACATGCTTCTTCTGGAGCAACTTGTTCATCAATTTTAGACTGATCATTTTCGATTTATATAGCGCTTTCAAGTTGTGAACTTCTTTTCTCTTCTGGAATATGCTCTTCTGGAGCATTAACTTGTAACCTTCTTTTTTGAGGGTTTTTATCTTTTGCTTTAACTGGACGCCCACGTTTTAGACTTGTTTTTGGTATACCATCATCATGCCTTTCAGAGACATCAAGTCGAATAGGCGTATTCATCACCGGAACGTGGGATTTTGTTATCTTTTTACTATCAGTTAATGCATCAGGCAACTGATTTGCAATATTCTATAAATGGATTATCCTTTTTACTTCTTGCTCGTATTGATTTGTTCGTGGGTCGAGATGAGAAAGTGAAGGAACATTCCATGTAATATCACGTCGTTCTTTAGGAAATGGTGCTTTCTCTCCCTCTAACGGCAGAAAAACTTTCTCGTCAAAATGACAATTAGCATATCATGCCTTAAATAAATCACCCGTCAGGGAATCAATATATCTGACAATAGAAGGAGAATCGAAACCCACATATATTCCTAGACGTTGTTGAGGACCCAATTTTGTCTATTAAGGTGGGCCAATCGGAACATAAATCACACAACCAAAAATCAGGAAAATATTATGCTGCTAGTCTAATACCATTTGTAATAATGAATATGGTTTAAACGAACTGGGTCTAAACCAGACTAATGTGGAAGCATGCAAAATCGCATGTCCTCAAGCTGTCGTGGGTAAATTAGATCTTAAAAGCACAGGTCTAGCAATCAGTTGTAAAAGTTTAATAAACGACTCTGCTAGGCCATTTTGAGTGTGCACATGTGCCACTGAATGCTCAACTTCAATCCCAATCGACATACAATAATCATTAAAAGCTTGAAAAGTAAATTCACCGGCATTATCAAGACGAATATTGAATAGGACAATCCGAAAATTATGCTCGTAAACGTATAATCTGAGCAAGAAGCTTGGCAAATGCCATTGTTTGTGTTGAGAGCACACTCACATGAGACCATTTGGAAGAGGCATCCAACAAGACCACAAAATAACGAAATAGTCCACAAGGGGGATCAATAGGTCCACAAATATCCCTTTATATTCTTTGTAAAAACATAGGAGATGCAAAATGAATCTTCATTAGGGATGACCCCGTGATTAGTTTCCCTCGTGAACAAGCGACACAGACACAATCACGAGTTAAAAGAATCTTCTGGTTCTTTAAAGGGTGTCTATGTGAGTTTTGTACAATTCTTTATATCATTACCGAACTCGGATGACCAAGTCGATCATGCCATAACATAAATATTATTGGATTATTGAACTTCTGGTTCATCACAATATTAGATTCTACTAGATTTATAGTTGCATGATACAATCCAGATGAGAAAATTGGAAATTTTTCTTTAACAAGCTTCTGGCATGAATCAATGTATGTAATACATAAAAATTCCATATGCCCCTCATTCATGGTTTCAAGATGAAAACCATTGAGACGTATATCCTTGAAACTCAATAAGTTTCTTCTCGACTTTGTAGAAAATAATGTTGCAGTAACCAAAATATGTGTACCATTTGCCAATATAATTGTTGCTCTTACGAAGCCTTCAATCAATGTTGTAGTACCAGAAATAGTACTAACATTTTCTTTTAGCAATTATAATGTCGAAAAATATTTTTGATCACAAAGAATTGAGTGCATCGTTCCACTGTCAACCAGACAGATGTCCCCACCGTTCATCTATAACATATACAATTTACATTATTAAATTTAGTTTCAAAGGTTCAAGTCAAAAACATGTGGATTGAAATTAGTAATAACAAAAATAAACAATTTTTATTCAGACAAATATATAAGCGAAAAGGCAATAAAGCTGTATGCTAATATGTGATAAAATGAAAAACTGATTCATAACATTCCTGATAAACACATGAAATTCATCTAAACAATCCAGTAAATCATGCATGATCCCTTTGTTTTTCCAAATCATCCACTATCTTGATCCATGGCCGCCCATATTTGATGGCATATGATAATCCTCAATATCTAAATCACTAAAATTATTGGGAATCATATCATCATGATCCACCATATTATCGTAGTCGGCGAAATTAACTTGCTTTCCTTTTCCTTTATCATTCTTGGATGCATGGTAGAGATCAACCAAATGTCTTGGAGTAAGACAAGTGTGTGGCCAATGCCTTTTAGCCCCACACCGATAGCAAATCTCTTCGTGGTTCTTAGCTTGTGTACCCTGTTTTGCAACTCTAGCCTTTTTATGTGGCTTATCTTTATTTTTCCACTTCAGGTGGGATGGTGTGAAATTTCTACCACAGACACGACCTCTACCATGTCCACGGTCACGATCACAGCCACGACCTCGACCTGGACCATGTCCATTATTATGATGGTTGGCATTCGCTTCAGGGAATGGTTGAGATCCAGTCGGTTGAGAATGGTGGTTTTTCATTAACAACTCATTATTCTGTTCAGCAAATAGTAGACATGATATCAGCTGTGAATATTTTTCAAACTTTTTTCCCTGTATTGTTGCTGCAGGAGCATATTAGAGGCATGGAAAGTGGTAAATGTTTTCTCTAACATATCAGCATCAGTAATTTTGTCTCCACACAATCTTAATTGTGAAACTATGGAGAACATTGCGGAGTTATACTGCAACAACCATATATCAAAATATTCATGTTTTAGGCATGTCAACCATGGTTGCTTCGGGCATGACAATTGTTTATTCTTTAGGTACATCAACTAGTCATGCTTTAGACATATCAATTATATCAATTATTTATACTTCGGGCGTGTCAACAATTCATGCTTCGAGCATGTCAAACGATTCATGCTCCAGGCATGTCAATGATTCATGCTTTAGGTATATCAACTGTTTATGCTTCCGGCTTCAAGCCACATATTGTCCTTTTCTAGTTTCAAACTAAATCTAGACTTCATGCTAGATTATTTCTTTTATGAGTATTTTTAATATAAGATGGAAGTATGTAATAATAGAAATGCAAAACACGAAATTGAAATGTTTTTTCCCGATAGAAAAAATTTCTCGGAAACGCACTACTTATACCAATCTTAAGATCTCAAAAATACATCTCCACCGTTCAAAACGTACCTGTGTGTGTTAGAAACAATCTATCAGAAAATTGCGATGATCCAATGGTGGAAGACTTGAAAAATGCAATTCTTCTGGACTTACGCAGAACTGTCCAGCACCTCCAAATATTGTTCTTCTTTTGCTTATATCTTTAAAACTTTTCGTGCTTTCTTGTATTTGTTTCTTATAACAATTGTATTAATAACGTATTATAAAATCAAGTTTCAAGTAATGCAATATAAAGTAGACAAGAGAAGAGAGGATAGAAGTATTTTCTATTGATTTTCAAGTGTGTGTAAATCATATAATATCATGTCCTATTTATAGGACTTTGGAGGTAGATACATTAAATGGGGTAATACTCTTTGCGGTTTTCAACACATTGGACACATACAAGACCACCTTGGATTGGACATCTACGAATCTTATCTTATACATAACAATTATCCTTTTGTTAAAAAGATTAAGGATGAAACTGTAGCTTAAAATCAAATAGATTTGCCGTTGACTTCAGGTAAATTACGGGTTGAAATTTAAAAGACGTGAGTCTTTATCTAATAGGTAGATTTTATACCTATTTGGATAATTTTTGGACAAAACATCTGAAAAGAATTATGTACATAGAAATAGATTATTTATTGCGATAGCTAAGTTTTGTACATGTGCCTAATGTTTTATTCAGATTTTTTACTTTTTCTTCTCTTTTTTTTTCGGAGAATGTGGGTCCGCGACCAAAAACTAACCATGGCAGGTCTTCGTGTTGAATAGCGGCTGTTGTTGATGACCCAAAAAGAAAGCACCGAAAATGGCTGCTGCCTCCGCCATGATCACTCTCCCCCTGTTGCGGCAAGCTACCCTCCTTCCTCTCTCCTTGGCTCCTCCCCCTTAATCGAAAAAAAAATCAAAACAAACAAATTTCTTCAAAGTTTGAACTGTGGTAGTCGTCGTCATCCTCATCCGGACCTGGTATATACTAATGACAGCAAAATCTATAGTTAGGGTCTGGGGAGGTTAAGTGGTAGGCAGAAAATACCTCTATGCCAAGAGATGGAGAGTCTGCTTCCAGTGAGACTCCCAGCTCTATATGTACATGCATAAATGACATGATAATAGAGATATGTGTGTCTTTTCTAATCTAATACTGCATTTTTTCCCTTTTTCGATTTTTGATATTATATTGAGTGTGCTTTTGGTTTCCCTCAGCGACCCTTCAATTGTAAGAGTACTAGGATTTTTGAAACCTTTGAATTGCATCCCCAGACGCGTCCTTTATTTGACATTAAAATGCCGCAGGTAAATTATTTTTCTAATATTCTAGAAGTTAACATGCACTCGTATCGAATCCCTGGGTAATTATCTATGAAATTGCTTCGTTGGCCTCTAATGCTACATCCTTTCAGAAAAGCATTTTGTTTATTGTTTTGTTTAAGTGTAATACGGTGATTTATCTTCATCAGAAATTCATAAAAGAAAAAAATAAAAAGATTAATGATTTCTCTTTTCGATTTGACTGTCTAATTTTTCTGTCTCCATGGTCTGAGTTCAAACCTAGGTGGGGTATAACACGCTTTCAGAGCTTAAAACTTCATAGAACCACAAAAGGTAGGATGTTAGTGTTGGAAAAAAATGGGAAGAAATTGAAATTGGATCAAGTTGCAAGCTGTGGTTAGCAACGTACTTTGAGCTAATATTATGATTAGTTTCATTAGTGATAATTGGAAAATAATGAGTCATTAATTATCTTCGCGACCAGTAGATAATTGTAGGCTTTTGAATCACTCGATTCCGATACCGGGTGAATGAGAAATTAATGGTCAAAGTATAAGGGAAAATCAGCTCAGCTCGGCCCGTACCTGATGGGCTCAGGTAGCGAACTGAGCTGCGTACCTGATGGGCTTAGGTAGTGGACTGAGGTGATGGGCTCAGGTTGCGGATTGGGCTACAGGCCGGGCTGCAGGCTGCAGACTGCAGGCCGGGTCCTGTAGCACCGGGTCAAATCTTATCAGCCAGGGAGGAGTATGTTTCCGTTCAAACTCTCCAGGTTGTTAAGATTATGCTAATGTTAAATTTTGAAAAATTGTTGAACTTTAACCGGCCGATCTGACCTGAATTTGTTATGATTTGACGGCTCAGATTGAACAGTTAGTTGATCTGACGGCTGAGGGCAGACCTGGTGCGGTTATCTGATTCAATAGTTCAGGCCGAGCTGGTATTTGATCCTACGGCTAAGATTGGACTGACTATAACCGACTGATCTCAGAATTTCCCTATAAACAGTGACCTATCTGACCTCTGTGGTCACCCACTCAGAAATCTGAATTTCTTCTCCTCTTTCTGCAATCTCCTTTTGCATACTCACTCCCTCATATACATTTCTGCATCAGTATACCGAGAAGTTCAGAACATCGTAACAAGTTTGTAGAGTTCAACGCTGCAGTACCGCTCGTCTGAACTAACCTCCGTTGTATCATGGGAGACGGTTGCTCCGCTGGTTGGGCACAGTATACCGGAGCAATACGTCTTAAGGACAGAACCCTGGACTCACCTCGGATCTCTGCTCAGTAGATCTGTGAAGGTTATTGCCGAGCTGAGCTCTGCTTTGTGCTGAGCTTAGCTGACCGTGGGATAGCACAACACTATTGTTGTACAGTGTTGCTGTGCTGAGCTCTGTGGTTTGGCTGAGGACATTCGTTGTTCTGTAGCACTGCCGTGCTGAGTTCTACTCGGTTGAAGCGGCTGAGAGCACAACTTTCATTTATTGTGCTGGGGTGCCAAGGTCAGCAGGTCAGTGATCAGTCCAGAACGCAAATGCAATTGCACTGACTGGACTGGTCTGATCTGTCTTTGTTCAGCTCGGCTAGAAGGCAGATACCACAGAACCATTGTTCTAAAGTGTTGTTCAGCTCAGGTTGGTAGGTCGGCTGACTGTTCAGGATGCAAACTCAATTGCGCTATCTGAACTGTCTTGGCTCTGCAGATCAGTCTAGCATATACTGAGCTCGGCAGGTCGGCCATTACTGTACAGAAGTCAATTTTGTCTCACTTAAATTATTTCCAACAATGCTTAAGATGTATTCGTTTTGATTATGTACTGATTTCAGTTTGTTTCTGATCTTAACAGAGACTAAATGGAGAATGCTAGCTCTAGCTCGGTTCAAGGTGCAGATGTGCACAGCTCTGCTCCAATGGCACCAAATGCTGGGTTTCCGAAGCATGTTTCTATATAGGGTCCTGCAGTGGCCCAAGTAGAGAAGCCGAAGAAATTCAGTGGGAGCTTCTTCAAGCGCTAGCAGCAAAAGATATTGTTCTTCTTGACTGCCGTGAGATTTGCCTCATTCCTGACCGAGGACCCGCCTGTGGGGGGTTCTGAGGAGGACCATACCTAAAATATGGAGCACAAACTCTTTGTTGAGGCATGGAACTTCAACAATTATGTTTGTCCGAGCCATATTCTGGGTGCTTGGACAACTTCTCGTATGGTTTGTATTGCACGTAAAAACCCCCAAAGTCTTTGTGGTAGGCTTTGGAAAAGAAGTACCATATGGAACATGCTGGCACTAAGAAATTTATTGTCAGCAAATTCCTAGATTTCAAAATGTCTGATTCTCGAACTGTTGTTTCTCAAGTTGAGGAACTTCAGACGTTGGTAGCCGAGATGGAAGAAGAGGGCATATTGCTTAGTGAATCTTTCGTCGTGGCTGCAGTGATTGAGAAGTTACCTCTTTCGTAGAGGGAATTCAGACGCTATTTCAAGCACAAGATAAAGGAAATGACATTGGAAAATCTGATTGTCCAACTCCGCATAGAGGAAGACAATAGCAGATCTGAATAAAAGCCACAGTCAAGTGCTGGTCAAGCTAAGGCCTATGTTGTAGAGACCAAGAAAAAGAAGGGCCCACTCGGGGTGAACAAGAAAGGCAAGCAGATCGCCAAGAAGTTCATCGGAAAATTCTTTAACTGTGGCATTCAGGGGCATGTTAGCAATGAGTACCGGAAGCCCAAGAAGAAACAGACCAAGGTAAAGGCCAGCATAGTCGATGCCATAGATGATCTAAACTTCTGTATGGTGGTCTCAGAGTGCAATGTTGTGGAGAACATGCACGAATGGTGACTTGATACTGGCGCCAAGAGACATGTCTGCTCCAGAGAGATGTTCATGGAGCACCAGCCCGGGAACAATGAACAGCTTTACATAGAGAACTCGGCCTCTTCGAATATTGAAGGCGAGGGCAAAGTTGTTCTGAAGCTGACCTCAGAGAAGCATCTAACTCTGCAGAATGTGTTGTACGTCCCTGATATTCGGAAGAATTTGGTGTCTGGATCTCTTCTAGTCATGCATAGCTTTAGACTAGTGTTAGCGTCCAATAAGGTTATTCTTTTGAAAAATGGCATGTATTTGGAGAAGGGGTATTTGTCGAATAGGATGTTTAAATTGAATGTCATCACTTTTGTACCCAATAAAGATTTGCTCGCAGAGGTTGCTTCCTCTTCTGTTTTACAAGCTTAAATCTTCTTGTTTATGGCATTTTCGTTTGAGACATGTGAATTATAAGTCAATACAACGAATGGTTAATCTTGATTTGCTGCCTAAATTAAATTTTGACAATGAGAAATGTCAAATATGTGTTGAAGCGAAGATGGCAAAGGCGCCATTTCATTCAATAGAAAGGAACACTGAACCTTTGGATTTAATCCATACCGATGTGTGTGATTTAAAGATTGTGCAAATGAGAGGTGGTAAAAAGTATTTCGTAACTTTTATCGATGATTGCACACGATACTGTTATGTCTATTTGCTAAGTAGCAAAGATAAAGTTGTTGATGCTTTCAAAGACTATAAAAATGAAGTTGAGAATCAACTTAGCAAACAAATTAAAGCAATTTGTAGTGATAGAGGCGGCGAATATGATGCACTGTTCAATGAGTTCTGTTCAGAATATGACACTATTCATCAAACGACTACACCATATTCACCTCAATCGAATGGTATTGCTGAACACAAAAACTGAACTCTAAAAGAGATGATGAATGCTATGTTGATAAGTTTGGGCTCACCTCAAAATTTGTGGGGGAAAGCCGTTCTCTCAGCTAACGTCATTTTAAATAGAATTCCATCTAAGCAGATGGATGAAACCCCATACGAGCTTTGGAAAGGCTACAAGACTAGGTACAAATACTTGAAAGTGTGAGGGCGTCTGGCTAAGTTGCTGTACCTAAACCAAGACAAGTGAGAATTGGGCCTAAAACGGTTGATTGCATATTCATCGAATATGCAAGTGCATATCGTTTCCTTGTGCACAAATCGGATGTTTTTGACATACATGAAAATTTTGTCATGGAGTCAAGGGACGCAGTGTTCTTTGAAGATGTCTTTCCAAGGAAAGACAAGAACAATGAAGAAACAAGAGCTGGTAAGCGAGTACATGAGGCGAATCCTCAAGGAGATGAGGAACTTCGCAAAGCAAGCGTGTCAGAATACCAACTTCGTTTGGTCCGGATTTTCTAACCTATATGGTAGAAAATGAGCCAAGAAACTTTTCCGAGGCAATGCAAACTCCAGAAGCTCCATTCTGGAAAGAAGAAATTAACAGTGAGATAGACTCGATTCTTTAGAATCACACTTGGAAGTTGGTTGATCTTCCACCAGGAAGTAGACCACTCGGGTGCAAGTGGATTTTTAAGAAGAAATTGAAAGAAGATGGGTCTATCAAAAAGTATAAAGCCAGGTTGGTAGCTAAAGGCTATCGACCAAAGGGAGGCTTCGACTTTTTTGACACCGACTCACAAGTAACTAGAATCACTTCTATAAGAATGCTAGTCGCTATTGCTCCAGTCTATAATTTGGATATCCATCAGATGGATGTAAAGACGGCTTTTCTGAATGGTGAGTTAGATGAAGAAATCTATATGGAACAACCCGAAGGGTTTGTGGTTCCAGGACAAGAGTCGAAAGTCTGTAGACTCGTTAACTCCCTTTACGGACTTAAGCAATCGCCTAAACAGTGGCACTTGAAATTTGATCAAGATATGCTAGCTAATGGTTTCAAGATCAATGAGAATGACAAGTGTGTCTACATCAAGAACACACAGACTACGTATGTGATAGTATGTCTCTATGTAGACAACATGTTAATCATGGGAAGTACTCGTTATATCATCTTGAAAAAAGAAGATGTTGACGAGGAACTTTGACATGAAGGATATGGGAGTTGCTAACGTTATTATAGGAATTAAAATTTCTAGGATAACCGAAGGGCTCGTGTTGTCACAAACTCACTATATTGAATCTATTTTAAAACGTTTCTATATGCTTGATGTAAGACCAGTAAAGACTCCACTTGACTTAAGTACACACTTAAGGAAGAACCGAGGCGAGCTAGTAGCTCAATCGGAGTACTCGCAAGTAATCGGAAGTCTGATGTACATAACTAACTGTACAAGACCAGACCTAGCGTGTTCAGTAAACAAATTGAGTAGGTTTACCAGCAATCCAAGTGATAATCATTGGAATGCTCTAAATAGAGTAATGAGATACTTGAAGTATACAATAAATCTTGGGTTACATTACTCGAGGTATATTGCAGTATTGGAAGGCTATTGTGATGGCAACTGGATATCTGATAGTAAAGACTCTAAATCCACAAGTGGATATTTATTCACTGTTGGTGGAGGTGCTGTGTCGTGGAAATCCACGAAGCAAACGTGCATAGCTCGTTCTACTATGGAAACGGAGTTTATAGCACTTGATAAGGCTGGGGAAGAAGCTGAATAGCTTCGGAATTTTTCGAAAAATGTGACCTACTACCCTGAGCCAATCGTTCCTATCAGCATACACTGTGATAGTCGATCAGCTATAAGACGAGCACAAAATAGCATCTATAATGGTAAGTCTCGACACATGCATCGGAGACACAATACCATTGAGTAGTTGATCTCTAATGGCGTGATTTCCATTGATTATATAAATCAAAGGAGAATCTTGCGGATCCGATTACAAAAAGGCTTGTCTAGAGATCGGATGTCAATTTTGACAAACGGAATGGGACTAAAACCTATAATGCATAAATCTTTGTAACGGTAATCCAACCTTGTTGACTGGAGATCCCAGAATCTTGGTTCAATGGGACAACTAGGTTATGGAGTTCAGTAAGCACTTACCCATTCTGTTAAATAAAAGTGCTGTCTGTAGAGGAATGAGGGTAAGCTGAGGCTTTTAATGGTTCCTATATCTTGATATATCAAGTGGATTATGACAGAATACTCTTGATAGGAAACACCTATGTAAGTGTGAAATGAGGCTGCTTTTGTGAGGATTTTGTAAGGCCAAAGTTCTCTAATACACTTTCTGAAATCGGGTGGTTCATGGGCAAAATGAACACAATCATTAGAACCAAAAAGGTATTAAAGGAAATGTTGTGTGAGTATTGTTGTCTAGGTTCACACTAAAGGCCGGTTAGTTCAAGACATTAAGTTCACTAATTAGCCAGGTGAATCCGATATTATTTCACTAAGAAAGGTTCAAACCTTATCTGATGCAACATTTTCTTGTTTGACTTCTTGGTAGAGTCTGCATAAACACTCTACATTAATTCCCATTCATGTGGGGGATTGTTGGAGAAAATGGAAAGAAATTGAAATTGGGCCAAGTTGCAAACTATGGTTAGCAACATACTTTGAGCTGATATTATGATTAGTTTCACTAGTGTAAGTGGAGACTAATGAGTCCTTAATTATCTACGCGACGAGTAGATAATTATAGGTTTTTGAATCACTCGATTCCGATACCAAGTGGGTATCACAGGAACTACCTAAGAAAATATACTTGCAGACAAAGCAACAAATGATTTTACAGCAAGTAGTATATGAAGATTTGCCAAAATTTTGTATTACTTGTCGTTGTCTTGGACATGCCGTAGGTGCATGTGAGCAGGCTGCACCTCCCCCAGTTGCGCCTCCCCTTGCTGCGCCTTCACATTCGGCAACTTGATGGATGCCAAAAAAGAAACCACCTACCCAGTCCAATATCCTAGATGCGCCAGTCATTTGGTCTCGGCCATCAGAAGCTATACCTTCAGAGGATCCTTTGCTGGCGCACAGTGTTGTACAAGACATCTCTCGTTTGGGTCTAGATGCTGAATATCCGCCTCAACAGGAGGCTCAGAAATTAATGCTCAAAATATAAATATAAGGGAAAGTTAGCTCAGCTCGGCCCGTACCTGATGGGTTCAGGTAGCGGACTGAGCTGATGGGTGCAGACTGCAGGCCAGGTCCTGTAGCACCGGGTCGAATCTTATCAGCCAAGGAGGAGTTTGTTTCTGTTCAAGCTCTCCAAGTTGTTAAGATTAGGCTAATGTTAAATTTTAGAAAAGTTGTTGAACTTTAACCGGCCGAGCTGACCTAAATTTGTTATGATCTGACGGCTCCGACAGTTAGTTGATCTGAGGGCAGACATGATGCAGTTATCTGATCCAATGGTTCAGGCCGAGCTGGTATCTGATCCTACGACTGATATTGGACTGACTGTAACAGACTGACCTCAGAATTTCCCTATAAATAGTGGTCTATCTGACCTCTGTGGCCACTCACTCAGAAATCCGAATTTCTTCTCCTCTTTCTGCAATCTTCTTCTACATACCACTCCCTCATATACATTTTCACATCAATATATCGAGAAGTTCAGGACATCTTAACAGGTTCCTAGAGTTGAACGCTGCAGTGCCGCTCGTCTGAACTGACCTCCGTTGTATCCTAGGAGACAGTTGCTCCTTTGGTTGGGTACAGTATATCGGAGCAATACGTCTTAAAGACAGAGTCCTGGTTCACCTCGGATTCTGCTTAGTAGAGCTGTGGAGGTTATTGCCGAGCTGAGCTCTGCTTTGTGCTGATCTTAGCTGACCGTGGGATAGCACAACACTGTTGTTGTACATTGTTGATGTGTTGAGCTCTGCTTTGTGCTGAGCTCTGCTGTTGTGCTGAGAACATTCGTTCGTTGTCTTGTTGAGCTCTGCTGTTTGGCTGAGGACATTCGTATTTCTGCAGCACTGCCGTGCTGAGCTCTGCTCGGCTAAAGCGGCTGAGAGAACAATTGTCGTTTGTTGTGCTGAGGTGTTGAGGTCGGCAGTTCGGCTGACTGTTCAGGACGCAAACTCAACTGCGCCATCTGAACTGTCTTGACTCTGCAGATCATCTTGACTCTACAGATCAGTCGAGCCTACCATGAGCTCGGCAAGACAGTCATTACTGAAATGAAGTCAATTTCGTCTGACTTAAATTATTTACAACAGTTAGAACCACAGGAACAAGTTAATCCCCTAACAAGGAATTGGAATTGGCTTTCAATTGAGTTGGTTAAATTGTGTTTGAAGAGTTCAGCGAGATAAATTTGTTTTAAGCTCGTAAGGTGCAATTGAGTTAGCCCCAACCTCCCCCCCCCCCCCCTCTTTTTTATATTTTTTTAGTTTTAAATTATGTTCCTTACGGTTTCCTTTTGGTTAGATGAGTATTTGGTGCCCATTTCTTTGTTTTATTTGTCTATCTTTTAGTTCTCCACTAACAATGAAGATGGATTCTTGGTTGGAGTGGTTATCAGATTGTGAAGGCATAGGTAAAAGGGTGAAAGTTTTTTTTAATTCCTAGTTGATGAAGCCGGATCTTCACCAAGGGTCAAAGATGACCTCAAATGAACGTCGTCAGTTAACTTGAAGAGTAGTTAACCGATTTGAAGATGGTAGCTGGAATAGCTTCCTGAAAGTCCTGCACAAGGAAGCAAAGATCAGAGGTCCCGGGGGATGACCCCGGGTAAAACCCTCCGACGCTCAAGTCAGTTTGGGCCATTTCTCACTGAGAATATAGTTTAGTGTATGGAGTTTAAAAATTCTCACAGGTCTTAGCCGAAGAGAAAGTTCAGTGTATTAGCTCCAGGTTGTGTGAAGAATAGATTTCGGATCCTCTTTCTGGTCTGCCTTGGCCTGCTTTTTTTTGTTTTTTCCGCTCCTGGCCTCTGATAGCGGATAAGATGTTTGCTTGGGGCAGAAGACCTATGACGCAGTAGGTCTACTGATATAACCGGTAGACCGGTTGATGTGACTAGTAGGTCGGCTGAAGTAACTTTGGCGTGTACAGGCTGAATAGCGAGACGTGTACTCTTTCTTTGAACTGCACTTCTGCCTGATGGTTCTACGATGTGATGCTGTGCTTGATTCCTTTGCCGAAGTGCAAAACTAGGCCTTGCCGAAGTGCAATATTGAATCTGACAGAAGTGATCAGGAGTGTAGCACTTAAGCTGAAGCTGATATTAGAGTTCGGTGCCGAGGTGCAGTCCTTGGCCTATTCTTCAATAGTAAAATGGATGTCATGGTGAACAGCCGAAGTGCAATCACGGCTGAACAGCAATACTTGGGTGCTGAACTGCAGGAGTTATACTGTTGACTGTTGTTGACTAACAGACGATTAATTCTGGTTTATCACTAGTGGTTATCAGATAATTTTTAACTCATGGGTATGGTTGTGTACATCCGGCCTCCTCATATCCTCGCCATAAGCAGGAGACTCTAAAGTAATGGTGTAATCTTGTTGTCATTCTTCAATATGAATGTGTCTCTGAACTTATTAGCTAAATACTGCAAATGGTTATGGCAAAGCCTTTCATGCTAAATAAAAGTTCTTATAAATATTCTTTCTTTTTTTTCTGATCGAAATAAACAAGATTGAGACCATGATTTCTGCTTCGTGTGTAAGAAATCATGATTAACATTAATATATCCTTCTATGATATGAACATCAAGCTTTTGCAAGTTACATTTTTCAAGTTGATGGTCCGATCAGGAATGAACATATCATTTGATCTAATATTCGACCGGACATGTGACTTTTGGAATTGTGGATAAGTAAAGTTATTAGGGGAATGATGACCAGAATGTGTGTGTGTCTATATATAAGCAGAAAAACTTCATATATATGTATGCACACACGTTAAGAATGGCGTACACATTATGCAAACATTCAAATTCAAATCAGTAAAATCATTCAAACCCATATACACCACATTCTCTCATTTTAGATGGTTTTCAAAATAATTTTATATGATTTGAGAAATAATGAATATATCCACTAGTTATGGCAATCAACGCGTATCACTTTTTATTATAGGAGCACCAGATGTCTTTGTTTCATAATAAAGCCTTTTGTTTCATAATAAATCCTCCTCAATTTATGCTCTCGGTTTTTGTAACTTTTATTACTCCTTAAATTATGTTATAAATCATGTATTCTCGCAAAGTGCTATAAAGTTCTATCTCTCCCCATCCTTCTATCTTTCTCAATCTTTAAATCATGTTTATTTATTCTCTCCCCTTTTATTTTGTAGATCATACAAAAGATGCCTAGAAACATAAAGAACATAGAGCAAACACAGAGGAAATCAAGCACTTATGTCATAGGAAATCATTTCTAATTTATCTTCCAAGAGTTGCAAATGTTGCTTGATTTAGGGTTTTTGTGAAGATATCAACCATCTGATTAACAGTTCTTATGTGGTTTATAAGGATATTTCTATTATTAACATGGTCACATAAGAAATGATACCTAACTTATATGTGTTTCACTTTAGAATGGAGAACAAGATTCTTAGAGAGATTAACGGCACTTGTACTGTCACAAAAAATTAAAATTATACCAACCATAATGCCAAAATTACTAAATTGTTGTTTTAGCCAAAGTAATTATGTGCAACACAAGCTTAATGCCATATATTCTGCTTCGATGGTCATAGGGCTACGCTAGCTTCTTTGAAAACCATGAGACCAGGTTAGCTTCTATGAATTAACAATTTCCACTTGTACATTTCCTATCTATCTTACAACCACAATAATCAGCAGCATTATAGAAACGTAATTTTAGTTGAGACTTTCTATTATATCACCGTCCTAAATGAGTTGTATGCTCTATATACCTAAACATCATTTTCACCATATTATATCGTGATATTTGGTGACAAGATTGAAATTCAGCGCAAATGACACACTAAACATGATATTAGGTTAGGATGCAGTTAAATACAACAAAGATCCAATCATTGACCTATATAGTGCCATCAAACGATTTACTATTTTCATCTTTATCTAGTTCAGTATTTGTTGGACCGTGCACCTTCAATAAACACCACTAGAGGGGGGTGAATAGTGGTTAGCAAAAATTACACTACAACCCTTTGTAAAAATCCCCTAAGAAAACAGAATCTGAGACCACCTCAGATTCAGAACCTGTTTTTAAAAAATTCAAATCTAATTGTACACAACTCCAAAAATTATGAAACTTTTCAGAATTGAACTTCAAAGTGTTAACAAGACTCTGTCCAAAAATCAGACAAAAATAAGATCGTTTGTCCTTCAAATAAATAAAAAGATTCAGATGGTCAATCTGGGCAGAATTGGACAGAATGTTGCTGATTTAGCAAAACGTGTTTCTCTTTGAATACTCAACCCAAAAGGTTGATCTTTATATCAAAACACTCCTTAGAATATGTAGATGATGTTTCAAAAAGACCCTGACCTTGAACAATTCTTGATAAAAACAGAATTCAAGTTTTCTCAAAACTGGTCAGATTGCAGCCAGATTGGAGCATTTATCTTGCAAAGACTGAAAGACTAACTTTCCTTTGCTCAAATCAAGTGATTCTTGTTGCAAATGAAAGCTAATAGTATGAAGTATAACTCCACCTAAAATCACGAATTTTGAAAGTGTTTAGCTATTTTTTCAAATTGTGAAATCTGTGTGAAAACTGCAGTAAAAAAAAGGAAGGAAACAGAAATGAAGAAACAAGACAAGAACACCGATGATTTATCCTGGTTTGGTCAATATGACCTACTCCAGTCCCAAGGAACACCTTTCTTTGGATTTCACTATGAAATGAATCACCTTACAATAAGAACCAAGCTTGATCCTTGGGTTATACACCAACCTTATTCAAGACTTGGATAATCACCTTCTAAGCAACACTTAGTTGCAACACCTCTACCACCTATTGATATAGCCTTATAAGAATGGCTAATAAATCTTACAAATGAAGCTCAAGAGGCTTGTAGCCCAACAAAAACAACAAGAACACCTTAGTTACAAAGAGTGGAACAAGAACAACAACAACAAGAAGATGATACCTAGATAATTCAACAAATGAGTGTGAGCTTCAAGTGTGTTTCATCTTCTTCACCATTGGCTCTATTTATAGTGTGATTTGATCCTTGGAGATATGAACTCTAATGTGTCACCATCTTCATCATCAATTCCAAATGTCTTCACATCATTGGTTGGCCTTGTACACTTGGCAAAATAAGACAAAATGATTGATCCACTTTTAAATTTCAGCATGGCCGAAAATTCCACCTTGAAATTGTCTTGAAAATGTGAAGATAATACCCAAAGATAATAGCCATAACAACTCCATTATCTTCTCAACTCTTTGGCAAGATAATAGGCATGTGGGCATTTACAATTTCAAACTCAAAAATTCATCTCCAAGAAGACAATGTAGCCGTTGGCTACCTTTTGTTTTTCCAAAAATAATTTTGATTTTCCTTAATAAAATAAGAAAGGATAATACCACCAAAATATCCTCAACTCCAAGCAAAAGAATAGGACATGTGAAGTCTTCATTTTACTTCAAAAATCTGCTGAAAATACCCAAGAATACCAAGTAGCCGTTTGGCTACATCTTTAAATTTTCCAAGTTGGCATTTTTGCCAACTAACTCCTTTTTGATTTGTCCACTTGTCACCAACTCATAAAATGAATACCACCTCATACACAGCTGCTAATACACGTTTTTGATCATACAAATATGTGTAGCAACTCAAATTTTTGAAGAAGAAATTAATAGATAATAGTTGACAAGATTATGTCAACGTGTAACACCGAAATTCCCAATATTGCTTCTTATATGTCGTGATCATTTACACACCTTTAACACCTTTGACACCTCTGAATAATGATGATAAATATGCTCTTATAACATATATAAGAAGGTCTTCAAGAAAAAATAGAATGTGACATCTCAAATCGTCACATATCTCGCTATAGTCAATAATATCATCATGTGAGAGAATAAGATAAAGAATCAGCATATTATCTTCAAGTTAATAATAAATCAGCTCCAGAATGAAGATAATAATATGCTCAAGAGATTCCTTGAGTGAAAATACCGAAAATACCCTCGGGGGTGAAATGACCAAAATACCCCTGGTATATGAAAACTCCAGAAATGACCCGGATGGTCAGAAATAATCATAATATCACCTTTTTCATGATAAATAGTATAATAATACACCCTTGAATTATTTTCACCATGTGATGTTCCTTTAAAACTCAAAATACCAATTTTGCCCTTATTGGTAAGTTGTAGAAACTTCCAAGGCACGTTAGTCACAATACATTTAAAATCATCAAAATCACATAAGATTCACATAATGAGCATGTATAAATCACATACAAATAAAAACAAACATTTTAACACATTTTAGAAAATTATTACTAAAAACCCTAGACATCGATCGATCGAATTGTCTCAGCTTGAGAGATCGATGTCTCACAGTAAGGTTCAGGTTTTGTCTCTGACCTACATCGATCGATCGATGTGAGGGTTCCATGTATATAGATCGATCGATGTGTCTTAGGTTTAGAGATCGATATCTCACAGTAAGGTCTTGAACTTTCACTGCCTTACATGGATCGATCGATGTGAGAGATCTATGTACACAGATCGATCGATGTGCAACAACCTGAGAGATCGATGTCAACTTTTTAACTTTTTCAACTTTTAATCACATATAACACCATGTGTGACATTTTTTAAAATCATGACTTTGAAAATTATCCAAACATATTTCTCAACATTCTCCCCTTTTTGGATGATTTTCAAAATTACCTAACATGATTTTAATATCACAACTTATAACCAATTGTTTATCAAACTTTGTTTTTAACAAACTTTTAAATAGTACGCTCCCCCTCAACTTATACTCTCCCCCTTAACTTGTACTCAACTTATACCAATTGAAACTTAGCATATGACTTACCAATCATGTTCTTATTCTATCTCCCTCTTTATTTTGCAAATCATGCAAAATATAGAACTATACAATGGTGTCGTAAGTCATCATACCTAATTTGGCTCATAAGTTTTCAAAAGTGGCTTGATTAAGGGGTTTGGTGAAGATGTCAGCTATTTGGTGATCAGTTCTTATATGGCTTATGACTATATCCTCATTTTGAACATGATCTCGAAGGAAGTGGTATCGTACCTCAATGTGTTTGGAAAATTTTAATGTTGCTTAGACTTGCAATCGCAAGTAACAAACTAATTGCTTCTAGTCGTGCAACGGGTGCAAGGGTTTCTTCATAATCTATTCCTTCTTGTTGATTATACACTTGTGCGACTAGCCTAGCCTTATTTCTTGTAATTTTTCCTTGTTCATCCATTTTATTCCTAAAGACCCATTTGGTTCCTATTATGGACTTGTCTTCAGGTTTAGGTACTAAGTCCCACACGTTATTCCTTGTGAATTGGTTCAATTCCTCATGCATGGCTTATATCCATGATATGTCACCTAAGGCTTCCTTAACATTCTTATGTTCTATGTGTGAGACTAAGCTATGTCCTTTAAGTTGATTTATGTTTCTATGTGTTCTAACCCCAACACTTGGATCCACAATGATTAATTCTCTAGGGTGCCACCAATTCCTAGATTGACTAGATTCACCCTCATCTTGTTCAAATGTTTCATTAGTGTGAACATTATCATATGTAATCGGATCATTAGTTGTATTATCTTCTAAATGCAAAGTTTCTTCATTTATTTTATTTAAGGGTTCATGCATGTCTTGTTCAGGGGGAGTTAGATCTAGATGATCAATTACAGGCTCAAGTAATACATCATCATCAAACATATCTTCAACATTATCCTCATGTTTATGTTGAATTTTATCACTAACTTCAAAGCATGCATTTTCATTGAATTTCACATGTATAGATTCAATTATTTTTCTAGATGCAGGATTATAACACCTATATGCTCTTGAGTTAGTTGAATACCCAACAAATATGCATTCAATAGACTTTTGTTCAAATTTATCTAGATTATCCTTAGTGTTCAGCACAAACATTTACATCCAAATACTTTAAGATA
The DNA here is from genome assembly GCA_036186865.1 of Eustoma russellianum. Taxonomy (NCBI): domain Eukaryota; kingdom Viridiplantae; phylum Streptophyta; class Magnoliopsida; order Gentianales; family Gentianaceae; genus Eustoma; species Eustoma russellianum. The sequence goes on along the minus strand of AP025069.1, from coordinate 16,383,862 downwards.
ATCTATCTTATGTTGTCTATTGTTTAGCAATTCATAAGACGTTTTATTTAATTTCTTTCTAAAAGTAAGCCTATTTATAATATAGCATGCACAACTAACAGCTTCAGCCCATAAAATATTTAGGTAATTTATTTTCACAAAGCATTGTCCTAGCAACTTCTTGAATTGTTCTATTTTTACGTTTAACAACTCCATTGAGTTGTGGTGTTCTAGGTGGTGAGAATTCATGTGTAGTTCACAAAATTTGACTACATCTTTGTTTTTAAATTCTCCACCTCTATCACTTCTAATCCTTTTAACATTTTCTTCGTAAATGTTTTCAAGTTGCTTAATAAGAGTTTCGCTTGCTAATGGAGCATTGTCTTTGTGTGTTAAGAACAATGTTCATGTGTAGCGTGAGTAATCATCTACTATGACACACACATAGTAGTGTCCACCTAGACTTTTTGTCCTACTTGGACCAAATAAGTCTAAATGAAGCAATTCTAGTACATGACTAGTACTCACTTCATATTTCGGTTTTAATGTTTCTTTAATATGTTTTCCTTTAATACATGTTTCACACATTTGAAAATTATCTAAGTCTAACTTAGGCATTCCTCTAATTAAATTCTTCTTAGATAATTTCTTAATGGTTAAAATTCCTATATGGCCTAATCTTCTATGCCATAGATTCACATCTAAGTCATGTGATATAAGACACTTAACCTTAGCATCCAACATGTTATCTAAGGTAAGAGTATAAATATTACCATCCCTATTTCCTTTTAATACTATTTCTCCTTTTTCATTTATTATATCACAAGAATTGGGAAGAAAAGAGACATTGTAGCCGCAATCTATAAGTTGAGAAATACTAAGTAAATTATAAGAGAGATTGCTTACTAACAACACATTTTGTATTTGAAATGTGTTTGGGTCCCCGATTGTTCCTTTTCCAACAACTTTTCCTTTGTTGTTGTCACCAAATGTCACCTTTCAACCATCAATATGTTCAAGTTTGGTGAATAGTTTGGGGTTTCCCGTCATATGCCTCGAACATCCACTATCTAAAAACCATTTGGTTTTTAGAGTCTTTAACCTTGCCTCCTTCTTGCATTCCTTGCGTTTGTCCTACAATGGAGACAAATTTTTAGGTGTCCTTTATTTGGGTCCTTGAATGTTAGGGGCACTATTCTTGTTTAGATATCCCTTAGGTATCCAAACTTAAACATACCTTCTAGGCACATTTTTAGCATTGTTATAATTTGGACAATAAGAAGGATTAGCATATATATGATCATTCCACATAAGTGAAGATGCATTGTTATACATATTGCGCCATGGTTGATAATCATTTTATGATGGCCGATTTTTATAATGTGTATAAGGCATGCGATTTTGTTTCTTGAATAGCGCTATATAAGTGTGTTCATAGGCATTCCTATAAGACTTATATGAGTGTTGCATATACTTAGGTTCATAATAAGTTGGATATATTTTGTTCTTTCTAGTTGTATTCTTATATATATGTGCATAATTTCTAGGTTGTCTTGATGCAAAATTTGGCCTAGATGTATGTTTATGCGTGTGTATATTTGTGGGTGTGTGTTGTATTTTTGCCTTGATATAGGTAGAAGAAGGTGTAGAAGAAGATGTAGTAGGAAAAGTTGATTTTGTTGTATTATACGGCAACTTTGTACTAGATGAGACAAACTTAGTCTTTTTATCTACTTTTACATTTTCTTCTTTATACCCTAAGCCGGTTTTATCATTTCCATACTTTTGTGATGAGATTAGTGTATCTAACATATTTGCACCAGATTTAAATTGTTTTAACATTTTTTCTAAGTTTAGAAGACTTAAGTTGTACTATCTCATGTTCACAACTTTCCAATTTAGACTTTAACATATTATTTTCCGTTTTTAACTTTTGTTCTTTTTTCCTATATGATTCAATTTTATTCTCTAAAGAATCAAGAGTATTAGTAGACTCTTGGTTAAAAGATTCTAATTGATCGGAAAACTCCAAGTTGGACGTCTTCAACTTGTCATTTTCTTCAATTAGTTTCTTCTTTTCTTTAGAGAGCCTCTTACAGTGAGCATGCATTCTTAAGGACTTTTCATACATTTCATCAAATGTCATGTCACTATCAGAATCACTATCAGAAGAAGAACATACCTCGTTGGATACGAAGCAGACTTAAGCTTCCTCAGTTTCAGATTCTGAGTCGGATGAGTCGCTCCATGTGCTCACCTTCATTGCTCGTTTCCCTTTCCTTGCCTTTGACTCCTTTGTCTTTGTCATTTGTGCCTCCTTGTCCTTGGCTTGTTTATTATTGTTGTTATTATTATTATCATTATTCGTGGGACAATCATATGAAATATGTCCTTTTTGACCGCATTCATAACACTTTAATTCTTTATTATACCATTTGTTTGTGTTATTTTTCTTAGGTTGAGAAGAAGAAGAAGAAGAACATTGTCTATTTCTATTAGGACGTTTGAAAAAATTTCTAAGTTTTCTTGCTATTAATATCAAGTCATAATCTAATTCAGTATCACTATTACTATCATTATTTGTATGTGTTTCAGATGTTTTGAAAGCTATTGGCTTACTTGATGATTTAGATGACTCGGACTTCCGTTGGTTTAGTTTTACCTCATATACTTTAAGAGACCCGATCAATTCATCCATCTTAGTGATTGACTTTGTCTCCTCGATTGCAGTCACCTTTGGATCCCATTCAGCAGGAAGGCTTCGTAACACATTTTGTACTTTTTCATTGTTCGTGAATGATTTGCCTAAAGCTTCAAGGGCATTAAAAATGTTAGTAATCCTCAAATCCATAGATGTTATGGATTCGTTTGGCAACATTTTGAAAGACTCTAATTCAGTCATAAGCATGTTTATTTTTGATTCTTTAACACCACTAGTGTTGTACCCCAACAACCATGTACTTGAAACTATGAACAAGTGACGGAATGAAAGCGATAATTTCTTTAAGCGCGTGTTACTTAAGCTGGCTTAACCCTATTTATTTAAATACTTCGAAGATGATACTAATAAGGGGTTTTCAAGAAAAGTGATACATGAGGAATATAGTTATATGAACAATACATACCAATATATATAGGTCTGTGCGCGTATAGGATATACGCGTAGGAAATGTATATGTACCTATATGCGTGTATATAGGAAAATATAGGTATATATATATACAACATAAAGACATATGGGCGCATGTATATAGTGTCATGGACACGCACACACACACACACACATATATATATATATAAAAAGATACATATGTATATGTGTATGAAGTACATATAGGCGTGCATACATGTGTATATGTGGATACATATATGTTTTAGGTGACATGCACATTGTACATCCTATTATATATAAATATATATGCAAATCTTGAAATGCAATAAAATAAAGCAAACAATATAGTACATGAATTAAAATTACAAAAAATATCAAATTGCCCAAGAAGCCCCTAAAAATCGGCCAAAGCCTTCTCTAGGCTTCTAGAAACCACCACAAATTAACTAAATAATACTTAATGACTAAAATAACTAGCATGCAAAACCTAGGCTAATAAAATAAGAATAAAACAAGAGCATGCAAAGAACAAAATAATAAAATAAAGAAAAGAGTGCATGCATGTAAGACAAGCTACAAAACCAACACTTCCTTTCTCCACTTTTCATAAAGCATGTTCCCCTCCCTCTCTTTGGCCATAGTGCCGAAAATTCTCCCCCTCCCATGCCCTCTAGATTCCTTCTAAATATTGCAACCCACCACATTTCACTCCATCTTGAATCTTCTCTCAAGCAAAGACCTAGACTACACTTAGCAAAAGTTCCACCCCTCCATCATCAAGGAAACATTTCGGCCATACCCCTTGGAGCCAAGAAATCAATTCAAGTTTCATGTTCAAGCTCCAAGAACTCATCTAGGTAAGTTGAATGTTGAATCTTCTAAGTGAGTTCTATACTTCAAAGAATGAAACTTACATTGATACTCTTCTTTTTCATGACCAAAAACGTGACTCTCATGGTCACTAGGTCCAAGCTTTTCAAGTTTCCAAGTGCTACCAACTTCTTGGTGGTTTGAACACCACTCAAGCCTCATCTTGGTAAGCTAATCCAACCTCATATTAGCTCTAGTTTTCACTTAAGAAAAATGACTAACATTTGTTCTTTTCCTCCTCCAAAAACGTGGGATGTATGTTGAAGAGGAGGGAGACTTCAACTCATTTCACCCAAGAATCCAAGCTAAGAAAAGGTTCTAGCTTGAAGAGGCAAGTAAACAATGATCTCTCATGATTTATTTAAAGAGTTTGTGACTTGAATGACTAGAAGTACTTAAGATTCAATATTTAGTTGAATATCCTAAGTTTGAGATTATACCTTATAGATTTCTTAGGAACAATGCATTGCATGTGGCTTATTCTCTCAAAGATGGAATCTTTTATGACATGCATTTAGTTACAAGGCTGTTTTGAGATGATTTAAGGTTTAAGTAGTGATTAGTATTATATCTTATAAGAACAAGATGAAAGGGTGGACCTTTGACTTGAACCAATGACAAAATCTCAAACTACTGGAGCTAGGCAGAATGGGATGGCATCTTCAACGGCCTAAGAACCAACCTTAAAGACCTTCAATGATGCTAATTTTTGGCACCAAGTTAGCCTTATGAGTGTAGCATAAGTGAGAGTTGGAATTTTGTTAAAATAAGTTACAGATTATTTTTAATAAAATATTTAGTAGAACTGCTCCAGCAGGAAATTCTGGAGCAGGGCAGAATTGACCACTGAGTTTAACGAAATTAAAAAGGGTCTTTTGAACCTTCAATAAATCTGGTTTTTGGCACAGATCTAGCCCCATGTGTATAGAAGAGCTGAGAGTTGGAATTTTGGTAAAATAAGTTATGATTTAATTTTTATAAAATAAATGGTGAGACTGCTCAGGCTGTAAATTCTGGAACATGACAGAATTAGGTAACGTTTTGAATGGCTTGAAAAGAGGTCTTGTAGATGTTCAATAAAGCTGATTTTCGGTGTAGGGATAGCCTTGTGTGTATAGAAAATCTGAAAGTTAGAATTTTGGTAAAAGGAGTTGTAGAATATTTTTAATAAAAGATTTGGTAAAGCTGCTCAGACTGAAAAGCCTGGAACTGAGCAGAACTGCATCTCTTTTTGATTGACATAAAAAAGGACCTTGTAGTGGCTCAATAAATCTGATTTTTGGCAGGATGATAATACCAGGTGTGCTGTGAATACTCCAGCTGGAATCATGGCAAAACAAGTTGTGGATTAATTTTAATGATTTAATTGGTAACACTGATCAATGGGAAGTACTGGGACAGAGCAGAAATTAAGTAACAAGTTAGTGGACTCAAAAACGAATCTTAGGGACATGAAAATGGGTTAATTTTCGGTAGGATGCTACTATTACAAGCTTATTATATGTATGAGTTGGAATTATGTTAAAATAAGTTAAGAATTAATTTTAAGAAATTACGCGGTAAAACCGCTCCAGCAGAAAACTCTGGAGCTGGGCAGGAATGACCATTTACTTCAACGAATTAAAAGAGGACTTTTTGGACCTTCAATAACTCTGATTTTTGGCACAAACCTAGCCCCATGAGTGTAGTAGAGATGCCAGCTGGAATTTTGGTAAAAGGAGTTATGGTTTATTTATAATAAATACTTTGGTAAAACTGGTCAGACCTGAAAAACGGGAATTGAGCAGAATAGTGACTTCTTTTCACTGACTTGAAAAGGGACCTTGTAGATGACCAATAAAGCTGATTTTTGGCATGGTAATAGTCCTATGAGTTTAATGGACACGCCAGTTGGAATCTTAGTAAAATAAGTTCTGGATTATTTTTAATGAATTATTTGGTAAAACTGCTCAACAGAAATTACTGGAGCCATCCTGAAATTAGTAACGACTTTCCAGGCTCAGAAAAGGGACTTAGAGACGTGCAAGTGGGCTGAATTTCGGTAGGATACTAGTTCCACATGTTTATGATGTATACGAGTTGGAATTTCTGGAAACCGCATTACGGATTTACCACAATTGAATTTTAGTAAAATCTGTCAGTTCAGCTTCAGCACCTAAGATAGTTCGGAAAGTAAGTAAGTAAGCCCCTTTACGGTTGTTGAAATAATCTGCAATTTTATGACATGTATCTAAGATTCCAATAAGCATATTTGTGACAAAAAAATTATGGAAATGGACCTAATTGGTTAGCCTAACCGTCCTATGAAAATGAAGTAAAAGTCTTGGAAATATTTAGTTTCCAAATTCATGTAAGTTGATACGTTATAAGGAATGCATACGATTATTCATGTCATGGCTTGCATTTCATATCACGACATGTATCATGCATGAGCATGAAAACGAAGTAAAAGTCTTGGAAATATTTAGTTTCCAAATTCATGTAAGTTGATACGTTATAAGGAATGTATACGATTATTCATGTCATGGCTTGCATTTCATATCACGACATGTATCATGCATGAGCAGGAAACTGATTTCATGGATTTCATGATGCAAGCAAGTTTTATAAGCGACTATCTTTTCGTTATGCATGAAAAGTTTTTACGGTCCCATGTTTTTTTAAAGAAAGCTTCATGATTCCTTTGCCGGCCAAGCATGCGACTAACCCGACTCCAGACCCGGGGTTAATTGGTCTGATGACATGATATATTCTGGACCCGCTCAGATCCGGGGTTAATTGATCTGATATCTGTTCTGGACCCGCTCAGATCCGGGGTTAATTGATCTGATATCTGTTCTGGACCCGCTCAGATCCGGGGTTAATTGATCTGATATCTGTTCTGGACTCGCTCAGATCCGGGGTTAATTGATCTGACACTCTGTTTTTATGACACGTTATTGTATGGGACCAAAAATGATGTTTTGACATGGCATGACATGACATCATGCATTGCATATTGCATAACTCACGATCATGAGGACATGCCGCATGTTACAGTTAATGTTTATAAGTTACTATTGGTATAGCATTACTTAGAAACATGCTTAAGCCGAATGCCAAGTAAGTTCAGGATACAAAAATCAGGTATGGTATAATTTTCCCTAAAAACATGCTTAAGCCGACCCCATGCAAGCTCAGGATTTAAGATCAGGTATGAATAACGATTATTCAAGGTTTTTTGAGGGTAATACATTCATGTTATGACCCTTTATGTATTTCATGGTCGTTTATTGTATTCTTGCTGGGTGATTTTTATCACTCACACTTTATTTTTTCCCCCCAGATAATGCCAAGATAAATTGGATCGAAGATGAGCCGAGGGTACCATATCCATAGGCGAGGAGAGATGAAGAGGGCTAAGCATAAGGACTTTTGTGCTGCCAAGACGATTTGTATTATGACTATGTTTAAACTCTCTGGTTTGTCGTTTATGTTATTTTGTGGTACTGCTACTTTGGGGACTTAGGTATTTCGTAATGTATGTTTAAATTGGAAAGTTTTAATTCTGCCTAAATTTTACTGTCATGTTAAATGTTAACATGGGAATCCATGACTTATATTATGGATTTTCGTATGTTACGCATGACGCTTTGTACTCTCCTTAGTGAAGTACGGCGGGTGCACCGTATCCGGACGAGGCCCGGGTGCAGGGCGCTACAGGTGGTATCAGAGCCCAGGCTCTAGATTACGGGCAGAACATAGGACTAAGTTATGATCTTAGCAATCTAAGTTTGATCGTAGACCTAAGTCATGATCTTAGACGAGTGGCGACCTTAGAATAGGACCACATAGACCGGGTTTGGGATATGATTTAATAACTAGTCCTAAACTATGAAAGCCAAGTCTATGACATAAGGCGTATTCTTTATCTTCTTTACTTAAGAATTTGCGATTTTGGTTCTTAGTCAAATTCAATTGATTTTAATTCCGATAGTCTAAATAGACATTAAAACCATAAGTGCAGATGGCATTACAGACTAACGAACAAGCATTGTCATTTTCACCCCCGGGCAGCGCTGGGTTTTATTACCGGCAGCTAATAAGAGCACATATCCCAGAATTTGGCGGAGAATCTAGTCCCGAGGAAGCGGAAAAATGGCTTGATGAAGTCGAAAGTACCTTCTTGATGATACGAGTACCTGAGAAGGTAAAGACACCAATTGTCCGGCCATTTTTGATTGGCAAGGCCAGCCGGTGGTGGAGAACTTGTATCCAGCCATTGCCCCGACCGGTGACTTGGACAAGGTTTCTAGAGGAGTTTTGTGAGTTTTTCCTCTCTACAGAACTAATCATGGCGAGGGTTGAGGAATTTGACACCTTAAGACAAGAACCAGGTATCACTGTCTCCGAGTATGCTCGTCGGTTCACTACATTGGGCCGCTATGTTCCCTCGATCATGGGAGACGGAGAGAGCAAGGTAATTAGATTCATGCGAGGTCTAGACTTCCGGATTAAGATTCGGCTAGCTAATGCATATTCTAGCACTTTCGAAGAATTACTGGAGGACTGCTACAGAGCGGAACACGATATTAAACTAATGGAAGGACAAAATAAAGGACTCAAGGAACGAAGCAGGAGGTGGCGACCACGTCCACTGAGAGATAATAAAGAGATAACCAAGAACGCTAACCTGGGTGAAAGAATGTCTGATTCAGCAGTGCCTGAGACCTCAAATCGTAACAGGTACTCCCGACTGCTTAATTTAAATCTGAAGTACCTATGTTTTATTATGTCTTTTAGCCAGGTATAAACGGCCATTGGAGCAATGCGATAAAGTAACCCAACTAAAGTGTAAAAACTAGAATAAGTTATCAAATTGCTCTTAACGGTTGGATTATTACCATAATAGTCGGAGCTCAATAGGGTTTCCATGGAAGATAAATACCGGTTGCCTAGGATCAATGATTTGTTTGACCACTTCGGGAGACACAAGTGTTAACAAAACCGAATTGTAAACTGACTATTTCCAACGAGAGAACCAAGCTCGAGGAAGAACATGGAATGTGTGCAAGGCGAATCATAGACATCCCCAAAACTATTAGGATTGACAAATGTCCTGACACGTTATAGACCTTATGAGTCCGGCATCTTAAGGACAATTCAGTAAGATGGTTAAATTCCTTCCATGACTATTATAAGTCGGGATTATTTAACCCACTCTAGCAGCAACAATATGAGGTGGCGAAATCTTGCATAGCATAATAGTCTATGAGGACAGAGCAAACGAGGATACTCTTGTGATTGGGAAAAGAAAACATAGATTCTGTAAGGAACAAGAACACCACGAAACGACATAAATTCCCAGGAAGGACTTCGACCCTAGGCTCGATTATTACGGAATTGGCGTGTCAACGAAACGGATGAGTCAAGTAGGACTTGGCGAGAGATTGGGGCTTCACCATTCTATAAGAGTACAATCTCAGATTAAGGTACGAGTCATCCTATATGTATTTTAGGGAAGAAATTTCTAACACCGATAGAAACGCTTTTATGGCTAACGCATGGATACCGAAGGATGTCTATCGAAGGAAAGCGTATGGATTACAGTCAGGACTTAAGGACCCCTGTCATGAAAAGAAGGAAACTCCAATAGTACATAATCATGATAGGTCAATTACGTCATACTAACCCTGAAGGAATATCGTTGTCGAAATTTAACTCACTAAGACAAGGGCCAGACATTTCCATACTCATTCATTACTTTGGGACAGTATGTTCCTTTGATTCTAAGAGATGAAATGTTTAGACCACCATATCAAATTAGGCTATGTTAAGTCGTATTCAATGACCTTTGGTGAATTATTGGAGGGCCGCTATGGAGCGGTATGCGATGATAAGGAGACGAAAGAATGAAAGAAACGATTTAATGAGCAAACGAAGTAGAAGGTGGAAACCGCAACCATACAAGGCAAAGTCTATGCGGATGACAAAGAAACAATCAAGATACGCCTAATAAGTATAAAGTACCCATGCTCTCTGCTCTACTCCCTATTAACCAAGTAGGAGTGATTATGATAGTTTCCTTGAGTTATGATTAGTAGACCACAAGCGAGTAGGTAAGGTTATTAGTGATAACATTATTAAGTATGACACTGTGTATGGGACGCAGGGTCCTCATCATGATGCGTCACTATTAGCACTTGTACCTGTTTTATTGCACTATGCGGGGAATAGGTCATGACTATGAAAACCATGTTTTAAGAGAACGGGTCACCTTAGGATGATTTGAAATGTCATAAAAGGAACATAAGTTTCAAAGGAGAACCCCAACTTCTAGTTCGATTCTATGAAATGATCGCGAAAAGGGGTAAGAGTTAGTACGTAATAAGGCGAGCAGCAAGACGGATGAATACGGGACATACCTTATGAAGAGCTTGGTTTGTGTACCTTATGGGAATTATCCCGGGTGTCTTTGGAAGCTATTTCGTAAGTAGGATGACCGCTAGATGATCACTAAAAGGATGTTTATAGAAAAGAGCTAAAGCTCTATACCCCAGAGTTAATGATCGCTGCCTAGTTGTTCATTTTAAAAAAAGAAATTAGAAGCCTGCTATGATCATGATTATAGGGGAGGGATAGGTGACAATAACACCTTTCGAGAATTAGAATAAGTTCTGACGAGACCTCTAAGATGAAGGGAACAAAGCAGTTCTGAGGGAACTAAATATACGCTTTATGCGATCTTATTTACCTAAAGAAGAAGCCATATGGGAAACGGAAGACAACGTGAGGAGTCGATGCCTCATCTTTTGACTAGTTCTGAAGTTTCGAGGATGAAACTTATGATAAGGGGGGGAGGATGTTGTACCCCAACAACCATGTACTTGAAACTATGAACAAGTGACGGAATGAAAGCGATAATTTCTTTAAGCGCGTGTTACTTAAGCTGGCTTAACCCTATTTATTTAAATACTTCGAAGATGATACTAATAAGGGGTTTTCAAGAAAAGTGATACATGAGGAATATAGTTATATGAACAATACATACCAATATATATAGGTCTGTGCGCGTATAGGATATACGCGTAGGAAATGTATATGTACCTATATGCGTGTATATAGGAAAATATAGGTATATATATATACAACATAAAGACATATGGGCGCATGTATATAGTGTCATGGACACGCACACACACACACACATATATATATATATATAAAAAGATACATATGTATATGTGTATGAAGTACATATAGGCGTGCATACATGTGTATATGTGGATACATATATGTTTTAGGTGACATGCACATTGTACATCCTATTATATATAAATATATATGCAAATCTTGGAATGCAATAAAATAAAGCAAACAATATAGTACATGAATTAAAATTACAAAAAATATCAAATTGCCCAAGAAGCCCCTAAAAATCGGCCAAAGCCTTCTCTAGGCTTCTAGAAACCACCACAAATTAACTAAATAATACTTAATGACTAAAATAACTAGCATGCAAAACCTAGGCTAATAAAATAAGAATAAAACAAGAGCATGCAAAGAACAAAATAATAAAATAAAGAAAAGAGTGCATGCATGTAAGACAAGCTACAAAACCAACACTTCCTTTCTCCACTTTTCATAAAGCATGTTCCCCTCCCTCTCTTTGGCCATAGTGCCGAAAATTCTCCCCCTCCCATGCCCTCTAGATTCCTTCTAAATTTTGCAACCCACCACATTTCACTCCATCTTGAATCTTCTCTCAAGCAAAGACCTAGACTACACTTAGCAAAAGTTCCACCCCTCCATCATCAAGGAAACATTTCGGCCATATCCCTTGGAGCCAAGAAATCAATTCAAGTTTCATGTTCAAGCTCCAAGAACTCATCTAGGTAAGTTGAATGTTGAATCTTCTAAGTGAGTTCTATACTTCAAAGAATGAAACTTACATTGATACTCTTCTTTTTCATGACCAAAAACGTGACTCTCATGGTCACTAGGTCCAAGCTTTTCAAGTTTCCAAGTGCTACCAACTTCTTGGTGGTTTGAACACCACTCAAGCCTCATCTTGGTAAGCTAATCCAACCTCATATTAGCTCTAGTTTTCACTTAAGAAAAATGACTAACATTTGTTCTTTTCCTCCTCCAAAAACGTGGGATGTATGTTGAAGAGGAGGGAGACTTCAACTCATTTCACCCAAGAATCCAAGCTAAGAAAAGGTTCTAGCTTGAAGAGGCAAGTAAACAATGATCTCTCATGATTTATTTAAAGAGTTTGTGACTTGAATGACTAGAAGTACTTAAGATTCAATATTTAGTTGAATATCCTAAGTTTGAGATTATACCTTATAGATTTCTTAGGAACAATGCATTGCATGTGGCTTATTCTCTCAAAGATGGAATCTTTTATGACATGCATTTAGTTACAAGGCTGTTTTGAGATGATTTAAGGTTTAAGTAGTGATTAGTATTATATCTTATAAGAACAAGATGAAAGGGTGGACCTTTGACTTGAACCAATGACAAAATCTCAAACTACTGGAGCTAGGCAGAATGGGATGGCATCTTCAACGGCCTAAGAACCAACCTTAAAGACCTTCAATGATGCTAATTTTTGGCACCAAGTTAGCCTTATGAGTGTAGCATAAGTGAGAGTTGGAATTTTGTTAAAATAAGTTACAGATTATTTTTAATAAAATATTTAGTAGAACTGCTCCAGCAGGAAATTCTGGAGCAGGGCAGAATTGACCACTGAGTTTAACGAAATTAAAAAGGGTCTTTTGAACCTTCAATAAATCTGGTTTTTGGCACAGATCTAGCCCCATGTGTATAGAAGAGCTGAGAGTTGGAATTTTGGTAAAATAAGTTATGATTTAATTTTTATAAAATAAATGGTGAGACTGCTCAGGCTGTAAATTCTGGAACATGACAGAATTAGGTAACGTTTTGAATGGCTTGAAAAGAGGTCTTGTAGATGTTCAATAAAGCTGATTTTCGGTGTAGGGATAGCCTTGTGTGTATAGAAAATCTGAAAGTTGGAATTTTGGTAAAAGGAGTTGTAGAATATTTTTAATAAAAGATTTGGTAAAGCTGCTCAGACTGAAAAGCCTGGAACTGAGCAGAACTGCATCTCTTTTTGATTGACATGAAAAAGGACCTTGTAGTGGCTCAATAAATCTGATTTTTGGCAGGATGATAATACCAGGTGTGCTGTGAATACTCCAGCTGGAATCATGGCAAAACAAGTTGTGGATTAATTTTAATGATTTAATTGGTAACACTGATCAATGGGAAGTACTGGGACAGAGCAGAAATTAAGTAACAAGTTAGTGGACTCAAAAACGAATCTTAGGGACATGAAAATGGGTTAATTTTCGGTAGGATGCTACTATTACAAGCTTATTATATGTATGAGTTGGAATTATGTTAAAATAAGTTAAGAATTAATTTTAAGAAATTACGCGGTAAAACCGCTCCAGCAGAAAACTCTGGAGCTGGACAGGAATGACCATTTACTTCAACGAATTAAAAGAGGACTTTTTGGACCTTCAATAACTCTGATTTTTGGCACAAACCTAGCCCCATGAGTGTAGTAGAGATGCCAGCTGGAATTTTGGTAAAAGGAGTTATGGTTTATTTATAATAAATATTTTGGTAAAACTGGTCAGACCTGAAAAACGGGAATTGAGCAGAATAGTGACTTCTTTTCACTGACTTGAAAAGGGACCTTGTAGATGACCAATAAAGCTGATTTTTGGCATGGTAATAGTCCTATGAGTTTAATGGACACGACAGTTGGAATCTTAGTAAAATAAGTTCTGGATTATTTTTAATGAATTATTTGGTAAAACTGCTCAACAGAAATTACTGGAGCCATCCTGAAATTAGTAACGACTTTCCAGGCTCAGAAAAGGGACTTAGAGACGTGCAAGTGGGCTGAATTTCGGTAGGATACTAGTTCCACATGTTTATGATGTATACGAGTTGGAATTTCTGGAAACCACATTACGGATTTACCACAATTGAATTTTAGTAAAATCTGTCAGTTCAGCTTCAGCACCTAAGATAGTTCGGAAAGTAAGTAAGTAAGCCCCTTTACGGTTGTTGAAATAATCTGCAATTTTATGACATGTATCTAAGATTCCAATAAGCATATTTGTGACAAAAGAATTATGGAAATGGACCTAATTGGTTAGCCTAACCGTCCTATGAAAATGAAGTAAAAGTCTTGGAAATATTTAGTTTCCAAATTCATGTAAGTTGATACGTTATAAGGAATGCATACGATTATTCATGTCATGGCTTGCATTTCATATCACGACATGTATCATGCATGAGCATGAAAACGAAGTAAAAGTCTTGGAAATATTTAGTTTCCAAATTCATGTAAGTTGATACGTTATAAGGAATGTATACGATTATTCATGTCATGGCTTTCATTTCATATCACGACATGTATCATGCATGAGCATGAAACTGATTTCATGGATTTCATGATGCAAGCAAGTTTTATAAGCGACTATCTTTTCGTTATGCATGAAAAGTTTTTACGGTCCCATGTTTTTTTAAAGAAAGCTTCATGATTCCTTTGCCGGCCAAGCATGCGACTAACCCGACTCCAGACCCGGGGTTAATTGGTCTGATGACATGATATGTTCTGGACCCGCTCAGATCCGGGGTTAATTGATCTGATATCTGTTCTGGACCCGCTCAGATCCGGGGTTAATTGATCTGATATCTGTTCTGGACCCGCTCAGATCCGGGGTTAATTGATCTGATATCTGTTCTGGACCCGCTCAGATCCGGGGTTAATTGATCTGACACTCTGTTTTTATGACACGTTATTGTATGGGACCAAAAATGATGTTTTGACATGGCATGACATGACATCATGCATTGCATATTGCATAACTCACGATCATGAGGACATGCCGCATGTTACAGTTAATGTTTATAAGTTACTATTGGTATAGCATTACTTAGAAACATGCTTAAGCCGAATGCCAAGTAAGTTCAGGATACAAAAATCAGGTATGGTATAATTTTCCCTAAAAACATGCTTAAGCCGACCCCATGCAAGCTCAGGATTTAAGATCAGGTATGAATAACGATTATTCAAGGTTTTTTGAGGGTAATACATTCATGTTATGACCCTTTATGTATTTCATGGTCGTTTATTGTATTCTTGCTGGGTGATTTTTATCACTCACACTTTATTTTTTCCCCCCAGATAATGCCAAGATAAATTGGATCGAAGATGAGTCGAGGGTACCATATCCATAGGCGAGGAGAGATGAAGAGGGCTAAGCATAAGGACTTTTGTGCTGCCAAGACGATTTGTATTATGACTATGTTTAAACTCTCTGGTTTGTCGTTTATGTTATTTTGTGGTACTGCTACTTTGGGGACTTAGGTATTTCGTAATGTATGTTTAAATTGGAAAGTTTTAATTCTGCCTAAATTTTACTGTCATGTTAAATGTTAACATGGGAATCCATGACTTATATTATGGATTTTCGTATGTTACGCATGACGCTTTGTACTCTCCTTAGTGAAGTACGGCGGGTGCACCGTATCCGGACGAGGCCCGGGTGCGGGGCGCTACAACTAGTACCTTCATGCTTTAATACAAGTGATTTCCACATATCATGTGCACTTGTGTAATTTGACACATATCATGCTTCAGAACTTGTACGTCCATTCAAAAGTAATTGCATAGCTTTAGCATTCATGGACATTTTCTTTTTATCTTCCGATGACCATTCACTTTTATATTTTTCAACCTCTTGTGTGACTCCACTAACTTGTACAACTTTCATTGGAATGTACGGCCCATCTTCAACTATATACCATAAATCGATGTCTATAGCCATTAAGAATAGCCTCATTCTTAATTTCCAATGAACAAAATTATTGCCATCAAAAAGAAGACG
The DNA here is from genome assembly GCA_036186865.1 of Eustoma russellianum. NCBI lineage: Eukaryota > Viridiplantae > Streptophyta > Magnoliopsida > Gentianales > Gentianaceae > Eustoma > Eustoma russellianum. The sequence goes on along the minus strand of AP025069.1, from coordinate 16,367,986 downwards.
ACGTTGTGTAGACATACCTTCCAACTCACCTTTGTGAGAAACAATAGCCATTGTATGTACCTTGGATTTGAGACAAGCAGTATATAATGAATTGTTGTTTCTTGGCCTTGTATTGTTCGTATGGTGTTGAATCTTGCTTCTTTGAGTGGTGTAGACCTTGCTCTGATACCAATTGTTGGACCGTGCACCTGCAATAAACACCACTAGAGGGAGGTGAATAGTGGTTAGCGGAAATTACACTACAACCCTTTGTAAAAATCCCCTTTGAAAACAGAATCTGAGACCACCTCAGATTCAGAACCCGTTTTTGAAAAATTCAAATCTAATTGTACACAACTCCAAAAATTATGAAACTTTCCAGAATTGAACTTCAAAGTGTTATCAAGACTCTGTCCAAAAAACAGACAAACATAAGATTGTTTGGCCCTTCAAACAAATAAAAAGATTCAGATGGTGAATCTGGACAGAATTGGACAGAATGTTGCTGATTTTGCAAAACGTGTTTCTCTTTGAATACTCAACCCAAAAGGTTGATCTTTATATCAAAACACTCCTTAGGATGTGTAGATGATGTTTCCAAAAGGCCCTGACCTTGAAAAATTCTTGATAAAAACAGAATTCAAGTTTTCTCAAAACTGGTCAGATTGCAGCCAGATTGGAGAAGTTATCTTGCAAAGACTGAAAGATTAACTTTCTCTTGCTCAAATCAAGTGATTCTTGTTGCAAATGAAAGCTAACAGTCTGAAGTATAACTCCACCAAAAATCACGAATTTTGAAAGTTTTTAGCTATTTTTTTCAAATTGTGAAAAATTGTGTGAAAATTGCAGTAAAAACAGGCAAAAAACAGAAATGAAAAAACAAGACAAGAACACCGAGGATTTATCCTGGTTTGGTCAATGTGACCTACTCCAGTCCCAAGGAACACATTTCCTTGGATTTCACTATGAAATGAATCACCTTACAACAAGAACCAAGCTTGATCCTTGGGTTATACACCAACCCTATTCAAGACTTGGATAATCACCTTCTAAGCAACACTTAGTTGCAACACCTCTATCACCTATTGATATAGCCTTATAAGAATGGCTAATCAATCTTACAAATGAAGCTCAAGAGGCTTGTAGCTCAACAAAAACAACAAGAACACCTTAGCTACAAAGAACGGAACAAGAACAACAACAAAAAGAAGATGATAGCTAGATAATTCAACAAATGCTTGTGAGCTTCAAGTGTGTTTCATCTTCTTCACCATTGCCTCTATTTATAGTGTGATTTGAGCCTTGGAGATAAGAACTCCAATGTGTCACCATCTTCATCATCAAATCCAAATGTCTTCACATCATTGGTTGGCCTTGTACACTTGGCAAAATAAGACACAATGATTGGTTCACCTTTAAATTTTAGCATGGCCGGAAATTCTACCTTGAAATTGTCTTGAAAATGTGAAGATAATACCCAAAGATAATAGTCATAACAACTCCATTATCTTCTGAACTCTTTGGCAAAATAATAGGCATGTGGGCATTTGCAATTTCAAACTCAAAAATTCAGCTCCAAGAAGACAATGTAGCTGTTGGCTAACTTTTTTTTTTCAAAAATAATTTTGATTTTCCTTAATAAAATAAGAAAGGATAATACCACAAAAATATCCTCAACTCCAAGCACAAGAATAGGACATGTGAAGTATTCATTTGACTTCAAAAATCTGCTGAAAATACCCAAGAATACCAAGTAGTCGTTTGGCTATATCTTTGAATTTTCCAAGTTGGCATTTTTGCCAACTAGCTCCCTTTTGATTTGTCCACTTGTCACCAACTCATAAAATAAATACCACCTCACACAGAGCTGATAATACACGTTTTTCACCATACAAATATGTGCAGCAACTCAAATTTTTGAAGAAGAAATTAATAGATAATAGGTGACAAGATTATATCAACGTGTAACATCGAAATTCCCAATATTTCTTCTTATATATCGTGATCATTTCCACACCTTTAACACCTTTGACACCTTTAAATAATGATGATAAATATGCTCTTATAACATATATAAGAAGGTCTTCAAGAAAAAATAGAATGTGACATCTCAAATCGTAACATATCCCGCTATAGTCAATAATGTCATCATGTGAGAGAATAAGATAAAGAATCAGCATATTATCTTCATGTTAATAATAAATCAGCTCCAGAATGAAGATAATAATATGCTCAAGAGATTCCTTGAGTGAAAATACCAAAAATACCATCGGGGGTGAAATGACCAAAATACCCCTGGTATATGAAAACTCCAGAAATGACCCGGATGGTCAGAAATAATCATGATATCACCTTTGTCATGATAAATAGTATAAGAATACACCCTTGAATTATTTTCACCATGTGATGTTCCTACAAAACTCAAAATACCAATTTTGCCCTTATTGGTAAGTTATAGAAACTTCCAAGGCACATTAGTTACAATACATTTAAAATCATCAAATTCACATAAGATTCACATAATGAGCATGTATAAATCACATACAAATGAAAACAAAAATTTTAACACATTTTAGAAAATTATTTCTAAAAACCCTAGAATTTGATCGAAGTGCCTCAGCTTGAGAGATCGATGTCTCACAGTAAGGTTTAGGTTTTGTCTCTGACCTACATCGATCGATCGATGTGAGGGTTCCATGTATATAGATCAATCGATGTGTCTCAGGTTTAGAGATCGATGTCTCACAATAAGGTCTTGAACTTTCACTGCCTTACATGGATCGATCGATGTGAGAAATCTATGTATATAGATCGATCGATGTGCAACAACCTGAGAGATCGATGTCAACTTTTTCAACTTTTAATCACATATAACACCATGTGTGACATTTTTTAAAATCATGACTTTGAAAATTATCCAAACATATTTCTCAACAGTACTCATACTCATAGGGGTAGTCGTAGGTTTTAATATTCAAACCCAAACTTTTTAATCATATCATTTATGTATTTGATTTGACTAATATGACTACCACATAGCTTACACCGTTATATTGTCATTTGTTGCAGTGAATCACCTTAGAACATTAGGCAGAGGATATGTGACCGCCCGCACAAAAGGAGAGTTCGTCCCGCAGTTTGCATCTTTGTGTGGTCATCTGTTATAGTGAATCCTTTTAGAACTATTAGGCAAAGGATACGCGAATGGTTTTGCAAAAGGAGAATTTATCCTGCATTTTGTGCTTTTTTATTATTATCTGTTATAGCGGATCCCCTTAGAGCCATTAGGCAGGGAAAATGCTCAAAAGGAGAGTTTTTCCCATGCTTTGCATCTTTTGTATTATCTTCTCCTAAACAGAAGGTTCTCTAAATATCTTTTTTAAGCAGGAGGTTCTCCAGAGTACGCAAAAAGGGAAAGTTTGTCCCACAATTTGTGTCTTTACATGCCAAAATGTTCACCTTCGTCACTTCTCTCATCTTAGCAGAGAAGGCTTGTTCTGCTCTACCCTAACTAATGGATCGCACACATCCTTTGTGCATTTTGAAACAATATAAATGGTAAAATTTAACGGCGTTACACTTGTTTTTCTCAAAAAGAATTCACATGCATTATATACAAAGTTCGAGGTATAATACACACCAAAATATTTGGCAGAATATCTTAGATGATTTCCTACTCGGCATGTTGATTTGAGTGCGCTTCACCTTGGTCTCTGTTCGTGCCGTGGAATAGGTCCCACTTAGTATGAACTTTTCTGCCTCGGGTGAGCAAGTGTAATGGCTTTGGGTTTCGCTGGGGAAATACACATCCCCGTCACTCATTTCAACAGCAAAGCATGAATCTAGCCCCAAGCTTCAGTCCCGCGACCGTGTAGTGTCAACCTGATGTCGCTGACCTATGCCTATTTCTATATCCTCATCAGATGCCCTTTAATGAGGGTGGTCTGGTCGGCACTTCTCATCAGACTAGAGTCGCCCAACTTGTTGTGCAATCTAGACCATTGGTTGTAGAATTCCTGCAGGTAACCCAAGCCGATCAGGCACTCAATCTCTTGCCTTAGCGGTCTGCAGTCCTTTGTATCATGACCAATATCTTGATGGAATATGCAGTACAAGTTATGATATCTATTCACCCTTGGCCCTGCCAACGGTAGCGTGTCTTTTCCTAACCTATCTTTTTTATTACCGCTATGATATGTGCTTTTGAGGCTAACATGGGCAATCCTTTTTTTGCCACGGCCTCCCTACCGTTTTAAGGCAGCATGTTTCTCCTGTAGCTTTTCCTTGGCTTTTTTTTGCTGCTTTCAGCTAGGCACCGAAGTGGTTCCAAAGCCTTTTGAGCACGCTCAAGGTGATGCGCCAATACATTCAAAGGTTCCTTCACTGAAGATGACGGCTTACCCTAAAGCCGTCACCTATGCCTTTGGCATCTGTCATAAATTCACATTTTACCTCGAGGGAGTATTTTAGGCGCGTAGGAGAGTATTATGGGTGCATGTGCTTTCCTCGATATATGCATAGAAGACTTTCTACACTGTGTGCGGCCTCCCGGGCCTTACCCTATTATGTTCCATAATAGCTTGGAGCGCACTAGGGTTTTCAGCCACGTATTGTATGCTCTAACGTGCTCCTCATAGATAAGTCACACATGGACATTTGAGAGTTCCCCTTGGCCATCAAAGTCCTACTCCGATGGTTGATGGGACCGTCTTTGTATCTCTAGTGGGGTGAAGGTTACTCACCTACACATTGAGTATCTATGCCCGTTTCGTGGGGATGCTATATAAACTTTAGGTAGAATGTATACGAAGTTAAGGCGTGGGGCCTCATCTAGTGCCAGACGTCAAAGTCGAATCTTCACATGTATCAGAGATGACCCGAATACATGTAACAACGTCAACATATCAAAGGAACACAGTTTGTTGCGAGGAATAACATTCCTAAAATCCCGCGTGAAACGAAATGACGTTGGAGGTCTCGGAGCTATTGCTCTAGAAAAACACTCTGACGCTCAAGTCAGTTGCGAGTACAATCATATTTGTAGATTGGGAATATATAAAGAAACCTATCTTAATTTACCTGGCTATGACTGTGTTTTTTGGTTGTGGAATTTGACCAACCCCCTCTGTCAGGGGATCGTTTCCTCCCTTTTATATGTCTGGAACAACTAGTGTATGTTGAAGAGTTACAGGGTGATGACATGTGTGTCCCACCACTTGCTAGTCGCGTATGCATGATTGCCACGTGGCACCATATGTCACGATGCGTGGCTAGTGTTGTTTCCTGGCAGGTGCCTGTGCTGATATATCGACCGAACTGAGCTAAGGTGCCTGTGGCTCTAAAAGCATGGCCAAACAACGAGGTTAGGGCAGCGAAGCCTGAGCCAATGCGCGGTGAGTGGCTGAGCCGAGCAGAAGGCCCAAGAGCCCCAAGGTGTTGTAGGGCGCTGATGTCAAAGCACTATCTCCGTGGTTGGGGACGCAGCTACTGCTGGATTGAATTTAAACCGGCATGCCGCGCAGACCAAGTCTTTGCCTGGCTGGTCTAATGTGATCGAGACGAGGCGATTGATGCTAGGACTGACATCTCTTGGCCGAGCAAGCGGTTGGTTGTGCTGGGCATCTTTGACATTTCCATGAGGATCATGCTGATAATGTCTCGAGAGCTGGGTCAGCGTCGATGAAGCGACCTATGTCCCATGGGTAGGGCTGTAAACGAGCCGAACAAGCCGAGCATTGCGTTGTTCAAGCTCGGTTCGTTTAATTTAGTGAACGAGCCGAGCTTGCTCGTTTATTTAAATGAACATATTTAGTTATTCAAACTCGGTTTGTTTAACTCACGAACAACATTAACGAGTGAAACACGTTAAACGAACGGTATCACTTACCGAGTTTGAACAGAAAAAAGTGGTTCAAGCTTGATTCATTAACCCTTTAACCGAGCAGAGCTCGAACCAAACGAACCGAACATACCAAACTGCTCAGTTCATTTACATGCCTACTCATGTGTCGTTGTTGGCCAAAAATGTTTAATTAGACCTGGGTAGCTAAATTGAACTTTGGGATGGCAACGTGAGTCTTTTGTGGAGTCCAACAAAATTGCATGTGACTGCGAGGTAAAAACACTTTGTTGTTATTATCGGTAGTGTCACGGATCAATAAATAACAATGGCAGGTCTTCGTGTTGAATAGCGGCTGTTGTTGATGACCCAAAAAGAAAGCACCGAAAATGGCTGCTGCCTCCGCCATGATCACTCTCCCTCTGTTGCGGCAAGCTACCCTCCTTCCTCTCTCCCTGGCTCCTCCCCTTAATCGAAAAAAAAAAAATCAAAACAAACAAATTCTTCAAAGTTTGAACTGTGTCTTTTCCACTATAATACTGCTTTCTTTTTTTCTTTTTCGATTTTGATGTCATATTGAATGTGCTTGTGGTTTTTCTCAGTGGCCCTTCAATTGTAAGAGGACTGGGTTTCTTGAAACCTTTGAATTACATCCCCAGACGCGTCCTTCATTTGACATTAGATTGCCGCAGGTAAATAATTTTTTTTGATATTGTAGAAGTTAACATTCGCTCGTATTGAATCCATGGGAATTATGTATGCAATTGCTCCGTTGGCCTCTAATTCAGAGAAGAAAAAAATAAAAAGATTAATGTTTTCTCCCTCTGATTTGACTGTCTAATTTTTCTGTCTCTATAGTCTTGAGTTCAAACTTAGATGGGTATCACACGCTTTCAAAGCTAAAAATTTCACAGAACCACAAAAGGTAGGATGTTAAAACTTCAGGAACAGGCTAATCCCCCTGAAATAGAATTGGAATTGTCTTTTATTTGAGTTGGTTAAATTGTGTTTGGAGAATTCAGTGAGCTAAATTTGTTTTAAATTCATAAGTTTCAATTAAAAATTTCCCCCCTCTTTTTTTATATTTTTTTAGCTTTAAATTTTGTTCCTATAGTTTTGTTTTAGTTTAGATGAGTATTTGTTGCCCATTTCTTTGTTTGATTTTGTCTATCTTTTAGTTCTCCAGTAACAATGAAGATGGATTCTTGGTTGGAGTGGTTATCAGATAGTGAAGGCATATAGGTAAAAGGGTGAAAGTCTTTTTTTGATTACTAGCGCTTAAGCTCAGGGGAAGTGCCGAGTCGCGAGTGGAAGAAATAAAGCTGTTGCTTTTCTCTTGCAGGCTGTTATTCGTCAATATTAATTTATTCTGAACTTATTAACAAATATCAGGTTTGCTAGTTCAGCTAAATATTGAAAATGGTTGTGGCAAAGCCTTTCATGCTAAATAAAAGTTCTTATACATGTTCTTTTGTTTTTTCTAATGGAAGTAAACAAGATTGAGACCATGATTTCTGCTATTTGTGTAAGAATTCATGATCGACATTAGTATATCCTTCTGTGATATGAACATCAAGCTTTTGCAAGTGACATCTTCAAGCTAATGGTTCGATCAGGAATGAACATACCATGATCTAATATTCGACCGGGCTTGTAACTATTGGAATCGTGGATAAGGAAAATTATTAGGGGAATGATGACCAGAATGGTGAAACAATTGCGGCAGTTATTATTCAACCTCTTTTCTTCTTTTATTCTTCTTCTTTCTTTTTTTTTTTGGTTAATTATCCCCAGTAACTCTTTGTTGCAAGAAAGTTTGTTCTAAATTGATTGACTCCTATTCATTTTATAGACTTTTGATATACTGATTTTTTTTAGCATCCTTCTTTCCTATTCTGCGATTCTAACTGCAATGGTTAGAGGAATATTTAATTCTGAGGTTTCCCACTGAATGAAGCTTGTTCATTTTTACACTTCAGAATGTTCTCTACTAGAGCTACAAATGATGAAGAGGTTTCCGCCTTAGCAGCTGCTGCGAATGCTGATACTGGAGGACCAACCATGTACTTCTTTCTACTTCTGCTTTAAAGTTAGACTAAAATGTGGTTCTTTTTCCTTCCTTGATCAAAATGTGGACCTCTTTGTTCTAGAATGTTGTGGGTGAGTCAGTGTCAAGAAGAGTCTCTGACCAGTTATTTGTCAGTATCTCAGTTGCATGATTGATTCTGGAATACATGCTTGCTGCATCCTAATTGCATGTTACACACTGATGGGAATCTTTTATCTTTTCTGGGCACGAAAACTGCTGCATATGTGTTTCTTCACATACATATGTGCGAGAGAAACTAGTGAAAAGAAATAGTAAAAAAATCAACAGATAGGAATGTAAATTGTTCTCATTGACTCATGTCTTATACTTCTTTCCCTACACTGTTCTAGAAGAAGTAAAAAGTATTAATTGCACATACTTTTACAAGTTTTAGAAAGAATAAACAAGAGATGAATTTCTAGGAAATCAGTTTGCTTTCTAGGAGTCTGGATAGGGGGATCCAGTTGCTAACGTTGACGTTTACTGGAAAAGGATTTGAAGCTTTACCATGCAGATGACGTCTTAGTCAAGAAATATTTAGCATATGTTAGGCCTGGAAAATATCTTTTTGTGCGAGCATACATTCATATAGTTTGCAGGTAGATTCCTCTTGCAGTTTCTTGAAAAAAAAATTTATCTTGGATATTTTCAAAGAAAGCTTTTGGCTGCATTATGCTATTTTTCAGTACCTGTTACATATAAAACAGTGTCTGTTCTTTGGATATGTTAACAGATAGGGGGTTGGTCAAACTGATAGGAAATGTTATATACTATGGTCAGTCTCAAAAATTTGTCAATCTTTAGGGGCAGTGGTGTTACCATTTCTGTGTCCTGACTGGTAATACCGTACTATTAAAATGTTTAATAAAATCTCCAAAATTATCATCTCCGATTGTATCCTCACCTTAGACTTCCATAAAAGTTTCTAGTTGTATCAAGCTTTATTTGACTATTATCTATTTTGGCTACTCCTTCAGATTCGACAAAATTATAGCAAAGGAAATTCCTTCCACCATAGTATATGAGGATGAAAAAGTTCTAGCATTTCGAGATATCAGTCCTCAAGCTCCTGTTCACGTATTAATCATTCCAAAGTCAAGAGATGGGCTAACGCAGCTTGGGAAGGTGACCACTTTTTTCTCTCTTTCTTTTTTGTTTTCTTGGATTTTTTCTAATGGAGTCTAGGGTACATTCTTCTTTGACTTTGGAATATGATGGAATAAAGCAGTATGATTCATTAAAATAGTTGTGTTTCTTGTATTGTGAAGTATCAGTTGATCGATACAACTTGACGCAATTTTCATTATGGGTTATACAGAAACAACCTCTATGTATTTCCAACACATGGGTAAGGTTAAGTACATCAATCCCCCTTTTCCCCGCCTATGGCGAGAGACTCTAAAACAATGGAGTAATGTAGTTGTTTTTTTGGATTACAATCAAGTGCATGTTTCATTGCTCTCTAAATGATATACAATTTTCTTATACTTTGAGAAGGAAAAACAAAGAAATTATGAGACTTGCAATGTTTGTAACGTACCTTCTACGAAGGACGTGTATTAATGGTTTATAGACCTGAAAATTGTTGGCAGGCAGAGGAAAGGCATACTGAGATATTAGGTCACCTTCTTTACGCAGGCAAGATTGTGGCAGAAAAAGAAGGCATCGTCGATGGTTTCCGTGTTGTTGTTAATAGTGGACCAACAGCATGTAAGTACCATGGTATTGTATCCTTTTTCTTTTTCTTTTTCTCTTTATTCAGAGAACAAAGGCATATACTGGTGGAAAGGGTAAGAGTAAGTCAGAATTGTTGATTTCTTATCTGGAAGCTGGAATTTAATGTTTTCTCGTTCTTCTCTTCCCACATTATCACAATTTTCCACTTCTCATGTTATGGTTCCTCTGCCCTCTACTTTATATACTGTATTCGTTTCGGGTTTTTTATTTTTCAGTGAAACTAAATAAATGCTCTTTAAGAAATATGACTAACCACCTATCTCTTGTATGCACATTTGCAGGTCAATCTGTTTACCATCTGCACTTGCATGTACTGGGTGGAAGACAGATGAAGTGGCCCCCAGGATAAGGTTGGATTTAATATACCTGCCTTTTTCCTTTCGAGTCGTTTTTGTTACTAAAACTCTATAATGCTGAGAGAAACACTGATTTGATTGTGTTCTCATTGTTACCTTGCCATGTACTAACAAAATAACCTCCCCCAAACAGCCCCGTCCCCAATAGTCCCTCTTTTCTTGCTCCCTTAGATAAGTAGACTTGTGATTATGTGTTTATGTGCTTATAATCTTGCAAAGCCTTAAGAGCTTCCAGGAGTTACGTTGCTTTCATACTCCATTATTATTGTAAGATTGGCTCCGTCTTGTATTGTTTACTGCACGGAAGTTTAACAAGCAGATTGGAAAATCAATTAGCTTGCTTACGTTTTCATTTCTTTTCTCTCTTTTCCTTTCTTTTGTTCCTTTTCTTTTTGGGGTCGGGGTGTGTGGGTGTGGGGTGTGGGTATTGGTTGTTGCTAAAAGGGGCAACAGCCTTAAGTTCTTTCTGCTGCACATCGTATGAATTCCCAGATGACAATTTGATCACCCTCAGGGTATCTACTATTAAGCATCTTTCAAATGTATAACATGTTGGGACCGTTGATCTTGCATAAATACACTAGAGGGCAGGGGTGGATAGTCTTTAGCAGAAATAGCACTATTTCAAAACCTTTTTAAGAACCTCTTAAAACATATGCTGAAACTTTCAAAACCTGAACACGTTTTTTTATAAAAAAAAAGTATAAATTTCATGACACAATTTTACAAATTCTAAAACTTTTTAAAATTAACTTTAATGTGTTATTTCAACTCCTCCAAAAATGAACCAAACATAATAACGTTTGACTCCTCAAATGAACGTGAACTTTATAGTGTTTAGAATTGGACAGAAAGTTTCTAAACTTTCATGACTCAAATTTTTTGTGTACCCAACTAAAAAGATTGATTCACACGTGAATCTCATGATGTCTATGTTATGTTTCTGAAAGACTGGCCATAAACGATATTTAAACAATTTAAACTAATTCGTTTCTGAAGGCTGATCAATTGATGGCAGGCTGGAGCAGAAAATTTTCAAGGTCTAATTTACTAACCTTCCTTTTCCTTTCTTCAAATTCGATGATTTTTATAAAAAAATGAAAATACATAGGCTGAAGTTTGTTATCACCAGAAATGAATAATTTTCAAAATGTTTTGCTATATTAAATGTGAGTGCAAAGTAAAGTACAGAGACTGTTAAAAAAAAGCTTAAAGTAAAGAAGACAAAAAAAAACAAATTTATCATGATTCGGTTAACGTAAACTGTTCCAGTTTTAAGGAACACCTTTCCTTGGTTTTTGCACTATTAACATAGTCTCCTTTCACCTTACAAAGTACTTGGTTCTTGGGTTATACACCAACCACAATCAAGATTTGATTTTAGCACATTTACATCAAATCAACAATCATCTTACCAACCGTTGATTGAGCTTATAATTTGACCAATCAATTACAACTTCTATAAATACAAAAGGTGTATATGAGTTAATAGAATAAAACTACGAAATCATATACAAGCTGCACAAAAACCGCCAAGAATGGAGAAAAACAAGAAGAAGAGAAGAAGAGAGTTCAAGATACATCTTTCAAGCATGGATCTCCACTCCTATTTATAGTGTGAGGTCGCCTCTTAGACTGACTTGGATGATCTAAGTGTCTTTAAACTTCGTCACCCACATCAATTGCATTTTGATTGGTTGAACACATCACTACTTTGCTTATTTGAAAAATTGTTGAATTTTGATTTGTCCATCTAGGGTCAGATTCACTGCCGATTTTATGCTCCAAAAATGACATGGAATTTTTCAGTTCTAAGTATTACAACGTGATAAATATCCCTTGCATAGTAATTGTCTATCCTATCTCACTTTTTTCTCCAACCATATAATAACTTAGGATAGGATGAGTCTGAATATTTCAAGTTCCAATCTGACCCCTACAGCCACCATCTTGCTTGTGTGGCACGTTGGCATTTTTAAGTTACCATGATGATTTGACACAACTCGGTTGGTTGAAATAATGTGATCTTGTAAGTTGCCAAATTATGAATGGACCACATTACACACATATACCCACTCGTTTTAAGGCTCTAATTAATGTAGAAAATCTCATAAGTTGAGCAAAAATTAGTGCATTAAGACAAGATTAGTTAACATAGTAATCATCACCATTTGATCCTAACTTTTGCTCTCCTCTTTTCTCCATGGTGTGGTTAGTCAAACACCTATGTCACATTAGCAACACATACTTCATCACATATTCTCCAATATATATCAACATTCAAGCTACTCACACATACCACATATACTATTTTCAATATAGTATAGCTTATCACGTATACATTTTCAAATCCAATCTCATCAGACATACAACATATACCATTTTCAATATAGTATAATATAGTCTATTCATTTTTTCCTCCTTTTTGTAATCATCAAAATAACAAAACAAAGCAATCACCACGACATAAAAAAAAATCACCTTGGATTCATTAAATATAGCAAATAGAAGTTTTAGTCATCTTAAATCCCCTAAGCTAAGACTTAGCTATGTTATGGCCATGGGAATATGGATGATAGATAACAATCCTAATCTTCATATGAAGACAATGTGAGGCCCAAAATGCACGCATTCATTTGGCCTTCACTTAGCAAATCTAGACTTGTACACCGTTGCTTTGGCCTTTAGTTCACCTACTTCTTATTGAAGTGCAATGACTTGAGCTTGCAACTTGGGGGCATTTGTACTCAAACCACCACTAGGACCTTCTTGGGTTCCGGCCATAGGATCCTCGGGAACTTCCTCATTTTCCAGAATGGTCTCGTCTTCAGCTCATCCTCTGCATGTCCTTTTTCATTTTTAGCTTCCTTTCTTGTTTTTAAGACTTGTTGGATATTGAGTTTGTCGAAAAAGTCCTTATGAGTGATTTTGTCTTCATCTATCGCATCCATATCCAAGCCTGATTTTAGTAGCATGTGATAGATAAGATTGATATATGGGAGGTCCTTGTTCTTCTTTGTTACAGGCTCTATCACATTGATCATGAAGAGTTCGGTTGATTTGTTCTCAGTTGGCAAGACAGAATGCTATATAGAAATCCAGATTACTTGGCACTTTTGCGAACTTTCCATTTACACAGAACGTTATTATAGCAAGTAACGCACGATGCACTAAGGGCATACCGTTGGTGTTTTTCGTTAGATGGAATCCCAAAAAGTCTTGATTTCATCCTCAGTGACCTTCCTTCGGGCTGTACCCCACTTCCACACACCAAATTCATAGTGGCCTTCACTTGGCACACCCAATCAAATCACAAATGCTACCAACATTCCATTCCAGATGTGTGTCGTCTATCACGCTATACAATGCTAAGGAGAGATCATTTATGTATTCTATCCATAAGTTTGCATAGAAAAGTCTAGTATAGTCAGTTGACATTTTAGTCATCCTTTTATATCCAAATAGGTTTCTATTTTTGGACATCCAAACAGTCAATGTCTTAGATCTTTATTACCCATAATATCCTTAATCTTGGACATCCAACTAGTTAATGGGTCTCAACTCATTATTACTCATAATATCCTTAATCTTACGCCATTTAAGGGGAATGGTAGTCCTGTCATCTCCCTCCCACTTATCATACAATTCTTGGACACGATGAGTGATGTAGCTAAGGTTACCTGGAGCTACGAGTTCATCTAATGCTCCCTTAGCATCCCTAGTTTTTATCCAAGGGAAGTTCTTGAGCGTTAGTCTTTGCCGGAGCATAGCTAACTCGTTAGCTTGACTAAAATCAATTTGTTGTTTCCTCCTTTGGTGGGTTTTTACTTGAAGCTGTGAACCCTGTCCTTGAGGAGGATTGCTTGACCCTCCTTCATCACTTTAAGAGGTCCTTGCTCTCTTGAATAAGTTTTTACTCCTTGTTGACATTGTTCCCAAAAACTAAAAGTTTTAGGCTTGAAGGAAGTAGAAAGTTTTGAAGAAGATGAAGAAGATAAAATGGGGCTGTAAAATTCAAGTTGAATGAAAAGGAATTGAATTTTGTGCTTGAATTTTGAAGAATGAAGTTGTTTTTTTTTTTGTAGAAGATAGCGCTGTGTTTAAGGTTGATTTATTGAAGTGAGAGGAGTAAAAATGGAAGAAATTGCATTTTCGGTAGCTTTTATTACTGGTGTAATCAATCAATTGATGTTGATCGATCCAAGTACATGGATCAATTGATGTTAGACATCCCTATGTACGTGGATCGCTTAGTTTAGTACATAAATCAATCCATGTATATTTTTTTCTCTAAAATTTGTAGTTTTAACCTTTTACGCATTGTTTATCATCCCCAATCTTGTTGTAACTGATTCGAATGCATCTGTAGGAAGTGGTTTTATGAATATGTTCGCTAATTAAGCTAATCTTGATAGCTTCCATTTTCAATTGAGAAAACGACAGGCTTAGTGAGCTCTCATATAGTGCATCAAAATGTACAGTTTATTTCCATAATTTTGTCCGATTTGGTAGCCTCGACCTGAGCAAAAATGCAATGTGTCTGGAAACTCAAGATCATAAATGGATTCAAATACTTTTTTGATCGCCTCTTTAATCATTCTTTCTATAGGTAGAACTTCTATGAGCGATCTAAACTTCGACCATATTTTCTTTCTTCATATTGGACCATTAGTTGAAACAAATTCAACACAAACCAAACCTTTTTGCACAAAATCTCTTGTAAAGTGATGCCTAACTTTAATATGCTTAGTTATACCATGATAAACCTGATTTTGTGCTATACTTATGGGTCAGATATTATCACATAAGATATGCACTTTGTCAAATTTAACATTGTAACTACTTAAGGTGTGTGTCATCCAAAGTGATTGTGCACAACACGAAGTGACCAACACATATTCGGATTCCGCCATAGAAAGTGACACCACTTTTTTGTTTCTTTAAAAACCAATAAACTAAGCAATCTCCAAGAAATTGACATGACCCGGAGGTGATTTTTCTATTAACAAAATTTCCAACATAGTCCAAATCACTATACCGTCTCAAGTCAAGATGCTCATTCTTAAATTCAAACAACCTAAAATTCAACCTATCTTTCAAATGCCTAAAAATACATTTTATAGTAACTAGATGTGATACCGTAGGCATACTTTGAATTCTAGCAAAAAAAAAGGCACACTACATGTAATATATCCGGCAGGCTAGCCGTCAAATAAAGTAAACTACTAATCGCACACCTATACTTGGTTACTTTGATCTGCTTTCCTTTTTCATGTTTATCAAGTTTTGCACTTGTGCTCATTGGGGTGCTTGCACTCCTTCAGTCTTCAAAATTATATTTCTTCAGAAGATCATTGATGTACTTTGTTTGAGAGATGTACACTCTATCATAGTTTGCTTGATTTGAAGCCCAAGGAAATAGTTGAACTCATCCATTATGATCATCTCAAATTCTCCTTCTATTAGCTTAGCAAAGTATCTACAAAGAGAATCATTAGTAGCACCAAGTATAATATCATCAACATATATTTGAACAAATAAATGATTGCTTCGTTGTTCTTTAATAAACAAGGTAGTATCGACTTTTCCTCTTGAAAAGCCTTTTTTAAGTAGAAAATTGATCAAGCTCTCACCAAGATCTATGAGCTTGTTTATGTCTATAAAGGCTTTCTTTTATCTTAACGACATGATTTGGATAATTATGATCTTGAAAGCTCGGTGATTGAGCTACATCACTTTCTTTTGAATAATGACACTAAATTTATTTTACAATCATTTGATATCACCTTTTTCATATATATCAAGTTTAGCATTAGCCCTTATAATCATATTCAAATATGTTCTAACTTTCCATGTGAGCAAGTGTTTTACACTTAGTTTGGATCAAATGTACTTCTTAGTTTGCACAGTATGACACTCAAGAAAGTAGTTGAGTTTTTCTCATAATACTCTCATCAAATTTATTATGCATTGGCTTATGCAAAAATTTTCACACCACATTTTATACTAGATCCAAATACAATATCAACTTGGATGTTTACCAGAAAATGATCATTATAATATCTATGGTGTCTAATTTACATTTTGAGAAACCTTTTTCAAAAAGAGAATATCTTAACTTGGCATGGCAAACTATAGGAGTTTGGTTCAAGTCAAAAAAGATCTTCTTTAATCTTGAATACATGATTTGACTAATCCCGGTCTTTAATATTGAAAGATTATGCTCCATAAATATATTCTTGAATGTATTTATCCAAGTTGATCAACTTGACATATTATTAGTGTACCTCAGGATTTCTAAAAATATAGATTAGAAGGCTTCTTAGAAATTTTAACCTTTTGAGGTAAAGCAAAGGTTATATCCATATTTTAGAGCTATGATTTAAGATATCTTTCTTATTTGGTTTTTTGTTCATCATTTTTTAAGATAGAGCTTGGATGATCCACCAAATTCTGTGTCTTTCACATTAATCTAATCTTAAAGTGATTCATACAATTTAAGAGGTTTTCTTTCTGCTTTTGATCATGAAGAATGTTCAAACAACATTTATCTTATAAATGTTTGAATCCTCGATTATATATAAAAGTCATTTTTGGGTGAATTGTTCAAGTTATTAAGGAATTTGCTCACCTAAATGATCTCATTAACATTTCATCATCCATCAAAGATAAGTGTTTCTGTGATATCTTTGATGTTAATTGTGAAACGATTGCAGCCAAAAATAGTGAGATGTTTTAGAGTATGGATTCTATTGTTTCAAAACCGTAGGCAGTAATATTAAGGCTATTCTTTAAGTACACACTATTAGTAATCAACCATAATTGAGCACCTCTTATTTAAAAGTGTTTGGACAAGGAAAAACTCATGAAGAACATATCCTTAGAAACATTCTGATTTCACTTTCCTCTATCCAATTTTGTTTAAAAGTTTAGATACCAAGACATGATAAAAACATCCTCACATTTCTTGAATATCTTGGTATTCCTATCAAACTTTCAAATTTTATATTGATTCTTTGGTGTTTTTTAATCTCATTTTCAAGTCCTTTTAGAGAATCATAATCATGCATTATAATTTCTAGTAAGAAAAAAATCAAGTAAAATAAATGTGGTCAACTAGTTTTAAGGATTCGAGCAAGCCATATATCTTAATCAACATAAAAAGTATCCATATACTACCATAAGTACACAATGCTCCTACCAATTTCTCCATAAATCACTTATAGAGGATTGGTAGTGTGATTCCCATAGAGGATTTACATCTTTACTAATCAAGACTTTAACGATATAGAAGTATCGCATATGCTATTGTGGTTTGTAAATTTTGATAGGTCGGTACTTTCAAAAGTTTCTAAAAGCTATGCAACCAACATATCCAAGTCATCTATTCCACATAATAGATAAACTTCAAAAACTTGGTATAAGAGTTTTCACAATAAATCTTTGTAAGTTAGACATCAAACCACCATAATTCCTTTTGCAAATATTTTTATCATTTTTAAATATCTTTAAATTTTTATCATCATACTAATGGATAATGCTTATCAAATTACCTCATGTCTGTACATATTATAAGACTGAAAGAAAAGTTATAAGGTTTCATCAACTCTTCTAACTCCAATGTTATAGCCTCTTCCATTGGTATAATGGACTTCCTCATCATCTTTGGTATTAAACTTGATCGGGAAGTGCTCTTTGTCGGCTGCATGGATTAAACATTTTATTTTCAGGAGCTATGCATAATACAATCCTCTATGCATATGTATCCTTTTGTTGTTAGGTCCGTTTTGATTAGTTCTCATGTTTTAGGCCTCCAATAACACTAAGAGTTTTTTTAGCTCTACAAACATTTACAACATGACCCTAACATAACATTATGTACACTTAAGACCACAAACTGTGATTTTTCTGTCTAAATTATTGTTAAGGATTTTAGACTTTTTTTCTAATCTTTTAAATCTTTTTATGCCATTTATAATAATTATTGAATTTTGCGCAAATGATTTACAAATTTTTTTTTGTACTCCTAAATCTAAAATTTTTCAAAATTTGATATACTCTCATTTTAATTTGATAACATATAAAAACACATAACGAAGTCCCATTAATCCATTAAGATAGCAAATAACACACATAATGAGATAGAATATTGTCGAAGTAAATCCGTTTTAAACTTCATCTACTAGACAGCAGGTAGGAGGGTATATTTTAGCAAAACAAAGTCAAAAGGAACAAATTGTGATTTTGCAAAAGTATATAGAGGTAATTATAATTTGATGAACATGAAGCACCGATTTATAGAAAAGGATTTGACTTCAAAAATAAATACTCATGACTAGAATTGGTGGGAAATTGTTTCAGTGACGCGGACAAGGAGAACGTGTTTTGTATGCGGCCAATCACGGCCTGTCATGGCAAAACGTTAAAAGAAAAAAAATTAAACGTCAGATTTCGTCATGCACCCACGTCTAATACGTGCGTCTCTGCGTCATCGAAACACTTGCCGAATTAGTGAATCATGATTAGCGTCAGATCTGAGATAAGAACAGTTTCATTATTACGTACAATGGCGGTGTATACGGCACGCGTTCACCAACATCAAACTACACTTTGCTCAGACTGACCTCATCTACCCACTCCCCGCAGTCCCCTCTTTTCATAGCCCCAGCAGCTAACTCGCTTCCTCCTCTTCCTCGTTCACTTCCTTACCATGGGAAAAAACTCTTCCCCGAAGTCCCAATAAAATCCCTTGTCACCTATTCGATTTTGAAGGCTTAATTTGAAGGTTTATGAGCAAATTTCACTGCTTTGAAGGCCAAATTTTCTCATTGCTTAATTGATTTTTGATATTTTTGTCTGCTTGAAGCTATGAATCTGCCACCAGAAGAGCTGCAATTCTTGAATATAAGAGGCATCCTTAGGGAATCAATCTCCATCCCCAAGCAGTCTCCAAAGACTTTCTACCTTATCACTCGTACCTTAATTTTCCCACTTTCCTTTGCAATCTTGGCTCACTCCCTCTTCACTCACCCGATAATCTCCCAGCTCCAGTACGATATTGATGGCCTTTCTGCTTCTCAGTGGACAAAGCTTTTGATAATCCAGCTGGGCTATCTCATTTTCCTCTTTTCTTTCTCCCTTCTGTCCACTGCTGCTGTTGTCTTCACTGTTGCCTCGCTTTACACCTCGAAGCCCGTATCTTTTCACTCCACAATTTCAGCTATCCCTTCTGTTTTCAAGAGGCTCTTTATCACCTTCATATGGGTTTCGTTGACCATGGTGGTTTATAATTTAATGTTTTTGGGCTTTCTTGTGCTACTGGTAATAGCAGTGGATACCCAAAATTTGGCGCTGTTCTTCTTCTCCCTTATGATTGTCTTTGGGCTGTTTCTTGGAGTGCATGTATACATAAGTGCACTGTGGCATTTGGCTAGTGTGGTATCCGTTCTTGAACCCATTTATGGCCTTGCAGCTATGAAAAAGAGCTATCAGTTGTTGAAGGGCAGGACCCGTATAGCTTTCATGCTTGTTTTCGGGTATTTGGCATTGTGTGGTCTGATCAATGCTGTTTTTTCTGTGATTGTTGTTAATGGTGGGGATGATTATGGTGTGCTTGCTAGGATTATGATTGGTGGGTTCTTGGTTGGGGTGCTAGTGATTGTTAGTCTTCTGGGGTTGTTGGTCCAAAGTGTCTTTTACTATGTATGTAAGAGTTACCATCATGAAGGAATTGATAAGAGTGTTCTGTATGATCATCTTGGTGGATATCTTGGGGAATATGTGCCTCTCAAGAGTAGCATTCAGATGGAGGACTTAGATGCTTGACTGCTACCAGGTGAATAAGAGTAGGATCTCTTTGTCCTGTTTTCTTTTGGGCCTGCTCGAGATTGTCTTATGAAACAGACAAATTTCTATGTGGTCTGTGTTTTTAATTGGAGAACTTGTATATGTTTTACGTTGCCTCTTTGCCTAGTTCTTTGCTATACGGGGGATGCGTAACATGATCTTTCTTCCTTCACCTGTTAGCCATGACACTGAGAACAATAGCCAAGAAACTGAGAACAACCTATTTCTAACAGACCAGAAATGAATGTTCTCTTCTTTCAACTGAAAATGAAATTGCATTTTGATTTTCTCCCACTT